>OY987270.1:8196746-8796746 GCA_963920665.1 Straminergon stramineum | reverse complement strand
AAAAAGACGGAGAACAGAAACCGCACAAAACAAGGATACGTAATTTGTAAGCTCGCTTCATGTTGCCAGTTTTCAATTGTCGCTTTGAAGATTTTAGGATCGGAACCTTGTATTACATCGAACACAAGCCTCCGTCTGCGCTGCTCCACAATGCTCCCCACCTTTATCTTCGCTGAGTTGCTGAAAAACCAGCATGACGGAACAGTTAATCACCTGAACCCCTAAAAAATACCTAATCAAGCGGAACCACTAGGACAAGCTCATGCGGTCTTGCTTCAATGTGAGAATTCAAGTGTCACTGGATCTTGAAGCAATAAAACCTCAAAATTTCCCTACGATGCACCTCAAATCTACAAGCGTTTCTCGCAGGAATGTCTTGAGTCTCAACCTAAGCCCTTCGAGAAACTATAGGCACCGGGAAGCAGAAAATATTTCAACTCTCAAACTCCGGCACGAGTAGCCTCGAAAGAGTAAAGAATATCGAGATTTCAGAGATCGCATGCTCCAGCCTACACTCCACTGGTTTGATGTCCTAGGCTTTGAAACCAGCGAACGAAGACGTTGGAAGAATCCTAAAATACTGCACATCCTCCACTCAGATGACTCCTTCGGCCTATGATTCCTTTAGTTACAAACCAGCAATCGGAGCACAATGGAGTTGGTTCAAAATTTGAACTACCGAACAGAACAGACTCAGCACTCATGCAGCTCCAGTGCATTTCCACGGACGGAAAACCCTAACGAGGACCAGGTCCTCTGTTTTCTTACCCTAATTGACCGACCGACCGTCTGAGAGCGCTGGCACGAACCAAATCATATTCACCTTCTTCTCAGTTTTCCAGAAAGCGAGACGATAGCGAGCCCGTTCAGAACCACTTCCCAAGTGCCATCCCATGCAAGCTCAAAGGATCGAGCGAAGTCAAAAAACACCGCCACAAATGCTTCCATGGACGCAAAACACAGCACAACCGAGGCGATAAGCCCCTACTTCCAAACGCTCTAATGCACAAACGAAACCTCGACCAAGACGCCACTAACTCCTTCCACATATGAAATTAAGAGCGTCCATGCGTCGATTTCAGAGATCTATCCAGCCCTAGACTCTCCCCGAAGATACAGAGCGCACCAACACTAATGTGATCCCCTCAACTCTTAATAATAGCCAAATCGACCGATCGCCCACCCTCTGGCCCCCAAAAGCAAAATATCTAACACACAACACCAGGAGCACCATGCGAAACACCGTACCACATTGACAAACGTTCATACTCCCTCTTCAATCGCTATTCCGGTGTTCAAACCCCACGGGAGCCCGTCCTCTACTCCCGCCTTCCATCGCAACCGGCCCGATCAGCGCCCCCTGCTTCCCCTCCGCTTCACCAGATGAAAGCCACACACCCTCACACCACGGGCAACATCAGGCTCCTCGGTTTTCCCTGCTCTAACTTAAATTTTCGTATCCCAGTCACCATTCACTTCAACCACAGCACTCTCTTCTCTTTCTACTTCCCTTTCCCTTTTCCTTTTCCTTTGTCCTTTCCTTTCCTTACTCTGCCCTGCCCTGCTCTTCCCTGCCCTGCCCTGCCCTGCCCTCCCTTCAATGTGGCCGAAGCTCTACACCATCGCAGCTCCCTCCTGCCGCCAATCCCCAGCTTCTCATCTACCCGATCAATACCTCGTCACCTGGAAACTCCTAGCCTCCGAAGTTAATACGAAGTAGTTCAGTTAACGGAAGCGGCTGCTGATGGCTGTTGTGTGCTGGTTCTGGTTCGCCTTGGTGCCGTCAGAAGCTGCAACGGGGGACGACGGACGTTGTCAGAAGACAGAGAGAGAGAGAGAGAGAGAGAGAGAGAGAGAGAGAGAGAGAGAGAGAGAGAGAGAGAGAGAGAGAGAGAGAGAGAGAGAGAGCTGGCAATGGTGGCAGAGAGCCTGCGAAAGAGCGAGCGAGCGAGCGGGCAAAGGAGACCAAAGGTCGGGGCCTCGGGGGACGAAAAGGAGAGAGACGAAGTGAAACAGCCTCATTCAAACCTTTCCGTCGCATTTATTTTACCACATTCCTTTTCCTTTTGCTGTCCGTCTGTCTGTCTGATAGAGGGTATAGTAGTACTTTAGGGTTCATTCATGTTGGGCCCATTCATTCTCCACATCCTGTAAGGTAACTCAGCCTATGACAGGCCAAATGGGAGCCCACCCATCACAGGCAAAATTATTTTAGTGGTGTACATTTCAAAAGTCTAGGAGGAAAGTATGGATAGGACTATCAGAATATTGGAGCAATTGGGTTTTCATTTCTTTTTCAAATTTTTCAAAGTATGATAAGGTAAGGTAGGAGGTCTAGAAAGGGAGTGGAGGCTCTTAGAAAGTTTGTTATTATTGAGGTATGGGTTGGGAGTTTGGAATGTAGCAATGGGGAATATAGTGCTTTTAGAACCCAATGCCATTTTTTAGCTTTTGGACTATCATATGTATGTAATAGGTGGTGGTACCATCCTACTTTATAAAAAAAACGGATCAATCTTAGGAATTTCATTCATTCAGAATTGAAGCATATTTTGTCCAAATATTCTCAGAAAAAAATTTGAAATTGTTGATTTGGATTGTGACAAATGAAATCTCTCTATGGATGGCGGATTGGGATTTTAGATGGGGCTTTTTTTTTCTATAAGAAATAAAATGTTGGAATATTTTATGAAATGTTCAACATTTTTTATGGCCTTAATCTCAAGATATTGTAGTTCATTAAGGAAAATAACATTCTAAAGTCATTTTGACTATCTTGCATTGTAATCTTTATTTGGGCTTTGAACTACCATGAGTTTTCAAACCACAACCAATTAAAGTTGAAGAGTTCAAATTGGTATATAAATTTATTACAAGTTTACTATGGTTGTGATTCTCTCTATACTACCAATAATGCATGCTGAAGATTGAAAATTTTGGAACCTCTTTTCCAATTCAAGTGATCTTGGTAGTAGAAATTTGACCTTCATATGGTGAAATGGATTTGGAAACCTAGAAAGAGTGGTCCTTGAAATAGTTTGCTTTTGTATTGGGAACAAGCATGTAGGATGTTTTAACCTTCAACAATGAACTCAAACAAAGCATGAAATAAGAGCCATAATAGTCATGATTGGAGGTGAATTGATCAAACGTGCCTATGGTGACACAACTTCCATTAAAATTGATCATTGTTGAAGGTTAAATTTTGCTTTTCCAATAAAACTATCTATGGTTCATGCAATAGTTTCTTCATGATTCTAAACAAATTCATTCTAAAGGTAGTTATTGCAAAAGTTGTATTAAGATTCTTTCAATTTCCATCTCAATGCAAGCATCTTAATAAATTTATGATAAAAAATTCACTCATTTTTCAAATTATAAGAATGGAGGTAAGTTCAAAAACCTTGGATTCATTCTTTTTTTATTAACCCCACAATCCCTAAATTCCCAAGTGCACCTTTTGGAGACAATCATAGATTTGGCTTGGTTCCTTTAATCTCAATTTTGGGCATGATTTTTTGAATTTCTTAAGATAGAAAATACAAATTAGCTCATTGGGAATATAATTTTTTGCCTAATTTGATGATTGAAAGCAAAAGTTATGCCACATGAAGCTCAAACTATTTGAGATTGAGCAAAAAAAATTCATGATAAGAAAAAATTTAATTTAAAAAAAAAAATTTAATTATATATATATATATATAATCTACATGTAGCTAAATTGATTAATTTCATTATTATTGCAATCACTCTTGGAAGTATGGTGATAGACTTGACTCCAATCCTTCGTAGTGTGGTCTTGCTAGTGAATATTTAAGGCAAGTGCCTCATAGCATGGTCATTGTAGTGTCAATGATATTAGTATGTGAGGATGACAATGTGAACATGTAAGCTTTGAGCATATGTATAAGTAGATTTCCTACAATCATTGAAGGTGCTTATAATTTAAACACCTATAACATAGTCACATTATAATTATGGAAGGTTTCTATAATATAGATTCCTAAAACATAAGTGTATAGTCTTCTAGGCCACCACAAAATAGCAACCCTTGTATTTAAACATATATTGATATTACTTGTTTCAATATGTGTTAAAGAAATAGGAGTTCAAATCAAATTTTTAATGGTTTGTAATCCAAAACTAGTGGTCTATAATCTATTTAGCCTAGCATGGTGACCATGAAAATCATTTCTTTTGGCCCTATATGACATCATTTACTTTTTTTATAAAAGCGTTCATTGGAGGTCAAAATATTGTATGTGATTTATCTATTTTGCACAAAATTCCAAGGATGAACAATTGCACTTCTATCCTATACGCAACTTAGATTCTTTGTCATACATCGGCTGAAGAATGGCCACGGTGTCATTTAAGCGTTAATAAGCCTTCTAATGCATTTGTATGTATATAATCCAAATGCAAATGGCAATCATTGGTCCCCTTGAAATAAATAATTGAAAATTATAAACAATGTATCAAAATCTCCAACACAAAGTAAAACTAGTAGGGACTTCTTAGAAGTGTACCACAACTAAAAACTCCAACAAATGAAAAGTGTACTACAAGTTACAATGTGCCAATGTAAAATTCTTGAATTAGTAGTTGGTAAGGTCAATTTTACATGTCAAGCCAATAGAAGCTTCCTAGAGGACAAGGGCAAAGGAAAAGCCACCACTTATTCTTTACATGCTTTCTTGTTCTTAACCCTTAAAGGACGTAACCCCCATGACCAAGGTAGTCAACAAAACTGCTCCAATTATTGGACCAATAGGTGAACAATGAAGTCATCCATTAGACACAAAACATCTATGTCGACATTTAAGGGTTAAATGTCTTTTGGCTTAACCTTCAAACAAGATTCAAAAGTCCCCAAAATACTATACTCTTACTCTTCAATACACAAATTGGAAAACTTTTTTTTGCCTTGATTCATCTGATAGATTGTACAATCAACTGCTATGGTCAAGGTTTGAGAATGCTCCCATAGTCCCATGGATGAATCACTACTCAAGTGTACAATTCACACTCCTTAACCCCTACAGGACCAAGGGTGCAAAATACAATGTTGCAAAAGCCACTTGGTGGCCTTATGGTCCTTTAGGGGTTAACAAGGGAAGTGTAAGTAATGTCACCAAAGCATCATAACAACAATTCTATGGAGTATAGAGTATAAGGGCACTTGCATAACTAAAGAAAACAAAATAAATTTTCTTTCTACCATCCAACCTTTCTGTACAATTTATGAAGAAACTAAACAGGTGAATAGCCAATTGTTGATTGAATAATTATCAGAGTAATGGATTGAATCCTGCTGTGCATTTCTATGCCTTGAGGCTATAGATAGTCATAAGTGTACTGCATAGTACTGTACAGTACAAGAGAAATCCTGCACATAAGCGTAAGAGCTGCCATCCACTCAAGCTTCCCTCTTAAAATTACCTTCTTTCTGTACCAGCAGTCTCTCAGCATGTTGACTTCAATGAGACGAAGGTTTTCATGTATGTTACCCAGCTAGTACGTTCTCACTTTCTCAGACGCTTGGCATCCTGCATGAAGCCTATAATCTCTTATCTCTCGTCCAGCTCCTTCCATTACAAATTCCAACTCCCAAGCCAAAACTTAAGGAGTTTGGCAAGGGCTGGTGACCTCCCACTATCCTTCCAATCTCTGCTTCTCAAATCCCACTACCCCGTTGGAATCCTGAAACCCGATTGAACATAGAGCTCAATTTCCACTTCAAAAACCAACCATACCAATGAGCTACACTGATTTATCTATTAAGGTAGGAGTTTCGTGAAGCAATGAGGCTCTTGGAGTGTTCTTTGAAATATAGAGTTATATATTGCTTTCTTCAATACATCATTTGTATTTGTCAATGTATCAACAATGAACATATCAAGGTTTGGATACTTTTAGAGCCTTACGTGGTTCCAACTTCAAGATTCAAAACTAATTCCGCGAGGATCCAACAGAAAATGTGAAACAACTTGAGTTATATGCCAATTCCAATTATCTTTCAAGGAAACTCTACTGAAAAATCTTTCGAGAAGTCAAGTTCCCCCAAATTGTGAATCAGCTGGTAAATTTTCACTGTATCGACCTCCTACCTAATTACTTAATGATTCAAAGTTTGCACTCAAGAGAGTTTGGCTCTATACTGATCTCCCAATTGAAAGCACAACCCTACATGTGTTCAATTGCCTTTTTTAGTGACGCAATACCGGTAGGACACTACCTTACATCTGGGTGAAAATTGGACAACAGAGTGATAGAAGTCCAACGGTTTACGTTACCTCTAATTGAGTCATTTGAGTATCGCTGCTCCCGCATTGCAAATGCACCTGTCAGGGATCCTTCTGATAATATCAGTTGCAACTGGAGTTCTTTCAGTCCAATTTCAATAGCACGAGCCTCCAAATAGAATGCTACGAAGTCCTCCGCCACAAGCTGCATTCACAGCCAGGTAACATTAAACCAATAATCACTCTAAAGCGATTAGAACACCCAAATAGAGTACTGTCTCAACTTCAAACACCATTCAGTAAGAAACTTGCTACTCTTAGTCTGGCATGAATAATCTGTCCTGTACGAAAACCCTAAGTGGGCCTTCTTGCAAAGCAAAACAATACCTGGAAAGGTTTCCTAAACCTTCGATTCGGTCCTGGAGAAAAGCTTGTCGTATCTTGTACCCTAGATTATGAGTCATCATATTCTTCCCCATTATTTTGGGTTGCACAGGATCTTGAATTTTGGATTCCTTTGTACTGGCAACAGCGTCTATGGTTCCTGACAAAACACAAACCAAGAAAGCCTCAGAACAAGATGTTGGGACATAAGGCAAAGGATACTAAAACCATATGGAACCATCCTATCTCCTTTACAAACCCTTGTTACCAACAGCAACTCATCTATTCATATCGTTGTTGGCCACTTATCCTTGAATGTACTCCAATACCGATCTAAAACCTCCCACCTTGAATGAGTGCATTAGAAATTCATACATAGTGATGAAAAATGTGACCTCCAGAGAGTTTGGCTCCTGTAACCAAACCGATCTCTCAAAATGACACTCCTACATCAGGTTAAAATGCTTAACGTGACGCAAACAGTATTCTCTGAAACAGAATTCTGCAATTTGGGTCAAACCAGACATGAACGTCGTAAGGAAGGCATCTGAGGGAGGATTAGCATTCGAATTAAATTCTACAGTACATTAGTTGACGCTCGAATCACAGCTTGCAAATGAAAGTTATCTCAGGACCCTCCATTTCCGATACAGAAAAACGAGTCACAGTAAGAGCAATGCAGAGCGGAGGATCAATCCTGGAACAAATTGTGACAGCGAAAATTCAAATTCTGCACATGCACTGAAGTGCCTACCACGACCCCAAGAACCCAAAACGTCCATTCACCTCAAAAAACCATGACAACTCTCCAAACGCTTTCAGCAATACAAAAATCCTCATAAATAACGCGATGCACCACTTCTTTCGATCACGCATCCTCATATCAAGAGGCGTGAAGCGCACCACCACAAGAAACGAACGATACTAAAAATTCAGTCAA
Organism: Straminergon stramineum; assembly: GCA_963920665.1. Lineage (NCBI taxonomy): Eukaryota > Viridiplantae > Streptophyta > Bryopsida > Hypnales > Calliergonaceae > Straminergon > Straminergon stramineum. The sequence goes on along the minus strand of OY987270.1, from coordinate 8,789,177 downwards.
AGCGCTCAGGTCCTACAATATTATCAATCCAGTTCCACTGCACAACACCAATTTTGTTTCCAGAAAATCTTTGAGCAGAAATCCTTCAACAAGAAGAGGAAGGCGCAATCGACCATAACTGCAAGGCGCGGCTAGGAAAACACCGTCCGACCAACTGTGCCGCCGGCGACCACTTTCCTTTCCACGTTCAACGGCGACTTTGGCTCTGAGATCTTGTATTAAAACAAAATGCACTGCATTAAATGCCTCATTTAAAACTATGAAGGATAGTTTTCTTTCAAATTTTCATTTTTTTCAATAAATGAAATGATATTCTATCTGTAAAATGTGTAAAAAAAATTTGGTGAAAATTAGTAAGACACAATGTATGTTAGTAGGTCATGGTTTGAAATTCTGAAAATCATAAAAGAAAAGTAGTGCATCACAACATGAAAATAGTGCATTGGTTGTGCCATGCAAATGCCCTCAATACCAAATTATTTCTCTAAATCCATACATGTATCCCAAAATGTCCAGATTTATCTCTAGAATTGACAATTTGAAAAAAGTCATTGTAAAGTGCTATTTGGAAGCATATTTTGGAATTGATTTCTGAACAAATGTTGTAGACTATGAGTTTTAGATTTCATTTGTAGGGTTAGATTCACTAACACTATCACTTGTATTTTTTTTTATAAATTTTGAAAGGAAAATTTCAAAATTTCTTCTAAATTTAATTACAAGCAATAGATTATCATTTTTGGAGTGAAATTTTTTGGAATGGATTTTAAATGAGGATCTCTTCATATAGTGATTTTTGGAAATTTTTGTATGATTTCATTTTGGGAAATCCAATTTTGAACTAGAATCAAAGCCATTTTGACTTGATCAGACACTTGACGTACTTGCACATTTGTAATTTTAGAAAAATATGTACTTTAGTATCAAAAAATTCAACACTTAGATAGGACAACAACTTAATAAAGTATCTCCATAAATTAAAATAACTTTCATCTAAGGAGTAAGGAGGATGAAACTTCAATTTCAATTTGTTTATCGTCCCAAAAAATGAACATCGGAGTATTTAGGTGTTAAATTAGTTAGTTAGTTTGATACAATGAGATCCAAGAAACCATAAAGTGTCCAAAGGCATTTTCAATACCATTGGAAAGCTCTTTGCAAGGAAAAGTGCACAAGCTTGGTTTTGTGGTGTTTGGACCTACACTCTGAAAGTTATTGAATTTCAAAGTTTTTATGAATCAAATTATCTTTTACTTTGGAAAATATATATCTTTCACATCGCATGTCCAAATGCCACAAAATAAAATTCTTGCATTTCCTCTATATACAAAGCTTTCTATTCGTATCAAGAATGCTGCAATGTCTCACAACACAACAAAGCCCTAACTTGCATTCCTTGGTGCATAAAAGATATTCAATTTTGGAGTTTTTATTAAAGATTAACAAATTAATTAATTTTTTACTTTTATTTGGATTGAAACAACAACACAAGGCACACTAGTCCATACCATAATGAGATGAAAGTTATGAGGAATTGTAGTTTGTGGGTAAGCTTAGTTATAGAATCTCTACTCTAAAATAAACTTTGAAGTCCTTTACATAACTCAATTTTCAATATTTTGGAAAAAAATAAAATCATACGATGTAGATTGTTTATTGCAACAACCATTGGGATTAGCATTTTTTAATTCCTTAACAAAATTCTTAACAATTTAGTATTTTGAATCATCCTCTACTTCTTTCTACTTACTATTTTTTCCCTATATGTTATACACTTCCAAATGATTTGAAAATTTCCAAAATGATTTGAAAAAAAGCAATTAGCAAAGCTTTTGTTGTTTATAATAGAAATGACAATTTTAAGTGGTTTCTAATGAAAAAGTGGACTTGGGACTTTAGAGGTTAAGAATGAGAAAAACACCACATTGATAGCAATGATATTATAATGTATAAGACTTATAATTAGCTATTTTGCATCTTATTTTAGTATATTCCAATGATGATTTTAACATAGAAGCTAGTTTATGTGTGTGTGTCTCTCTCTCTCTCTATGATTTATTTGCGAGGAGTTTGAAGATGAGGTACGCAACATTTTTGTGTAAGATGACAAAAATATGAATTATTGAAGGGACTATGGAATTTCAAAGCCACACAACCAAAGCTCTATAATGATAGTCATGATTGTTTGGATGCCATTTTTAGTATACTTTTCATTCCCTTGTACAACTCTTATCATCACATCCTTGATGCTTAGGAAAAACATCCATTTCATGATAGTAGCAATTTCAAATCTTCATGATATTCATTCAAGAGCATAGGCCATGGATATTGCATTCTACATTTTGCATGATGTAGTAGTTAACATTTTTTTAAAGACGAGGATACACATACAAGGTTGCAACAAGGACAAAAAATCACTCCAAATACCTAACCAATCCTAGAAACAATTATTTCTAAACTCCAATACACAAATGAGAATATTTAAAAAATTTCTACTCCTAAGCCTTTCAAATCCAAAATCTTCAATCAATTGTCATGGGTAGAGCAAAAAGAAGCAAAGTTCTTATTACATATAACTTTAGTACAAGAGATTTTGATTCGAATAGAAAACATAACAGTGAAAAAAACATGGCTAATGTTTAAGCTCTCCAGATGGTTTTATGTGAGAAAGACAAAATACAGAATAATTGAAAAATTGAAAAATTATGAAATTGCAAATGCCAAAAAATTAAAGAAGTTTAGTAATAACCTTAAGGTTGGAGCTACTTTTTGCATTGATGTAAAAAGGATCTAGTTTATAAATCATAGTTTAAAAATATTTAATATATTTATTCAAAACTTTCAAGAGTTTAAGGTCTTGAATTTTTTTTCATTTCAACATTTAGAAATTCCAAATTCCAAATCTTCAATCATTTGTCACTAGTAGCACAAAGTAGAGCACATCCTAATTCCTAAGTCAATATATTTCTCAGTTTTATGTATTAAAACTCAATTAAAATATAACACATTAGTTCTAACAAGATGTTTATCTGCTATAAAAGCCATCAATTTTCTCATTTTATAAATATACATTGAAGACAAATAATATACTTCAAAGACTTCTCCATAATTGATAATTTATTGTTCTTACAATTCTTTTACAAAAAAAAAGCCTAGATTTATAATTTATCTTGTTAAAAAATTAATACCAAATTTCAAAAATAGGATTATTGAATAATATTCTTTATCTTTAAAAATATATGTTAAAAAATATTTTGGAATATTTCGTATTTTTGAACATAATAATTTAGAAAGATAAAAAATTATGGAAATCAATTTATAAGAAATTTAGAAATTTCCATAAATGTCATCTATATTGGACCATTACCCTTCAATTTGTATTAGAAAAATTGTCCATCATTCAATATATGAAAGACAAAATATGAATGTATCTTATAATTGCCTTTGAATACATCATCTTTATTTTTTATTTTTTATTGTTATATTATATTCATCATTTTTCATTCTTCATTTGAATACTTTTTAATCACATGCTAATTATGATGCAATTATAATTCAAAACTTTGAATTTTTTCTTAAATAATTGATTGAACTAAGACCAACTACAAAATCAAAGGATATAAGAACTCAAAATAACTTAAATTTTATCTCAATTGCCATCGTTACATTTTGTACATCTTCTTAATGTTTTTAACTTCAAAGAACAATCAAATTCATTTGGTGTTGTTTCCTATAATTGAATAAATTCTTTTAATTTTCCTCAAAATATCCCTATCAAGACCAAGAGTTCAAATTTTGAACAATATGCCAATACAAACATGTCACAAACACTTTGAATCTTTGTTTTTTACTATATATAATTATTTTTAGATTTTTGTGTTACCATTTTGAAATTTATACAGTATAAATTTTCTTGACTTCAATCTATAATTCAAAGAAAATTATATATATATATATATATATATATATATATTCTACCTTTAGCTTTTCAATTAAAAAATAAACCTTAAAAATGTCATGAACAAATATGAAAATAAAAATAGAATAAAATTGATAATTATAATTTTAGAATGTATCATCTTGAATGTAAAAGAAATAAAAAAAATTAAGAATATCATCATAATTAATCTACAATTCATCTTAGTAGGATTTTTTGTTTTTTGGCTTAATATTTTATTGATAAAATATTCCCTATAGAAGTATTAGATCCAATCATATTATATGATCCATGATCCATGGATCAAGTTTTACACTTTTCCTTCAAAAATTCATAATTTTATTCTTCCTCAAAGTTTCATTTTATAATGCATCTTTACAATTTTAGAAATTGGACTACCTTTGGTCCCTTAAAAGAGTGTACAACCTTTTTAGGCCAAGGGATTGAGAGAGTGTTGCAAGATACTCTTGACAAGTTTGTGTTGAATGGTTTTGTATGGAGATTATTACAAGCTTTCAAAAAGAATATCTTTAAATATATTAAAATTAAAGAATTCAAATAATGATTAATACTTTAAAAATTCTCTAAATTTTATGTACAAAATTGTGATTGAAAAACTAAAAGAAGATTATATTAGTTATTTGTATGTTTATAAAATTGTAAATATTTTCAAAAATAATAAATCAAGAGATAGAAATATTTTCCAATGTAAGGGATTTAACCAATTACATCCCAAAAGAAATTACAATTCCTTTTCTAATACTAAGAAAACACACTTTGAGCTCAAGTGTAAGTCAAAGACTTTATCATAATGTATAATCCTATGCTTCAAATTTCAATCCTTGACCCTAATATTGGACTAAAAATATTACTAGACTTCTCCAAATGATAAAAGTAGATATATAGTCAATAATTGTTAAGGGCAAAGGCATGGTAGGATGTACTACTTTGGGGATAGAGAATGTACAAAAACTATTGCACTTGAGTACATTGTGCATTTTGTGAAAAACACTAGTTTCATATTCACTTTAAAAATCTACAAAATTAGCACATTGTAAAAATGAAATGATCCATGCATTCATATGAAATATATACTAACCATAGAGCTAAATCTCAACTTGTCAAAATTGACTTATCTAAAAATTTTTGGATTCCCAAACTCCCATTTTAGTATTATTATGGCAAGTTTCTATCTAAAATTTGATATTTATAATTTTCCATATTTAGATTCAAATTTGAAAACTCAATAATACTTACATTTGCAAAATTTGGTTTCTAGCATATAACACCAAATTAGGCATTTTTGCACTTAGAAGGTGCGATATTGCACTTGGCTTGTATGCCATGTAAAATAGACAATTTCAAATATTAGGGGGGGGGGGGGGAGTTTCCAAAAAATAATTTTGTGTTTGTATAAAAATTTGTTCAATGAAAATTCATTATAATGGTCCAAACTTTTCTATTACTTCATGAAAACCTTGTACACTTTTCACTCCACGCTACTCATAATGCATATTACTATGCACTTCACATTGAAGTACTTCTAAATGTCTACTACTAGAAGGTCAATATCACACTATATAACATGATACTTCTCTAGTACATATTCAAATCATTTTGTAGACATTCGTCATCGAGGTCTTCCATCTGCATCGCCATGTATTCCACAAGATGCGGTTTAGCCTCTGTTGGAATGATCATTCTCTCCTCCGTTTATACACCATGTACTGTAATGTTGGAGCTTATTGCATGACTAGTTCTACCTCGATTAGGAACATCCATCCATGAATATATATATATAGTTTCTTCTTTTTCAATCCAAGCAAACCTCTTCCGGGACGGTTCCTATATGGATTCCATGGAATTTGTGTACTTGACTCTGTTACTACCTGCATCTTCTTCTTCTACTCTAGATCTCATAGAAGGCCAATACTATAGGACTTTCATCTTTGAGGCCCATCTCCCCTAACCAAATTCCAACACTTTCCCTACATAAAAAAGGTACTCCTCTTACTTCCCTCAATTCTATAGTAAGAGACACAAATTAGCCTACAACAATGTCATTCTATGGATTAAATGGAGAAAAAGGATCTTCATTAGCATCTTTTACTACTTCAAGTGTTGATTTATTACTTCCGCCCTCTTCTTCTCCCTTTTGTCGCTCTTCTTGATACTTCTTGTGCACGTTTCTCCTTGCAAAGTCCATAATACCTCCTCTTCTCTGCATTTAGACATTGTTGCCATTATCAAGTCAACGGCTTCACTCCATGTTCTATTTGCATCCACATGGGCTACTATACTTGAATTTGGTCCTTCTTCTCCCCATTCAAAATAATACTCCCATCCTCATTGTGGTTTAAGATATCATTGGACTAGAATGGTAAATCATGGATGCCTTTTCTATTCCATTGCGGAAAACCCTCTAAATACTTCTAGAATTCATTTGTTTTGTCTACCACTTTCATGTTCTTTATTGGATTAGTACCTCTCAATACCAACTTTTTGTGTATACAATGAACTTGTCCAGTGCTTTAAACTCTCTTTGATTAGTTGCAACACCTTTGGAAGGTCCTATTTTACAATTTAAATAAGCATCCAAACATGGGGCATTCTATTACATTGTGTTCATTTTTTTGTTTCTTATAAATATTTCAAAAATATCATAATGCATGAAAATGTTTGAAAATGTTTTATTTGGACATTTTGTAGATAATCCTAACTTGCCCCAAATGATTGTAATATAAAGACTAATTTTGGAAATTGATATTTGAAATATATTTAGAATTTTAAAAATATATTTTTATTTTCATCTAAAATGCACATCAAGATGTCTTCATCAATTCATTTTCTACTCTTGTATTGGTATTTTTTCATGAATCATGATCCACTCATTTTCTATTTTCATTTCAAATTTTCTGTGTATATTTATTAAAAATTATAAATAAATTATCAAAAATGCTAAAAATAAAATATACAACTCTGAAAAATATTTATACATTATTTCTTGAAAATTAAATTTGAAATCAATAGAATGAAATCAATATTTTAAACCTACTACACCTACAAAAAAAAAATTATAAATTCATTAATAAGAAATCTAGTGATATATTGTCAAATATCAATTTACCCTTGACATGGCAAACCAAACAAGGCATATTAAGTTGATTATGATTTTAGCATTAATTAAAGTAAAAATAAAGTAATTAAATCATTATGCATGATACATGATTATATATTAGAACAAAAAATTTATTTATATTTCTTTGCAAATACCTTAGAATCAAAAAAAGTTGAACATCACTTTAGTAATCATGGAAGTTCAATAGCAAATGCATTTATTTATCTCTTGCATTAAAATTTTATGAAGATTTATTATAAACAACGACTTCCATAGTGTGAGTTTTATACATCAATAAAATACGAAAGTTTCCAATTTTGAATTATTATCTCTATAATTAAATTTCCTATTTCTATCATCGTTTGTAAGAAAATTAAAACTTGAAATTACACAAATATTTAAAATAATTTTTATTCCAAATAAATACATTTTTGACAAAAATTATCTTCCAAACATAAGGCTAGAATCATGATCCCCAATTACAATTAGTATTAAAAAATGAATTTATTTGTAGAATTTGTTTTCAAAGACCACTTCTAAACTATTATATATATTCTTTGGACTTCATTGCTTTGAATCAATTATTCATAAAACATTAGACCAACAAGATTTTTTTTATTAATACTATAAAATGATTAATCTACTAGAATGAGCCCTCCCTCAAAGATAATGGGTGAATGAAATTTAAGTGCATTATTGGATTACAAAGGACATTGTTGTTGTTTTTATTTCATGTCTCAAAAATAGACTTTCAGGGGTGATGTGAAAAATACTAAGGCCCTCTTTGAACAAAGGACAAAATCAACAAATCAAAAATCTTTCTAGGTATACACGTTCTCTTTGAAAGGCCAGTCTTAGTATATTTTCAAAATTAGGGCAAATCATATTGTAAGTTACTTTTAATTATTTTTTGATATTAGAACCTTCATGGCCCAAGAATCCCAAAATTTTAGTGAAAATGGCCAAAGAGGACAAGGAATTTTTAAAAATAAATAAATTACATGGTTCCATTATTTGAAAATTTCAATAAGAATGTTATTCTGCTAATTCTTCTATCAGAGTTCTTTTTCATTTCAACTAAGATAGAAGGTTCTATATAGGCACAACCTTCTAGGATTAAAGTAAGCTTTCAAATGCACACTTGCTTTTGTCTCATCCTACATAAGTAATTGCTATGGTGAACTAATTGTGACATGCAATCATACTATGGGTTTGTAATGGCATTAAGACTCTAGAATTAATTATTGATGATACTCTTACATGTGTCATAATCTTATCATTTGCACTTGGTACAATTTTTTTTATTAAATAGAAAATTTAGGAGTCAAATTGGAGAGACTTTTAAACTTAATTGATTCTAACAAGGACAAATGATCCAATGTGCATAATAGGTACAATTATCTTAACATTATTTCAAAGTTCAACAATTATTAATATTAGGATTTCATCTAATTTTCTACAAGCTATGTTAATATAGACTAAAAATGAAATGTAGGATTCCTACCTACTAAATATATGATTGCAAAGTGTGAATATAGATACACCTATAATGACTAGGATTTTGAAATTCATGATTTTTTCATATAGGGTCAAAGAAATCAGAGCTTCTTCTATCACCAACAAGAATTAATAGAAAGAAATGCACATAATATCGACACTATGCACAAATAATTAAAACTAATTTCATGTAAGGAAATTATATCAACATTGAGCATAGTTAGATTTATTGGAATGTTCACATTATATATATCCTTATTAGCAAACCAAAGAATACTCTACTACACCCAAAAATTCAAATTTGGATATTATTATATATGAAAAACTTCTAAGGGGACAAAATCTTATTGGGAGATAATCTAAAACAAAACTTCATGCTGAAGAGCTTCCATTTCCAAAATCAATAGCGAATATGAAGATTGGAATTTGGATTAGTTTCAATTGTTCATTTAGACATGTGTCTCTTTTGGAAGTAAAAACAAGATTTAAGATTTACCATCCCATATAAGGTTCAATAGAAAAAGAAAAAATGATGGAAGCAACTAAAGAGATACATCCACAACAAAGAAGATGAAGTGCAAAGGCTCTAGAAAGTGCCCACATCCTAAAATGTATACTACACACATATTTTTTTTGTAGCCTTAAAAATGTACAGACGGTGTACATTTCAAAAGGTGGACACTATAAAACCCTATGCCATTTCAACTCCAAAAATTCAAAGACAAGTCCACAAATCTCTCAAAAATATGAAACAACTTTGGTTAGATGCCACTTCCACTTGTCTTTCTAGGAAAATTAATTGAAACATATTTCTAGACGTTTCACCTCTCCAAAAATAAGTTCAAATTCTTAAATAGTCAATTCATGGACCTCCTACCTATAAAGTCTTCGAAAATTTCTTCCTTTCTTCCAAGTGTTAACCATCAACAAAATTGTAAACAAGCATAAACTAAGAAAAAGCTTTCAACATGAACATCACATTCATAGAAAAAGGAATAATTTATAAGAAGCTCTCTCTCAATTGTACCCAAATCAAATGTAAAAACTTGAAAATTATTTTTTGTTACAAAGTCATTCATCACAAAGCAATTGCAAATTGCCACGAGGAGCACCTTGGATCCGTCATTTCTAGGCACACAAATGCGCACCTTCTTCACTCTCCATCACCGTCCAAAGCAAAGCAAAGTAGGTTGCAGCTACCATTTCTGCAAGACGTAATTGTTGTTGAACACGAGTCAATCCCAATTGTGATGGATTGAGAAATCCCAATGACAACATCTTTTTTGACTTGAAATAAACTTTTCTTTTCCTCTCCACCGTGTTTCAAACTCTAAGAGTTTTAAAAAAAATTATATGTATTGACAAACCTCTTTCACATCAACCAATCTTTCTTTCAAAGACACTAAAACATCTTCACCTCTTTCACTAGATCCTTCTCATTACCAATTTTAGATTCCTTACTAGTAAATGCTTGTCACAAGTTGAAGTTTCATACAATAGACTTGATTTTAGAATGTTAAACCTTGTGCTTTGAAGCCACTCATTGAACTACATCAAGGGTGCATATCATTGATCTCGAACCTTTTTTCAAAGATGCTCTTGGAGCCCCCCCTACCTAGTATTCTTGATAGTTTAATAGTTCTTCAACCAAATGTGTTTGAAAATTCATATGAATTTCAATTCTTATCGGATTAATATGATTCCACTTGCATTTGAGTCCATTCCACTAATTCTTTCTCAAAAAAAAAAATACATTACAAGCAACAATAATAAACACATTTAGCACAAGATACTCACATTGCAAATCTTGATGGTAAGTTAATAGGCTAGAATCTTCTACCTTTCATTTGTTCATTTCTTGCTTCTGTTGCACGGCTGCTAAACCGCATAATTATACGGCTGCATGTCTTGCAATCAGTGGTGGAATTTGTTTACTTTCCTGCACTGGAGAATGCGACATGTGTTAAACTCAGCGGCTTCTGGCTATTGGGTGACGTTTCAAGGAAAGCCAGGTTTTAGACATTGGAGAGCGTGCATCCAATGACAAAATCGTAAGAAAGATTTGGTGCTAAGTAAGGTTAGTGCTCAGAATGTTTTATTAGTTGATAATTTTCTAACATTGGTAGGTGGCATCCCTGACTGAATGAACATTCCATACGTGCAAATGCAGACAAATGCAAAGAAATGATAGATTAACCAAAAGTTGATTGCAGCATGAAAGGAATTGCTGAGCAACTTGTGGAAAGATATGTGCAAACAGCAGTGCGAAATTTGAAGTACACCTACTTCCAGAGTCTACCATCAAGGTCCAGGCCAAGGAACAACAAACTTCAATACATAGTTCACGACAGGTACCTTGTCAGAATTTCGCAACTCACATCCTTCGCAAGAAATAAATTTCTCTTGAGCAATCTAGTTCTGAATGTCGCTCTTCCTTCTATGCAGATCAAACCAGAACCCTGGAGATGCTGGAATTGCTCTTAGAAGAATCAAACTACCTCAATCGTCACCAAAATTTATTAAAATCACTAATGCGATTAGAAGTATGCCCAAAAATTTATGTTGCGGTCTTAGCAATTCATGTTCTTGGAGACTACATGGGTTCATATGAGAAGTATCTTATCTTCCTTTGCACAGACATTTCTGGGGAGTGCAATGTTGACAATGTGAAAGTTTCGGTGGCCCTTCAAAGATCGATGGAACTACGCTGTCTTTATGTCCAAGATCACGTTCCATCTTCTCATCCTCACCCACAGCGACAAGAAAAAGAAGCTTCCATTACTTGGCCTTATAGCAATTGGATTTGTCATTGCATTTCTGGTGAACTTATTTCTTCTACACTGAATAGGGGTATTAAGGGGACCAAAAACTAAAGGGACTGATAGTGGAAAATTGTAGATGTTTGAAACATGATGTACATCCCTTGGACACTTCTATAACTCCTGATGTACAATAAAGGTAGATATTTATATAGTGTGAAATGTCAATTAATTAGTATGGGTCCCCTTAATACCCGTATTCAGTGTATTGATTTTGGCTGGTAACAATATCAACAATCTCCTTGCCAATAATTTTGAACGTGATTGAAAAGTGCATTCGGGAGTACTGTCAAGATACCGTTCTACAACAGCTTCTTGAAGTTCTGAACCACGTTGCCAATGAGAAGCTTCATTCCTGCTTTCACGAGATCCTGACTGCGGATTCCGAAGTAGAGAAGCTTGTCAGTTCGGGTTACTGTGGAGGATTTCTGACCACGTTCCAAACGTGGAGGCTACATGGAGAGTGATAGAAGATTAGTGTATATTACTATAATTCCGCATCCAAATTAGGTCGTAAACTGGATTTCAAGTTTAGTAACATCACTAACATGTTCTGGTGGTCGTCGCAAGGAAATTGGTTCTGCATTTCGGAGAGTTTTTTTCTGTGAGTGGTGTCGGGTTTGTTTAGTCTTTGCGAGCTCTAACGTAACGGACTTCGCAAGTCCTTCAGTCGTAGTTTTGCCACAACTACTCAAACCCTAACACGAATCTCTATACCCTGCAGTCCGCAGCAATGCAGGTTTGCGTGAACGGATTAGGAGACTAGAATTTGGACGCGACAAAGGGCAGTTTCACTGAGATGGTGAGAGAAACACTCCTTCCCGTGAGTCCTGCATTCTATTTGATTGAATTTTCAGTTACCCTAATTAGAAAATTTTGATGTCTGCATAGTTGAAGACGACTAGTGAAGGAGCTAAAGTGAGCTAAAAAGAATTCGTTGGAAAGTTTTCTTCGACACGCTTAACAATAGCTGCAGTCGGTGACTCCTAAAAAAACCTTGCACAATTGGTAATGTCTTGTAGTTTTCACTTCGTCTTTGCTAAACATTTAGTTTTCATTTAGTCTTGGTAGAAATGAATAGTGACCCTCCGCGCGCGCGGAGGGTCACTGTTCCTTACACTTGTTTGTTGTAAGCAACACTAAGTTACTGTTATTTGCTGCGTGACTAGTGACCCTCCGCGCACGCGGAGGGTCACTGTTCACAAAATTTGGAAGTCGAAGTTCACTACCCTGTGCCTTCCAAGTAAAATAATTCCTAAGTAAAGAAAATCCGCATGGTGCGTTTCAATCTAGAGTAGGGGCAATCTAAATAAAGGCGCGGAAAATAGGGGTCTTGTAGAACTTCACCTGTACAACCTCGCCGCGAGCCAACCGTCCTTCTCTTATCGAAATTGCTTTGTATCTATCCCTCTCACGCTCCTAGTCTCCGTGTCGTGCTTTCTTTGCGTGCTGTCCCTGCGTTGCTAAAAAAAATTCTTACTTTAGTGAACAAGTTTTTTGTGGGGAATTCAAGCAAGCGATTCTATGAGCTTGGACAGGGTGCCACTCCAAATTTTTGGGCTACTGCAATGTGCTCACCTCAGGTTTGTTCTCCTTTCCTCCACCGCTTATTCCTTTGGCAACGTCACTTTCGATTATTCGTCACTTTCTAGGTCGCGGCAACAACACTTCAGATATGAGAATCTACACTTTGAATTCAAAAATTGGTACAATTTCAGCAGATGCAAGAAAAGGACTGAGAATGAACGTAACAAGAATCAAGAGTTTTAGAAGACATTGTGTAAACGATACTCATTTACCTTACCTGTTTACCTACAAGACATTGCTTGTTTGACTGGTTCGCATTCCTTTGATGAAGGTCACCTGAATTCCTTGTCCTCTGCACTACAGTTCATGCAGCAATTTTGTGATCACACGAAGCAGGTGCAGGAGCCTCAATGTAGGAGAGTGGTGCAATGAATTTCAGTGCCATAATAATGGATGATGGAGCTGCTTTGCGCGTAAGCATGGAGATATAATGTGCAAAAATAGTATAAATGTCTAGTGGCTGGTATGATCTGTCATAAGGGACATAACCGAAGGTGCACGTTATGTTCGTGTTGGTCATTAGGGTTTCTATTTTTGTAATATTCCTCGCAATTAATGGATGTTTGACTTTAATTTGCTGGACCAGCGGAGGAATATTAATGGAAGTGCATGTAATGTCCATGTGTGCCTTTTTCGGCTCTCGTTTTAGAATTATTTACGAATCTATAGAGTTGCCAAATGAATCTTCATAAAAACTCTGTTGACTTCGTTCTCTCGTGAGTAACTCAGCGAATGTTGATCTGAACTATTCCTCCGTAGTTCGGTTCAATTAAAATTTGGTGAATTTGGTGAATTCGCACGGAAATTGAAGACAACGGCAACATTCAAAAAATCAAGTACTGCTCAGCAGCGTGTCCAAGAAACCCTAAGTCTCCACGCTCTGCTTTCACCGCCTCTCCAGTCGCAAGAGGAGCCGCAAGAGGAATGTCTTCTTCCGAACAAGCCGCTCAGCGCTGCTTCCCTACGGCAATGTTCCTGAGTTCTAATCGCTACTAACATGGACGTCAAGGTGGAGTTCGCAGCATCGAAACAAAGACAGCAAGCAACAACAACCAGGTGCGTCCAAATTTTCTTCCGTTCGTGAGGCTTCACTACGGCGATGTTCCTATTTCTCGAAATTCTGAATCGCTGCATGTCTGTTTCCGGCCCCCACCTGTCTTACGTGAATACTTCGAACCCTAATGATTTTCTACTTGAATCGCAGGTAGTGTCTTCATTTGGGGGCGGAAGCTGCATCACTACATCTGGATCTCACAACTCATCGGTGCAGCATTGCGGGAGACTGAGAGAGGAAGAGGTAACCTAAACATAACCGGTTCAGCGACAATTTTTTTCTACGTCACCTGGGTCGCAGCTCACGAATTCTTCTTTGCTGTCTGGCAGGTTCGAATGGAAGACCCCAAGTGAACAGTGACCCTCCGCGCGCGCGGAGGGTCACTGTTTATTCATCTAATGTTTTTTTGCGTACTGGCCTACGCAGGTTGCGTTGGGGATTGGCAATTTCGACGCAAGTGTCGATCAGTGCTGTTGCTCGACTTACAACGGCACTTTCGGGAAGGAGGTCTGTGGTCTTACCTCCCTGTTCATTTGGAGTTTGACTTGTTGACTTGTTCTGGTGACCTCCGCAGAAAAATTCCACTGCGCACCGCCCTCTTCCACTTTCTCCGTTCCACTTCACGCGCCACGCGCTCGACGTAGCGTGGAGTCGGAGCTAACTCGCCACGCGCTGGTAGCAGCGTGGATTCACCTTCATGCTCCCTGTCTTCACGCCACCTAGGCCTAATCTCTTTCTGCGTTGCCTGCCCTGCAGACAACAATTTGAAAGTGAGTGCTGCGCCAGGAAGGGTACCCTAGCAATCTCTCTCCGACGACGCTGGACTGGGAATTCCGAAGTTATCCAAGGTTTGACGTTCATCAACTTCAGCTCGCTAACGTCTCATCCCTGAAATTTATACCGAACTTGAACTCGTAAGCTCTCCTTCTCTAGCAGCATCGCGATCTTCTTGTTTGGAATCGTAAAGGTAGCGTTTAGGATTCACCTGTCAGTGAGTAGACTTCGATTTGGCTGATCGCCCGGTCTGCTGCTCAATTTTGGTATTCTCATTGGTGCTGTTGCGGACCTGCGGTGAATCTGATGTAGGAGAGACAACTAGATTTGAACAAATTGGACTAGCCTTTCTTGGTGAATCATGTGTGCACGAAATTACGAACTTGGTCAAAATAGTAGGCGAGCTAAGAGGAATATTGAACGTAACAAAGTGGATCAATACCTCAGCCATTGCATACATCTGTAAACACTTTGTCTTTCACGTCCAAGCTACTGATTCAAGAATAAGTTATGAACAATTTGTTTGAATGTGCACATAGAGCTTGAGTAAGTTGCATTACCTTGCTGAGCTTTCCCGTCGTGTTTGTTTTTGAAGAAGATGCGGTGATGACTAGCACGTCCTCCTGCTCTACTGTAGAACAAGCATCACTTGTGAGAAACATCTAGAGAATCAAATGACTTGTAATGCAACTAAAATTTAGTTACTAATGACCTGCACAGGCTACTAGTTTCCCCTCATGCATCGTGCTGCTGTGATTGTCTTCTGTGATTTCTGCTTGACAGATGGCATCTTATATCTAATTTCAGAGAAACCCTATTGAAAAATGAACGGAAACTTTAGTGTTCATTCAATAGATTACCAATCTTACATGTGAAGATAGAATTCAGTAGTAGCGACTAAAGGGTGAGCAAGATAACGTACCGTTTAAAGTTTTTTGAACTTGATAAGAGATTTTGGAGACCAATAAGTTTAGAGTCCCTTCCTTAAATGACTGCTCTGAAGATTTCGTTTTATGTACTTTTAGTTTTCCAAAGCACTGTGGATCTTGAACTTCATTGTGGCCTTTCCCATTAGTATACCATTCCCAGCAGCAGCCTTCTTTTAGCTCCAACTCTTTTACTGTATCGATGACAGCTTTCAGTCAGTGGACGGAATCCATGAGATTCTCCCAATTTATGAAAGGTATTGAACAACCTTGATCATTGATAGTTAACTCAACTAAGTTATAACTTATTAAACCTTAGAATGAATGATGTCTCAATACTCAGTCCTCGTAACTTCTTACCCAGGCTTAACTTAAAAACTCATATAATCATGGAGAAGCTGATTCAGTGTGGAGTGGGAATAACTTCCCCAATCAACAGAATTTCTGTGACTGGAAAACTCATAATGTCTCTCATCATCATGAGAATTCCATATTAGTAAATGACTGATCACATAGTTAGGGTAGAAAGAAGGTTTATAAAGCACCCAATGTAAGAGCTGAAATGGAATTTTGGGGATGTGAAACTTCATACGAAAATATTTCAGCTGAAATTTTCATTGAAAGACAAATGGAATTATTATCTAACTCAAGTTGTTTCATTTTTTGGGATCTTTGTGGAATTTGGTTATGAATTTTTGAAGATAAAATGGCACAAGGCTCTATAACAGTGAAGTTCCTCAAATTTACACTATTTGTACATCATTGGTACAATGAAAAGGCGACATCTATAAATAATGTACATTTTACAAAAGGGAGAATGATCAATTTATTCGGACAGGAAATGAAGGGTGTTAAGTTTTGAACAAGCTTTTTCTATTTTAGAAGAACCTATCCAATCATTGACTTTTTGAGAGGGGGTGTCAACACCCATTGTGAGCATTATGTTGGACATGGCATTGAAATATGCCTCTCCATTCTACTCAGTCCTAGAGGTGGTCCAAGTATAGTCGAAGAAATTGAGGCAGTTGATGGAGGGGAAGCAGAAGACTTGTTATAGTCATCTACACAAGTGTTGGAGACACTAGATGCTACAATGTAGTCTTCCAATATTTAATAGTGGTACATGTGACGGTAGTGTAGGGTGTGAGGAAGTACAAAAGTTCTTATTTTTTTAGGCTAAGTGTTAGGAGATATTGGAGTGGGTTCTTTTTGTATTGTGTGGATATATTGTAAATGAGAAATGAAAAGGTAGTAGATTGTCCTTTGAATTCATTTCGATTCTCAAAATAAAATTTTCAATGACTGCAATGATTTTTTGCTTTTCAAGTGATATTGGCATTAAAAGAGTATGATATCGATAAATTGCAATATATAGTGCTTGGTGACTAAAATAAAAAAACAACAAGAGTAATGAAAATGAATGAAGCACAAATTCCTAATTGTTGTACTTAAAAGTATTGAAAAGTGCATCCCTATCTAAAAATTGCATGGATAATTGAAGTAAAACACAATAGAACAAGAGAGAGTTGTTTTAAAAATAGTAGGGGGGGCCCAATTTTTGTGAAAACATTGTTTTAGTGAATAGTAGTCCATACGGTCATTGCACTTAGCCAAGTGCAAAAATGTCTAATTCGGTGTTATATTCACCAAATTTTTTTTATGAAAAAAGTTC
This sequence comes from Straminergon stramineum, assembly GCA_963920665.1. Taxonomy (NCBI): domain Eukaryota; kingdom Viridiplantae; phylum Streptophyta; class Bryopsida; order Hypnales; family Calliergonaceae; genus Straminergon; species Straminergon stramineum. The sequence continues at coordinate 8,771,793 of OY987270.1, read as the reverse complement.
TTTAAATAGATAAACAATTAAAATTAACTAGAACTAGATAACAATTTATAAATATCAACACCTAATAAGTGTCAAAAAGTCTTAAATTTTTTTGAAGAATTCTACTATTGTATGTTTGAGTACATAGAAAATTTCTAGCCTTAAAATTCCAACAAAAATCTTTTTCTCTTGAAATTTATAGTATATGCATGGATCAAGATATGCAATGTCTTCAGGGATCTAAAGTATTCATGTGAACCTAATTACAATTTTTTGAAATTTTTGATGATATCATCCTAAGATTAACATTCCAAAAACACCTGAAGCTAATTTATTAGCAAGATCAATTTTCAATATTCATCCATGATTTTTTGAAAACCTCAACTTTGCTCCTTAATTTCACCAAGATACATGAAGAAGTTGACACTATAGTGAATTTATAAAAATGAAGAATAGACAATCTATGAAAAAATACACTATATATAGAATAATCTTATATACTTTAATTATGAATATGAAGGAAAATATTTAGGGTGATAAACAAAAACTCTCAACCATTTTTGAAGCCAAGGACAAAATATAGGTAAATTATTCCTTGAAATTACCTCACTAGAATGAAAGTTAAAATGTAATCAAATTGTTACTTTATATTAGAGGTCACAAAAAATTGAATCCATGTGCTTCTCAAATCCTAATGTATAACCTTCAATTAGAGATGACTTTAGCCTATAGGTGGATAGAGTCTATTTGTTAATTTTTGAGCATTCATGGGATTTTATTGAGCAAGAATTATATAAAAAAAAATTTGAGCCAAAAAATTGATACAATGAAGCAATACAAGTAAGGTGGAACACTTGTGTATTTTACTAAATGTTTGTGAATAATTTATTTATAGATAGGTTTTTGAAGGTGGTAAGTAACATACTCTTCAATAACTAACAATAAATATCACTTTTAGGAATTGTAAAAGCATAAACAATTTTGATCACTAAGGGACATGACATTAGTCTAATTAATCTAATTCCATTAGCATAATACAAATTAAATTTCAAATTTTGCTTTTGTTTTTTGAATCAAGTTCTTTAATTCTTCAATCTAGCTCTTCAAAATACAATGCCTTAGGTCAAAGAATTTATTGACAATTAGATACACAAAAACTCAAAAAATGCATATCTTATAGGTTACAAAACCACGAAAGATGAAATATAAGAATACATAAATTGGTTAAAATATAATCATGACTACTTCATTGATGGTTCTAGTGAACAATGTAATTGATTTGTAGATTTGTATTACATTTTGAATATGATATATATATTTTTATTGGAATCAATTGAAAATTATTAGAAGCCTCGTAGCCCATTGCCCAAAGAATGGTGGTATAATCAATATAACTTGCATCATTTACTTTGGTGATTATTGACACAAAAGAATTCTTTGAATTAAATTTTTTCTTAGAGGTTTTACATTTATCTTCAATATGTCATTCTTTAAGATATTATTTGTCCATGCCATCACTTTTAAAGATTCAATATTTACTTTATTTGTATCCACTTGTCTCCATTGTTACACAAGATATAATCTATAAAAGATTGTAAGCTTGTCAAGAACCTAAAAGAAGAAGTTAAAAAATAATTTTGGTCATGAGAACAACAACATTGATTGAAGAGTTTGTTTGGTTTAGGACATCTTCTATGGAATCTTGTTAGTTAAGCCCTTGACCTATAACAACACATGATTCTACGAGCATGGTGACATAGATGTTAACTCCCTCCAACTAATGTGTGTGCTGCAAAAACATCAAACTCCACTTCAAATCCCTCTGTCCAATGTGTGTGCTGCAAAAAATCAACTTCCACTTCAAATCCCTCCAACCAATGTGTAAACTGCAAAAATGTCAACTTCTACTTCAAATCCCTCCACCCAATGCGTGTAAGAAATGTCAACTTCCACTTCAAATCCCTCCAACCAATGTGTAAACTGCAAAAATGTCAACTTCTACTTCAAATCCCTCCACCCAATGCGTATAAGAAATGTCAACTTCCACTTCAAATTCCTTCGTCCATTGTGTGAGGTGGATTTGGAAATGTCAACTTCCATTTCAAATCCCTCCAACCAATGTATGAGCAATGCAAGCACTCTACAAATGTCAACCTCCACTTTAAATCCCTTTGTCCAATGTGTGCATTATACAAATGTCAACTTTCACTTCAAATCCCTTTGCCAAATACACGTGCTTTACAAATGTTGACTTCCACTTCAAACTGTCCCTTTGCCTAGTACGTGTGTTGTACAAGTGTCAAGTTCCACTTCAAATCCCTCTACCTAGTGTGCGCACTATGCAAATGTCAACTTCTACTTCAAACTGTCCCTTTGCCTAGTACATGTGTTGTACAAGTGTCAAGTTCCACTTCAAATCCCTCTACCTAGTGCGTGCGCTATACAAATGTCAACTTCCACTTCAAATCCTTCTACCCAATACATGCAGTGAAGCAACATCAATTTTTGCTTCAAATCCTTCCATCCAATCTGTACTCCTCAAGGAATGTCAAGTCCCTCTTCAACTTCAACTTCAAATCCTTCTATCCAATCCATAGGCTCAAAAATGTCAATTCCCACTTCAAATCCTTCCATCCAATCTATATGCTCAAAGAATGTCAATTCCCTCTTCAAATCCTTCTATTCAATCTGTACACTCAAAGAATGTCAATTCTTTTTTCAAATTTGACATCAATTCTTTTAATGCACACAACAATGTAAGATCACCTCAGAAGTGCATTTTAGAACAAAATGTTCAATTAAAAGGAATCCTACATCTACAATTTAGACACCAATTGCCATAACATACCAATCCAAAAATCCAATTTGGATATCACATATATATGCACTCAAGTGACAAAATCCTCTACATTGAAAAGATATTATTTCCTACATAAATGTATTGAAAATCATTAAATTGAAAAATAAATAAATAAAAGAAGATAAAATGAAATAAAAAACCATAACAATCTTTATATGTGAATAGATCTTTAACATAACAACTTAATTTCAAAATCTCTTCTTGCTAAAAACACACATGATTCCCAAAGAATGGATTGACAATACATACAAAATAAATTAAATCCACTCAATTGCATACACACACCTCTCCATTAAAAAAAAATCAATCTTCCAAAATACGTGACATGACCCCCTTTGAAAGTCTCAACATCATGACCGAATCTCAAAGAGAACAATGTTCCCTGTAATTATGACCACTAGTGCGGATGTGAACGGCGGATGTCGACGAAGTACGACAGGGATGAATTTTGTTTTCATCCACCTAATTCTGTTCCCGAGCGACGGCATCTCTCCTCCCCACTCGCTCCCCAGCAGAGAAACAGCGACTGACTGAGAGACAGCGCCTTCCTTCCATTTTCCATTTTGAAAAGCGCTAGCGCATTCCAAGTTTGCAAAGAGAATGCAATTGCGAGCATCGGATTCTTGCAATGCTGCAGCTGCATTTTCTTTTCTTATGAATCTCCCCGTTTGAGTTTTCGTGAGGGTTTGGTTTGGTTTGGTTTTCTTTAAGTGGACGGGGCACGCTTGTTCTTGAAATTCGTACTCTGGTGACATTGTAAGTTACTTCGTTTTGGTTTTCTGATGTTTCCGTTGCTTTCTTGTATTTTCGGAGCTGCATTGGATTCGAGAGATGCAGTTTGTTGATTTTCTGATTTCCCCTGTTTTTTTCCCCCCTGTTTTTTCAGACAATGGAACCGATGCAGCAGGCCATCGAATTTATGGACGATTTCTTCCTGTCGGCGGGGAACAAAAGCCCTTCCCTGATGGAGCTTCCGTTTGCTATTCAGGAAATTCAATGGGAGCGGGCGCAAGCGGAGAAAGTGTATGTTCAGGGGCGGAGTAATGGAAACCAAGAAGTGTCGGTTGAAATCGATTTGTGGCGATTGGAACTTCCCGTGGAAGGCAAGCCGAAGTTCTTGGTGCATCAAACCTCCGGTGCATGGCAAGTCGACCTCATGAAGCTTTATTAAAATGTTTTTCGTTTTATTAAAGAAAGTTTATCACGTGCTTATCAATTGGTTACTGATCTGTTTCTGTTTCTGTGTTTTTGTTTCCACTGTTTTTAGGATGGAGCTTCGGAAACCTCGTGATAGTTACTTGGAGACCATGAAAGTCGTTTTGGTGGCAGCTCATTTCTTGATCTTCGCCAAACAAAGCCCCCATTCTTCCAAAGGGGATGTGTGGCGATATGTGCGTAAAGAGTGCAGGTAACGCTTTACAGTCTGGGTGCCCCTTTGCTTTCCGTTCTCCGTGGCACACACAATTGTATGCTTACGTTTCTAGGTGTAAACAAAAAGAATGCAGGGGTTTTGGACACTCCATCGCGATTCGTTCGGTTTAACAAAATATTTTGGTGTTGACAGCTTGTTTGATTCACTAATTTCATTTTAAATATGCACTAAAAGGATTTTTATATTGATCGTATTGGAGTAACACTAAAGCAATATTACCGCCATTCTCTTGGTCTCCTTCTTTCTGTGTTAGAAGCTTAATGTTGATATATTCTATTCAATTGCAGTGAATTCAAAGTCAAGCCCAATCAGAAAGACTTAGCTGAAGCGTTTCTGCTGCTGCAATCAATCGTGACCAGCGATCCCAAATTGCAGGCGTCTCGTGTGAGTACAAGCTCCAGTTTCAGAACATTAGTCTGCCGTAGATTTTCTTAATACTAATGACGATTTAGAGATTTATATACATATACTTACATATTTTTTGTCCTTCCTGCCCTTCCATCTTTCTTCTGTGCTGCTTCCTCCTTTATTTTTCTCCAAGGACAAGTAACATAATAGAATTACTCATAGTTGACTAGGACTACCACACGATGACACGGTTTGAAGTTACGCCCACGTGGTTCTCAGCGTAAGTGATCACTGTTAAACTTAAGTTAATTGTTTGAAGGGAGAGAGAAACATCATACTCGAAGACGAAGTCAAAACCAGGCAGTCATGATGGAACCCGAACGTGCTGGTCAGTGACTGTAATCAATTGAGTGAACCCCTCCTTTAAAATGAGAACAAAATACCATTATGTATTGAAAGTTTTTGTATCCCGTATGAGGGTAGCAGTAAGGTCACAGCTCGAAGGTATGTCACGACCGTCTTTAACTAAAGTGTGCTGCCAATTCGCTATTCTCTTAAAGTTTTTTGGCCTCAAAGAGATTTCGCTTTCTGCGGTTATTTATCTAATTCTTTAAGAGTGTTTTAGAGAATATATTTAGATTTTTTGACGAAGGTATTTTGAGAAGAGATTATACAGTGTTATACTGGTTCCAGTAATGGTTTGCTAATCGTGGCGTTTGGTATGATGAGATGTGTTCCCTTTCATTTTGGTTCCTTTTTGGGTTTGAGAACATGGCATTGAACGTTGAGTCTTTAATCCTCAATATTTTCTAAGATTTATCGACTTCTCTGATGAGGTTAGGCTTCCATAAGGTACTTCTAGCAGTAATCCTTGCATCGAAGATATGATTTTGAGTCGAATTTCCTCTACTTTACTTACGCCGGACTGTTGTTGTATTACAGATTATACCGCAGTTCTTTCCAAATCTTTCTAAGAAACTGAGATCACAAGCCGCTAAGGTATGTGAAGGAAGTCAGCCTTGAACTTTAGGATTCCTTGGGTTCACTACAGCACAGTAATCTTTCTTGGCAATTTTATAACAATGGTCTCTTTGTTGAAGCCAGGACAAGAAGAAGCCGCGTTTGAAAAGAGAGTGTTCGCCTGTTTCAGAAACCCCCATGCGTGATGGACGAAGCGTTGACAATAAGATCACTTCTTCTGTCGAACAGCTGCCTTCACTAGGCGATACATTAAAAGGAGCATCAAGCTCACAAGGTCCCAGGATGCGCAGCCTTGCCGAATTTTCAGTAGAGGCAGATCTTCCTCTCTCCCAGAGACTGACCCCAGTACCTAAGAAGAGGAAGCCGGGACGACCAACTCGTCGAATCTCAGCTAGAAAGGGAAAGGGGAGCGAAGACCTCTGCTTGGAAGGAGATGAAGATTGGGTGGATGAACCGGATGTATGCGCGTTCTGTGATGATGGAGTGGAAGGAAGTGAACGACTCCTGTGGTAAGGTTTCTTTACGTTCTAAGGAAAGAATGGTTGTTTCGGCTTGCTTGCCTTTAGCCCTAATTGCCCATTCTCAAAATCAAAAGTCCACTTTGGAAGTTTCTATCTTTCAACAAATGTAGGGTACTATTTCCTTTTTGTTACCTTGCTTGATATTTCCTAAATCCTTGGTTTCAACTCCGATAGATGTGGAAGTTGCAAAGTTTGACTATTTGGGCGATTAACTTGCTAAGTATGTGGTCCGGTATGTGAGGTGCACAAATATTGCACGATCCCTGACTATTGAATTGATATTGGTGGAGCTACTAAATGTGTCTCAAACTTGCTTTCCGTGTCGTCATGCAGTTGCGATGGCATATGCATGCGATCCTTTCATCCGACTATAGAATCCGGCTGGCAAAACAAGTGTCCAACTCTCCGCCTTACAAGAGCAGCAGTTAGTGTAAGCCCATTCATTTTCTGGTATGCTACTGGAATGGCAGTGTTGCAGGCAGGATCACTGGGCACCTGGGAAGCCATGTCCCCTGGGTATGAAAAATAGAAATGTTCACTTACCCCTAACTTTCGTAACAAGCATTTTCGAGTGTACATGGTGTACATTTCAGTTTCACTGGGGGTAATGGCGTCCCGGGCACCCTTTGGGTAATGCTCTTGAATCCTTACTTGAGTGGATTCTGTCGAGGCCTGTGTGATGAGCTTACATCTTTCCTGCTTCACTCTAGGTGGAGACTTGGATCTGCCCAAATTGCGAAGTTGGAAAGCACCAATGCTTTGAGTGTGGGAAGCTAGGGAATTCAAACGCGTCGTCGGAGCAGCAGGAGGTAAATGCCATCTGTATAAAAATTTGAAGTGTCTGTCTTCGTTCGTCACATCTTATTTTCCTCCATGCCTTTTCTATGAAAATTAGGTAGTTAATTTTATCCTAGGAGGACCAGACAGTTGTTGGGCATAACCATCTCCTCCGGGCTAAATCAAGATTGTCAGATCTCGGAGATCTACAGCTGTGTGAGAGTGGGAAAGATGGGGTTATGACTTCAGACCCTCCTCTTTTCTAACTGCACTGTGCCCTGTGGCGATGAAAGTCGTAGGTGAGGCTTTTGTATGCTTGCACCTCTTGAATTTGGACTTAGCCAGATGCATTGTGTCTTCATAAGTCGGGCTCCATTAACTGAACTAACTCTGTGATTTTTGTCCTGATTCAGGTCTTTGTGTGTGGGGCTAAGCAGTGCAAGCGATTCTACCATCCGAGTTGTGTAGCCAAGCTCCTTGTTCCAGAAGCCGCACAAAACAATTTGGCGTGCCGCATCCAGCTGGGATATGAGACGTTTTCCTGTCCACTGCACAAGTGTGCAAGCTGCAACTTGGATGAAGATAAGGAAGTACCCAGTTTATGCCTTATCAAATGCAGGCGGTGCCCTAAGGCATGGCATGATAAGTGCTTGCCTCCGTATGTATCTCCCCAACCACCAGAATTTTACCAATTTTTTGCAAATTGTGCTCATGGGAAAATGCGTAGTGAACGTTGAAATATTATTATATGCGTAGAGGATTGACACTCTGATTCTTGCGTGCTTTGACCTTGTGTTTCTTCAGAGTATGTAAGACTCAACTATGGCAACTTCAAAACGGCCAGTCCGTTATGTATTGTGGGTTAGTATTTCATAACCTTGTCGTCAGTCTAGATGTACCTTCTACTCCCTCCGTCCCGAGATAAGTGTCCACTTTGGACCTCATATATTCTTAAGGTTGTTTTGATTAGGTCGTATGGAGACTTTTTTCTGTCCATTTTTATTGAGGTTGTACCGAACACCTGCAATGTTCTTCATTGATTCTGGTGATATAAAATTTGGACCCTTTCGAATTAATGCTTTTCATAACATGATCAATGAAATTGGTATCAAATGTTCTCAACATAACTGCGGACACTTATTTCGCGACGGAGGTAGGAGTATTTCTGATTTTGTGTACGTTATTTGTACAAGTCAAGAGGTTTCTGTGTTGTTTGCACATTGAGCATGCTTCGTTGTAGATTTAGATTCTTGCCTTGCTTTAGGACGGATGCATCCATATCCTCAAAGTTCGATGGATCTGTGCTTAAATTTTGCCTCCTCTGACTCACCATTTCTTAGTGACCTTTTCAAGTCTGTTCTATTTGGTGAAAGCTTCCATGTTTCTTTCGCCTTGCTCACTGGATCTGGATTGTAATTTCTTCTCTGCATGATCAGACGGCACACACTTGACCCGGTGTTGCTGACTCCAGCGCAGAACCACGTTTCATTTCCATCATTGGAAACGGTAAGTTGAACACTCGAATTCTACTTCCTAATTCGCTTAGAAAGTCATGAGGTTATGGAAGTGATTAGAATGATCTCTGTTGGCCGTTTCCTTATGTGTAGATAAAAAAATTGTGCCCCTAATACCTTGACACTGTTTTCTTACAGAATGGTATTCCAAATGGATCAAAGTTTTCAGGGGCTTTGTTATCATACAACGTGCAAGCTTCAAAGAGACCCTGAAGACTCTTTGGAAAGGTTGCTGGTGAGCAGTATATGTATAGCTTCATCATTAATTAGCGTTATTTTCTGACACAGATCCACCTGATTAGATATGCAACGGCGATAGATACTCAAGATTTGGTGTACTTGTTTGATAATCGTCACATGGTGCGAGCGATGTAATTTCAGAATCCTGCAGAACTTTTGGATCAATCAATTAGACAGCGGGGCCTTCTCCACCGAATTGAATGCAGGCAAGTGCCTTTTAAATATCTATTTGTCGTGTTCTATTCCGAACCTTACTTGCTGTTTCTGTTGAAGCATAACATCTGAATTACCGCAAGTCATTCACTGAATTTCCTTCTGAACTCATCGCATCTGTGCAGGAACAATGGAAACAATGTGCATGGACCCCGTCTCAAGCACACATAGCTGTTGAGGTGTACATAGAATTTGAGGAACTCTCTCCGTTCGGTTCTGTTCCCAGTTTTTGAAACTACATACCCCTTTTTTTAGCTCCACATTTTTGGATGCAGGATGCACTTTAGCGATTATGCAGTTCCGCATTATTTGAATTGCTTAAATCAATTGAACAGAACCGAATTCTTTTACACTAGTGTATACCATTTTATTCCAGTTTGTTGCTCGGTGCGATTGACTTTCAAGTACTTGATATTTGCTAGAGAGTTATATAGTCTGTAGAAGTAACGATGGTCTTAAGCTCAAAATGTTAAATCATCTCAATGGTATACTTACTAAAGCTTGTAGCCCAAGGAATGTCGTCTGAAAGACTTGTGCCTACCCTTTTCAGTGAGAATTTTGTTAGTGAGCGACTGATTCTTTGAAAGGCCTCTGTTGTGTTGCACGTAGTGTACCTTGGCCGGTGCAGGATCTTCAGATTGACTTCGAGCAGATCGTTTGATTCATTTGATGGTCAACAATCTTGACTAAGTCATTACTACTGAGGTTGGCATACCTTACCCCAAACCGGCCTGTTCCCAATTGCATCCCCTATCTACACTGGTTCAAGATTTATATACTAACATGTTATGTGTGTAGATACATGAATATTTATATGCACCTATAGGTAAGGGTCCCAAATGGGGAGGGGTGATTTGGGGTATGTGTATCCTATTTTTGCACATTTATCCAAAGCACATCTTTTAACTCCTAGAAGCCCAAGGAGTCATTTTTGAGCCTCTCACTTGTTCAACAGGTCAAAGTTATAACTTCATATTCCTGTATTTTAAGAAGTATATCTAACTGAATTTCATATTATGATGTTTGTAATGAAGGGGAAGCTCAAAAGTACAATTGACATCATGTAATAAGCTTGATGTACAATGTGCATTGTCAATCAAAGTTCAAACTTGTGAAAAAGTGCAGAAATTGCTTGGGCCTTGAGGGGTTAATCTTTACAAAAAAACAATTTCGTTTGTCTTAAAATGATCATTAATGACTAGAGTTCTAATTTTTGGTCTTAGTAAGGAAAATTTGGGGAAGAATTGTCCTTTAGGCTTTTCTACCTCCAAACTAAATCCTATCTATTACATTCTAAAATAAAATCCCAATGAGATCTATAGAACAAACTAGAGATTTCTACTAATATTAGGGTTATCTTAGAAGCCATGATAGAAAGATGCTTCATTAGTTGTAGAGAATTTATTGAAGTTAATAGAAGCTCTTTCAACCCAATATAAACTTTTCCAGTATTGGCCTAAACTTCCACTACAAGAAACTTTGGTCCCCTTTTATAGTCATTGAAAATTTAAATTTAAATAAAAAGAGACCAAAGTTTGGGAATTATAGGTGCAAACTTGTGCTTAGTGGGGGATAAAAAGATGGTAGGAAAATTACCTACACTTCAAATTTTAATATAATTTATTTTCCTTTTTCAACTTTCAAAATATGTAGTTAAGTTTAAATTTGGTGGGAATTTGATTCTGTAGGAAAGGTTTGAGTGAAGAGTGAGGAATGGACATTTTTGTCAAAATCTGTCTTTCTTTATACTTGAGGGGTTGGTAGGGTGGACCTTTGGAACGATTCTATAAAGAATCCCCACCCCAACACTCTCGAAAAACTTAGAGAAAATTTAATAATAGAAATTAAGAAATTAAAAATGAAAGAATGAATAATTTACCATCTACAATCCAAGAATAATTTGTCTTAAAGAAATTCTAAGTGTAGTAAGTAATTATTAAAAATTGAGCTAAGAAACACTAATTCTTGAACAAATTTTGGTATTGAAATGGTGACGAGTCTTCTTAAATTTTTCTCTAATCTTTTTTTAAGTAGTAAACATGAGAATTTTTATTGTTTAAAATTCAAAATTTAACCTACAATATTATCCTCGAATTTCATTCATTCATCCATGCAATTGAGTGTTTTTCTATCCATATAACCATTTATCATCTAGTTTCACTTACAAAATAAAATTATTGATGTCAATTCTAACTACAATCATATGTTATTAGGAAAAAGATTATTTGTACTTGCATATGGAAATAATCCATGGTATACTTTTTTCTTCTTCCACATCTAACTATAGTTGACTCCAATGCACTAGCAAAAAAGTGGTCCTAAGGAACCAAACTACAATGCAAGAGCATGGTTTTAAATGGCCATTTGGGTACTAGTTTAGAGTGTCCAAATGTCCCTTGGGAACCATGCTCTTGAACTCTAGCTTGATTCTCCATGACTACCTTTTTACTCATGATGCAAAATGTCCTCCAACTTTTGTCAAAACTTTTCAAATGTATTAGAGTTGGTTTTGAAAGTCATGGTTACTTCTAGGATGAAAGCATTAATCCTCCATAAATGGTTAGTTTTATAGAATATAAAAAATGAAGAAAAACAGAAGTGCAAATCCATCATGAGTTGAAATGGTTCTATCTTAATTTAGTATTAGTTTCAACACAATTTGTGTTTGCCTTAACACAAATTCAACACAAAATTATTTCAGTCCATGGTGGATTTGTATTAGTGCAAATTGTAAGGATTTGATCTTCTTTCTTTTAATTCATAATAAAATGAATTATTTTTGAAGAAAAATATGGAATAAATGACTCATTAGGCTACTAAAATCGTCACGTAGCCAAAATTTAAGCAATCAACAATCAATCAATTGCACTTATAGAGATGGTTATATTTCAGTTCAAGAGAAGACTACTTGTCAAGAATGCATGTAACGACATTTTGGGGTATTTTCACCTTATAATTGGTTCAAAGTAAGATATTTGATTGTTATGAAGGGGAGAGGCCTTGAAAGTCAAGCCTCAAATGGTCACATCAATACTTTACTCTTTGAATCCCTTTTGTTGTATGATGCCTAGAGACTCACCCTTCAATGAGATAGTTGCACCCAGTTGTGACCCATTTCTAGTACCAAACCTTACCAATACTCACCTAAAATGTACAACATTTATTAATATAAGCCTACTATTGATTACCATACACCTCATATTCAACACTTTGAAAATTCTTAATTTATTCTTATAGTGTGCATCCTAAGAAAATCTGAACCCCCATTTGAGTCCCAACAAGATACAACAAAAGCTTTTACAATTCCAAAAAAGGAACTGTGCTCAAATCAATTTTACTTTTCATTCATTTTGGGTAGCAAAAAGCAATCTTCATGGAAGCTATTTACATTCATGAAAATGAATGAAACCTACAATTTTTGGATGAAAATTCATTTATTCATCCAAAAGAATGTACATTCATCTAAGATAGAGCAATACCATCCCAAAATTTGATAGCTATTTAATAATTTCATCCACTTAATGATTTCATTTATTTAAGTGGAGATATTTGCTCAAATTATCTTGCTCAATGTATTCCCTATAAAAATATTTGCTCAAAAAAATCCCTAGCCCCCATACTTAGAGAATCAATCAGAGGTGTTGCTACCTTAGTTACCCTACTAGCCCTATCCTATCCTTCACAGGACAGGGTCAAAACCGCCAGGGCCCTCACAGACAATGCCTATTTGGATGAAATTCCGTCCCGGACGACGGATTTACAGTACTGTCCATCCATCCATCTACCTCCATCCTCCCCGCAGGTACTAAGCATTCGAATTTAGCCTTCCCTTTCCCTTTTCTCCCAAGCTTTTACTTTATGGTGTGTTTCGCAGGCCAAGCTTGTGCGTGGTCCGAACTCCCAGTGACGAGTCTCATATAATCTCCGCGTGCTGCAGTTGCTCCGCTTTGTTTTTGTAGCCTCTCTGTCCGCCCAGCCATGTCGCAGCGTCTCTGGTCTTCTGCTCCCAGTATTGCTTGTGGCGCAATTCCCGTATTCTTTCATGTCATGCATGGCGGAGGGTAGCCTTTCATCGTTGGATCTTGCAGGCGTTGAGATTGTTGGCGCGGTTAGGGCGTGTACGCTTTGAAAGGTTGGAGGAAGATTAGAGGAAGAGGTAGAAGTAGAGAAGAGGAGGAAGAAGAAAAAGAAGAGGTGGAGGTGGAGGTGGAGGAGAAGCCATGAAGAAACGGGAGCGGGAGCGGGAGGGTGAGGACGATGGAGGAGTACCGCAGGGGAAACGAGCTGCGCGAGTCGGGGAGAGTTCGGAGGCGAACGGAGGTCCGCCTCGCCTGACGACGGACGATGCGCTTCAGTATTTGAAAGATGTGAAGGAGAAATTTAAGGATGACAAGGAGAAGTACAACGAGTTTCTGGAAGTGATGAAGGACTTCAAGGCGCACCGGGTGGATACCAACGGCGTGATCATGCGCGTGAAGGAGCTTTTTAAAGGCCATCGTCATTTGATCCTTGGTTTTAACGCGTTCTTGCCGCCAGGGTTTGAGATTACGTTACCTGTGGAGGAGAGGAAGCAGCAACCGCCGCCGGTGGTGCAGCAGCAGCAGCAGCCACCGCAAGCTGCGGTGGAGTTTGATCAAGCGATCAACTATGTGAACAAGATCAAGGCGCGCTTCCAAGCCGACGAGCATGTGTACAAGGCATTCTTGGAGATATTGAACATGTACCGGAGAGCGAACAAGAACATTAACGAAGTGTATCAGGAGGTCGCGTTGTTGTTTGCGGATCATAGTGATCTGTTGCAAGAGTTTACGTACTTTCTGCCGGGGACGTCGAATGGTGCAACCAGTCATCATCAGGAGCATCATCATCATCATCCTCCGCCTCCCCCTCCTCCCATGGCGAATAAGCCCGGGTTGCAGCCGCAGCGTCCGCGGGAGATTGCGTTTGGGAAGCCTGTGAGCAACGGCGGTCTTCTAATTGCGAAGAAGGAAAAGATCGTGGGCGTTCCAGGTCGCGACCGTGAGGCTGAACGTCGAGCGGAGAAGTCCCGCAAGGGAGTGGAGAAGAAAGACATAGGGTGCGTCGGTCTATCATTTTTCGCGTTTAATTATTACTCTAAGGTCTAATTGTTTACTTGCTTATCTGCAAATTGATGTTTATTTTGTGTGTAGGCTATTGGTGTTCTTCTGTTGTTTATTTGTTTGATGTTTATTGGACGGTGAATATTGGATTGCGAGGACAGGGATAGAAAGGAAGGGGTCGATAGGTTCGAAGGAGGTCGGGAGAAGGAGAAAGATTTCTTCGAACAGAGATCGAAGAGGGCCTGTGCACGCAATGCAACCGATGCTATCAGGAGGCAGTCGCAAGCCGGTGAAGGCGGCGAAGGATTTTCGGGGCCTGGAGTCCAACTTTCCACGGAAGACTCGAAGGCGGTAAAGGGCGCTGCTCTTCAGTATCCGATTTTCGACAAGGTGAAATCTCGGCTGCGCAACCGAGATACGTACCAGGAATTTCTCAAATGTTTGAATATATTTAGCCAGGAGATCATCAGCCGCGTGGAATTGCAGAGCCTGGTAGGTGACATTCTGGGGAAGCATGCGGATCTCCTGGAGGGATTCAACGAGTTTCTGACGCACTGCGAGAATGTGGAGGGATATTTGGCTGGGGTGTTTAGTGAGCGCAAGCTGGGAGACTTCGCGGAAGGGGCGCCGCTGAAGGTTGTGAAGACGGAGAGAGATGGTGAACGGGACAGGAACAGGGAGAAGGACCGAGAGAGGGATAGAGAAAGGGATAGGGAAAGGGATAGGGAAAGGAAGAAGGAGAGGGAGAGGGAGAGGATTAGGGAGAAGATTAGAGAGAAAGAGAAGGAGAAGCTTCGGGAGAAGGAGAGGGAAAGAGAGCGGGGTGTGAAGGAGAGGGAGCGGGACCACGGTGTGAAGGATGTAGCCCACAAAGTCTCGACTCAGAAAGACAAGTTCGTCAACAAGCCCATTTCCGAGCTGGATCTGTCGAACTGCGAGCGGTGCACGCCGAGCTACCGACTGCTGCCGAAGCAATACCCGAAGCCTGTGTCGAGCCATCGCACGGCCCTAGGCATTTCAGTGCTTAACGACAACTGGGTGTCCGTGACGTCAGGTAGCGAGGATTACTCGTTGAAGAATTCGCGAAAGAACCAACATGAGGAGAGCTTGTTTCGGTGCGAGGACGACAGGTACGAATTGGATATGCTGTTGGAAACGACGGCAGCGTCCGCAAAACTGGTGGGCCAGTACACACTGAAGCAAGAGGGTGAGAGCGGCAAGGCAGAGGCCCTGCCGCCTTTGGAGGAGTTTTTGTCGCCGGTACACCTGAGGTGCATCGAGCGGATATATGGGGACCACGGGCTCGACATTCTGGAGGTGATGAAGAAGAGCACGTCTCGAGCGATGCCGGTGATCCACTCCCGGCTGGTGCAGAAGGAGGAGGAGTGGACGAAATGCCGAGAGGAAATGAACAAGGTGTGGTCAGAGGTGTACTCCAAGAATGTCTGCAAGGCTCTGGACCACCGGAGTTTTAACTTCAAACAGCAGGACAAGAAAGCTCTGAGCACGAAGAGTCTGCTTGCAGAGATCAAGGAGATGAATGAGAAGAGAAGAAGGGAGGACGATGCAATGTTGGCCATTGCTGCTGGCAATCGGAGGCCGCTGTTGCCCGATTTCCAGCATGTGTTTGGAGATGCATCCATCCACGATGACTTGTATCAGATCATCAAATACTCATCGGAGGAGATCAGTAGCTCGCCGGAGCACACGGAGAAGACCATGCGTTCGTTGAGAACGGTGCTGGCGCCGATGCTGGGAATATCGCCCCGTCGACATTGTGACGAGGACATGGAAGAGGCGTCGGATGGCAAAGGCTTGGACGGAAATGGGATGGAGAGTGGTGGTGGGAGCGAAGGGGATGAAACTAGTAGTCCTGAAGGTGGTGGTGTTGGATTAGGCACTGAGGAAGAAATTGTGGGTAAAAATGTAGAGAATGCTGGTATGGAGCGCACTAGGGCAAGAGTTTTGGGAGGTACAGACGGAGATGTCCAGCGATTGGCGGATGGTTTTGAAAGAAGTGTAGGGGAATGTTTAGTCGCAGAGAACGCGGACATTGGTGTTAGCGATCACGGAGGCGAGGGAGCAAATGAAGTTCCCGTGAGGGGTTTAGGTTCGGGGGATGCGGAAGGCACTGCTGCTCGAACAGAAGGCTCTGGGTGGTTGCATGCAGAGAACACTGGGCGGAAGCAGAGTTGTTTGGCAGGTGAGAGATCCGAGTCGGAGGCTAGGTTAAATGATGGTTTAGTGCCAGATGGCAATGGGAGCGGTGTTCGTGACACGGTCGATAGAGAGGAAGGAGAGCTGTCTCCATCATCTGAACAAGGGGACCGAAGCAAGGTCAAGTATAGTCCAAGACGAATGGGAATAGAAGAGAATGGTGTCAAGATATGTCAAGATCACGAAGAAGTGGATGCAGAAGCTGTAGGTGCTAATGGAATGGATCACGATCAAGGTAAATTTTGGTTTTCTTCCTTCCCAATGTATGTCTTTGACTGTTGGGCTTAATTACTTAGCGCCCCTGAGGCCCTTATCGGTTTGATTGTTGGTAAGAAGTCTAGAATGATCACTAGATTGAGCGAGCTATGCGTACAATAATTGCAACTAAGACCAGAACATGTGATGCAGATGCAAATGACAAAAGAGAAGCAAGTGCTCAGAAGTCAAGTGAGGATAGTGACAATCCGTCGGAAGTAGCTGATGAATCGTCTGCGAGTGAGCAGTCAAGTGATGAGCAGTCCGAGCATGAGGAGGATGAAGACGAACAGGAAGAGAAGGTAGAAAGCGAAGGCGAAGCCGAGGACATGGCAGATGCAGACGATGGGGATGAGGATGGCAACTCTTTACTAGCAACCCAAGCATACACGTATGCACACTGTAAACCTCTCGCAGTTTATCCTCCATCTGCTACAGCTTCGCTGGCTGACTCTCATTCCAAGGCGTCAGGAAGAGTATTTTACGGGAATGACATGTCATATATCCTCTCCAGGTCTGACATTTTTTTCCTCTCCTTTCTACACAGTTACTCATTTTGTGTTGCAAGAAATATTGAACGACGTCAGCATTCTTGGCACAAATTGTCATTTTAGACTCAATCCGTCATCTGTTTATGTTCATGAATTTCTGGAGACTTCCCGTTGTCGTTTTATCAATTGTCTGCTAGAGTTTTCCTTTCGGAATCTTGGTGAACGACATGTCTTATACAAGTGGCATGTCTGTTCAGGCTGTACCAAACACTCTATGAGCGCATCCTGTCTGCTAAGGTGCACGCAGAGTCGGCAGGGAAGAAGAAGTGCAGTGATGGTGGGGCTGCTCCCAACTTGTATTCAAGATTCATGCAGGTGTTATATGGCTTACTGGATGGTTCCTTGGACAACTCAAAGTTTGAGGACGAGTGCAGGGACATCATTGGCACGCAATCATACGTGTTGTTCACTTTAGACAAGCTCATTTTTATGCTGGTGAAGCAGCTGCAAGCGGCAGCTGCCGATGAAGGGGTGCAGAAGCTGCTAGCACTGAACGCTTATGAATATGAACGTGAAGCTGTTGATCTGGTGTATTATGCAGATGCTTGTGTGGTACTTCATGATGAGAACCTATACCGTTTTGAGAACAAGTCGAATTCTACGGTTTTGCTGATACAGTTGATGGAAAATTCCGAAAAGCTGGACTTTCCCGGAAATGCTTTAGGTAGTCCATTTCAGAAATATTTGGATGAGTTTACAAAGTCAGCACCAACAAGGACGAACCAAATAATAAGGAGAATTCTGAAGAGGAAGTATGCTGGAGAAGAGCAAGATGTAGTAATTGAACGGGCTTTGGTGAATACGAAGGTTGTAAATGGGCTGGAGAACAAGATTTCTTGTCGTACTTTTAAAGTCTCATATGTGCTGGACACAGAAGACTTATTCTTAAGGTGTACACCCCGGCGTTCTCATATATACAAGCAGGAGCGGGAGTTAAAAAATAAACAGATATTTGGTGATTGGCTTGACAAAGCAAGGAGAAAATTAAGTGATAGGTGAGTCTCCTTTGGGAGAGGGATGCGGGGTTTGTGATCGATTCCCAGCCTAATCTTCAAATAGACACCTTTTACTGCCTCTAATAGATCCGTTTCGTAACGATCGTCTTGTTGTAAATTCCGGGCTTTTCTGGAGACAACGGAAGCTAGTCATCAGAGTTTTAGGTGGCTTTGTATTCTAAGAACCTTCACCAGGGCTTTGGTCATAAGATATAGCAGGGGTTGCTGAAATCTGGTGTTCAGGGAGAGTGTTCGGTTCAATTTTGTATAACGTTTGCTGATTTTTATTATAACGAAGTTTTTGTGCTTGCAGTGCTTCCGAGTCATCAATTTCTCGTTAGGAGTAACCTGCGAGGTCTCGTGATTTAAGGTATAGACCAACTACTCAGGGGCGCCCTTTCTTTGAAGCCATTCTGGTTGAAGTTTTCGTGGCGGTGATTTGTCGAATGATACTCACGTGAATGCTTACTATATTAATACGAAGCGGCGTTTTGTATCTAACCATTATCTGGATTGGCAGATCTTACAGTCGATTTCGGAAGCGCTAGTTTTGCATCTCTTTCGCTACCGCTTTTCAGAAGAGACGATACTAGCTTCTTTTGGAAGAGTTGCCCTCATCGAACCCTTCCTTGATTTCAGTGTCATCAGGTATTTCTATTTCCACTTTTATCCCAGAATTTATTTGATAGTGCTGCTCCTGTGAATGTTCGCGCTAAGTTCGAGGGTCGTAGAACACCTTCAATGAATTTCCCTGAAATAGTTACTGTAGGATGTTCAAATATTCATTTCTGTGATTGAAGGCATAATGAGTACCTAAATGGAAGCTTTTTCAAAGAGCAATGGGTGGAAGTCAGGTGGATAGTGTTTGGCATGCCAACTCCCTCTTCTTATTAAATCCATTGCACACAAACAGTTTGGTTGACCAATGAAAACTCTTACTTTGATTTAAGAATGTAAAGAACTGCTCGCATTTTGGAACTGCATGGTTCACTTTTGGATGCCTCAGTATTACTTGAGTCACTCAAGCTTCATCCAAGGACAAGGATGAGTGTTTGTTGCCCCTACCTGTAAACTAAAATAGTGGCCTGTGGCAGACTATTGAAAAATCATAATTAGTTCCCCAAAGGTCCAAAAACATGAAACAACTTGGGCTGATGCTGCTCCTATGAGCTTATTTTGAGGGTGCTATCAGCTGGGTGAACGGTTGCTGTACAGACCCTTCTCGTTAGATCGAGAGAACGGTTGCTGAGGGGGGCCGAGCAAGAGGATCCAATTCAATGGAGGAAATCCTGTCTGGTCTTGTGTTACCCTATTGTTGTTTCCTCAATAGGTGTGCAGAAGGAAGACCGACTTCTTGTTTTGTGGAAATCGATGTCTGTTACTTACTTTCAGTTTGAACTGATGTGCAGGTCGAACGGATTTCTGCGGGCATGAAGTTTTCGGACCTGAAGGAGTTGTAGTATAATTTTTGGTGATTTTTTGGGGAACAACTTCTGCTGAGTGTCAGTACCCCACACTTGTAATCAAGACTGAACCTCACACTTGTAATAGATCTCATCACTTGCATCCGCAGTTCCGCACCCGGCTCTTTGTGGGTCACTTTGTCGTCGTCACGAGGTATTACCTGCTGACGATTTAGATACGTTGCAACACTTGATGTTTGGCCACTTTCACTTGAGGTATCGTAGGATTCGTAGGTGCTTATTGTTCAGACGGAGACCCGATCACATGAGATATACCCACAGGGTACAATTTTGCCCATTTTGTACCCAGAGCAAGTCAGGTAAGTGAGCCCATTGTGGGCAAAATGGGCAGCTCAAGTGTGTGCATTCATGGTAAGCTGATGTTTTGGTCCCAAACTGTACCTGATTGGATCCCTGCTGATCTCAATTTCAATCATCTGCTTCTGTATGTATGCTTTGAGCTTAAAATGGAAATTTTCTAATTGAGTATGGAATGATATCAGCCCTGCTGTGATTTCAGTGATCTATTTTGGTACCTTAACCCTTGTTGGGTCGAACAAGTGTATTTCGGTGATCTATTTTGATACCTTAAGCCTTGTTGGGTCAACATGGGATCTTGGACAAAACTTAGTTGTATTAAATGGCTTTTATGTCTTTGGGGGAATTTTATGAAAGATGAGCATGTCATGCATCATGAATGGAAATCATGAGTATGGGTAGAAATTATCAATACATTATGGTCAAATTAAAATAATTGTTCATGGATATCTATGAAGTTAATTTTAAAAAGCATTTCATTTTGACAATTTATTGTGAATATGATGTATATTTGTCTTGAATATGGATTCTTTTAACCCATGAATGACATAGTAGATGTTTTTTGTCTAATGAATGATAAGGAATTCTCTTGAGTAGGATAGAATTGGAACTATTTATCTTTGGAATTAGGGGTGGAAAGGGGAGATCTTGCACCATAGTTTGACTTCCAATGAGTATTTTTGGTTTTTTTAAAAGTGGATGATGTTATATGGTTGATAGTTTTGAAAATCATGATTTCCATAGTCACTAGTCCAACTTTCAAGGGTTAAAAGTGACTTACGTTTCATCTTTAAATTGATTAGTAGAAAATGGTTAAAGATTTTATCATTAAAACATTATTATTTTTCCTTAATAGTAAATTTCGAAATTACAAAATTGTTGTATACTTTATGTTTATTTTTCTTTCTAAAAATGTTAAGCAATATTAATTTCAATGTGAAACATGCCTATTAAGAAGCAGTTCACTATATTTTGCTTTATAAATGTAATAATTTGAAATTTGAAGTTTTTTTATGCCCCAAAATGTTGTCCTAGGTAGTAACCTCAGAAATGATTGTTTGGGTCATTAGGGCTTAACCCTATTGACCAAAGGTTTAATCTGCCCTATGTTCGAACCCTCAATGAAAATTTAACCATCATATTCTGAAGCAATGTTTCTAGGCATCAAAATACTTTACATTAAATAAAATTCTTTTTTAATGCACACTAGATTGGATTTGAATTATTTTGTCCCTAACAGCTATGTTCAAGAATTTTTTGTAAGAAAAATAATAAAAGTTGTGCAATATTGCCTAAACAATGTTAAACCCTTATCACTCTCATGTTCAAATTCTAGACAATTAATAGAGAGGTTTTAGGGGCATTTCAATTGACCACAAATCCATTCATTCAATCAAACTAATGTTGGACTTTTACAAAAAATCACTTTCTATATGATGAATTTGATGAAATTGAGGTATATAAACATATTTATGAAGATATAAGTAAGGTATGAAAAAATTCAAGAAAGGATTTAGGGGCTTAAGGATTTTGGAAACTTACTATTAGGGATTACCATGTAATCAACTTCAATATCTCTTGCTTTGTATACTCTAGTTTGTCATTAAGTAGGAGAGGAAATTATGTTATTTTATTTTTCAAAGATGGAATTGCATATTTTCTCAAAGTTGTAAAATTTTCAATTTTTTGGTGAAAAACTTGAAGTTATTATGATTTTTTCTAGTAGAGGGAATAAATTTCATATAAAACACAATACACACTTTAAAATTTTGAAATTTCACAATAGGTATATATTATCCCCTAAAGGACTAGGGGGGGTTTTAGGAAGACATTGTCAAAAACTATAGGTTTGGGGTATGCTATTCAAAAAATGAAAATGAATTTTTTATTTCATACTTCAATCCTATAAAACTGAGGTAAAATATTTTACCAGAGTGTGGAAAAAACTTCATTCCATTTGAACATAGGGATTGAAAGATTATAACATTTGAAGTGAGAAAAAAACTTATTTTCATTCCAACAAAACAAGGGCGATAGACTTCTAGACTTCATGCCCTTTGTAGTAAAACATTTGCTCAACACAATAATGTGGATTTTGACCATTTGTAACTATATGATTTTAGGTTCACTCATGAAAATTTTGAAAAGCAAATATAGAGATTAGCTTACTCTAAATTAGCCTACAATGCAAGGACATTAAGTGAATTGGCAATATACTAGTCATTTTTTGATGATTTCTTGTGCAATGAGGAAATTATTTAATTGAAATCTAAATGGTGAAAAAGTTAGAGACAAACATTTGGAATATCTAGAAAAAATTTCAAGAACTTTGACTTCACAAATTGCAAGATAACAAGACTTGAAGTTAGAAGAAAATGTTTTTTCTTGAAACCAGACCAACATAACTAAAATGAAGTTTGATTCCTCTTAGTATGGGATTTGAGGACTAAAATTTGTTTTTAATGGACAATTGTAAGCCAAATTTTATTAGTTACATACATACCAAATTTCAAAAGTTGATGATTTTTTTGCAAGAGATTCCCAAAAGATTATGAAATTGCCCAAGCTACTCAAAAAGATTAGGGTTACATAACTTTTGATCCAATCACCCAATTGGAAAAAAATTCGTTTTTTACCATTGAGGTAAATGTTCATCAAATCATGGTGTAATCCAAATTTACTTGTCATTCTAGAATTCAAAACTAAATTAGTATATCATGGTATTTGGTGATGAACAAAACTAAGTACTGATTTGAAATTCTTTCATTTAAACTACCATATTATAAGCATCAATTGGCAAGGTCCAAAAGTAGATATAAGAAAATTGTAGTATACAAAATGTACAATTACACATTACGACAGAAGTTTGAAGAAAAAATTAGTTGTAAATTTGAAAGAAAATTAATTTTAAAGTTAGACATGTAAAAAACTTGGTTTTGTACACCATAATTTGGAATTACTGTATACTTTGTTAAACTTTTCTTAGAAACCAAAAAAGCTTTTTATGCCTTAGCATGGTGGTATACATTACTTTAGATTGTTCTACACAAAAATTAAAGGAAGTTGACATTTGTAGAATTGAAAATATTCACAATTTGACAAACTTGCAAATGGTGTTGGTTTTTACAATATTTGAATAATTTTTTGGAAATGAGAGCATGGAATTGCATTAGCCATTGTAGAGAGACTAAGGGTTGCAAGATGAACCATTGTTAAACTTTAATGCCTTTGCATTTGAAATATTTGTTGAAAAGAACAATGTGTTCAATTTATATATGAGAGATGTATGATGCATTTTTAGGGTTAGATTTTATGTACAATGCCTAGAGTTCATAATGTGCAAAATGGATGAACAATAATCTATTCATCCAAATGTAGTATATTTGCATTGTGATATTTTGTGAAGATTTTTAGAAATTGAAATATATCATCAAAATTTCCATATTCCATAAAAAAAACTTTGTATTACTTTGAGTAGTCTTTGTTTAAAATAAAAACCTTTCTTTAATCCCTTATAAACCCTTGTTATTGGGTGCTCCATGTGTGCAACATTCATTATGTTCAAAGTTAGTTTTCAACCAATTAGAAGTTGCTAAGAAGGGGGTACAAACATCGTTGGATGCGCAAGGAACTACCCATCATAGAATATTGGTAGGTTTTTTTTATGGATGTACATTACATTGTAAATCAAAAAATCAAATAATAAAAATGAGCCCAAAGTCCCATTTTTTCCATTTTTAAGAAAATTCACTATAAATAGGAATTTATGAATAGTGATTTGAATAAAAATAATTAAAAAAAAGTGTTGTTCTTATTATGCCATGTTGATAACCTTGTAGGTTTCGCCAACCATTATCACCATAAATTAAATAGAGATAGAAATTTAATTTTGATAAATTTTCAAATTAAATGCTATCAAATTGATTTTACAAAGGTCATCAAATCTTTTTCACATTTGATTATATTGGTGATTTATGAAAATGATGTTTGACATCAATATTTTTTAGTTTGGCTTATGTTGATATATACCCAGATTTCATGAAAATTTTGAGTATTTCCAACATTTTTGGTGAGAACAAAGTGAAATTCATGTGCCCTCCAACTTTGAACAAAAGCCTACCTTGAGCAAAAAATTTATTCTAAGGTAGGAACTCCCCAAAGTGCAACTTCTTTTGTCAAATCATAGTGGTTAATACTATAAGACTTGTAAAATTTCTATATTTTCTTGTTGGCAACTAAAAGAGCATTTCAATGCACCAAAATATGTTTCATGCAAAAGTTATAAAGGGTCAAAAATAATTGATAGAGGTTTTATAATTGTTTCTTCATTAGAAATAGATTTTGATTAAGTGGGTGTACATCTAGTGAAGATGGCTCTTTTGAGTCAAAGGCGCATTTGGAAGTCCCAATCTAGAATACCTAAAAGTACAATTATCCAAAACTTTGCTAGGTGATAATTCACAAAAAGATTTTGGTAGCAACTAAGGTAGGATTGAAGGTCCAATCCATAAAGTGTGATGTCTCTAAAAGCAACCACCTCTTGAAATGTACACTATTTGTTCCTTTTTTTCTCATTGCACCATCAATGTACAAAAAGTGTACATTTTAGGAGGTGGACACTTCAATGACCATTGTGTTTCAACTTCAAAAATTCATAACTAATTCCACAAAGCTTAGAAGCTCTAAAAAATACAAAACAACTTAGGTTAGATGCCAATACAATTTTCCTTTCAAGGAAAATTTACTGAAAAATATGTCAAGAATTCTAACCTCCCAAAATTAATTTCTAGCTCTGAAATGGATACTTTATAGACCTCCGTCCTACCTTACGTTCTATTTTTTCAATTCAGAAATGAGTACAATATATATCCCACAAACGGCATTGTCATTGCCATGAACTTCACTTAGGATTTCTTGCATCATAAATGAAGCTTTTGCTCAATGTGAAGAGGCCATGGGTAGAAGAGTAGGGCATTTTGTTTTTTAAGCTTAGTGCATCTCATCCAAAGAAGGTAGTTTCTTCAATCACTAAATGTTGTTTCTAAGGTGGAAACACCTAAAATTGTCAAAATAAGCAATTCATCATAGTTGGAGGCATCTCCTTCTAGAAAAAATATTTTTGTAGTATTAGCAATTGAATTCATGATTTCAAAAAAATAAAATAAAAATTAGATAAAGCATCTAGTTTCTATGAAGTTTCAAAGTGGAACTCCTTAGGGCACCCACAACTGCATTGTAAAATAATTGTTTAGTTCAAAAACCAAAATCTAGAAAAATCAACACTCAACCAATTGTAGTTAAATATGGGGATGGTTTAGTGATACTCAGTTTAGGAGGACACTTTAAGGGAAGTCTATTATGCAAGAGTAGGTATAAGGACAATATTGAGTGCTTTCACCTTAATTGTAAGCTTTGTGTTTATTATGGGATGTGGGCATTTGGTTATTATCGGAGTTTGTATAATTTAAAGCTTTTTGATATCCAAGATTCCAAGCAATTATTTTTAGATTTTTTCAAAATATTCCATAATGAATGTTATGTTATAGAGATTTTTTGTATTCTTTAGAACTCACTTGTGCTTTTTTGTAATTCATTTTGTAACTTGAATCACAAAATAGACTATCTTACTACATCAATTTTGAATTTTCTACTTTCTTTATAGAATTGTATATGCCTAAATTGAGAATAAAAGAAATAAAATAAAAAGAAGCTATTAATATATATATGTGATTGAACATTTGAAGACTTAGATAAAAATTCCAATTAGTAAATGCATCCATGCTATAAAAGGAATGCATTCTTATTTAACAATTTTGTTTTCATTCTTTAATGAATAGAAAATATATAATGATTAGGAAAATCTGATAATTATAATTTATTTATATATTATATATTTGAATTATAAATTTGAATAAAAAATCTGTCAAATTTTGATTATTGACGTGAAATACTTAAAATATATATAATTAATAATTGATAGAAAAAAATAAAAATTAAATATGGTGATTTTCATTAATTCATTACAATCAATGTATTTCAAAGTTACAAATTTTTCTTGAGAGTTTTCATTTATTCATACAATAAATAAAGTAAAATAGTAGCAATCATAAAGTTCTAATTTTTTAAAAATTTTATTCAAAATTAAAAAATATTGTTGATTGATAAACTTCAATTGTTATATACTTTGTAGAGAAGTCGTTTGGATTCCTTTATATGAAAAGATAATGTAAACTTGGAACCTTTCTAATCTCATAAAGCTACTACAAGTCATAGTTATTTTGGAGGGACGAGTGAATAGAACTAACTTGAAGTTGAAAGATGTAGCATTATGTTGCAAATGACTCTAAGTGGATGTGAATTCCATCACTAATATAGTGAGTTGGAAGAGTAGGTTTCTTAAAATTGAATGTGCTTTGAATTTTCTTGAATTATATTTCATTTGGACAACTTATTTATTTACTAAGATTAAATAGTTGATATGTGATTGATAGGCTTCACCGATTCAATTCTATTCTCACAATAGTCACAACTCCTAGAATCTCAATTTTGTTAAATTGTCACTATTCCATTACTTTGACACCTTTCAAAACAAACTTTTTGAATCACAAATGGGTGACTACAAGAAACACATGCTGATTTGGTTATCTTTCAAGAAAACTCTTGCTTCTTTTCTTTTGGAGTATTCAAAAATAAGAAAAATAATTTTTTAAAAATTAAAAAAAATATGGCCAATTTATACACCTTCAACCTCTAAGCGCTCATACACCCATTTTCTGGACAATGAATAGATTGAAACTCAAGTTTCATCCTCTTTATTACTTGGATGAAAGTCATCCTAATTTGTGGAGATACTTTATTAAATCGTTGTCCTATCTAAGGGTTGAATTTGATGTTACTAGAGTACATATTTTTCTAAAATTACTAATGTGCAAGGATGCGAAGTGGTTGACTAAGCCAAAATTGCATTGACTCTAGTTCAAAACTGGGATTGCAAAAATAAGGTCATAGATTTGAAGAACACAAAAATTTCAAAAAACCATCATGTCACGAGGGCCTCATTTCAAATCCATTCCAATAAATTTTACTCAAAAAATAATAATATTTTCCTTGAAATTGAATTTAGAAGGAATTTTGAAATTTTCCTATCAAAATTTATAAAAAAAATATTGGTGATAGCATTGGTGAATCTAATTGTATAGATAGAATCTAAAACTCCCAAGTCTACAACTTTTGTTTGTATGTCAATTCCAACATTTGCTTCCAAATAGTACTTTATAATGTTTTTTCTCAAATCATCAATTTGGAGATGAATCTTGATGTTTAGAGGTTAAGATGAAGGTTACCACCAAAGGAAAATCATAGAAAATTTCTCTAAGTAGGAGACTAACTAGAAAAGTGCCAAAGCTCAAGAAAATTGATATTTCAATGTTTTAGTTAGTAAACAATAGGAAAATAAATAAATTAATAATAAAAATTGGCCTTTTGTAACAAATCTATGGAGATAGTCATTTACCAAAAAATCCACCAAAATAATACTTTATATAATACTTCAAATCGGTAAGTAGAAAGAAGCTCACTTTGTAGACTTCTACACAACAAATAATTAAATATTTTTGGAAATCCTTTGAAGAGTAGGTAAAAGTCTATTACAAGACCATTTTCTCTAAATTTCAGCTCCAAATTTTTTCTTGGATATTACTTTGTTAAAAACAAATTAGCAACTATAACAAAAATTGGGGACTATTTTTAAATAGTAATTTTTTTTAAATTCAAAAATTAGGCAAGCATAAAATAGTCATGAATACTTTGCCTATGAATTTTGATTCATTTAGAGCCTGAACACAAAAGTTATGGCCAAAAAACAAATCAACTATAGAAGTGTGACAAAAAATAGTACAAGCGATTCTTGCAATTGCTAAATCCATGCTATTCCTAGATTTTAGACCACATTGGTGTTATATATATATCACAATTTTGATAGTGGAATTGTGCTAATTTGACAGATTTGACCATAATTACAAGTTATATATTAATTTTGTTCAAATGAATTCGAACCAACCTCATCTTACTGACCTCAAATTCATTTCAATTGTAAACAAATTCAAGAGAAGATGTACTTGAATGTGAAGTTAGGAATTGAAGGTAGACACTACAACAAGATGCAACTCATGCAAGAATTTCTAAGCATGAGAGGATTATCATTTAATATGCGTGTTGAATACATATGGTTTCAAAGATTGAAATGAAATGGATTATGTACTCTATCTTTATGTTGTAGAGTTTTTGATTTGTTGAACCCACTAAGGTAAACCTCCAGTTTTGTGCAATATGACAATTTCTACCACTCGTAGTCAATCTCCTACATTTACACTTAATTTTTTTTATATATACACTACTAATATCATGGCACAATCTCAGTTGACTATCCTTCATTGTAGAATTTTTTGACTATATCCATTTTTTCATCCATAATTCCATATGAAATTATTTCAAGTCCACATTTATACTCACCATACTATTAAAGATTTGCATCATCCCTATGTGTCAATGCTAGCTTATTATTAAAAATTCCTAGTATATGATATTTTAATATAGACTAATTTATATATATATATATATATATATAATTATTAGAGTATGTCGTATTTCATTGACCCTATAGTGTAGCCCTACATATTATTTATTTATATAAAATTTCACCCCTTTGAATTAGATGGACCCTATTTTTCAACTAATGTAGGACTTTTTTCTAAAAAATTGACAATGATCTCTTTGGGGTTTGAAGCAAATAAATTCTGTAAATCTAGGCTTCCTAGGGTAAATAATTGTTGTAACAAAATCTATGAAAAAATCTCTATTTGGTCAAAATGAGAATTATTTTATGTCATATTACCTTATGCACAATGAATTTAGAAACTTTATTGATATCAATTGAGTGGATAATTTGTGAAATATTTCAAATAGGCATTTCCTATGAGTGACTGGAATTTTTTTTTGTCTCATAATATTTTTAGATTTTTTCCATTTCTAGCTTTTGCCTTTTGGTACACAATTGTATATTGGTTTTTAAAGGTTTACAAAAGTATACTTTCTGCATTTTTCTTCTTTTCAATATACATTCTATACTAATTTTGAGGTGAATTTTTTTTTTAATAATAGATGAAGGTTATGAATTAGGTCATTTCGGTGTGGAAAAGATGGAGTACATTTCTCAGTACAAATAATACGCATCTTGTGCAAAACAACAACCCTACTGCAAAACTAGTTTCCACTATACAATGGAATTTCTGAAAAAATTCTTTGCATTTACTTAATTATTTTCCAATTTCTACTTTAATTTCAAGTGCTTGGTTAATAAAAATGAATGAAAAATTGTTATAAACTTCTAATATTATAAATATACCTGTAATAATATAATATAATTAGAACAATGTTTGTATTTCAGTAACCGCATACCTCCAAATCTTAGAATTCATAGCATAGATGTAGATCTTTTAACTGAAGGCACTTTTTGTAAACTTGTAATTGTGGCAACAACGCAATTAATGAATATGATCACCAAAATTACACAAAAATACACTAATACAGTCGAGAATAATTTTTTGTATAATGGAATGAGATTTACTTGTAGGAATGCTGAAGTGGTGACGCCGTGACAAAGAGCTGTACTAACAATTAGTTGAAGAGTATGAGGCTCTATCACAACTCACAAGGCTCATAATTATGAATATGGATGAATGTTCTCTAATTGCACGGCGCTCTATTTCGAGTGCTTAGAGCATTGCGCAAATTCGAATAATCCCCATTGAAATTGGTACAAGTTTTAGTCATATTAGTGCAGGGTCCCTAGCCAGGACGCAATTGTTGGATTAACTGGTGTGGTTGAATTGAAGGGAACCGCAAGCAGAACTTTTGGTGCGGTCCGACATAGCATCAAATGACCCCAGTTTCAATAGCACGCAGCAATTGAAAGTGTATCCTGCATTTAATTAAGTTCAACCATCTGACATGCTCTTGCCCCATTCCTCATTGTGGGATCGATTCCTCTTACTCAAGAATCCATAGATTGAAGATCTCCAGTTCCTTCCTCACCAATGAAACTTAGTCCAAGATCGATCGAGTTCACCTGTATTTAAAATTCAATCATCAACGACCAATCAAATTGAAGGTCGGTTGATCGATATGCAAGCAGACACAAATTCACAAATCCCGAACAGGAAGATATATACATCCATATAAAAGAGAATTAATCACAGATAGTTGCAAATAAGGACCTTTCTGCTCGAATGGAATTAAGCAACCATCGAACAAGCATTAATTAAGCATTAACTAAGCATAATTATTATTTAGTAAACGTACTTCACATTTCCAGTTCTCCAACAACAGCAAAAGAACACCCGGGAGAACAGAGGAATCGAACAGTCAGAAAACGATCGAGACTAACTGCACTTCAAAAGCTAAATTAAGTTAGTTTCGATGGACAACATGAAAGATGGCAAATAAAAAACTTGCTAATTCGAATTTTCCACTTCTTCGATCTCCGATCCGGCCTCAGCAGGCACCTTGAACTTGTGTTTTTCCGGAAGATCGAAGCTAGGGCGTTGAACTGGAGAACCAGCAGTCGGTGTTCCTTCATGCAGAAGCTCCTTCACGTTGTTAATGAGGTCGGGAGTGAGAGCCTTGTCACACTTGTGCACCCAACATTCCTACAGCAGCTGTTCTAACTCTTGGGCTTCGCCGGTGCTCCTCACTGCTACCACGAACTAACTTCAACGCTGCAGTGACCTTCGCTCGCACAGAGTTGCGGCTGATATAGACTTGTCTGTTGTAGGGCATGGCGGGTACCAGACTCCAGAGCCTTGAGAAGATCGCCGTCGCTGGGTGTCGATTTTTTCCCGCCTTCCTATAGGTATAAAGCAATGCTGGGGTAGGGTCAATGAGTACTTAATCATAATTCCATTTCGTCTATGCCCGGAAGCAAGCAGTATGCCCCTAATAAAAAACAGGGATCAGGGAAACGAACAAGCCATTAATCAAAACCCAGGCATGAAACAATCAGGGGTCGCTTGATCTGGCAAGCAAGCAAGCAACCATTCCAAAGAACTACAGCAATTGAAATCTACAACACTGAAAGCATTTAATCAGGAGCGAGTACATATGTAGCAGTGAAAGTGGCTGCCCAAATTAAACTTTATTTTGCAACAGAGAAGCTCGAGAGAGCTTAACCCAGGCAAACAACAAGAGACTTGAAATCCCTTAATGAGAAAAAGTTAAAGATCATCGAGCAAACAGTCTAGAGACTGGGTCTGCCCATGAGAACCTGATCTGAAACACTACTCCCTGGACTACTCCGGCATAGACTCCGGCACAGACTCGGGCACGATGGGCTGGAACGCTTCCGGAAGGAACTTGGTGAAGGTCTCCAGTAAATCAGGGTGACCTTCAAACAACTGCTCTACGCCCGCCACCAGGTCCGGATATGACCCGTTCATGTCCCATTCCTGAAACAATGCCAACAGCTCTCGGGCTTTACCTGCGGTCTCCACATCTACAGAGAACTTGCACATGGCTACTCGCGTGGACACACGAGCTAGGAGGTGTGCAGGTGGAGGTGGGGGCACAGGCAGGGGCACATGAGCGAGAAGGTGCTCCGGTGCAGGCAGGGGCACAGAATGCGGCAAGAATTCTTGCCTGGACACACTTGGTAAGAGGTGTGGAGGTGTAGGCATACACAAAGGCAAGGGCAAGGGCGCTCGCCGTAAGACACGAGGTAGAAAGTGTATAACCATAGGCACATGCCACGGCAAGGGCCTGTGCCGGGGCGCGGGAGCTAGGAAGTAAGCAGGAGCAGGCAGGAGTCCTCGCCCGGGAAAATGACCTGGGAGTATCGGTGGGTTGGGCATGGGCAGACGTACCCTCAAGGGCTGGGGGTTCGGGAGGAATGGCGGTATGCGCATGGGTAGACGTACCCACAAGGGCTGCGGGTTTGGCAGGAATGGCGGTGTGGGCGTGGGGAGACGTCCAGGCAAGGACTCTGGGGTTGCGCTGCTGCTACCGTCGTGAACTCTGCTCGGCGGTGCGTACGCCACCTGCACCTCGACCTCCTCCGCCTCCGTCATTGGATTCCCCATCCTCTGAATCTCGTAGTCTTGCACATGAGTACCGAAAACGATACTGCAAAACTGTAGTTACAGAAACCTACAGCAATTGGAATTCAGCAACTTACAAGAAGTAAGGAAACATCAACAAAAAGAGGAAACGAGTATCTTTTTCTAACGCGAGATCGGTCCAGCAACTCCAATTCACGACGTACCTGAAAAGCTCCCTCCCGCATCGAAGACGACCGGCAGGCAACTAAGACGATCAACAGGCTCACAATGAGCGAGAACGAGAAGCGCATCCCCTGCAGAATGCGGCAGTTTGTGAAAAGCACGCAAGCAGCCCAGGAGGAAGAAGAGAAGTCTTGCGGTTGAATTGGGTTGTGTCCGAGCTTAGAGAAACGCGCGCAGTCATGCAACGAGGGAGAAAGAAAGGAAGCACGCACGGTGGCATTGAAGCTTCATCAAATCATCTGGTCGGTCTGCCTGAAAAGTTCTGGCATGGGTTTGCGAAAGCGAAGGTGACGCGCTTACTAGTTAAATTTTCCGGGCTGTTCCACTTACTGGAGTAATACAGTTTAGTTTATTTACCAAATCGCCTGTGATTATCAATTGAACGCTAACTTGTGAATTCCCTTGCACTTTGCAGTAAGAACTTGGATTTAATTAGTGCGCTGTGAGAGTGTGTGTATGAAGGCCGCTAATTAGTTGACTGCGACTGTAATTCTTGCTCTTGCGTGCAGGTCAATTCACAGAGCCACGATGTGCTTGAAAGGATAGGGGCTCTGTCAATGTCGGAGCTTGAGGGGGATCGGCGGAGGTGATGGCAGGTCATGAAAGGAATTTTTCTCTGTTGATCGGTTAGGGTGAGTTGGGCTGGGACCCTTATTAAAATCTTCACTATTTCTACTTTGAACATGTTTCACTAAGAGATCTGTGAATTTTTTTTATCTTATAGTTGACAAACAATTCGAGATTTCAATGCACCAAAGAATGCATCATTTGGATACCATATGCAAAAGTAATGAAGGGTCAAAGTTATTTGGCATACAAGTGTTCAAAATTTTTTTTTCAAGAATTAATAGATATATATATATTGATTAGGAGATGCATATAGTGTGAGCATTTAATTGAAGTAAGTGGTGCTTTTAGACACTTGGTGCATTAGGATGTCTTACGTTATGTTGCTTTAGTAAAACACACTTATTATGGTTTGAAGAAACCTTTCATTCCCAATTACTATAAAATAAATGAATAAGAAGAACCTCAAAAACCCTTCTTGTGTTCATAGTTATTATGGCTCTTGACATGCATGTCTGTCGATACATCCATCTTTGTGGGGCCAACTTAATGACATAAATGTATGGTGATTATCGGACATTCCTTTACTTGAATGAACTTTAGGTATTTCATAATTATGGCATTTCAATATATGTGGACGTACCCTGTTTATGTATCATTCTATTTAGTTGTCACACATGCATTGCAATTAGATTGAATTGAATGAACATCATTGGCATCACCATCATTATATCATAGGATTAAATATGGGCAGGATAGAAAAGGGCACCAAAGCAACGGTTGGCATCTAACTACCATCATACATGTTGCGACTTTTTCCTTTCTATTATATTTTGAATGTCATCCATATGTGATTAGATGGCTACGTAATGTGTACGTGCAAATAAACCAATGCAATCCATGGATAAATTAACAAGTCCAATGTTAAAAATATAATTGACCACATCAAATGTGGAAGACCTCAAGAGACAAGCAACAAACAAATAATCTATTGGTTAGGAACCAAAGCAACTCTAATTGTGAATTTTGTGAGCAATCATGTCTCATCACATTTTGAAGTTTGAACTAACTTGCAAATAAATTTGAGGATCATTTTAAAATCAATAATTCATTTAATGAACAAATGGTCACATAGTTGGAAAATGCAATATAGAGATGTTGATTGTTGATTGTCTAGTGATCACTATGCATTCAACAATTGAACATCCTGAAGATTGAAAATGACAAAAAAATTTCATGAAAACACATAATTATTGTATATATAATCACTTTTTGTATTCAATGCATAGTGAATTAGCAATTGACATAACACAATCACCTGCTTTCTCAACTTTCTATTTCTATAGGTCAAGTTTTCATTCCTTCACTTGATCATCTAAAATACTAGAAATATTCGATGAATGTAGTGGAAACCATCTCGTCTTCAATTCAAAACCCACTCAAATAGTGGGACCTTACTCCTCCATATAGACATCTAATTTTTTCATTGCATTATATAACAAACCAAATCTCCATATTAAACATCAATTCTTCTATTAGACTTGTGTGGGTAATCAAAAATAATATTGACCCCTAAAAGCCCAAGGAGTTTGGACAAAATACAAATGTATTATAAAATATAAGTTCTATAACTTTTTTGAAGTTTGCATCAATGAAGATAATGTGAAGTACAAAAAGTAGAAAGTATCCGTGTAGTTGAAAATAATTATAAAACTATTTTTTGATTCTCTTCAAATGAATTCTTAAGATATAATTTCAAAAATTTACTAGAAATATAATTTTTCTCTTTATTATTTGGATTTTTTTTATTAGTCAAATTTGTAGTTTTTATTGATTTGTAAAAAAATGGATAAGATCTAGTAATGAGAACACCAACACTTTCCTCTAATAGTAAATTTTTCAACACTAGGCAAATCCTAATTTCTAAACACTTTGTGCTATTTCTCTTATTATTATTTTTTGACCATAGCAATTTTAATTTTGAATATAAATATAGAAAGACAATCCAAATATCCAATCTTAGAAAAAATTTAAAAAGCTTCTTTTGGCCCAAAAATGTTGTTTGAAGTCAAGCAATGACCAAAAAATGGTTAGTTGAGTGTTTAGGGTTCAAAGGTGTTGTATGTAGCTATTCATGCATCATTGCATTTACTTTTTGTTTCTTTTAGATTCCAAAATTTTACTAGAATAATTCAAATCAAGGATCAAACTCATTCTTTTGTTTAAGACACTTTATTTTAGGAGAATAACTAAGTAAAGGCTTCAATCCAAAATATGTAATTCTATTGTCATGTAGTTAATTTAAGTTGATGGCATGCTTTGAGTAGTCAAGAGTCTTTATTAAGTCAATTCACATCTTCTTGAGATTCAAGTAACAATCTTAATATTTAAAAAAATATTTTAATTTAGAATAAGTGACTAGAAATTCTATCTAAATATTTGTGTTAAGCTTATCTAATCATTGAGTTTTCTAATGTTGAAATATTTCAAACTCCATCAATACTAAAGTTTGAATTCAAAAATAAAACAAAAGCTTATTTTCTAGTAAAGTAACTACCTTAGAAGATTCAAACTAGAAGTGAGATTTGAAAAGTCAAATTCTTTTGAATCAATGGAGTTTGAAAACAAGCCTGAATTGTAACTTGGTAGGGTGATTGCAAGAAACACTTGTACTATTTTGCGTCACATGTATTGTGTTGATTTGTATTTTGTCCATAACTTTTGTGTTCTAGCTTCAAATGATTCAAATTTATAGGTAAGGTACTTGTGACTATTATAAATTTTTCCTAATTTTTTGCAATTAAAAAAATGTTTTACTATCCAAAAATAACCCCCATTTTGGCATTTTATATCACACCTGTTAATTCTTGAATTTTGAGTACTATTTAGTACCCACTAAGGTAGGAGGTCCATAAAGCGCCCATCTAAGAGCTGGAACTGAATTTTGTGGAGGTGAAACTTATTGAAATATTTTTCTATAAATTTTTCTGGAAAGACAAGAGGAATTGACATGTAACCTAAGTTGTTTCATATTTTTTGGAGCTTTGTTGAAATAGTTATGAATTTTTGAAGTCAAAATGGCATAGGCTCTAAAACCGCAAGCACCTCCTCAAATGTATAGAGTTGGTACATCCATGTAAAGATGAAAAAATCCCATGTACAAATAGTGTACATTTGAGGAGGTGGGCGATTTTTGAGCCTGTGCGGATTTCGAGCCTCCTACCTTAGAGGAGATTTGGCCCCTTTGGAGAGCCTTTGACTTTTGACGCATGTGCAAATCCAAGGGAATTTTTTTTTAATTCTTTTCATGAAATATTTTTTAGTCCCCAATTATGCATTGCACATAAGGTGATTATATGGGCAAGAAACATTATGATTTTTATTATCTTTTTGCTTCATTTTTATTTTTTGTAATTGCACATTTTCATGCAGTTATATGGCCCTAGGCAAGGTCCAAACTCCAATTTTATTTTAATGCTAAAAAACAAATTTGGAGGTGAATTTTATGGGAGATGGTCTTCTATTAAACTTGTAGGGTCGATTTGAAGGAATTTGAAAAATAATTAATGGTATGTTGTGTAAAAGTCTACAAAATTGAAAGTAAGCTTCTTTTTGCTTGTATTTTGAAACATATAAAATGTTATTTTGATTGCTCTTTTGGTAGATGATTATTTCCATAGAGTTTTTATGAATGGCAATTTATACTTTATTTATTTATTCTTTTTCTAATTTTTACAAATTAAAACATCAAAATATCTATTTTCTTGAGATTTGGCACTTTTCTAGTTTTTCTACTTAGGGAATTTTTCTATGATTTTTCTTTAGTGGTTGCCTTCATTTTAAAGGTGTGTGCATTGTCTAAAATTTGTTTTTCTAATTTCAAAGTACTCTAGAAAACTAAACACAAGTATTGTTCAAAATACAACAAAATCAATGGGTGATTCTTGCAATCACCCAGCTATGAAATATAGAAGATTAATGAGGCTTCAAACAAGTCCACCTTAATGCTATGTGATAATTGATTTCATGCCATTTTATAGAAGGTCCAATTACATCAATGGACAATTGGAAGACTTTTGAATGTGCCACTTTAGAATAAATATCTTGAATAAAAGGGTTTCTTGATTTGTGATCATGTAGGGTGTAAAAGTGAAATTTTAGGGGTGTGTGAGGAATAATTGGAGCTAGAAGTGACTAAATGGCAACATTACAAATATAGGACCCTCCAACTTTTGGATGCAAATCCTACAAAGAATGTAGAGATTTTTTTGAACTTCAATAATATAAACATTTTATGAAATTGATGTGTCCATTTTAGATGATAGGGCCACCATTTAAAATCCAATATTTGACCATTACTCCATTAGGAACCTAGCATTTAGGGACTTTAAAGGTAGGACATTTAAAAGATTCAAAATTTTATTACACTGGTATGAAAAATATAAATTTAATTAACCTATATATATTATATTTAATTATTCATTAAAAGAGGCATCAAAAAATTTAACTCCTCTAAAGAACATTTCATAATAGCAACACAAATGTGATGGTAGTATAGTATTCCTAAAGTGCACATAGGTTAGTAAGCAATTTGTACATATATGACCAAGAAATTTTGAATGAAATAAAAATATACTATAGTATTGAAACCAAATGAAAAGTTAGGAGCACATACAACACTTATTTTTTCTATTATATAATGTTAATTTGCAAAATTAAGACACCCTATTTAACATTTTAACCTTAAGAAGACAAAACCTATTATGAAGGTACTTTGCCAAAAATGATGCTCCCTCTGTTCCAAAATGATCTTCTTGTTAGAAAAAGTATTTTGGATTAAGGCTAAAAATAACATTTAAAAAATCCATTTTGTGGTGCAAGTAGGATTCGGTGCACTCCTAGTGTCCTAAAAACTTTGAGTTTGAGAACCTTTTTTCAAAGTGTAATTTTGGAGTATTGAAAAGTAAATTTTGGGGGCATTTTCAACTAACACCATTGGGTACATAGTTGTTGAGTGTGATGTTGTCATTTTGTAAGTAGTTAATATATGCCCAAGAACATATGTAGACCTCTATACCACTTCCAAAAGCTTCATCTCCTTCAATTAGGCAATACTCAAAGAGGTGCAAAAAATAAGAATGAACAATGTTGATTGATCCTTTAAGTCATGTAATTTGTCTTGTGGTTTCTAGATGATTGCATGGATGGGCAATTTCATTAAAATGGCATATGCCATGCGCCAGTTTTGACATACTCTGCGCCATTTTAATGGAATGCCGTGTAGTTTCTAACATATTTTGGGCCATTTTAATGGAATGTTGCACCATTTCATCATCATACCGCCATTTTTATGAAATTGACCATATGGATGGAAGGAAAATTATAACTTGGAGTTGTTTTGTTAGTCCCATACTCCCATGTAGCAATTAAAAGTCAAATTTGACCAATTCTCAACATTGTAGAGTGCAATAGAGCAAGTTTGCAATAGGAAGATCATTTTGGGACCAAAAATTGAGGCCAACATGAAGATTATTTTGGGATGGAGGGAGTATTATTTTTGGACCAATACATGCATTCTTCATTTTTACAACGCAACAATAGTGCAATACCCTACACTAGGGTCACATTCATTAAAAAATAATTCAAAATATAATTAAGTATGTCATCTAATGAAATTTCAAAAATTATAATGTGGCATAATTGAATAGTGTAAAAGTTATTAATGAAAATAATCTTGATCCCCCAAAAATTCTCGAAACCAAAGCAATGAGTACTTGCAAAGCCACAAGTATAGTAGTATTGGTAAAGCCTCGAGTATTGGTACAGATCTTGAAATATTTTCAACCATGTTAAATTTCATGAAATATTTTGAACCCTGTATAATGAACTTCTAGAAATTCTAAATTGAGGGAATGAAAAGAAAATCAACCACAAAAGAAACGATTTTGTATGGAGCTAACAAATCCAACTCTAACATAAGGTAAAATTTCCAAACTTCTAGGATAAAATTAGTGCACTAAATTGATTTCCAACCAAAAAAATGAAACTGTTTAAATAGTGACACTAATTTTGGAGTGAAATTAATTTACGCCCTCCACTAATAAGTAAAGCTAGTACGTTGCCTTGTACAAGTCAAAGTCGCAAGTGAAATCTTAAACCACCAGTCAATGGAATTTGCACCGTCCTCACTCACTGACTGAAGAGAATTCCAATTCAGTTAAATTTCCAAGTAAATCAGCAAGGGTCCGTTAAAAGCAGATTCTTCAATCTGAACCTTAGTTTATCATTTGAATTGAAAGAAAGAAATCTCATCGCGGAATTGGGCGCAGAATTGCTTTGAGTACTCACTGTTGACTATCAAAAGAAAAGTTTTCAAAGGTTGTGAAGGACTTAATTTCAAGGAACTTCTCATTCATCAGTTCTATGAACGGCAATTTTAAAGAGAGAATATTAAGAAGTTCCATGAAAACTTCACTTTTCATTACCATTTACCAAAAGTGTGTTTCTCAACTCCTCAAGCAACTTACAATTTATATCACATTCTCGCTTGACTCATGAAAAAGGATTCTGAGATGATCCGAAACTCTCTCGTCCCTGTCACTCACAAACCAAATCCATTCTGGAGGATCATTCTTCACGTCCAGACCCCCGAACTTTCCAGATGGATGATCGAAAGTCTCAAGACATCCGGTCAACAGAACTAGCTCTTCACTACGTTCCTATAAGACCACAACCCAAGTTTCCCAGCAGATTACTTTCTTTAAGTAATTCGATTTTCGCCCTTGAGAGAGTGAGCTTCTGAGGAATCGTACTTGCGTTGTAAGTTGCTGGTTCGATGAACTTCCTGTTGCTGATTTGTTTGATGGATGGGCTGCAGAGTAGGTAAAGTAGGAAATTTGTGGAATTCTTGCTCTTTAATTGATTATTTCCTCTTGTGACCTATAGGTTGTAAGCTTTATCTACGATTACGTAGTATGCGCACTAGCTGTGATTTCAACCAGAGCGCCCCCGGCCCTGGTTGACACAAGCTTGTAGGCCCTGTTACTCTCGGATTGTTTCTATTCTTTTTGTACAAACCGTTGTTTCTCACAGACAAGGTACAACAATTATTAATTTGATCTTAATCGGATCGACTGACCCTACTTACCCCGGCATTGGCTTTTTTGGATCGGATCGGTCCAAACCCTGTGACTATGTTACACGTCTATAATTTGCTTAATTATTCCATTTCCTTGTTTAGATTGTTGGTTGGGGTTCATACAACTATTTGTCGCCTACAAGCTGCAGCGAGGCAATGAAGTAACTAGACTGACACTACAGGGTCAATTGGTTTGCTTTTGTTGTGTACAGGAAGACAAACTTCTAAAAATTAATGGGGTTCGCAAGGAAGCAGACGACGAAGGAGGTCTATGCATCGTCCAGACTTTTCGATGGCAGCAACTATAGCTCCATCGAGAGCCCTGTGCCCGGGGATGTACACGCTCCTACGCTCGAGGACCAGCATCTCTGTGAGCAAGCGCTGAAATTACTGGCTGATGTGAAGGCTGCTGGAGAATGTATGTACCGTCAGTTGCTGATGCTGCTCCGAGACTACAAAGAGCATGGGCTTCATCCGGGCCTGATCACCCGGTTAGAGGAATTGTTCGAAGGCCACCGGGACTTGTTGGTCGCCTTCAACACGTTTCTACCAGAACGCTGCCAGTGCACCGTGCCCGAGTGAAGGAGTAGTCCATCCTACTGTCATGAAAAAGCTTGGTCCTTCTGGTCTTTGTTTGTTACCGACAAGCTTGACGACACAAGTTTCTTTGCTGTTATCATTGGGTCGAAGAAGTTCTCATGAACTTTTCTGTCTCTTTTTAATGAAGAAAGTTCAATGCTAGTTTGCAATTGAGCAACGCCTTCATTTTTCATGATCTTTTTTTTTCTCTATGGTTTCATGTGGATATAAATGTTGAGAATTCTGTCTACATTTCAAAGTGCAGGCAATCGACTGTATGTGTTTGTGAACTATTGTCAGGAAAGTTTACTAGGTAAAAAGCTTCAAGCTGTAGATTTCTTGAGGAATTAGGGTTACTACACCTTTAATTCTGAATTTTATTATTCAACTATGGTGAATTTCATTAAAATGGCAGTATTATTCTGCTATTTTTGACATATTCCATATCATTTTAATGGAATGTTGTGGAATTTCTAATAGATTCTGCGCCATTTTAATGGTATGTTGCGCCATCTTACCGTAATACTGCCATTCTAATGAAATTCACTATAATTGTGCTAAGTATTTGTTATGTATGTCCCAATGTGATTAGGTGATAAGTGTTGTTGGAAGTCAATAGGAGATCCCAGGTTCACATGTAACTAGGGCCTCATATTGGATTCCCTAGTGTGCAAAGTGGTCCCACAATTGTAGTTGGACACTTGGACTATCTACCCTTTGTGGACATTTTGTATATTGGAGATTCAATATGAGGTCCTGATGGTTCACTTGGTGTGCATTACTTTTCTGGACCACATTCGAGTGAAGAAACATCAATTTTTAAAGTGCTGAATTTGGTGTACTTGGAATCAATCATAAGGTCCTTTGGTCTCTCATCCTAGTGAAAAAAAGTTGCACATTTTAGGCCAAAAATTGTAGGAGCAGAGAGCCATCAAGTAATATGGGTTGTGTGCTGTCTTTTGAGTAGATAGTGAAGAAGGTTGTCTGAGGCAATGAAAATTGGATTCAATTTTAATTGCAACCCCCCCCCTCGTGAGAAAAAGTAGGATCCCCCTCACTCTTGTATTTTTGGAAACGAAGTCATTTGACAATCGATATGGGATAATCCATATCCGTTTTCCATATCCGTATACATATGATATATGTATGGTATCATAATATTCGTATTAGGATCAACGGCAAGGAAGGGGATGTTTTTATATTTTTTCAAAAACGATCAATGGCTACTAATTTTTTGGGGGAGGGATGGGGCTAATTAATTGAGCAGGAAGTAGTTTGTCTTTTGAGTGGATAGTATATGTGTCTATTCACCTAGCTTATTCTTTGTGAGGGTCCACTTACTCACTTTTAGTGCTTTTATTACAATATTACCGGGTTGAAAGTTGCCTTCGATGGAGGAGTTTCCAGTGATTTCCTTCAATTCATTGCTAGAAATTCAGAAATTGGGAGATGGTGGTTCCATACACTTTGAAAAAAATGACTATCTCTTTCAATTCATGTTTGGCTGTGCGTGCATTTTGGTTGTGGTCTCCAACTAGCTTCAAGCCATAGCACAAGGGAATTTCAAGAATTTACCATGGAGGAAATGAAACAGAGTTTATCATTTAATCGAGCTGAACCATTACCGCAAATACCGCCTACTAAGTGTGAAACTCCATTCCATTTCCTCCATGGTAACCTCTTACTAGTGATACTCCAATACACCTTCTTTTGACTTTACTTACTGTTTGATTGAATTGATAGCGACATTAAACAGAGCGAGATCGACGCTGAGACTCCTTCACACAAAGTTGGATGAATGTTGAATGATTGCTTTCTAATTAGTGTGTATACATATATGGATGAATTTATATTCACTTTGGATGAAAGTGAAAAAGGGATGAAATTTAGATGCATGCTGTATGAAAATCATACAATATCATAAAATGAAGGAGTGTTCTGATGTGCAACAAACTATTGAAATACATTAAACTACCCAAATGCACATGCCTCATTCATCATTGATTCATTGCGGTATTACTGATTACTCAGTAATTCATAGATTACTGAAGACCTTCAGTTCTTCACCAATGAAACCCAGTCCAAGACTCCAAGATCAAGTTCACTATATATATATAACGTACAGTCAATTGAAGGTTGGTCCCATTCGGTTGATTATAAACGTACACACAATCACAATTAAATGCCGAACAAGAATATATGGCCACAGCGAAGAGATCTACAAATAATTGGAAGTTACGCACTGTCCAAGTGCAAGGATCGAATTGAACGAGCTGTGATAGATCATAGAAAGCTTCAGTTCCAGTTCTACGTACAACAACTGAACAGCCTGAAGAACAGATGAACAGTCAGAAAGCCAGAGTAACTGCACTTAACAAGCCAGTGCAACTGTGCACGCAGTAAGTTTCGATGTGCAACATGAGCACAGGCAAACAAGAGCTTGCTAATTTTTCACTTGTCTCGATCTGTGATCCGGCCGCGATAGGCAAAGGGAACTTCTGCTTTTCCGGGAGCAGGGCGTAGTACGTCGGTGTTCCTTCAGAAGTTCCTTCATATTGTACGTGGATGAGGTCGGGGATGAGAGCCTTGTTACACCTCTCCAACCAAAAGTTTGTGAGCAGCCGATCAAACTTCTGGCCTTTTCCTGCCTTCGTCACTGCTCGTACGAACTACAACGCTGTAGACTGATTTGCACGTTCCGTTTGCGCCTGATGTAGGTATGCCTGTAGTAGCTGGGGATTGTGGGATCCAGTCGAAAGGGCCTTCTGAAGATCAGCATTGTTCGGAAGTTTGACTCCCGCTTTCCAAATTAGAATACAAGCAATACCGGGTGAGATATTTGCAGATGCAACCAGCTGTATTCACCAAACAGAATAGAAACATGCACGGGAAAGATGTAAGCCATTAAAGCATGAAATTAACCGTTATAGAGCTTGTCAACAAGCGCTGGCTCTGGTTAAGCAATTTAAGGGATAGCAAGCGCTTGCACATAAGCTGATAAGCATTGCAAAAACTGCAGCAATTGAAACCTTCCACGATGAGAAACAAAGTAATGACCAAGAATTCTCCAGAGAGCGTAATGATTCGA
The DNA here is from genome assembly GCA_963920665.1 of Straminergon stramineum. Lineage (NCBI taxonomy): Eukaryota > Viridiplantae > Streptophyta > Bryopsida > Hypnales > Calliergonaceae > Straminergon > Straminergon stramineum. The sequence goes on along the minus strand of OY987270.1, from coordinate 8,728,344 downwards.
GAGCCGATCATTATGTCGAATTAAGTGGTAGTGATCGATCAAGTAAACTTACAAAAGCACATAGAATTCTACAAAATCTCCCTCATACAAGAAGAAGATCGCAGACAGATGAAGAGAAAGTGATCTGTTGCGGCATTGCTTTGTGCTCTACAAGGATGACAGCCAAGCAACTTGGGTGCAATTAAGTAGTGGAGTACTCTCATCCATTGTCTGGAAAGTTGGGGGGTTTGGAAAGTTCCACCTGTGAATTTTTTTGGCACGGGAGGGTAGGATTTGGCCATATGGGGATTCATCTCTTCGTCCATCTCGGTGATTCTCATTCTTATAGAGCCAATATATAATCAGACCCCATCTGCTCGCCTTCCCTTTCAAGTTTCCTCCGTCCAGATTGATCGATCCAATTAAGAGAATTCAAAGGAGTCAGTAAGTTTTTCCTTCCCTCGCTGTATTTAAATAATTATCAAGTTGCAACTTCAGAGTTCACAATTAGAATGAATTCATGTCCGGTAAAATGAGGATGTTGTGAATCCAGTCTTATGAATTCAGTCACATTTATGACGTAGGAGGAATCTGTGAAGGCAATCACACATTCACAAATCAACCACAATGTAATTACAAAATTAGAATGCAACGCATTGAATGAGGCCTTGAGGCCTGACATTTAGCCATGTTTGTACGTAGGGGTCTATCTGCTCATTCAAACTAATTCAAACTAGATGCATGTGCGCATTCAGATTAAAGGGATGAGCGCTTCCAACTCACCGTACCGGTTGTTGCATCCGAATCCGCATTTGCCACTAACTTCCTTCAATTCCTAGTTAATTCAATAACTATTGCTACCGTCTCACTGTAATAACAATAGATGCAGAAGCTTTGAAATTCTAGCTGCGAATTTGAAAGACTTGTGCACTAATAATATGGCAGCTTACTACAGAATCAATATGAAATGTGGTCTACCCTATTTTCATCCATTATTAAATGATTATTTTTCATCCAACTGTCTTCATACTACCATCCATTGCACCTACTTTTCGTCCACTTTCATCCAGTTCCTCCATATTTATGTATTTCATTTATTTTCAATCCTTTCATCAAACTTTCTATGTTCATCAATTCATCTAGCTACTTCATTGAACTTTCATCCATTGCAACTTTTATCCAAAACTTGTCGAAGTATGCACTCCAATTAAATCACATTGATCTACACAATATCAATTTTCTATTTTTTGTTGAATGACAAATGAAAGAAGGTTCCAATATGTTATAAAAAGATGTATTGGAATGTTGGATATGGTGTGCAAAAGTTATTAGGGCTTCAAATTTTATTGAATGGAAATTTAATGATCACTATGAAAGAAAATTTATAGTCAATTTCAAGGTCATTGCAAGAAACACCGGTCCTATTTTCTGTCACTATGAGAGTGACGCTTTTGTTATTTGCTATAACTTTTGAAGCACAAGTCTAATGAACATGAAATTTCTATGGAACATGTCTAACTTGATGTTAATCAGATCCCTTATTTTTTAGAAATTAAAAAAAAATCATTTTGTATTTAAAAATCATTTTTGTTAATTTATCACAACGTGTAGTTTAGGGGTTTTTACTACGTTAGGAGTCCCCAAATTTTATGATCTAGAGTTGAAACTTTCATGGTCCATTTGTATATTAGGAAAGCATGTATTTACCAAAGGAAATTTGAAAATATATTATTTTATGTCCTCCACATGAGTGCAAACAACACTCCCATTGCACACAATTTTTGAACATTGAAGATGGTTTTAATATCATTAGTTTATTGAAATCTCATCTTCATCAACTCTTCCCAAATGGAAAATTTTTAATTTTTAAAAAATAATTATTTTCCTATTTATTTCAAATGAAAATGTGAAAGTGCCAATTTTCATGAGAATTGGCACTTTTCTAGTTCTCCTACCTAGAGAATTTTTCTATAGTTTTCCTTCCTAGGGTACCTTCTTCTTAAAGGTTTTTACATAAAAAACATTTTTCCGATTTAAAAAAAAATATTTTTCTAATTAAATAGTACTCCCGAAAAAAACAGGAGCACTGTGGAAAATGCTACGCGAAACAAATGGTGTTTCTTGCAACGACCCTTCATTAGAATGGCAATATTCCATGAAAATGGAGGGCCATTTTGCAACTTTGGCACTTTTTACGTTCAAACCATACAGTTTGAAATCTACACCATTCTACATATTAAAAATGTAGACATGTCATAGATGGTTTAAATCACTTAGTCTGAAATCTATACCGGTCTTAGATGTCCAAAATCTATATCTGTCCTAGATGTCTTTTTTACAATTAAGATTGTGTAGTCTAAAAAGTGGCACATAAAATATCACCATTTTAATGAAATTGACCATATTTATGATATTTGAGCATTCTTTACAAGCATTTTTCAATGTAGACCCTTGTGTAGACCTACTAAGAAATAAAACTAACTTTATATATTTAATGACACATTTCAATATTCATATTCAAATTATCAATTTGTCATTAATTTGTTATTGATTAAATGTTCAATGCTTTAATCCAATTGGAATGCCAAGGACTATCCTTGTCCAGTGAATGCCTTTTAGAATATTATAGAAATGAAGAATTATGCTCCATTTTATTGAGAAATTGGATAATTTTTAGTTCCCTACCTTGGAAATAAGACCATGCCTTTTCAAAGTAAAACTGATTTTTTCATAATAGGTGAGTAGATACGTATAGAATGAATAAGTATATAATAATTTATAATTGATATACTATATCAACTAAATGATTTGTGAAATAGGTGCTATTAGGTGTAAACAAGGGATTTTTTGGAAGATTATTTAGACACAAAAAAACACTTTTCCATCTCTTCATTGGTTGCATCTCATCTCCTTAAAATTCTTAGATAGAAATTATTTTTATTTTTTGATCATTTTTTGTGTTACTTAATAATTTAAATTCCAAAATATTTTTTGCCAAATTTCAATAATTATGATTTATAAAATTTTCAATGATCTTGTTTTGTATAAAAATTTTAGAGGTTTTTTTTTATTCTTCAAATTTTGAGAATAAAATATTACAATGTCTCCTAATTTTCCATTTTTTATTTATTTTTTAAATATTTATTTCTGAAAATTCAAAGTATTCCAATATTCTATGTATTCACTATCATTTTGCCAAGGACAAGGAATCAATGTTTAAGTAAATAAAATTCAAAGTTATAAATAAATAAGAAGTAGAAGGGTATAAGAATTTTAGAAGATAAATGGATTGTATTATACAAAATGGTAAAAGAATAAGCTTTGCTATAAGGCTTCAATACTTCTGTTGGTATGATTCATGTTTTCCTCATCTAAACCTCAATAAATATATATATATATAATTACTACATCATTTTTGAAATTAATTCAAAAAAACATTAGATCTTTTATAAGATGATAATTACACTACAAGAAAACAATGTTCCATTATAAATACATACACTTTGTAAAATACATATTAGCATGTCGAATGAGAGGTGTTTTTTTTGGAGTCTCAAGAAGTAGAAAAAGTGACACTTTCTTGAAATTTTCATTTTTTACCTCTATTAGACAATTATTTGATCCTAATTCTTTTATTTTTTTACATTTATAGATATTTTGAAATTTTACATCATTTGTTTGAAGTTGTTGAAATGAAAGGTGAATCTTATTTTAGTATCAATATAAAAGTCTCAATATAACAAATATGGCCTTTTACCTTTCTTTTGTTTTTCGAGGAATGAAAATTTCTCATACTTAGGGGATGGATAGAGTTATGGAGATAATAGAGATAGTCAATGGATGAAATGTGGTCCATGTGGCATATTAGAAGTTGAAATTCACTTGCTTAGGTATATGGGATGGAAAATGAGGTGAAGACTTTTCATCTTTCATATCATGATTTATTTTAGAGAACCATGAGTTTAGCGAGTCATAGTGTGTTGTGTTTTGTGAATTTTGTTATGAAATTTTGAAAGTGTATTATCCTTCTTCTTATGATTCCAAAACCTATCACTTATTTATTTAGAGTTTTTATGAGAAAGCTGTGCTTGATGGAGTGTAAGAGGGTTAATTGTCTTAAAGTTTGAGGGTAGAATTTTTGAGTGCTTATATGTTTTTGTTGAAAAATTAAGTACTTTTGAAATTCAAAATAACTATGTGTTGAGTTGTTAACTTTTCAAAGAACTATCATTCTTATAGTTTGGAATTAGGATGCAAAAGTTATGGCCAAAAAAGTGAAATAGTGAAGAGTTGTCTTTGAGTTGAACAGAGAAAATTTTGAATGACTAAAATAGTAAGAAATTATCATATTTTGAGTTGAAATTTGGAGTGTTTGTAGTTATTTTGTTTAGATTTTTAAGAAAATATCTCAAAATCATTTTAGAGTCATGAAGAGAGAGATATGGACTTGTAAGTGAAGTAGTGATAAACAGCCTTTGATTTGAAAAGAGTAGATTTTGAACACCTATAAAAATATGACAATATCATCTTTTGAGTTTAGACTAAGAAAGATTGTAGAAAATTTTTTTAGCTTTTTAAAGAATCTTCACATGCTTAGTTTGTAGTTTAAAAAAAAATATTGATTTGGAGATAGAATAGTGAAGAGCTACTTTCAAATTGGAGAGATGAAACTTTGACCAACTATGAAAAGTGGACAATATAAGCTTTTGATTTGAAATTTCAAGGAGTTATAAAAAAAATTTAGCTTTTTGAAAAGTTCTCACACTTTTCATTTGGAGTTTCAAAGCAGGTTTGGTATTCAACTAAGTATTCCATACTTCTTCAAAGAACTTTGAGGTTCATACATAAGTTGTACTACCTTTATACAATTTTTCGGTGTTTTATTTTACCTATAAATATTATATGAGATTCATTCATGTATGAATATGACTTGGGATATTTTATAGAATTTATTTTTCACTTAATCATGGGATTCTTTATACTTGAGGCCAATTCTAGTTGTAGCTTATAAACTCATCATTTTCTAAAGGCAAAACCACTCTACCCGACATTTGATACTTTAATAAATTGAGAGTATTTTGGGACAATTAGTTTGATTGAGGTATTATAGGGGATACTAGAGGGGCTTTTTTTGAGGCCCAAACTAATATGGATAGTCTTCTTAGGGCATTGACTATATTATTGAAGAATTAAAGAGCATCATGGTAGTCAATGGGCCACTTAAGCTCTTAAAGGTGTTGTTAACAAGATTGGAATGTTTGATGAGAAGGACATCACAAACTTCTTGAGAGTTTATGTTTATGAGATGGAGGTATACCAAGTGCCTAAAGCCCAAAAGATTCAAACTTTTGACCTAGCAGTGGTACCCAAAATTCATGAAAGAGTGTGAGAAATTTGAGAGAATGTAGATGTGACTTTATGGACAAGATTTTATGAGAGATTGAGGGATGAGTATTTTGAGGCGATGTCACTCGTGAACTAGTTCCACAACCCTCTTTAAACCCCAATTTTCTTGTAATGCTTCCAAGGCATCCCCAACATTGGCCAAAACTATTGAGAATATTTTTTGCTAACCAATGAAAGTCTTTGATTTAAATTCAATGTTGCCTCTAAGACATCCCCCAACATTGGCCAAAGCTTCTAACAATACTTTTTGCAAATGAATGAAAGCCTCTCATTCAAACTTATCAAAAGTCCCCTTCAAGGCATCCTCAGCATTGGCCAAAGTTTTTGACAATATTTTCTATTCATTAATGAGAGCCTCTCATTCCAACTAAAAGTCTCCTCCAAAGCATCCCCAACATTGAACATTCTAAAGCATCCCCAACGTTGACCAAATCTACTTGCGATATTTTCTACAAACCAATAAGAGCCTCTCATTCAAACTAAAGGCATCCTCCACCAGTGGCTAAAACTATTGACTATATTTTTTGGGAACCAAAAGGAGCCTATAATTCAAACTAAATGTCTCTTCCAAGGCATTTCCACCATTGCCAAAGCTACTTATAATACTTTCTACGAACCAATGACAGAGAGCCTTTAATTTAAACTAAAGATCCATTCCAAAACATCCCCAATAGTAGCTAAAGCTATAGAAAATATTTTCTATGAACCAATGAGAGATTATAATTCAAACTAAATGTCCTCTCTAAGGCATCCCCTATAGTTAGTTCGATGGATGAAGTTTGAGGAACTAAATAGCGATCAAACTTCATCCACCCATAACTTTGGCTAGGAAGGTCGGATAGGGTCGAGTTTTATGTTTTTAGAAATGGCACAAGATGAACTAGAGTTTTCTTAGGTTAGTTCTGCCTTGGCAGACTGTCCATCCAGATCATACAGTAGGCCATCCATTCAGTCGGCTAAGACATTGGAGGTAGATTAAGCGAATCCTGCAAATTTGGGGTCACTTAGGCACTTAGTAAAAAGATCCATTTCTTGGAAGGCACAAGGGACCACGCTTAGACACCTAAAGGTAGGAGTCACTTAGCCAAAACCCAGAACTTGGTTGTATTCGCGAATCACCAAGGGGAGGTAATTTGGCGCTCACAGTCACCTCCAAAGCATCCCCAACATTGACCACTCTAAAGCATCCCCAACATTGACCAAATCTACTTGCAATACTTTCTACAAACCAATAAGAGCCTCTCATTCAAACTAAAGGCCCCCTCTAAGGCATCCCCCCGCCACTAGCTAAAACTATTGACAATATTTTTTGGGAACCCTAATGAGCCTTTAATTCAAACTAAATGTCATCTCTAAGGCATCTTCTAGAATTGGTCAAGGCTATATGAGGCTTTTCCACCGCAAGGTGAAGAAACCCCCTAGAGTTGGGCCGGTGGGGAGCGTATGGACCTTAAATGCCTCCAAGCAATAGACTCTACAATGTTTCAGTAAATTTTTAATTAAGTGAATTTTAATGAAAGAGGGGCAACACTTCTAAATCATCCAAATGTATATCCTAAACATCCCCAAATCCTCCTAGTAATCCATATCTTAGTAGGTTTTAGTAACTTCCTAGACAAAAATGTCCACCAAAACCTCCAATTCGGACCAAAAATGGATCAAATGGGGCCCTAACTACCCATCACAACACAACACATTTGACCAAAACAACCCCATTCACATGTATTTTCCTCCATTTATGTTTCATTTAAGTTTTTCAAATTCAATTTTGAAACATTCACCACTTTTTAAGCAATTAAGTAATACCTTGTTGTTTATCACCTAATTTAGCTAACCTTGATTTAGTTCAATTTGGGCAGTGCTTCCACACTTGCCTTAAAACCCTAAAAAATGATATTCAGCATTTATGCATCCATTAGACCTTCCCATCCTACAAAGATAATTCCATGCATGACCTTTGAGACACTCATTCAACCATTGCAAGGCCCAAATGTGCTTTAATTATCATTACATTTGAAATGGCATCACAAGAATGGAAATTGGGAACAAAGGAACACAAAACTAATCAGTGCTCATAGCAAGGTAGCTAACCTCCTTGCACAAGAATGGCTATCTTTACCTTGCCCTTGCTCTAAATGCTTGACAAGCTTGATCTTTAAGGACAACCGTCTTGAAGTTCTAATTTCTCTAAGAAATTCAGCTTAATTTGACTTGCCATTCTTCCAATTTTGCTCATTAAAATTGGTAGCTCTATTTGAAGGTTGCAATTCACCTCCTTCCTTAAAAACGGCCACAATTGCCTAGTCCTTGATCTAAATGGGACAAACTTGGTCTCTATAGAATGCCAACTTCATAATCCAATTCCTCCCATAAATTTAGCTCAATTTAACATGTCATTCTAATTTTGCTTGTCAAAGTTGGCAACTCCATTTGAAGGCGGCAATTGACCTCCTCCCACAAAACAACCACCATTGCCTTGTCTCTGCTCTGAATTAGGCACGCTATAGCTTTTTGAAAAGATGACTTTTCAAGCTATATCCTCTCTAGATTTTAGCTTCATTGGCCTTTTCGATCTCCCCCAATTGCCCACCGAAGTTGGTAGACCCTTTCAATCTAAAAAAAACTAATTTTCTTCCATCATTCTCAAGTCAACCCTCCTTTTGACTTAAAAAGTTCCACCTTTTGTATCCATTTTTCTCATGAAAACAAGTGAACCTATTTGACGAATTGTCTTACATTGTTTTTCTCCACAATCTCTCTCAATCCATGCTTAAATTGCCCCAATTCACTCACAATTCTCTCCAAAAATACATGCTCCCCCCAAACACCAAAAGCTAAGAGAAAATTGAGAGAGAGAGAAACCCTAATTTTCCTATACCCAAATTTCCTTACAAATTGATTTCCATAACTACTTTCATCACCTCCTAACTTATAGTTAATTCACTAAATTAGGGTTAAACACACCAAATTAGTGCAAATTGAACTATGTTACTATAAATTTTTTATTTTAATGTAAAACACCCTAAATTACTGCAAAACACTTTAAATTATTAAAAAACTCCCATTTTAGTGTTTCTAGTATTATTTTCGTGTTTTCTTCACCATACTAGTGTTTTAGTCAAAGTTTTAATTTAACTAACTTCTTTTGGGTTTTTTTATTATTTATTATTTTTGTAGTTTTTAATTTACTTCTAATTTCATTTCATACTCCTAGTCTTCTATTTTTTAATTTCTTTTTCTATTTTTTCTATTTTCTATTATTTGGTTTGCAATTTGATTCTAGTTTCATTTTCTACTTGTAGTGTTTGGTTTTCATTTTGTCATCATTTTACCGTTAGCCTAATTTGGTTACTCTACTAAATCTTGTTTAACCTCTTTTCAGTTTTAAATCCCTATTTTTCTCTGGAATTTCCCCTAATTTTCTCCTAATTGCATTTTCTAGCTTCTCACCTTAACCTCCTGAAGTTCCCATTGCTATCTAGCGGAAAACTACTTAATTGATGGATGTGGCTTAATACAGAGTACTAACACTCCTAAACTTGCAAATTCACGCCTCAGGTTTATATTTTCAGATTTTTAAATGGTGAACCAATATGGTGGTTCAGAAGCTACTAACAATATTTTCTATAAATCAATGAGAGACTCTAATTTAAACTAAAAGTTCCCTCTAAGCCATCTCCAACATTGACCAAAGCCAATTATTGACAATAATTTTTATGAATCAATAAGAGCCTCAAATAATTTAAACTAAATGTCCACCCTTAGGCATCTTCTAGCATTGGCCAAGGCTACTAACAGTATTTTCTACAACAAATCAATAAGAGCCTCTAATTTTCACTAAATTTTCCTTGGAAGGTATCTCCCATTATTGGTCAAAGACACTAATATACTTTCTATGAACCAATGAACACCTCTATGAGAAAAATAGATTGTCTCTCTATAGAGTTGTTTGACTCTAGCTAGTGGTACAAATACAAGGAAATTGAATAATCACAATCTTGTGTGGCACCTGAGGCAATCACATTGCATATGATTTTGGAAAATTTTAATATATAAAATTTTATTTATTTATTTATTATACTTTTTGCTATATTTGCATGTACTATTGGCTAGAGTCAAACAACCATATAGAGAGTCCATATTTTCTCTAATGGAGGAGGAAAGGGATTTTATTCTCTTATTTTGACTCAATTGGCGTACTAAAGCATGGGAGCATTGTGATTGAAGAATTAATATTCTAGATAGTATAAGTTTCTATTTCAAATTATTATTGAATGGGATGAATGCACTCTAGATAAGGTGATTCCAAGAAACACTTGTCAAATTTCTTTTTCTTTGAATTCAAATTTGGTTCTTGATGGTTCAAGTTTGAATTTTTTAAGTACCACAAACTTAGTGACCAAGTAAATGTAATATAAAGATCTACATAAAATATTATAAGTTCTACCTATTTATAGATTTAAAAAAAATTGTACTTAAATTAAAGGCTTCAATCCAAAATATTGGTAACCTTATTGTCATACTTTATATTTCAATTGATGGCGTGTTTAGATTGTCATACATGCATTTATTTCAATTCTAAATTTTAAAGCAAAAAGCCAACAAGTAACAATTTTCTATTTGAAAGTATAATATTATATTATATGAAATGATTTGAATTATCCTAGGAATAGCAATCATGTTGAGAATTTGAGATCCATCTAACTCTTCTTGAAGATTTTTTAATTATAATTTTGTAATAGGTGTCATGTTAAACAATTTTTTGTTTTCAAAAGTTTCTCTAATGACTTGTCATAAATAATAGCTCTTGGTTTCCAATCAAAAAAGAGACACATTGTTTAAAATTCTACTTTCTTTGAAGAAGTGTGAATATGTTACATGCTTCATGAATCATGAAGAATTAACAATATGATATAAAGAAGCCTTGGAATGGTGGTTGAACATAATATGAAGGGACAACTTTTTTCTTGTAAATGCATCAAAGAATATTGTAGAAGAATTTTCATTTTCTTTCATTAGAATTTTATTCTAGTATAAGAAAAAATCATTTTAAAGAAAAATCTAACAATTCTTTATATACTATATAACATATTTTTCAAACTTTGAATATTATATTTATTTGAAATACATCAATTCAAAATATAATAAAAAATTTGATAGAAAAATTTGAATTTATATACTCTATTTTTTAATATACTAAAAATAATTGACTTTATGGTATCAAAAACATTGTTAAGAATTTATAATTGATTATGAAAGCAAAAGCAAAATGGTTGCAATCTTCTATTAATTTTGATTCAAAATGAATATACATAATCTTAAATTTGGGCCTAAACTTCAATATTTTGTGAAAGGTCTTTTGACTTTATTTGAAAAAATATATAACTTTTGATCCTTTTCAATTTCATTTTGGATTAAATGAAAATAAGTTTTTAGTACTTGCTCATTTCAAAATCAACAATTCATTTATGCAATGAATAAATTGTCATATTATTGGAAAATGAGATAATCCAAAATATTGATTCTCATATATAATGTACTCATATACTAGGATAGGTGGCTAGAGTTTTCAAATTTTTCTAAAACTTGGGGGTCTCAAATATAATAGAAATATTTAATATTGAGTTGCTGGATTTGGGATCCACAACATTGTAGGATGGGATTACTTTGTATTTAATATCCATAGTAAGGATACAATGTATTATTATACTAGCTATTAGTGTATTACTTCATTCTTGACCAATTGGAGTAAGACAGTTTGGTTTTATTTCAATTGCTTATAGCTATCAATGAGATATTTGAACACTAGCTTGTAAATATTCAACCTTGTATGTTTGCAATGTGAACTTGGATTTAGTAGATGGTGAGACTTCATGTAAATGTCATTAATTAACTAGTTGTTACAATGGTAACTCTTTGTCCAGGTTTAGTTGAGAGTGGCATAACATGCATGAGTTGGTAGAGAGTCTATCAATTTAAGTCAGATCTTGATGAGATTGGAGGTGACTGCCGATCCATATGGAATCTTTTATTGTTGATCAATTACAATTGAGTCAACAAATGTTCCAAATCCCAAACTTTATCAACAATGGATGATTGTTAGTGCTACTTCCCCATAGTGGCTTGGTTGTGTTCCTATAAGAGAACAACCCAATGCCAATGAGAGACTCTCATTCAAACAAAAGGTCCCCTTCAAGGCATCCCCCAACATTGGGTGAAGCTTCTAACAATACTTTCTACAAACCAATGAGAGCCTCTCATTCAAACTAAAAGTCCCTTCAAAGGCATCCCTACCAGGCTACCATTAACAAAAGCTATTGACAATACTTTTTAGAAACCAATATGAGCCTCTAATTCAAAGGAACTAAAGATCCCCTCCAAGACATCTTCTACTCCTCTATCAATAGCTAAAACTACTTACAATACTTTCTATGAACTAATGAAAGCTTTTAATTTAAACTAAAAGTCCCCTCCAAAGCATCTCTAACGTGACCAAAGCTATAGACAATATTTTCCACAATGAATCAACAAGAGCCTCTAATTTTAACTAAACGTCCCTTCAAAGCATCCTCTACTATATATTGGCCAAAGCTATTGACAATACTTTTTACAAACCAATGAGAGCCTCCATTAGAGAAAATATGGAGTTATGAATCCTTTATAATGCCATTTGACTTTGGCTAGTAATACACATATAAGGAAATTGAAAAAATTGAAAAATTGAAATCTAGCTTGGCACTTGAGGCAATAACATGGCATGTGATTTGTAATTTTTAAAAATTTATTTATTTATTTATACTTTTTTGCTATATTTGTACTATTGGGCAAAGTCAAACAACCCTATAGAGAGTCCATATTTTCTCTAATGGAGGAGGAATGGGGTTTTATTCTTCTACTCTGACTCAATTGCCATACTAAAGCATGGGAGTAATGTGATTGAAGAATAAATATGATAGATAACATTTGCGGTTTCAAATTGTTATTTTGAAATCCTATGAAAAGTTGTCATGGATGGGACGAGTGCACTTTGGATCCTTCTTTGAATATAATTATGCAAAAGAAATTTGACTTCATTATTTTCAAAAAATTCACACAAGTTGACAACAAGAATTGGACACATTTGCTAAGCTCCCTACTCCCTTTTGTATTAGGCAATTACACATTTGCAAGAAACTATGGCTTTCTAAAGAAACCATATATGAAAAATTGATAATGTGCACTTGTCACCTTTCCACTTTTGCTTAAACTTTTCAAAAAATCTTTTAAAAGGGTATACATGTCACTTTCCAAGGAGTTGAGAAAAAGAGAGGTATACTTGTCACAAACTCCACTGTCATATTTGTATTTCTTTGACATAGGTTTTCTTGCAAACAATATGAGATATCTAAAATATATATTATATGGGCGTATGTATCTTTGTATAGTTTGTATAGATACATACATATGCCATATGTTTCTATTTGTATTTTGTACATATTCCACATGCCATATGTATTTCATATCTAGAATCATATTTGTATTTAGTATTGTACAATGTATCCCAAAGCATCAACGGTCACAATAATTCTCTTATCAATTAGATCAATGGTCTTGGATATTTTTAACCATTTTTTAAAAATGCAAGGTATATGCTAATGGCAATGGCTAGGGATGTTCGCCTCTTTTTGCCTCATTGTCATTGTCATTGTCATTGTAGGTTGGCTTATCAAAGCTTGATGGCCCACCCAAGAGCTTGTTTTTTCTCTATTGTCATGGGTATCTGTGAGAGTAAGCAATACCACCTAAAGTTACATGTTTTCATATAAAGTTTGAATTAATTAATTTAATTTTTTTACTAATTTAGTCTAGATTGTCTTTTGACCAAATTAAATGTCAATATGTCAAAGGTGACAAAAATTACATTAATGGGAATATGTAATGATAACTTTACTCATCTAAAATCTCTACAAATTTACTCAATTTTTTCATAAAATAGCCATAACTTGCAATTGTTCCCTAAGGTTCAATTATAAATGAAACTTTTTTTTTTTATGTTTTTATATCCCAAAGATTAGGATGCTAGGCATTAGAAAAAAAATAGGATCAATCCTATATACAGCTAGAGTTGGACCAATAGTCCAAAACAAAATTAAGATTTTTTGGATTTTAAAATACTACATATCAAAATCTGACATGGCACCTCAAATTAGATTTTAATTTTTTTTCAAAAATATTATTGATTTTTTTATTTAGGCTTTATAGGGTGTTTGTTCACTTGGTTGAGACTCTACCAATCCTCTTAAGGCCCCAAATTTTCTCTAATGGATCTTGTTGTGGTTGCTCAAACCAAAATTGTCACCCATATTGTACACCCAAAATGTCTCTTTCATCTTTTGCTTGCAATATCCTAATTATTCATTTATTTAATAGTAGTGCATTTAGAAAATCATTCTTGTAGCACAAATAAAGTAGTTTACTTTAGTAATCTTTTATATAATAGCCACGCGACAATGATTACTTAAATTCTAATTCTATCAATTCACAAGGCGTTCAATTGACATTTCAAATCCTGTATCAAATTTAAATCTTGATTATCTCTATTTAATATTGAAGAATTTTAGCTACTTTTTTTTTTGGAATTCAACGTAAGATCAAGGTCTGGATGTTATTAATTGTTTTTCTAATTTCGAAAAGCTTTGTATTGGAATAAATTAAATACAAGTTTCTATGTAAATTATCTCTTATAAATTATAAACCTTTTTTTATGTAGCTAGTTTAATCACCATCACGGCTTCAACCCAAAATATGTGTTCCTATTGTCAAGTGGTTGATTATTTTTCATTGTTAGCATATAGTGGTACTAGTCTCTCTCAAGTTTAAAGCTATGAATTGAAATTCATTTTTATGGAACCTAATTTTTCAAAAATAGAAAATAAATGCAATTTTTTTAATGTAATATTTTTATTTATTATATATTATTAAAAAATATAATGTGCTTAGATCATAATTTTGAATTTTCTTGAATTTTCTTATTTTGCCTAGGGATGGCAAGCTTGGCCTTGTAAAATATTTTTAACTCTCTTGCAATGGAAATCTGAGGTTTGCTTGCTCTAAAAAAGTAAAAATAAAATCTTGATTATTTAGTTGCACACTCTGGTGTATCATGTTTTTTTACTCATGATGCACTAATATGTATTATAGTTCAAAACTTCAGAACTCACTTTAGTTTCTAGAAATTGAACTTCGAATAGATTATAATTTTGAGTAAAAGCTATGTATATGAAGTACCAGTGCTTGTTAGAAAATCCAACCTATGTTCAATTATCACATGTTATGAACAAGAATTTTCAAATTTTTTGACTCCGATGCTCATTAAAGTGACCAAAAAATTTGTACATTATGGCTAGAAAATATTCAATATATATAGAAAAATGATAATAAATATTAAATATATATTTTTAAAATATTCTAGTCTATTATAATCAATATAATTCAAAATCACAAAATTTATTAAAAAATAATTTGTTTAAGAAAAAATAGTTTAAATCATCAATTTTGATTTCAAATGATAAAAAAAATATTCACTTGAACTTCCAACAATTATGTGTTTTGTAAAGGTGACATTTGAATTCCTTATTATACAAAATAATCATTCAACCTTTCAAATGAAATTTCTAGTATCAATTTGAATGAACTAGAAGCAAGAAATTTAGGATAATTTCAATGCTAGTAATTGGGTGATTGCAAGAAAGATCAGTCCTATTTTGCATCACATTCAAAGTGATAGAGTTGTTTCCTACTAGAACTTTAATTGAATGTAGAATCCGATGAACTTGAAATTTTTATTGGAGATGGTTAACTTGATTGAAATCATATTACTTCTTCTTGTAGAAATTTCAAAAAAGCATCTTATATTTGAAATACAATTTTGCTAATTTGTCACACTTTGAAGTTTAGGGTTTTTTAGGACTATGGAGTAACAAAAAATTAATGATCTAGAGCTGAAATTTTTAAGGTCTATTCCCATAGTAGGAAGACATGTGCCTACCAAAGTGAATCTAAAAATACATTGTTTTATGGCCTCCATATTCGTGCAAATAGGGATCCCTTGCATGCAAACTTTTGAAATTTGAAGATGGTTTCAACTTCATTCTTTTGGTGAAATTTGATCATCATCAAGTCCTCACAAATTGCCAATTTTAAATTTTATTTTATTCATGATTTTCTATTTGTTATTAATTTATACCTCCTTGTATCTATTTTCTTTGACAAACTCTCATTTTTTTCAAGTAGTACTATTTAGTACTCACTAGTAGTCATTATATTCAAAACAATACTTTTAGCCATCACCTTTTTAGATCAAGGGTTGAGATTTTTCTATTTCATAATACTTGTAGTACTCCTAGTACTAAGCGCATAAATTGTTGTTTTAGCAAAAAGCTACAAAAACTCAACGATCTTTCATGCAACCACCCAATTATCCAATTTAGTAGTTTCATTTTATTTCATGCTTGAATCACTACAAAACTGCATAGTTTAGTTGATTAGAAATGAAATAGTCACACATCATAAGTTGACTTAGAATATAAGCCCGAGTACAAGTTGTACATTCAAAGACATATTTCTTTAATATATATCTATTCACTAATTTATCTAAGTATTGTCAAAAATATGAATTATGAATTTAAGGGATCAATCATTTAATAACCACAAATTTGTTATGAAGTATGAACATGCCTATAAAAAATTTGAAAAAAATTTGATTTTCAAGGGGGTCTACCTTGAAAATATCATGAATATTTACATAGATTTATTACTACTGAACATTTCATAAACTTGAAGCCTTGATAACTTTTGCACACCATATTCAAATAATTCATTATGTGGCACATTGGAATCCTCTTTTACTATTGTAACTTGAAAGAAATGTAGGGCAAGTTCATCACCTCTTGGGGCATTTTCATGGTATGGTGCACTAGTTTTTATGCCACAATGCACTACTTCTCATTGTATTTTCTTATTTTCAATAATTCGTCATCCATTAAATTGCAATTTATTATTTTGTCAAAGAAATCTTTAAATAGATAGAACATCTTATTAGTTATTTGGGAATATTTTTGAATTAAAAAAACTTAGCAATTTAAATGAGCTCTTAGTAATTGACCATTGTGACAAACATTGCCTCAATATACTCTAATATACTCTAAAATTTTAAAATGACAAAGAAAAGAAGGTTGTGAGTATAAAATTTTTATTTTCATTTTTTGGATAGTAAAATAAGGTAAACCTGCCTATGACAAGTAAACCACCCATGACAGGCACCTAGGAAATGACCCATTAGATTCTTACAATAATCCATGACAGACTTTCTCTAAAAAATAAGATTAGGACTACAATAGGTTAGTTACTAACTGAAATCAATGGCTTGGGTGTTGGTGATGGAGTTATGAGTGCTTGTTTTAGGAACTTCTAGTTTTTCAGTGTAAATTCATCAAAGCATGTGGTTTTTTTAATTCTTCATGTTATGGTCATGGTAGGAAATATTGTATTGATGGTAGGAAATATTCTAATTGCTTTAGGTGGTAGGATGGCCATCATGCATACACTTTTTGTTGGTTTTGGGATAGTCTACAGACTCTTTGGGGCCACTTGGTAATGACACTTCAAAAATTTATAAGAAATTTATACTTTGTCAGAAAAATAAAATTTCAATTGCTCTCTTCTTTTCTCACAATTGTCTTTTGTATGGAAAAAACTCTGAATTTTTTTGCTAATTGTAACAAGGCAAAACACTCATTTTGCCTATCATAGCCAAGTTTACCTTATATCATATGTGAAGTGAAATCATAAAAAAATTTATTTTTATTTTTGAAGATTTTGTTTTTTCATAATAATAATTTTAGTGTGATTCATTATTTCTCTAAGTTAACATTTTTTATTCAATTGATGATTTTGGTTTTTTGATGAGGATTGGAGTTCTAGTCCTTTTGATGATGAAGCTTATTCATAGAAGATGGACTATATATACAAGAATTTCCCATTGATTTCCTCAACCTATGTAGCAAGAACTTTAGGCTAGATGCTACTTTCATGATGGACATCAAGCGGACATGGCCTATGAAGATTACAATGCGTTATAACAAGGAGTCAAAGCCTCGAGTCTTTACATATGGTTGGAGTGGGTGGAAAACTTTCTTGATGGACAACCACATCAAAGTTGGCGACTTCCTGTTCTTCAACTTGATCAATTTTTTGCATTTTCAGGTCATTATTTATAGAGCACCTATCAAGGTTTACTCGCACAACAAGGATGAGGAAATCGGTGGAGCACCTATGGAGGTCCACCCAGACAACAATGCTATACATTTCTTAAATGGTTTGAAAATAAAAAAATTTTCAACATTACTAAGAGTGCACTTTGACTATTTGAGTGCACAAGGGTGTGCAAAGACTTTGTCTAAGAACTAGTGCGTTGTAAGTCTATAACTTGCAACCATCTTTTTGCCAATTTTTTTCCAGCATATGCAATTGTTTGAATATTGAGAGAACTCTCGCACTAATCCAAATAACCATTTCTATTGCAAAAATTAAAAAACTTCACAAATTTTTTTTTGATATTTATCCATAAGATCTTATTATGGACTAGTATAAATTGTTGGAGAAGATATTTTTGACACTTCAAATATGTAGATTGCAAGATATTTGCATATACAATGAAGAAAGTGAGATATGAATACATTCCTTGAATAGATTATTTGACTTCAAATCTTGTTAACTTAAAATTCTTGCACCAAACATTTTGATCTAAAGTTTTTTTATGTTGAAGATTTGAGTTGAAAGTTTGAGATAAAAATTTCATAAAATATTCCTATGATTGAGGAATAATAATTATTTAAGTAGAAGTTGGTACAAGATTAAAGGAATTCAAAAACTAAATCATTCATAACTCTGAGATGGAATTGAAACAAGATAAGGTAAATGGGCCCCTGACAAGCCAACTCTCTAATGTGGACACCTACAAAACCACCCATTACAGTCTTCCATCAATTTATGGCAGACTTTATCTACAAAATGAAATTAGGACTTCATTAGGTAGGTTAATGGCCAAAATTAGTGCTTAGGGTGATGGTCATAGAATTATTAATAACTGCTTTAGGAACTTCCACCTTTCTAGTGTATGTTCATTACAAGAACTAAAGTTTTTATTCTTTTATGCCACGCCCATGTTAGAAAATATTGTTACTGCTTTAGGTGGTTTGATGACCATGATGGGTACACTTCTTGATGGTTTTGGAATAGTCTACAAACTGTTTTGGGCTAACTAGGCAGCACACTTTAAAAAATTTAAAAACATTCATACTTTGTCAAAAAAATCAAATTTCAGTTGCTCTCTCCATTTCTCATGTCTATCTTTAAATGGTAAAAAAAATTCAAAATTTTCAAAAATATGAACAATGCAAACCAGTCATTTTGCCTGTCATAGGATGATTACTTTAATCTGAATGGGATTATTGAGATTGTCTAGCAAGAATATTTAACTTGGTGGAACTTTTTTTCCTGAAAAATTGTGAAAATTGAATTCAAAAACAAATCTAATATGTTATTTTTCTAAGAAGTTCTTATGATTGCTCACAAAACAAGAAGCTCAATAATTTTCACATTACAAATCCAAATGGAAATCAATAAATAAATTCAGTCGAATTTCTATTTAAAAAAATATTATCTATGAGAAAAAAATATTGAAAAAATAATTTCAATTTTATGTGGATTTTTGTACTATCCGATCTCCCGTGTTTTGAGCTTACTGTGGCATAATTTTTGCTAAAGGGCATAGATTGGAATAAAAATGACATTTCCAAGAAGATGTAGATTTCAGTCTAAAAATGTTTTTGTAAAACATCACATCAAAATTGAGGTTACATGAGCCTACACAAAAAGTCCATTATTTTGTCCTTCTCAAGGACAATTATAGGACTTAGGAGTTTGGATTTAATTACCATATAAGGTAAACTATCCCATTCCAAACCAAATGGGAGCCAACCCATTGTGGGCTAAATTTTGTCAGTGGTGTACATTTTAGAACTTCAATGTATACCACTGACATATTCCAACCCGCAATGGGTTGGCTCCCATTTGGTCTGGAATGGGATAGTTTACCAATTAATTAGCGCACCTTACAAATTTGCAACTTGAATTTCAAAAGTACTCCTAGTTAATGATATAATTGGGGTCACGTTAATTGAAATAACTTGAGATTCAAAAGGTCTTTGCAAGAAACATCTTTACTTAATTATGTCTTAGATAGCATGATGGACTTGTCATCTACTATAACTTTTGAAGCTTGAACATGATGAACTCGAGTTTTTCTAGTGGAGATGTTTTAAAAAAAATCATATCCCTTAATTTACAGTATTTTTTAAAAATAAATTTATATTTACAAGTATATTTTGCTAATTTGTCACACTTTCAAGTTTAGGTGCTTTTAGTACTATTGAGTACCTAAAATTAATGATCTAGAGCTAAAGTTTTTGTAATTAATCTCAATAGGCAAGTATGTTTCTACCAAAGAGTATAAAAAATTAGATTATTTTATGTCTTCCATATTTGAACAAATAGGACATCTTCACCCATGTATATCCGAATATTGAAAATGGTTTAAGTTCATTTTTTTGGTGAAATCTCTTTAACCATCAAGTCATCACAAATTAAAACTTCAAAGTATCTATTTTCTTGAGATTTTGTACTTTTTTAATTTTCCTAGTTAGATTGTTTTTCTATGCTTTTTCTTCCTGAGAATGCCATCTTTTTAAAGGTGTATATATTGGCCATATTTTTTGTATGAATTTTTATTTTTATTTTGAAGAGTACTAGAAAAAAGCATGAAAACAACCAAAACAATATTGACAAAACTAGTTACTAAGTCATTTTTACAATCACCCTAAATAAAAGACAATTGCAACAAACACTTGTACTATTTTTTGTCATACTTTGCATGTTGTTTTGTTCTTTCTATAAAAAAACAATTTGCAATTTGGCTCCAATGACTTAAGATTCGTGTGTAAGGTACTCGTGATTGCCATGCTTCTTTGATAATTTTTTTTGTATTTTTCAAAAATATTTTATTGTACAAAAATAGCCCCCAATTTTTGTCACACTTGCCAATTTGTTTTCTTGGAACTATTTCGTACCCCCAAAAAACGATTTTCCAAATGAAATTTGGAAGAGATGGTCTTCTAATGCACTTGTAGCTACCATTCTAATGCCCTTTTTTTGATTTTTTTATGTCCAAAAGGTCTAGGGTGCTAGGCATTAGAATAAAATAGGGTCTCTACAAAGCCAGTTAAGCCACTAGAATTTGACCAACAATTCAAATAAAAAAATTAATATATTAATTTTTAGAATTTTAGAATTATGAAAAATCAAAATATGACATAGCACCTCACATTAGATTTTCATTTTTCATTTAAATTTTTTTTTTCAAAAAAAATAATTAATTTGCTCAAAACAAAATAGTCACCAAAATTGTCACTTGAAATATGTACCAAAAATGTCACTTTCACCCCTTTGCCTATAATGTCCTATTTTATTCACATATTTAATAGTGGACAAGTGCATTTTGAAAATTGCTTATGTGGCATAAATAAAGTGATCTACATTTAGTAACCTTTTATAACAATAGCCAACAACAATGATTGCTTAAATTCTAATTCTATCAATTTACAAGGCTTTCAATTGACATTTCAAATTCTATATCAAATTTGATTCTTGATTATCTCTATTGAGTATTGAAAAAGTTGCTACTTTGATTTTTTGATTTCAATGCAAGATCAAGGACATTATTAATAAGTTTTTCAAATTCAAAAAAACTTTGTGTTGGAATAAATTAAATAAAAATTTCTATGTTATAAATTATAAACCTTTTTCATATAGTCAACTTCATCACCTTTAAGGCTTCAACTCAAATTATATGTTTTTATTGTCAAATGATTGATTTTAATTATTGGCATACTTGTGGATGCGGCAAGAATTCTTGCCTGGACACATTTGCTAAGAAGTGTAAAGGCAAAGGTAAGGGCACTCGTCAAAACACATGAGGTAGAAAGTGTATAATCATAGGCATATGCCATGGCAAGGGCCTTTGCCAGGGCACTGGAGCTAGGAAGTAAACAAAAGCAGGCAGGGGTCCTCGCCCAGGCACATGGCTTGGGAGTATTAGTAGGTTGGGCATGGGCAGACGTACCCACAAGGGCTGGGGGTTTGGGAGAAACAACTTACAAGAAGAAAGCAAACATCAACAAACAGAGGAAACGAGTATCTTTTTCTAATGCAAGATTGGTCCAACAATTCCAATTCACAACGTACTTGAAAAGCTCCCTCCCACATAGAAGACAATCAATAAGCTCGCAATGAGCAACAACGAGAAGCACATCCCCTGCAATATTCGGCAGTATGTGAAAAGCATGTAAGTAGCCTAGGAGGAAGAACTGAATTTTTTGCGATTGAATTCTAGCTGTTGTGTCCGAGCTTATAGAAACATGCGCAGTCATGCAATGAGGGAGGAAGAAACGAAGCACGCACGGTGGCATTGAAGCTTAATCAAATCATCTGATCGGTCTGGCCCGAATAGTTTTGGCATGGGTTTGCAAAAGTGCAGGTGATGCACTTATTAGTTAAATTTTCTTGGTTGTTCTACTTACTAGAGTAATACAATTTTAGTTTTTTTTTGTCCAAATTGCTTGTGATTATCAATTGAATGCTAACTTGTGAATTCACTTGCATTTGGCAATAAGAACTTGGATTTAATTAGTGCGTTGTGAGAGTGTGTTTGAAGGCTGCTAATTAGTTGAATATAATTGTAATTCTTGCAAGTAGGTCAATTCACAAAGCCATGATGTACTTGAGAGGATAGAGGCTTTGTCAATGTCGGAGCTTGAGTCCATATTTTCTCTAATGAAGGAGGAAAGGGATTTTATTCTCTTATTTTGACTCAATTGGCATACTAAAGCATGGAAGCATTGTGATTGAAGAATTAATATTCTAGATAGTATAATTTTCTATTTCAAATTATTATTGAATGGGATGAGTGCACTCTAGATAAGGTGATTCCAAGAAACACTTGTCAAATTTCTTTTTCTTTGAATTCAAATTTGGTTCTTGATGGTTCTTCAAGTTTTGACTTTTACCAACAAATTGAGGCCAAGTCACCAAGACAAGACATCAAGACATTGGTCTAAAAAAAATAGATAAGAATAATTAGGATAAGTGGTTTTTTCTAATTACAATATTTCATAAGCTAATGTTATTTTCAAGCACTTTACAACATCGTCAAATGAACAAGATCACTCACAAAATGTATTAGCAATTTAGCATGTAGGCATTCAAGTCATTAATTATTACATCACCACTATCAATATTCTTTCTCCATGGCCATCTGGATAGTAGATAAATTTTAATGCCCTCAAGGACCACTTTTGACCAATCACATTGTTGGATTTTCTAATTTATGTTTGAAATGTCTTGAATGTCTTCAATGCATGTTTGCACAAATGTCAACCAACACTCAAATCCATGATTTCTCAACTAAACTCTAGTCATGTAGTTACCAGGTATAACAAATATTTTGTTAAAATGGCAATATTCTACAAACTTAGCGCTTTTCGCCTTTCAGTTTAGACTATGCTGATGAAATCTACACTAGCTGTATACTTTAGAGCTAAAGAAGGAATTGAATGGGAAAATGACAGATTTCATGCATGTGCCATTTTAACAAAATTTCCTAGTTATCAATTGCATAACTTACAGATCAACTTGTCATCCACCAATCCTACATCAATCTATGAACTTCATTACGTACAACTTTCACTCTTGCTTTTACTTGTATCATAGGTGACCACTCAGCTTCCACTCTTGCTTTTACTTGTATGGAAGGTAACCACTAACCATTGAGCTTCCACTCTTGCTTTTACTCGTATGGGAGGTGACCACTAACCCCTGAGCTTTCACTCTTGCTTTTAATCGTATGGGAGGTGACCACTGACCCCTAAACTTTCACTCTTGCTTTTAATCGTATGGGAGGTGACCAGTGACCCCTGACCTTCACTCTGGGTTTCCAAGACATATTTTAGGATATAGAAATCTAGCAAAAAAAATACATACTTTGATGTTTTAATCTGTAGAAAATAGGAAAAAAAAATTTCAACAAAACTAAAAATTGGCCATTTGGGAGGACTTCTTGGTGATGAGAGTTGAGCAAAAAAATGAGTTCAAAACTATCTCTATTGTTTAGAATTGCGCGCACAAAAGAGGCCTATTTGCACAAACATAGAGGATATAAAATAATGAACTTTTAGATTCCCTTTGGTAGACACATGTATGCCTACTAAACTAACATACCATAGAAATTTCAGCTGAAAATCACTAATTTAAACCACTCAATAGTATAAAAAAACCTAAATGTCAAAGTGTGACAAATTAACAAAATTGACTTTTAAATATAAAATGATTTTTAAAAATTTCTGAAAAATAAGGAAGAATACAATAACAAGAAAGATATCTAGAAATAGATTTTTTGATTTTGGAATTGGATTCATAATTCAAAAGTTATAGTGTTCCAAAATCAAAACGCAATGAAACTGGCAAGTGTTTCTTGCAATCACCCTTTAGTACTATTTAGTACCCAAATAAACGAATTTTAAGCTGAAGTTTGGAGAAGTCTTCTAGTAGACTTATAGTTAATGGCCAAAGGAATTTTAAAAATAATTAATTTTATGTGGTGTGGAAGTTTACAAAATGAGCTTCTTTTTTCTTGCATTTTGAAACATATAAAATATTACTTTGTTGGTTCTTTTGGTTAATGGCCATCTCCATAGAGTTGCTACAAATGGCTAGTCTTTATTTTGTGTATTTTTTTTAAACTAATTTAAACATCAAAGTACCTATTTTCTTGAGATTTGACACTTTTCTAGTTCTCCTACTTAGAGAATTTTTCTATGCATTTCCTTTGGTGGTTACCTTTGTCTTAAAGGTGTATACATTATTAATATTTTTTTCAATTTTTTGAAAATTAGTTTTTTAATTTTAGAGTACTTCCAGAAAAAGCATGAGTATTATTGAAAATGCAACAAAATTGATAGGTGTTTCTTGCAATCACCCATCTATGAAATGTTCTAAGGCATGTTTATAACCAAATCATCAATTTGTTATTATTGAATATTGTTTACATGATTAATATTTCAACCTAGTTTAACTAAAGGACCCTAGAAGATAACTGAGTTTGATACTTTGTTGAATTACTTTTAGGTGATGTGAACCATCATATTGGTTTACTATTTTAAAATCCAAAAATATTAATATTAAGCATGAATTTACAAATCTGGAAGTGTTAGTACTCCGGATTAAGCCACAACCATCAATTAAGGAGTTTTCCGCTAGATAGCAATGGAAACTTCAAGAGGTTAGGGTAAGATGTTAGAAAATGCAATTAGGAGAAAATTAGGGGAAACTTTAAGGGGAAAAATGGGGATTTAAAACTAAAAAGATGTTAAACAAGATTTGGTAGAGTAACCAAATTAGGCTAATGGTAAAATGATGACAAAAAGAAAACAAAAAACAAAAACCAAATAACTAGAAGTAGGAAATGAAACTTAAAGTAAAGTAAAAACCACAAAAAATAATAAATGTGAAAAACACAAAAGAAATGAGTAAACTTAAAACTACTACTAAAACACTAAAATAGTGCTAGAAACACTAAAATAGGATTTTATAGTAATTTAGGGGGTTGAACACTAAAATAGCGCAATTTACACTAAACTAGCGGATTTACAGTAACCTAGCGCGATTTGCACTAATTTGGCGCATTTTGCACCAAATTAGCGGATTTATAGTGAATTAGTGTAGGATGAAAGTAGTTAAAAAAAATAATCCGTTGGGAAGTTGGATATAGGCAAAATTAGGGTTTGGAGCCCTCTCTCTCAACCTTTGTGTGAATTTTTGGTGTGTGTGTGTGTTTTGCGAGGAATGTTGTGATTTGTGGGCATTTGAAGCATGAATTGCAAAAGAGTAGAGTAGGGGAAGATTAGGAACAATTTGTCGAGTAGGTTTCACCATTTTTATGAAAAAAAATGGGTGAAAATGAAGGGGCTTGAGGTTGGATGGGAAAGTACTTGGGAAGAGGGGAAAAGTGTGAGTTGAGATTGGAGCGTCAACTTTAATGGTTGATTGCGGGAGCGTGGAGAATTGGATGAAGCTGAAATTTGGAGGGATGGAGTGCTTTGAAGTTAGCTTTCCGAAAAGCTATGGCTTGCCTAATTTGAAGCCAAAATGAAATGGTGGTGGATGATTTTGTGCGGGGAGGTTGGCTGCCGCAACAATGGAGGACTGCCAACTTTGGCGAGAAACAACGGGAGAACGACATGGCCAAATCAGCTGAAAATTCGAGGGGTGGTGTACCTTGAAGCTGATTTTTCAGAAAGTCTAAGATCAATCCATTTGGAGCAAGGACAAGAAAATGGCAGTTGTTTTTGTGGAAGAGGGTTTGCTGCCCCTTGGAGGAAGCTGAATTTGAGTTTTTTTTGTGTAATCCTTGCAATTATAATTGAGTCATTGCAATTTTCATTGCACTTTGCTAAAAAAAATTGTTGTGAGTGTCATGTTTATTGAGTTATAATGGTTGGTGTGATTGCAATTGTATAAATGTGAATTTTATTTTTTAGGGTTTGGGTGAGATGTGATGTACTGTGATTAATACTTAGAATCACATTTAGGTCATTTTAGCCCCAAATGGCACATTTGAGGTAGATTTTGGCATACAAAGTTGCTATAATCTATTTGAGTGCTTAATTGGATGATAGTGGGTTATTATGAGATGTATTTGGTGATGTGAGATGGGCTGCCCCCTTCTTACATAGAGTTACTTAGGTCAAAATTCACCAAAAACCTCATTGTTGGAGTCCATTGCTTGGAAGGTAATTTAGGTAGAGGTCCCATACACTCCTCACTGGCCAACTCTGGGGGGGTTCTTTGCCTTGAGGTAAAAAAGCCTCATAGGTGAAGTCTATAAAGATGAAGATTGCATAAATCTAAAAATCTATTCATCTAAAAATTAGATAATTTTTTGTTTACTCAACCCCTTTGTTGATAGGACTTTGCCTTTTTAATGTTAAACTTGATAATAGTTATCTTAGTATCTAAGTAAATAAATTCATATTGAATTAAAAAAAATTTAAATATCAAAATATGTATACCTCATACACTACATCAACTAATTAAATGACCTAATGAACTAGGTGCCTAGAAAGGCCCCCAATAGACAATAGTGAGTTTGTATTTTTTTTCTTGTCAAACTTTTTCTTTCTTTCTTTCTTACAAACCTCTTTTCAACTTTCATACATACATCCTTTGTTAAATATTGTTTGAAATTATAAAATTCAAAAAACTTCTAAAACCAATGAAAATGAATTCTACAATAAATGTTCAAATGTCCAATTAAGTCATTGAAAGATAATATTGCTTCAAAACTTGAATAAAACATAACACCTATAAAATCATATTTTGGATTGAAGGCTTTAATTCAAGTACACCCAATTTTTTTTATCATTCTATAAAAAGGCGGAAATTCTAATATTCTATATAGATCTTTATATTACATTTACTTGGTCACTAAATTTCTAGAACTTAAAAAATTCAAACTTGAACCACGAAGAATCCTTGAATTCAAATTCAAAAAAAAAAGAAAAAGAAAAAGAATTCTTTTACTAGTAATTAGTAAAGGCACCTCAAATTCAAACTTGAAATGAGATTTGAAAAGCCAATTTTATTTTAATCAATGAAGTTTCAAAACAAAACAAAATTGTGGCCTAGATATGAAATATGAAATATGAAAGATTAGTGAGAAAGATATTAAATTCTACCTCAATGCCATGAGAAGATTCATGTCATTTTATGGGTGATTGAAAGAAACACTTGTCCTCATCTCTTTCCCTTTGGCCTTGGACATGTGGTTTTTTGCTCATAACTTTTGTATCATATGCTAGTTTTATATGAAATTTGAAAGAAAGATATTGAAAGTTGCTATAGACATTAAGTAATTTTGTTCAACTTAAAAAAGTTATTTTCTTATCTTTAAACAAGTTCCCCTAATTGGATATCTATCTTTGCCATTTGCAGGGAGTTTAATATTATTTTCAACCCAAAAATCCAAATTTGACGGTCAAGATCGAATAATGAAGACTTCTACTAAAGTTACTCAAGACCTCAAAGAGATTTTCTAAAAATAGTATAGTGTCCATCTTCCACAAGTGCAAAGAATTCAATTTTTTTCCCAAAGATGAAAATGGTTGAAAAAAAGAATCTTCAAGTTAGAAAAATGGATTTATGAATTTATTTGTTTTGAAGTTTTTACTAGAATCTAAAAATCAAACATTAGAATACCAATTTTCTTGGCATTTATCATTACTTTTTTTTGTGCATAACTTTAAATTTAAATTTTTCAATTTGTTCTACGCTTGACTTTTTACACATTCTATTAGAATGCTTTCCAAATTATCCTTATTTTATTTTAGTTAAAAAAATTTATTACAAAATCAACTGGGCTACTAGGCATTAAAATAAAATAGGGTCTTTAAAGAGCCACTACTGTAGAATTTGATCAATTGTTCAAATAAAAAATCAATATATTAATTTTTTGAATTTTTAAATTATAAAAAATCAAAATTTGACATAGCACCTTACATTAGATTTTTATTATTCATTTTTCAAATTGTTTTTCAAAAAAATAATTAATTTGCTCAAAACAAAATAGTCACCAAAATTGTCACTTGAAATATGCACCAAAAATGTGACTTTCACCCCTTTGCCTATAATGTCCTATTTTGTTCACATATTTAAAATCGGACAAGTGAATTTAGAAATCAATGAGTGAAAAAAAAATTTAGATTCAAGAAATCAATGAGTGAAAAAAAATTTACTTTTACGGAACCAATTTTTTTTTAATAGAAAAGAAATGCTAAATTTCTTTGAAACTGATATTTATACCTTATATAATGTTACAAATATAATGTATATGACTCTAATGCTAATCGAAATATTTGTACATTGTAGGGGAAAAATATCCAATATATATAGAAAATAAAATTATAATTATCTAATCAATTTGAAATTATTTTATTATATTCAATATAATTCAAATTTCCAAAGTTTATTCAAAATTAATGTATATATACAACAAAGGAAGTAAAATAGTAATAATTATCAATTATTTTGATTCAAAATGACAAAACTAAGAGTGTTGAACTTCAATAGTTATATGTTTTGTAATGCTGTTATTTGCATTCTTTTTTAGTATAGAAAAAGATAATACAACCTTTTATTTGAATATTTCTAATCTGAATTTGAACTAACTAAAAATAAAGAAATAATTTAAAGTCAATAATTATCTAATTTAGTGCAATCTTTTTATTTTATGCCTGTTTTATTACATAACCACATAGTTTAGTTGATTAGAAGTGAAATGGTCACTAGATTAGAAGTTAATCCCTAACTACCTCCACGACCATATATGGTCGATCTGAAATTTCAGGCCCATTTTTGTGCGGGCAGTTAAATTCCTGTGACCGGTTAAAAAAAATTTCGGGCAGTTTTGAGGGTTAACTATGGAAAACTTTCATTTTTCATTGAGAAAAGTACATATTCAATTAGTGAGAGGTCTTCAAAGGCATATGTGTACTAAAAGTGGAGTATAAAGCTTGCTAATTTTACTTCATTTCCCGGATGTATGCAAAGCTTGGCAATTTCATTTGATTTGAGATCTAAGAAAATCGTACTTATCCATTTGCCTTGAGAATGGTCCCAAAGAAAAGTTTAAAGTCTTTTCATGATTTTCACCATTGAAAATTTCAACATGCAAGTGTTTATTTGAAGCTATTTGCAATTTCTACTTAAAAACAAAAATTGCATTTCAACAATTGCAATGTGGATTGTGTAATGAGTTTGATGTTTTTTTATCTGAAATAAAGTTTTTTGGAAGTGCATTTTAGTGTGCTAACACTCTTTGAAGTTGTTCATGTTACCTCCAATCCCAAAGAACATTTATATGCAAATTTTTGAAACATTGTGGACAAAGACATCATACTAATAATAGAAAATGTACATTTCCCTTGGAATAATATCACAACTCCTAGGAAATTTTGCACTCAAAATTCGTGTGCATACTAATAAACAAGTTCTATTAACATCTATACGGTCAGATTTCGAAAAAAACACAATTTGCTTCATTGAGGATAACTTCAATCCAATGCTCTTTTTCCATAGTCAATAAACACTTGGAAAGGCTTAGGCACTTAGGGTTAAAGAATAAGCCCAAGTACAAGTTGAACATTCAATGTGTATCTACTCACTAATTCATCTAAGTATTGTCAAAAATATGAATTATGAATTTAAGGGATCCATCATTTAATAACTACAAATTTGTTATGAAGTATGAACATGCCTATAAAGAAAAGTAATTTTGGTTTTCAAAGGACCTACCTTGCAAATATCACGAACATTCATGTAGAATTATAAAAATATTAACATTTCATAAACTTGAAGTCTTGATAACTTTTGCATACTAGTATTCAAATAACTCATTATATGGCACATTGGAAATCAATCCTCTTTTATTATTGTAATTGTGAAAGCTTAGGGCACCTCTTGGGGCATTTTTGTTGTATAGTGCACTAGTTTTTATATTGCAATGCATTACTTTTCATTGTATTTTAGTATTTTCAAATTTTCAATTTGTCATCAATTAAATTGTGGTTTATTACTTTGTCAAACTATCAAAGAAATATTTATATAGATAGAACATCTTATTACTTATTTGAAAATATTTTAGAAATTTGATTTCTTTCATAGTTTTAATGAGCTCTTAGTAATTGACTATTCATTTATAACAAACATTGCCTCAATGTACTCCAAAATTTTAAAAAGACAAAGAAAAGAAGGTTGCAGATGAAATTTTCAACTCTAAATTTTTTTTGATAGTCAAATATGTGAAATGGAATCATCTCCTATTTTTTAATTTTCATTTGAGAAATATTTGATAATTTTATATTAATAATTTTAGTTTGATTGATCATATCTCTAAGTGAACATTTTTTTTGATGATTCTGTTTTTCAAATGTGGTTTAGAATTAAAGTACTTAGTTGGGATTTCAAATTCAAATTCAAATGAAGAAATATAGTTGGAGTTTCTTCAACTTCAAAGTATTGTCATTGTTCAATCTAAGATTATTAAATGAGAGGTTTCAAAATTCTATATCTTAAATATCATTTCTTTTGACAAAATCAAAACTTAAATGATTTTTATTTATTTATTTATAAGCTTACAACTTAGTCTTTTGAATTTGGTAACAATATAATGGTAAACAATTTGAAAATGGTTTGAAATCAAAATTTTGTCAAAATTGCTAAGAGTAGGTTGAGTGCACAAGAGTGTACAAAGAATTTGTCTAGGAACTACTACATTGTAGTTTGCAATCCCCCCTTTGCCAAATATTTATATTTTTTCAACATATGCAATTGCTTGATTATTGAGAGAATGCTAGAACCATACAAAATTGCCCATTTCTATTGCGAAAAGCAAAAAACTTTACAAATTGATTGATTTCCATACCTATCTATATGATCTTACAAGAGACTGGGCAATAGTCCAATATAAGAATGTGGCTGGGGAAGAAATTTCAAAAACTTTAACCATATAGATTGCAAGATATGATCTACATATAAAGTAAAGAATCTGAATTTTTGAATACATTTCTTGAATATATTATTTGACTTTGAATCTTTTTCACTTAAATTTTTTTGTTTGAATTTTTTATATTGAATGCTTGAGTTTGAAAGTCTAAGATAAAAGAATCCAAAAACAATCCTACAATTTTCATTCCTTTGAAAAATTATTATTTTATTAAGTAGAAGTCGGTACAAATTGAAAGAAAAACCAAATTATTAATAGCTTTGAGATGGAATTAAAACACACGAAATAATCCCGAAGGAATTAATGAGGTTGTTCTAGCAATAATACTTAACCCTATGAAACTTTTTTAACCTTTAAAATTGTAAAAATTGAGTTCAAACACAAATTTAATATGTTATTTTTTCAAGAAGTTTCTATGATTGCTCGAAAAAGAAGATGCTTTATACCTAGGGTTTTCTAGCCTCATGTGACTCTTGCTTTTTTGGTCAAGATGTTTGTTATTGTCAATCGGGACACATCCAAATTATGTTTACCAAATTTTGTTCATTGGCTAGATGGCTTGGATGGCTTGTTGTAAGTAGGACGGTTTGGATGGGCCATTTGTACCATCCATACAAAATTGAATTTTTTTTCATGATCTTAAAGGACATTGTGATTGAATTCTATCATTTTAACAAATATCTTGATGTTTGGTTGAAAACCCTAGTCGTTTAAAGGTTAACCACTCACCACGAGGTTAACACTATCTTTATGGTATTCTTGAATGTAATTCTGGGAAGAGACTAAGATGTGGAAGAGTTTGCAAACCTCAATAGTTGGCTACTCGTTGAGAAGATCTAAAATATGCTAGAGGCAGTTGTGCTCAACTTGAGCAATCTAGATAATGTCACACATCATGGAGATCCAAATTGTGGTGTGGATTGAGGGCAACAAAGAGCATTGAAAGGCTATAAAGAAGTGGGATCTCAAAGCGTCCTATGTGAGTAGCTCAATTGATAGTAAGAAGAAGTGGAGAGTGAATGATTGAGAAGAGCCAATCTTCAATATTGTAGGTTTTTTTATTATGTTCCAAGGCGTTGTGCTCATCATCGAGTTACAGCTCAAGTTTAACATTAAATCCATATGTGGTATAGTTCGGGTGCTCCCCTCTTATCAAGTTTCTTGGCGACAGTGGTCGCCATCATTGGCATTTGGAGGGTCATTGCAAGAAATACCCACCTGTTTCATGTCACAATTAGAGTGACTCTCTAGTCATCTACTATAACTTTTGAATTCTAAACCCAATGCCAAAAATTAAAAATCGTTTTTTTATTGAATTTGATTGTTATCATATTTTTATTTTTTAGAAATGAAAAAAATCATATTTCAATTTCAATTTTGTTAATATGTCACACTTCTGGGTTTAAGATTTTTTATACTAAATAGTAAATACTAGTTCAAATTAATGATTTTTGGCTCAAATTTGTGCTATATATTCCTTTAGTAGGTAGACATGTTCCTACCAAAGGAAATCTACAAAAGCATTATTTTATGTCGTCTACCACTAGTAGAAAATTGTGTTGCAGTGAACAAAAATGTCACCTAGATTTTGTTCACTACAACATAGTTTTCTTCTAGTGTACATTTGTGCAAAAATGCCCTTCTTGCGAGTGCACTTGTAGACATTAGAAATGGTTTTGCACTCATTTTTTAAATCTTATCTCATTACCATGAAGTCTTTCCAATGGACAATTTTTAGTTTTGTTGAGAATAGATTATACTATTTTTTACAAATAAAAATGTCAAAATTGTATTTACTAGGACAAATTCTTGGATATAGAATTATAGTGAAGAAAATATATAGATAAAAATTTTAATTTGTAGAAAATAGTAAAATCAATTCTCAACATAACAAGAAATTTTTTATTAGAAAAGACTTCATGGTGATAAGATAGAATTTGAAAAATGAGTTCAAAACCAAATCTAATGTCTACAAGTGCGTAAGGGAGGCCTCTTTGCACAAACATGGAAGATATAAAATAATGTTTTTTAGATGCCCTTTGGTAGGAACATGTTTGCCTATTGTAGGAATATACTATAGTCAAAAATTTTAACCAAAAATCATTAATTTAAACCTGTATTTAGTATAAAAAAACCTGAATAAAAAAGCATGACTACTTCACAAAATTGATTCTTAAATAGAAAATGATTTTTCAAAATTTCTGAAAAATAAGGGGTATGATTACAATAAAACATTCTGGAAATAGATTTTTTGTTTTGGGCATTGGGTTCATAATTCAAAAGTTATAGTATTAGACACAAACTAGGTTTTCAAAATGCTATGCCAAAGAATGGGTGTTTCTTGCAACAACCTACTATCCCCTAATTCCCCTCCAAATTTCAGCTTGAAATTCATTTTTTTGGGTGCTAAATAGCATCAAAACCCTCCAAATTGAAAAATGTGACATAAAATCAAGGTTTTTTTTTGGATAATAAAATATTTTTGAAAATTGTTCAAAAATTAAGCAAGGTATATAATAGTCATGAGTACCTTAAGTATAAATCTTGAGTCATTTGCAACAAGAATGCAAAAGTTATGTCTAAGTAACAAACCAATACATTATGTATAATTCAAAATAGTTTAGGTGTTTTTTGCAATCACCCAAATATAATTGCAAGGTATGCTATTGTTATGTCCCTAATTCCTTGGGGTGCCTGAAGTGCCTTAGTGAGCAAGGGGGACCTTAGGGGTGACTTTCTAAGCCTTGCAATAGCGTAAGAAGGGAGAAATGAGAGACTCCCGACCAAACAAGGTGCAATAGTGCTTTGGATAAAAAGAGCATAATAGCATGTCATACATGCTTGGAAAGCTTTAGAGAAGAATCTTTTAAAAGTCCAAAGAACGCATAATTTAGACTAGTAGGCTAGAAATTATGGTTGTTCAAAGTTGGGGGTGTCCCAGTGGCGCCGGGACACTCAAAGGCTAGAAGTGAGAGATTTCCGAAGAATATCTCAACAAAGTATGGCATGTAGCATATTATTGCAAAGCTATAAAGATAAGGAATCTAGGATGCCAATCATTATGAGGTTCTCAGACATGATCTAAAAGTTATGGACAAGAAAACGGCCATGGTGAAGGCATGATGCCTCTCCCGATGAACCTGAATCTTTGGAGGGCCATAACTTTGTGAGACATTATCCAAATGGGACAAGTGAGTAGTCCATTAGTATGTAATTATCACTTAGATATCCTGAATGGGCTCGCATGTGGAATTTGGAGCCTTGACCGCAAAGTTACACTGTTTGGAAGTTCGGGAGTCCAAATGGAGTTGGAACTTGACATTTTTTGGTTGGAAATAGGTGGTCTTCTAAATCCTAGGGGGTTTGGGAAATTCCTTCGACCCACAAGGGGGGGGGGGATCTATTGAATGCCATAGAAAGTACTATTGGAAGGGTTGGTTTCCCTCCTCCCTCCCTCTTCAAGCCTTGGTGAGTCCCGGTGACTCAAGGTTGGTGATGCAACTTCACCACCAACTTCAAGGCTCCATGGGACACTTGTATGGGTGTCCCAGGACACAAGTTGGTTGGAGTCCCATTCCTTGCTAGGCCATTTGTGATGTGTTTTGAGTTGTGAGTTTCAATTAGTGATAGTGTGAAAATAACAAATATCCAACGGGCCTAGTATGGAGTGGGGTGACAACCAGACAAGGGTGGTTAGGACCGTGGTGAGTAGTGCCACTATGAGTTTTAGCATAGTAAGATGGAAGTTCCACCCCATGTCACTAAGTGACATGCGAGGTGTCACGAGTGGGGTGCGTTCTAGTAGTCCTGGGGACTGGGACTTAGTAGTGCAAGTTGAAAATGAGAACTAATATTGTGGGTGCGCGGCATGTGTAGTATTAGTTAGTTTGGGCCCAAGTGATACTAAAATTGAAGCGTGGTGAGCCCTGAAAGTTGTGAAGGGCTTCTAATGTTTGTTTAGAGTTGTAACGTGTTACTAAGGCTGTGACAGCTATTTTGTCACATTTTCAGGTTCAAGGGTTCTTAGTACTATTGAGTATTCAAAATTTCTGATCTAGAGTAGACATTTTAGTGGTTTATTTTTATAGTTGGTAGGTATGTTTCTACCAAGGGGTCATTGCAAAAAACACTGTCTATTTTTTGTAGCGTTTCACACAATATTCATGATTTTTTTGGGAGTATTGTATAATTCGAAAAACAATTTTAAAAAAATATAAAAATTATTTTTAATGTATACACCTTTTAGAAGAAGGTACCATAGGAAAGGAAAAGTATAGAAAAATTCTCTAAGTAGGAGAATTAGAAAAGTGCAAAATCTCATGAAAATAGATACTTTCATATTTTAACTTTTAATTTGAAAAAAATAAGAAAAACATTTTTTAAAGAAACTAAAAATTTTCATTTGGGAAGACTTTATAGTGAAGAGATTTTAGCAAGAGAGTGATCTTGAAACCATTTTCAATGATCCAAATTGTGCTTGCAAGGAAGCCCTATTTGCATGAATGTAGAGGACATAAAATATTGTTTTTTGAAGTAAGCTTTGGTAGGCACATGCTTGCCTAGTGTGGGAATAGACCACAAAAATTTCATCTCTATATCATTAATTTTGGGTACTTGCAAGTACTATAACCCCCTAAACTACCAAGTGTGACAAATTAGCTAAATCAAATTTTAATTATAAATTGATTTTTGAATTTCTTTTGAAAAATAAGGGATTTAATTACTATCAAGTTAGCCATCTCCAATAAAAATTTCAAGTTAATGGAGTTATAGGGTTCATAATTCAAAAGTTATAGCACATAATAACTCCATCATTCCAAATGTGACGCAAAATAGTAGTGGTCTTTCTTGCAATCACCCCAAGGAGCATATAAAAATAGATTAACAGGATTTCGTGGCATGCGCACTTTCTAAAATTGAAGGTGTTTTTATGCTGATTTTTTTGGTGAAATCTATTCACCATCAAGTCCTCACAAATAGCTAATTTTTGGTTTCTTTGTGAATTGTTTAAATTCTATTTTTTACAAATCAAAACATTGAAATCATTAAAGTACGTATTTTCTTGAGATTTTGCACTTTTCTAGTTGTCCTACTTAGAGATTTTGTCCATGAAGAAGGTACCATCTTTTTAAAGGAGTATGCATTGTCCATATTTTTTATATTTTATAATATTAATTTTTTTTAATGAATACTATGAAAATGACATGAAAATAGCTAAAAAAATACAAAATCAATGAAGATATTAATTAGACCTAATTTCAACTACTTTCTAGAATCATACAACCTAGATTCTTGCCTAATAAAAATGTACTTCTAGAGTTCTTTTATTTATAAGAGTCTATAGTTATGGGAAATTTCATGAATATGGTGCCATTCCACAAACTTTGGTACTTTTATGGTTTAGATAGAGCATTCTGAAATTTATTCTTGTCCAAGATGGAAATTTTAATTTGTGGTTTAAACCACGAGATTTGAAAATGGCATATGGAATATCAACACATTAACAAAATTCCTTGTAGTTGGTTACTATAAAATTATCCTATTTTTAGCACTTTGAAAATTTGTAGTTTATTCATCAAGTGTCCAAAAGATGCCTTCTAAAAAAATCTAGAATGGCTGAATTTCCTTTTGAGTCTCAACAAGACTTGAAAAAAAATTTCAATATAATAACAGGAAATTGGGAATTGATTATTTGTGCAATTTAGGTGTAGTTACCTTAGTCATTCTTATAATGGCACCCTGTTCAAACTACAAGGGAGTTTAAAGAGTAAGTTTACCAAGAAGGAAATGAAACGGAGTTTACCATCTCAATTGAACCATTAGTAAACTCCGTTTCATTTCCTTTTTGGTAAACTCTTTAAACTCCCTCCTTAAGGAATCGAAGCGGCAATTGCTTTCATTTCTGGCGTCTAGGGATACAACTACCGGTACGGTAAAATGGCAGGAAACACCCGTTTTGTTTGACCGAGGAACGATTGAGCGCAAACGACTCCACCGTAAATATCAGGACATCGTTTGCATTCTAACTTATTCCGAGACTCCCACCATTAAGAAATATTTAACCAGTATGCACAGTTGATAATTATGTGAGATTCAGCCCCACAGAGGCACAAACTCAATTCTATTCACACGTCATAAAGCAGACTGAAAGAATTCTTAACATGAATCCAGCTACTGTAGGAACTTGCAAAGCACGTTCCATAATTCTTTGGAAAATTAACCTACATAAATTATGTAAGCATACTTACATCGATCATTCCCAGTCCCACAAGGAAGAAAATCACAATAGGGAGAGAATGAGAGTAATCTGCTCAGGTATTGGGTTGTGCTCTTGTGCTTGGGAATGCAACAACAGTAAGGTACCTAAGTATGTAATAAGCCTCGATCGAGTAGAAGCTAGTTGAAACCCACCCCTGTAGATTCAAGTGAAGTTCACATACTCACATCTGTACGGCTAGAACTTTTAAGAATGTCATTTCAATTCTTTTTTTATTTTCAATAAAAATTTCAGCACTTTAGAAGGCATTTTGGACATGGTAACCCCTTGGGCATTCAGGGTTACGATACAGAAAAGCTCACGATGGAGAACTTCTCCAACGACAGCAACAAAGTTAGAGACGTGCGTGGTTACCTAATGACAAAATTAATTGGACATGGCTGCAAGTTAACTACTGAAGTAAAGAGTAAAAACACGGAGCAACTTGTCTATAGCCATGGCTTTGTCATGAAAGTAGCTACGAGGGATTACTCCTTCACTCGGCTACGGTGCTTTGGTAGTCTCCTGAAAGAATCGTGTTGAGGGCCACCAACAAGTCCGGATGATCTTCGAACAATTCCTTTGCGCTGGTGATCAGGCCGGGGTGAAGCCCCCGCTCTGTGAAGTCCTGCAGCAGCATCAACAGCGGGCGGTATTTTCCTGCAGCCTTCACATCGGCCAAGAACTTCATCAACAGCGGGCGGTATTTTCCGTCGGCCTTCACATCGGCCAAGAACTTCATCGCGGGCGCCAAAATGGACGGGTGTGCGGGTTTTGGCGGTGCGGGTACGGGCATTGGCACCTCCCAGGGCACGGGGTCCTCAATATCGACGGAGCTGTTGTCTGGAAGTCTGGGCGGTGCAGTTACCTCAGTAGTCGTTTGCTTAGTTGCGAACCCCATCGTTTGAAGGTTGTCTTCCTGTGCATTATATATAGAAGCAAATGACACGGTAAGTAAAATCAATCCGGTATCTTCATTGTAGCTTGTTTGCGGCAACCAGTGCAGCCGTATGAACCTTTACCATAATCGAAACAAGGAATTGAAATGGAACAAGAAAGCTAGAAAACCACAGGCTAGACATAGCTAGTACAGAGATTGGTAACTTACCAAGAGGCGCTCTGGTACTGTTAAATTCAAACAAGGCACATTGAGACTTGAGAGCGTGTACACAACCACAGCAATACCTACAGCAGTCGACACATACAAAAAGAATAAAGCGTTAATTAGTTCATGAGCGAGAGCGAATTAAAATAAACAGAGAGCCAATGTTACGTTTCCCAACTCCAGAACCCATCTATCGATCTAAGCTGCAAATGTAACCAAGTTAGCGGCAACAGAAGCTCTGACTATCGATTAAGCAACGTACAAAGCAAATAGAGCTCCTCAGTCTGAAGCTCACTCCCACAAGGAAGAAGATCGAGAGCGAAGGAAGAGTGCTCTGTTGCCTCATTGGGTTGTGCTCTTATACGAACGCAACAAAGAACTCTGGTGGAAGTCTCGATTGAAGTTTTCATCCATCGATCGTCGGGAAAGTTCGGGGATCTGGACTTGAAGACCATGTGGATTTGTTTTGTGACTGACAGGGACGAGAGAGTTCCGGATCATCTCAGAAACCTTTTTCATGAGTCAAGCGAGATCCTGATATAGATTGTACGTTGCTTTACTTGCTTGAGGAGCACACATTGGTAATGAAAAGTTTTCATGGAACTTCTTATTCTCTCTAATTGCCATGGAACTAACTAGTGAATGAGAAGTTCCTTGAATACCTTTCACAACCTTTGGAAAATTTTCTTCAGATAGTCAGTAGTGAGTAATCAAAGCAATTCTGCACCCTAATTCCGCGATTTTACTTAGAACTTTCTTTGAAAATGGTAAGTCAAGGTTCAGGTTGAGGAGTTTGTTTTTAAAAGACCCCGGTGGATTTACTTTGAAATTTAACTGAATTGGAATTCTCTTCAGTCAGTGAGTTAAGGCGGTCCGTGCAAATTGCATTGACAAGTTGATTGAGATTTCATTTGTGACTTTGACTCGTACAAGGCAACTAGCTACTTAGACTTATTAGTGAAGGGCGTAGAAATCAATTAGTGTCACTCCAAAGTTAATGTCACTATAGAATTCAAGTTTTTTTGGTTGGAAATCAGTTTTAATTAATGCATTTGTAATTTGCACCAATATTACCCTAGGCAGTTGGAAATTAGTGTATTCTAGAAATGAAGAATGCACCTTGTGTAGTATACTAGTATTAGATCATTTTTGGCAGAGGATCTTGGTGATGGATCTCATCAGTTGAAGGTTAAAATAGGGTGATTTTTGCAAATTAATATCACATGAAGTAATAGGAAAAAATTGTACAATATAATGCATCCTACCTTTTATTTGGATTCTATACTACAATTTTATTTTATTTCATTCATGGACACTCATCTCTATGCAATTTGATTACTAAACTATTTACACTTAAATAGGAGTACAATATTATCATCATATTTGTGCTACTATTAGTCTATTACAAAATGTTCTCTTAAAAGGTTTGATTTTCTAATGCCTATTTTAAGTCAAGATTAAATGTAGAAAAAATATTGGTCAATTGGATTTACAATTTTACATTTTTCTGAACAAGTATAAACTTATTTTGGATTTTTTAAGTGTCTTGGAATGCCAAGATGATTGTAAAAAACACCTATACTATTTGGCCTCACAACTTGGCAACTTACATGTTGGTTAATTTCTTGGCCGCAACTTTTGCATTATGGCTACAAAAGACTCAAGATTTGTAGGTTACATACTCATGAATTCTATGCACCTCATATATATGTAGTTTTATTTTTCAAAAGTGTTTTAGAATCCAAAAATAGACCCCAATTTTTATCAGTCATGTAAGCCAATTTGGGGGATTTTATTATTATTTAGTACTCACCAAAAAAAATTTAGGGCTAAACTTTGGAAAAAAATACAATCTTCTCATAGACTTGCAATTGTTCTTAAAGGAATCCTAAAACTATATAATTGTATATTTGTATATTGTATGTTGTATGTTGTATAAAAGTTTACAAAGTTGCTAGGCTTTTTTCTACTTGCATTTTGAAATATGTAAAATATTAATATTTTGGTGGTTCTTTGGTGATTGGTAAATAAAAATCCCACCATCTCAATAGAGTTGTTATAAATGGTTAGTTTTTTTGTTTTCAAAATTTTTTTTCCTATTTCTTATAAATTCAAATATTGAAATACCCATTTTCTTCACAATTTGTACATTTTTTTCAAGTTTCAGTTTTTCTCCGCTTAATCTTCCTAGGGTGAAATGTTATCAATATTATGCATTTGACATATTAATTTTTTTTTAGTAATTTCAAAGTACTCCAAAAAAATAAGCATAGGTATTGGGAAAATTCAACAAAATCATCCAGTGCTATCAATCTACTTATAAAATTTTGAAATGCCACTAGGCTCCAAATTGGCAAGTATTGGATTTTTAATGGTAGCGTTCTTCATCTTAAATGGATTTAATATTTTCAAAAAATATAATTTATGTTGTTGAAGCTCAAAAAATGGCTAAATTCTTTGTTGGATTTGCATTGAAAACCGTTGCAATTTCCTATATTTGTAATGTTGTCACTTAATCACTTCAAGCCTTAGTTGAGTTAGTTGTATGTTTGGTTGTTCCTTGTACACACCTAAAATCTCGCTTTCACACCCCATACGATCACAAATCAATATACTCTTTTAAATTCAAGATATTTATTCTAGAGTGGCACATTCTAGAGTCTTCCAATTGTCCATTGATGTAATAAAACTTCTTTAGAATGGCATGAATTGTCATGAAGATGGATTTTTCTTCCTCATTAATCTTTCATATTTTATATACAACCATTTTATAATTTGAGTTTGTTTTCGAACTCCATTATTTGATTAAAGAGAATTTGGCTTTTCAGATCTCACTTCATTATTTCAAGTTTGAATCTCATGTAGTTACCTTTACTAGCAAATAAGCTTTTTCTTTTATTCTTAAACTCAAACTTGAGTTACTCTTTGATGGAGTTTGAATTCTGAAAACATAATTCAACATTATATAGTGTCTCAAAAATTAATCTATAAATTTCAATAACATAAATAATTTATAAATTCCAATATAATATATATTTGAAATATATGAATTCAAAAAATAATAAAATACAAGATTAAAAAATCAATATATATAATTCATTTTTTATGATATTCAATAATTCAATATAGTTGACTTCACAATTTCAAAAAAATTGTTGAGAGTTCATATTTATTTTGAAATTAAAGGTGAAATGGTTGCAATCTTCAATTATTTTGATTCAAAATGAATATATCATTTAGAACTTCAATAGTCATGTATTTGTAAAGAAGTCATTAGAATTCTTTTGTTTGAAAAGGTAATACAACTATTGATATTTTTTCATTTCATTTTAATTAAATAAAAAGAAACTATTAAGATCACCACATTTCGAAATCAAGAATTCATGTAATGAACAATTGAAAAAATTGTTACATTGATGAAAAATGAAATAATCTAAAAGAATGATTCTAAATGTTTCATGTGTAATGTACCCAATTATTTGGTGGCTAGGTTTTCAACTTTTTTCTAAAAATGGATGCCAAAAACATTTGAATTTTTTTTTGAAAAATAATTTTTATATAAAATACAAATTTTACAGAATAATTCTATTCTAGCATCTAAAATGAAATTTAATTTCTGAAAAATGGTTAAATACTTGATATGAGATGTCTTTCCATCATTCCATTCCACTTGCATCCCATAGTAGCAATAAATTGAATGTTCAATTATTAACAATCATGTTCTGAAACAAGTTAATACAATGTGGAAAGCCAATTTCAATTTTCAAAAGCTCTTAGCTATTTTGAAAAAATGCCCCCTCCAAAATCAATACCATAAATATAATAAATATCTACTCTAAACTTACAAAAAAGTGAAGAAAAGAAAAAGTGGCCAATCTACACCAATCTTGAATTATTGATAATACAATTCATAATAGTACTCTAGCAAACTTGATTAGACAATTAGTGCATAAGAGTTTGAAACTTTGAATAGTGCAAGACCCCACAACTAATTGAAAAAATTATGAATAACTTCATAATTGTGATTCACTTAGTGTGGACACGTGGACAAAATTTAAATCAAAGTGGGATATTAAAGTTGAATGAAATAGAAGAACATGGACATTTGGATAAAAGGAAATGAAAACAAATGAAATGGTTGAAAAGGGTATAAAGTTGATGAGATTGGATGAGAGTTAGATATAGATAGATGAAAGTGTGATGACCTAAGTGAGAAACTACTTTTTATATTTTTAGC
Source organism: Straminergon stramineum (assembly GCA_963920665.1). Classification (NCBI taxonomy): domain Eukaryota; kingdom Viridiplantae; phylum Streptophyta; class Bryopsida; order Hypnales; family Calliergonaceae; genus Straminergon; species Straminergon stramineum. The sequence goes on along the minus strand of OY987270.1, from coordinate 8,685,650 downwards.
TCAAATGAAATAGAATTTTATTGCATAAAATAAATTACAAAGCCCGCTAGCCACAAGTGGCCTGGCGGGGAAACCAAGACGTGGGAAACTCCTTTTCATATTTTCATTGCCATGGTGGTAAGCTCTCAAAACTACTGTCCTGTACTCCTGAGCTACTCCATAATTTGTTGAAATTCATACCGGGTTTCACACTGTCTTGGAATTCCGAAGCCTCTGCATTCAGAGTTGTTACTGAGAGGGAGCGCTGTTTAATGAGAATGGACTAGCTTGAGATTGGCAGAAGCGGCAATTCTTTTCGGCGGATTTGAACGCAACCACCGGTACGGTGAGTTGGAAATGGGCACATCCCTTCTGTCTAGCTGAACGAGCACAGAACGAGCACAGACAGTCACCCGGAGCGTCAGACCTCAATGCGTTGCATTCCAACTTACTACCTAGTTTACGAGTCTCCTCCATTAATAATTATCACGGAGTATAAATATGGTTGGTATGCATGTGTTCGGCACTTCGGCTTTACAAACTCCATTCATTTCTCACCCTTGCACGTCATGAACCGATCATTTGGTAAGAAGAATTCGTAAAACCTTCACGAAGGCACCATGGATTCATTCGAAATGGAGGTAATTAAATTCACAAGCGGTCACCTGATTAATACAGCCGTCGATCGAGGTGCGGACAAAATGAACTTACTCCGTTCAATTCGAATAATTGGATCAGTCAACGTTGACGGAGAAAATAAATTTGCTTTTTCACTGGGAAAGGAAGAGGAGTTTGACCCTTCGTAACTTTTGCATACGGTATCCAAATGATGCATTCTTTGGTGCATTGAAATCTCCTGTAATTTTTCAACTAAAGATGAAAAAAATTCACCAATCTTAAAATAGAATGTGTTCACAGTAGCATAGTGACGATTTTGGGTGTCTCTGACTAAATTAATCGACAGTAAAAGATTCCTTATGGGACCGGCCGTCACCTCCGATCCTCTCAGGATCCGACATTGACAGACCTTCTACCCGCTCAGGCACGTCATGCAACTGTGAACTGAACCTGTACGAAGAAATACAATGGTAATTTACTAGTTAATTAACGTCATTTCTCATTCTTACACGTCATGAAACCGATCGGTAAGAATAATTTTTGACATCCTCACGAGGGCCCAATGAATTCATTTGAAATGGAGGCCGGTAATTAAATTCACAAGCGGTCACTTGATTAATACACGGCCGTCGAGATGGGGAAAAAATGAACTGACTCCGTTCAATTTGCTTAGTTGCATCACCGTTGACAGAGGAAATGAACTTGCATTATAAGGGATCTAAGAAACGTTTGTTTACTGGCTCTAGATCATTGGTAATTACCGAGATGGATCCCGAAAACCTACCGATCGTAAAAAAAATTCACAGGACGAACGTTCCCAGACCCCTTCCCCCGAGTTGCTTGGTTGCGTTCCTATAAGAGCACAGCCTAATGCCGCAGCAGATCACTCTCGCTCTCTTGTCTCTCGATCGTCTTCCTTGTTTGTAAGTTCCTTAATCGATCGATCTCGGCAGCTTAGTTCGGTTCTTTTGGCTCTCGAGCCCGGTGTGGAGTTGGAAATCATTAGACTCTCTTGTTCATGATTTAGTCGTTCTCATGACTGTTGTAGTTTTCGATTGCTGTATGCAGCTGGTTTTGCTACTAGGGTTGTGTGCAGGCGCTCGCTGTCCCTAACTTGCTTGAAATGGCTTGCCTGTGGCCCCTTGTTGACCAGCTCTGTAATCGTTTCAGAGTTCATACTTGTGCTTCGAAGGCTTACTCCTTTCCATTGTTTCTATTATTTGTTGTGTGCATAAAACTGTTCTCGGCCATAGACAAGAAGCAGTTAAGTACTCACCTTTGTACCCCGTCATTGGCTTTTATTGCGTACAGGAAAGCGGAAGCCAAAGTCCTACCGATGACGACCTTGCCAACGCGCTGGAGGCTGGTGACCCCATGTCCTACATGTCTACATGTTGCGCAACTCTGTTCGACAGGGACACAAAATGGCGACGAGTCTCTCTTTCCCGACCTCATCCTCATTCACGAGCTTCTGAAGGAACACCGACAGCTGCTCCTCATATACAACGACCTTCTTCCGGAGAATTACAACTTGGTCACGGTGTACGTGCCTGATGAGGCCGGATCGGAGATCGAAGAAGGGCAGAATTCGAATTAGCAAGTTCTTATTTGCCATATTTTGGAGAACTGGACATGAAGTTTTTTATGCTGTAATATTAAAGCTTCTTCAATTCGATGCTTGCATTCGGACAATACGTTACCGGCAACTCTCGTCAGTAGAGTGATCTAGTTACTGTTGCTATACACTAGCACTCGCTTGTTTATTGCTGTAGTCCGTCGATCGTTTTCGGACTGTTCACCTGTTCTCCCGGCTGTTCATTTGTTGTGCGATGTTGGAGGAAATCGAAATGAAAGTTTTCTACGCTTCATGAAAGCTTCTTTGTTGGATGCTTGCATTCCGGCAGTACCTTACTTGAAACGATGTGTAGAATGATCTTTTTGCTGTGGATATACGTTCCTATTGGGGATTTCTGAATTTGTGTGCATATCAACCCGACCTTTAATGTTTGTACGTTACTTAATTTATAGTGAACTCCATCCTGAACAGGGTGTTATTGGTGAGGTGTTGAGTAAAAGAAATTCCGGGTTATGCCGCAAATGAATGAGGAAAATGGCAAGTGCATTTCAGATGGTTCAACTAAATGAATTGCAATATTGCATGGTACAACGCTGTGTGCAATTACGTTGTTGCGTGCTCTTAAAATTGGGGTCATTTGATGCTATGTCGGGTGTTCTGGCCCCTACAAAAATGTTCTGCTTGCAGTTCCTTTCTCTGCAACTTCACAAGTTAATTCATTTAGTACACCCTGGGGTGCATCTTGCAGTAATTTCACTGAAGTGTAAGTACTAATTGGAAGATCATCTGAATTTACACAGCTCACTAATAATGGTAGTGAAAGGTATTTTAAACTAAGTCAATATAATATGGCCTACACTATTTTCAGATATTTTCATACTGTGATTTACTCATCCAATGTTAATCATACTTTCATCCAAATTCACCAACCTTCATCCAACCTTCATTGATTTTCAGTTGCTTTCATCCAAAATTTGTATAAATTCCATCCAAATGTTCATCCAATTTTCATCAAAATTTGTGTGAAGGAGTCTTCAAAACCTAATTCAAACTCTTTTACTAATTGAAATATTGAATTAACTTTTGTATGTATCATCCAAATTAAATCTTATTTTTTAGCTACTCACTAGCTATTTTTTATTTTTAATAAGTTTTATTGATATCATTTTGAAATTCAATATATTTTATTTCATAAATATAAAATTTGTAGACTAAAGAAATTTATATCTTTTTTTCTAGAGCTTTCTAAATTCTAATGGTAATAAAACCACCTCCATCTACCCTATCCCCCTTAAAATGCCCAACTATTGGGCTCCAACTTTTTTTAACAAAGGTATAGATGATTGCAAGAAACACTTTTAGTATTTCGTATCACATCCTTCATGTTGGTTTGTTTTTTGGCTATAAATTTTGCGTGACAGCTACAATTTCTACAAAAGACTCAGGATTCCTAGGTAAGGTACTTATGATTACTATACACCTTAGATATTTTTTGTTTTATTTTTCAATAGTACTTTAGTATCCAAAAGTAGCCCCCAATTTTGTACCACATTTGCCAATTAGGAGGGTTTTACTGTTTTAGTACTATTTAGTATCCACGAAAATGAATTTAGAGCTAAAATTTGGAGAAGATGGTCTTCTAATAGACTTGCAACTACTATTCAAAAGAATTCAAGAAAAATCTAATCATATGTTGTATGAAAGTCCACAAAGTAGACATCTTTTGCTTGCAACATTTTGCAACATGTAAAATATTATTTGGTGGTTCTTTTGGTCAATGACCATCTCTAAAGAATGGTTACAAGTAGCAAAGTTTTATTTTTTGTTTTTCATTTTTTTTTGTTTTTTACAAATTAAAACATTGAAATATCTATTTTTTTGAGATTTTGCACTAACTTTTTCCATTTTTTTACTTATAGAATTTTTTATAATTTATTATTTTAGGTTACAATTCTCTTGAAGGTGTATACATTGGCCATATTTTTTTCTTAATAAATTTACATATTTTTCGTTTTATTTTTAAAATTTTCTTATTTTTAAAAATTAAAACATGAAAATATATTTTTTTCAGATTTAAGTATTTAACACTTTTCTAGTTCTACTACTTAGAGAATTTTTCTATGCTTTACCTTCCTAGGGCACAACTTCTCGAAGGTGTATACATTTGCCAAATTTCCATATTTTAAAATTTTCATTATTTTTCTAATTTTTAAAATGTTGTAGAAAAATAAGCTTGAGTACTATGAAAATCCAACAAAAGCAGGTGTTTGTTACACTCACCCTCATACTTAATGACAAAGCAGAGTATTCAAAGGAAGGGGTACTGAGGTTGACTACATGGTCACATGCTCTGTTCTTTGAAAGTTAATGAAATCGTTCCCAACTTAACAAAATTGACGAATTATTAGGTTAAATTAGTGTAGCTAATTGCTATTTACAGGTCAGTCACCCAATTGGAATCCTGATCGACGAATCAAAGGATTGAAAGGAATACGCATCGCCCTAACTCAGTCGGTAACGTACTCACTGAAACAAAGTTCGTAAATCAGGTCAGTTTCATTGCTGAATAAATCCACAGGAGGTGATCAAAAGAAAAAACATAAATCTGTTGTCTGCCTCATTCTGAAGGTTAGCTTAGCATTCATATGGGATAAATCGCTGAATCGGGCACAACGTCGATTTCGTTAAATTGGCAGCATTCCACAAGTCCAAAATCTTCATATATACAGGTCTAATTTCAGACTACACACTCGTTAGGAGCAACCTGCAGCTGCGAGTTCTCCTGGTTTAAGGTATGGATCGATCCACTACTCAGGTGCGCCCTTTCTTTACAGCTATTCTGGTCGAAGTTTTCTTGGCGGTGAACGCTGCCTGTAATTATTAATACGAAGCGGCGTTTGTATCAAACCTTTGTCTAGATTGGCAGATCTTACAGTCGATTCCGGAAGCGCTAATTTTGCATCTCTTTCAGCCAGCTACAGCCTTTCAATAGGGACTATCTATCAGGATACGTATACGTAGTACTACTAGCTTCTTTTGAGATAGTTGCCCAAGGGGGTTGCTCTGGTTGAATTCAGTCAATATAATTTAACCATTTGCACAGCCAATGTCTGCACACAAGGTAACCGTACCATTGCAAAAGCCTAAACCATTTGAAACCAACAAGCTAGCAAGAAGAATTAAAAGGTAAATAATTCAAGAGTGAGAATTCCACAGAGAGTCTAATGAATTCCCACTCGAGAGCCAATCGATCAATCGAACTAATTAAGCAACAGGAGATCGATCGATCCCAGAAACTTACGCACAAGAAGAAACTAAGTTGAGAAATTTCGAATCCTCATAAGCTCTCTCCCACAAGGAACAAGGTCGATGGCCGAGTGAGAAAGAAAAATGCTGCAGGCAGCATTGGATTGGACTCTTATAGAAACACAGTTAAGCACCAGACTCTGGTAGAAATTAAAGCTGCGACGCTGCGTACTGTCGAATTGAAACTTTCATCCATGATTGTCTGGAGTTCTTGGGTCTGGAATTATATTTACTGCAGGCTGGTGCTGAGAATTTGTTTTCACTAATTAAAGGTTTTGGAGATCCATCTCGGGAACTATTTTCTAATGCAGTAGTGCCATGCATGCATCCGATTCGAAGATCTCCCTTGAAAGACTGAACATCCGTTGACGTGGAGTTAATTCCACGGATTAAGTTTAATTTAGTTTTTTTCCATCTACTTTTATTTAAATTATCAGGAACAACTGAAATGGTCGCTTGTGCATTTTCTTCTTACAGTTCAAATACATGCTGAGACCAACTGACTAAGTGTTTGTGAGCGTACTTAGTTACTACTGTACGTCCAAATTTCATGATGTGTTACAGGGGATAGAAATTTGCATTTGATATCCGAACCATACCGAATCTAGTTGCTGGCCAGTGGTCACATAATCAATATCAACAATCAAGCGAGAGAAGAAAAGTTTTCAGTAAACCTTTTATCATCTTAGAACTTCTCAGTCAAATGCAAGCATTGAACAATCTTTATTGAGAAGAGACAGAAAAGTCCGTGAGAACTTCTCCGATCCAACAATAACAGAGACAAAGAGACTTGTGTCGTCAAGTTTGCTGGTAAAAAAGAAAGGCTAGAAAGTCCACGCTTTATCGTGAAAGTAGGATGGACTACTCCTTCACTGGGGCACGGTGCACTGGCAGCCTTCTGGAAGATACGTGTTGAAGGCCACCAACAAGTCTGGGTGACCTTCGAACAATTCCTCCGTCTGGGTGATTAGGCCCGGATGAATCCATTTCTCGCTTTACTATCGCACAAGCTTCCATCAAGAGCTCCAACACGGGGCAAAAGTTGCGATTGTGCGGGTACATGGGCGCCGGTGCGGGAACATCCCAGGGCACGGGGTTCTCGATGGAGCCATCGCTGCTGCTGCCATCGGTAAGTCTCGGCGATGCAGAGACCTCCTTCGTCGTCTGCTTCCTTGTGAACCCCATCTTCCTTTAGATTTTGTCTTTCAATTCTGTGCAGAACAAAAGCAATTGATAGTAGTGTTAGCTCGGTTACTTCATTCCCTCCCTGCAGCTTGTTAACGACAAATAGTTGTAAAGACCCCAACAAACAATCTTAACAAGGAAATGGAATAATTAAGCAAACCACAGGCGTGTGTCATAGGTACATCCGATCCCCAAAAGCCAATGCCGGGGTTAGTAGGGTCAGTCCGGTTACGACCTAATTTAATAATCGTTGTAGCTTGTTTCTGGGAAACAACTGTTTATACAAACTGAAAATAGAAACAAAGAAAACGAAGAATCAAAGCACAAGGGTAGGAGAGTCACAGGGCCTGCATGCATATGTCAATCAGGGGTGGCTCTGGTTGAAGGCAAGAAAGGCAAAGCTAGTACACATACAACGTAACCTTGGCAAAAGCCTACAGCAATCAAAAGCGACAAGTTCACAAGAGGAAATGTTTAATTTAGGAGCAAGAATTCCACAGATTTCCTAGTCTGCAGCCCATCCATCAAACCGATCAGCAACAGGAAGTTCATGGAACCAGCAACTTACAACTCAAGGACAATTCCTCAGAAGCTCCCAATCTCAAGGACGAAGATCGAGACTCTTAGAAGAAATTAAGTGATCTGCTGAGACATTTGGGTTGTGCTCTTATAGAAACGCAGCGAGGAGCTCCGGTGGCTCCGGTGGCCGGATGCCTCGAGACATTCATCCGTTTGTGGAAAGTTCGGTTTTCTGGACGTGAAGAATGATCCTGTGGATCGGATTTGTTTTGTGATTGACAGGGACGAGAGAGTTCCGGATCATCTCAGAAACCTTTTTCATGAGTCAAACTAGAATCTGATATAGATTGTACGTTGCCTCACTTGCTTGAGGAGCACACTTTGGTAATGAAAAGTTTTCTTGGAACTTCTCATTCTTTCTAATTGCCATAGAACTAATGAATGAATGATAAGTTTTTGGAAATCCTTTTACGTACAACCTTTAAATTTTTTTCCAGATAGTCACTAGTCAAATTAAAGCAATTTGGCAATTAGACTTATTTCTTTCAATATAGTGAGCCAAGGTTCAGAGTGACTGAGTGAGGAATTTGTTTTTAACGGATCTTGTTAGATTTTCTTAGAGAATTGGGACTCTCTTCAGTAAGTGTGAATTCCCTGAGTTGGGCTGTGCAAATTGCCAAATTCCAATACTGATGGTTTTCATCCTCTGTAGGTTAAAAAAGGGTACGGTGACTTTCGCAAATTAAGATCACATGAAGTAATAGGCCGGAAAAATTAGATTAGGATATTGTGACCTGGTAGACCTGCCTTTCATTTAATTTCTACACTATAGTTTAATTTTATTTCCATCCATAGGAGTCTATATACAAATTTCTTGCTAATCTATTTATACATTAGCCATTAGGAGTATTAGAGTAACTAGACTATCATGATCATATTTGCACTACTATCATGAAATGGAGGGGTTTGATTTTTCAATGCCTCAATCTTTTAAAGTCATGATTTGATGATTAAGCATGAAAACTTCTTGGTGTAATGCATTCATATTTTTCATACAAATATAAATGCCAGGAAGATCCAATGGGCAAATATTGGATTTTTCCATGGTATTCATATTCATCTAAAATGTTTATATTATTGAAGTTCAAAAAACAGCCATGTTCTTTGATGGATTTGCATCATTTGCTTCCAAAAGTTTTAGGGTCCTACATTTGTAATATTGCCATTTAATCACTTCAAGCTTCAATTGTTCCTTGCACACACCTAAAATTTGTCTTTCATGTCCTACAAATCAAATGAAGATATTTATTCAAAAGTGGCACATTCAAAAGTCTTTCAATTTATTGATTGATATAATTGAACCTTTTGTAGGGATCAATGCAAGAAACACGTACCGTCTTTGTCTCAAAATTGCCTATCAGTAGAGAAAATCTGGGGGTTCAACATGCCCATTTCAAGGTTGTTCTCTTGCTTGTTCCCTATACTATCTAGGAATGGTTGGTTGCTGGCTGGAAAATAAATGTATATAAAAAAAATTCTTAGTTCTGAAATGTGAAAAAAAGTTGAAATTTTGTTTTGGACGTGGCACAGTCTCGGCCACGTTAGATTGCAACAATGGTGCAGTTCTTGCGTTCCCCGTAGCTTGGGAACTCACAGGCATGTACAGCCCTCAAATCTCTCCTAATTTGTAATTACTGTAATGAGTATTGCAATTTTGGAATAAATTTTTTTAACAAAAATAAAATAAGGATAATTTGAAAAGCATTCTAATAGAATGTGTGAAAAGTTAAGCCTAGATAAAATTTTAAAATGTATCTTTAAAGTTATGCACAAAAAAAGTAATGATAAATGCCAAAAAAATTGGTATTTTGATGTTTGACTTTTAGATTATAGTAAAAACTTCAAAATAAATAAATTCATAAATCCATTTTTCTAACTTGAAGATTCTTGTTTTCAACCATTTTCATCTTTGGGAAAAAAATTGAATTCTTTGTACAATTGTACTTGTGGAAGGTGGGCACTTTATTATTTTTAGGAAATCTCTTTGAGGTCTTGTGTAACTTTAGTAGATGTCATTATTTTTTAATTTTGACCATCGAATTTGCATTTGTGGGTAGAAAATAATATTAAGCTCCCTGTAAAGGCACAAATGGCAAAGATAGACAACCAATTAAGGGAATTTGTTTAAAGATAAGAAAATAATTTTTAAAAATTGATCAAAATTATTTAATGTCTACAACTACTTTAAATATCTTTCTTTCAAATTTCATATAAAACTAACATATGATACAAAAGTTATGAGCAAAAAAACACATATCCAAGGCCAAGGGGAAAGAGAAGACAACTGTTTCTTGCAATCACCAATAGAATGATATGAATCATCACATGGAATTGAGATAGAATTGACTCTCTTTCTCAGTAATCTTTCATATTTCATAGCTAGGCTACAATTTTTTCTTGTTTTGAAACTTCATTGATTATAAGAAAATTGGCTCTTCAAATCTCATTTCAAGTTTGAATCTATTTACTAGTAAAAGAATTTCTTTTCTTTTCTTTTGAATTTGAATTTGGATCTTCATGGTTCAAGTTTGAATATTTTAAGTTCTAGAAATTTAGTGACTAAGTAAATTTAATATAAAGATCTATATACAATATTAGAATTTTTTCCTTTTTATAGAATGATAAAAAAAATTGGATTTACTTGAATTAAAGACTTCAATCCAAAATATTACAATATGGTCAATTTCATTAAAATGGCGGTATGATGATGAAATGGTGCAACATTTCATTAAAATGGCGCAGAATATGTTAGAAACTACATGACATTCCATTAAAATGGCACAGAATATGTTAGAAACTACACGGCATTCCATTAAAATGGCGTAGAGTATGTCAAAAATGGTGCATGGCATATGCCATTTTAATGAAATTGACCATCAATATAGATGTAATATTTCATTCAAATTTTGAAGCAATATTATCTTTCAATGACTTAATTGGACATTTGAACATTTATTGTAGAATTCATTTTCATTGATTTTAGATGTTTCTTGAATTTTAAAATTTCAAACTTTATTTAACAAAGGATAGATGTATCTATGAAAGTTGAAAGATCAAGGATATTTGCAAGAGAAAATAAATTTTAAAGAAAAGAAATACAAGCTCATTGTTGGGGGCCTTTCTATGCACCTAGTTCATTAGGTCATTTAATTAGTTGATGTAGTGTATCAACTATACATATTTATAAATTTTTTTATTCAATAGGAATAATTTATAATACTTAGATACTAAGATATCTATTATCAAGTTTAACACTAAAAAGGCCAGGTCCTATTACCGAAGAGGTTGAGTAAACAAAAAATTATCTAATTTTTAGATGATTGAATAGATTCATAGATTTATCCAATCTTCATTTGTATAGACTTTACCTAAAAGTAATTCAACAAAGTATCAAACTCATTTATCTTCTAGGGTCTTATAGTTAAATTGGGTTGAAATATTAATCATGTAATGAATAATAACAAATTGACGATTTGGTTATAAACATGCCTTAGAACATTTCATAGATGTCAATACAATATACAAACTATGTCAATTTTGGTTATCAACATGCCTTAGCCAATGGCGAATTGGCCATTTTGAAAATTGCCCAAAAAATATCATTATTATAAATATCTTCTATGATTATAAATTTATAATTAAATTGACATTTAATAAAACTTGAAGCTTTGATAAATTTGCACACCATATCTATTAATATCTTTTTTGAAGTGTATTTGAGTTCTTCTTCATTTGTCATTCAATAAAAAATGAAAAGATGACTAATTTTTTTCAAACTTGAAATATGGATAATAAATTAATAACCAATTTTTTTTAAATGGTGGAATTCTACAAATTTAATATGACTATTACATTTCGACCTTACAATTTAAAATCTATACTAATCCTAAACTTTAGAGCTAAAGAAAGAAAGAAATGAAAAAATGGAATATGGGATACCGCCATTTTAACAAAAATTTCCATTAATACTCAAGCAAACTTGATTAGACAATTAGTGAAGAAGAGTTTGAGAATTTGAATGATGCAAGATTCCTTGTATGAATTCAAACCAATTGAACAAATTATAGATGACTGTGATTTAGTTTGTGTAGACACCTGGACAAAATTTAGATGAAAGTGGGACAAATTTTGAATGAAGTAGAAGAACAAAAAAATTTGATTATAAATGAAATGAAAATAAATGAAATGGTTGAAATGTATATAAAAATGATGAGATTGGCCATGAGACTCATGAGAATTACACACTATAGATGAAAGTGGATTCTGAAAGTACGATCGATGACCCAAGTGGAAAACTCCTTTTCATATTTTCATTACCATTACAGTAAGCTCTACAAACTCTCTTGTACTCCTGAGCTACTCCATAATTTGTTGGAATTCACACTTGAAATTCCGAAGCCTCTGCATTCAGTGCACTCTCTGGGGGGGAGCTCGCACTGTCTAATCGACTGAAATTGAGATTGGCAAAAGCGGCAAATACGATTCGGAGGATTTGAACCGATACGCGGGTACGGTGAGTTGGACGCGCACAACGCTTTCGTTTGAACGAGTCCAGACAGTCACACGCAATGTCAGGCCTCAATGCGTTGCATTCCAACTTACTACCTACGAGTCCCCTCCATCTTTAAATATCATAAATATGGTTGATGTGCATGTGTTCGGCACTTCGGCTAGCTTCACACTCCATTAATTTCTCATTCTTACTCGTCAAGAACCGATCGGTAAGAATGTTTCGTAACACCCTCACGATGGCGCTATGAATATATTCGAAATGAAGGTAATTTAATTCACAAGCGGTCACTTGACTAATTAATACACGGCCGTCGAGATGGTGAAAAAATGAACTAACTCGGACGTTCAATTCGCTTAATCGAATCACCGTTGATTACAGGCTCTAGATCATTGGTAATTACCGAGATGGGTTCCGAAAAGGCGATAACCTTCCAGAAAATGCATGATCGAGGGTGCTCCGACACTTCCCCCGAGTTGCTTGGTTCCGTTCCTATAAGAGCACAGACCAATGCCGCAGCAGATCAGTTTCTCGCTCTCTTGTCTGTCGGTCGTCTTCCTTGTTTGTAAGTTCCTTGATCGATCGATCTCTGCCGCTTAGTTCGATTGATTGGCTCTCGATCCCGCTATGGAGTTGGAAATTAGTAGACTCTTGTTCATTATTTAGTCGTTCTCATGATTGTTGTAGTTTTCGATTGCTGTAGGTTTTGCTACCAGGGTTGTGTTCAGGCACTCGCTGTCCCTAGCTTGCTTGAACAAAACTTGTTCGTGATCCCATCTTGACCAGCTCTGTAATCGTTTCATACTTGAAAGTGCTTGAAAGGCTTATTCCTTTCCCTAATTTCTATTATTTGTTGTGTACATAAAGCTGTTGCCGGCCATGGACAAGAAGCAGCTGTAATTAAGTACTGACCCCACCCCGCCGTTGGCTCTTACTGCGTACAGGAAAACAGAAGCCAAAGTCCTAACGATGGGGATCTTGCCAAGACTCTCGAGGCTGGAGACCCCGATTTACTACTACAGGCGTGTCTACATTCGACGCAACTCTGTTCGAGCGAGGGTGACTGCAGCCCTGAAGTTCGTGCGAGCAGCGAAGAGGGCCGGCAAAAATAAACAAGAGTCGGATCGGTTGCTGATGGGCTTCTGGATGCGGAATTGCGACGAGGCTCTCATCCCCGACCTCATCCAAAACCTGAAGGAGCGTCTGAAAGAACACCGACGGCTGCTCGTCATGTGCAACGCCGTTCTTCGGAAAAATCTCAGGTTCGAGATGCCTGATGAGGCTGGATCGGACATCGAACAGGAGAACAATTAGTTAGCAAGTTTCGAATTTGCTAGCGTTCATGTTGTAGAGCGAAACTTACGCTTGCACCGACTTGTTAGGTGCACTACAGTTTGTCCTGATCGTTTTCTGTTTTTAAGTTTTGGAGAACTGGAAATGAAGTTTTTTATGCTTTACGAAAGCTTCTTCAATTCGATGCTTGCATTCGGACAGGACCTTACTTGTAACGCTTGTAGAACGATCTAATTGCCGTTGATATACCACTTGCACTCGCTGTTCATTGTTGTAGTGGCTGATGATCGTTTTCTGAATGTCTATTCATCTCTTCTCCCGGCTAGCTATTCATTTGTCGAGCGCGCGATGTTGGAGATTCATTCCTACTTCTTTTTTGGTTCTCTTTTCTCTTTGAATGTGTACAAGAAGCTACAGGGAGAGTTCACGAATGAGTTGGATACTTATTACCCTCCTCTGTTGAAATCTCGCTCCTGAAATTCAGGCTTTCCTTCCATCCTGATGTAGTTTTCGATTGCTGTAGGCTTCGAATTCATTTTCTCCTCGGGATAAAAAGAATGAAAACTTGTTTCTGAAAACATGTTCCTGAAGCAACTTACAATGTGAATCAGATTCTATATCTTGGCTCTGGAAAATGAAAGGCTCTGGAAAAAACTCTCTCGTCCCTGTGAATCACAGATAGAACTAATTCACGTGCAGGGCCTTCAACTCTTCAAGTCCAGACCCCCGAACTTTCTGGACAATGGATGAAAGTGTCGACACTGCCACAGTGCCAAAGTTCCACCAGAGCTTCTTGCTGATCGATCAATTAAGAGCAAGTGCACAACCCAATTATCTCGCAGTAGATCACTGTTCTATTTTTTCTCGATCTTGTTCCTTGCAGTGTTGAGGGAGCTTCTGTTGAATAAACTGTACCTGCTTAGGGTAAGTTACTGGACCGATCGATCTCCTGTTGCCGCTTAGTTCGATCGGTGCATGACTCCAGTTGGGAAACATGGTCAACGTTCTCTGTACGCAGAATCCTCTCACATGGATTGATGCTTTATTCCTGTTATAGGTTTCGATTGTGTAGTGTAGGTTTCGGTACAGCATATGTGTGCAGGCAGTGGCTGAACTTCAGTATTCTTGCTTGGACGAAATCAGAGCGACCGTTTGTTGACAAGTTCTGTAACTCTGTGATCTCTGCTATTGCTGATTCCTACTTAACCCTTGTTTCTCTTTTCTGTTGGATACATACAAAAAGCTTCTGGGAGAGTTCACTCTTGAGTCTTGATGGATAATTATTACCCTGTCTGTTGAAATTTCGCTCACGAATTTTATGCTTTCCTCCAATCTTGGTGTAGTTTTCGATTTCTGCAGGCTTCCACTATGGTTGAGCGTAGCAACTCGCCGAATTTAGCCTTGCTTGAACAAAACCAGAGCGACCCTTTGATGACAGGCTCTGTAACTCTGTAACTCTGTAATCCCAGTGGTTACTGCTTGCTTTCAAGTCTTGTTTTTATTTTTGGTTTGGGTAGTCCGAGTGTCCGACTGACATGATACTACCCCGCATTTCCTTTTTTAAGTATCAGGAAGTAAACCGGCGGATAAATGAAGCTCCCGACTACATATCGGGACGTCAAGGATGCAGAAGCAGCGGATTAACGCACAACTCAGTTCTGTCAACGGCAATGGCAATAGCCGTTCTAAACCTGGAAGTCCCCCAATTCCTTGCAACGAACGTTTCAGCGAGGAATTTCTATGTACAAAGACGTGCACAAGGCAGGGAAAAGCCCACAGTTTGTAAAGTTGATGAGGAACTTCGTGGCGCAGGGATGTGCGGAGGCTGTCATCCCCGACCTCATCATTCGCATGAAGGAGATACTTTAGGGACACGGAGAGTTGCTCCGGGCTTAGTAGAGCTCAAGTTCACGGTGCCTGAGGATCCGGCCGGAGGAGGCACCTGCATGAAGAATTAATATGGGGAAATCGACCTCAGTATGACAGGGAACAGGGCAGACTGCACTGCATAAGGTGCATCCTGTAGACTGTAGTTTTGTTTGCAGTTTAAATTTGCCGTGTACATTGCTAGCTCACCTTGCACTCATCAGTTTGTTGTACCGGGCGTTCCCGCCTTCCTGGGATCATTTTAGTTGCCATGGCATGCCACGTGTCTTCTCCATTTCAACTATGACTCTGTGTCTTCCATCCCTGCCCCTTATGGTACTTCCGCTTCAAGCCTTACTGCTCCTCGTTCAGATTTTCCGCAAAAAGAGAGTTACCCTTAAAATTCAAGCACTGTTTCAAGTTACTTTGCGATCACCCCACACACCCCAAAAAGGACTTGCTAACACTTATTTGCAATTGTTGGATTCACCTGTACTTTGATAAATGAGTTTTAAAGATAACTTTATGGTCTCATCAGAATGTTGATGCTGATTTAGTGGGAGATTCAGAGTAGTTATAAGACCATTAATCAAGTAATCTAGATGTATTTGGGTTTAAGACTTTGTTCTCTTTGGTTAGATTCCTGTTTGTGCAGGTGATCCTTCAGTCCATGTGATCCTCAGCGGTCAGTGGTCACCTCCCATACTAGTAAAAGCAAGAAACAGATACTTCCTTAACCCCTAGAGGACCAGGGGTGCAAAACAGTGTTGCAGAAACCACCTAATGGCCTTATGATCTTTTAGGGGTTAAAATAGCGGAATTCATATGCTATTTTTCAATTCATTTTCTAGGATTGGTGTAGATTTCAGAACACATAGTCTGCAATCTAAGAGTGGTATACATTTCAGACTGCACGGATTGAACCTCAAAGTGTTGAGTTTGAGGAATACTGCCGTTTTAAAGAAATATCTGTTAAGAGTGAGAGCTGTATGTAATGAAGTTCACACATCAATGTAGGTTTGGTAGACAACAAGTTGATCTTGATGCAATTGATAACTGGGAAATTTCATTAAAATGGCACATGCATGAAATCTGCCATTTTTCTGGACATTCAATTCCTTCTTTAGTCCTAAAGTATAGGGCTAGTATAGATTTCATAAGTACTACAAAGTCTAAACTAAAAAGCAAAAAATACTAAGTTTGTGGAATACTACCATTTTAACTAAATATTCAATATACCTGGTAACTACATGTCTCATGCTAGGGTTTAGTTGAGAAATCATGGATTTGAGCGTTGGTTGACATTTGTGCAAACAAGTATTGAGGACATTCAAGACATTTCAACTATAAATTAGGAAATCTAAGCATGTGATTGGTCAAAAGTAGGCATTGAGGGCATGAAAATTTATCTACTATCTAGATGGCCATGGAGATAGAATACTAATAGTGCTAATGTAATAACTAATGACTTGGATGCCTACATGCTAATATGTTTTGTAAGTGATCTTGTTTGCTTGACCATATTGTGAAGTGCTTGAAAATACCATTAACTAGTAGCTTATGAAATAGTATAATTAGACAAACTCACTTAGCCTAATTATTCTTAAATTTTTATAGACCGATGTCTTGGTGTCTTATCTTAGCCTCAGTTTGTTGTTTAAAGTCAAAACTTGAAATCTTATATGGAGAAATGTAAATTGCATATATATATATATATGTAAATGTTGTAAGGTTTCTTGCAATTTAATGGGGTTGTTGCAAAAAACACCGATATTGGAACTTTCTCTTAAATATAATCATATCCCATATCTTTTTTTAATTTAAAATATCTATCTATATCTATATCTCTCTCTATGTCTCTCTCTCTATCTCTCTCTCTATATAAGTTATTTTAATTAATTTTTCACATTTTAAGTTTTTTAGGTTTTTAGTGAAAATGAGTACTCAAATTCCCCAAAGGCAAAAATTAATGATATAGAGCTGAAATTATAGTATTCTATTTCCACAATAGTTGGGCATGCTTGTATGAAGAGACATTTGAAAATATATTATTTTATGTCCTCCATGTTCGTATGAATAAGTCTCCCTTGTGGGCACATTTTTTAACATTCCCCTATTTGATCAAACTTCTAGTAAAGTGTCTTCCCCATGAAGTCTTTCCAAATGGCAAGTTTTTCATTTCTTGGTAAATAATTCTTCCTATTTTTTACTAATTTAAATGTCAAAATGTTTATTTTCTTTAAACTTTTGGGGCACTATTTTTTGTAAGTAACTTTTGACCTAGATTTTTTTTAGGTTTCAAATTTGGGTGATATACTAATATGTTATTTATAGTGCTATACTAATTATCCTTATTTTACTTACTTTAAAAATTTGTTTCCAAAAAATTAAACTACTCCAAAGACAAGTCAAGAACAAGCCAAAGTGGAACAAAAATTTCTCATTCTTGCAACCATCTAGTGCAAGGTTTAAGCCATATAGTGACATATGATGTTGCAAAATTTTTTGTCCAATGAAAGACAAGGAATTCTCATGTGTAGGACAAAAGTGCAACTATTCATCTTCAGAATTAGGGGTAGAAATTGGAAAGGGGAGATGTTCTACAACAGTTTGACTCCCAATGAGTATTTCAAACTATTTTTGGTTTTTTTCAAAGTAGATGATGTCACATGGTTCACAAAGGAATGATTTCCATAGTCACCTGTCTGTTGTTTAATCCTTTAAGGATCCTGGTCAATTTAGGGGGCGGACAACCCACTTTTGTTGCATACTCGGTTGCATAATCAAAAAATTAAAATTACAACACATCAGTGGTTTAAAATAAAGATTTGACTGTACATATGCATTGGGTACATAATGCATTTTACAAACATGTGTATCTTTCTCATTTATGTCCATCTTTCACTAGTAGTTGCCATATTTACAACCACTTTTGCATTAGTATTTTGAATCCCATTTTCACATGCAAGCACAAATTGGGGTGATTCCTAGCCTAGTGAATGTGGTTCACAAATCCCCACATCCATCCCTTTTGGTCCTTCCCCAAATTTTTCACTAAACTCTGCCCACTGAGCAAAAAGTATCAAGATTGACCACAATGTGGTCGACCAATCCTTAAAGGGTTAAGGGCTGAATCTTTTGGTGTTAAGCATTTCTTACATTGGCTACTACCATCATGGCAATCATACTTGCTTCAATCTAGAAAAAGAACTGAATTTGTAAGTTTTTGTTGTATGATGAGCAAGAGCTTTGAGCCTTTGAGCATGTTTAGTAGGCAAGGTGAGACTTGGGCACTTGGTGCCAAGTCAACATCAAAAGTTAGAGCTAATAATACTTGACTTGTTCAATCTCCCCTCCTTCAAATGAATGTGTATGTTGCTAGCATAAGCACTTTGAATAACATAAGAGGAAAATTTGGATGCATTACAAGAAATCTAGACCCTTCACAGGATTTTTTGAATTTTGACTACATGAAAATTTGCAATTACAAAAAATTAAATTAATGAAAATAATTATAAATCATGAGAAAAAATTGGCTTACGTGATCACCTTGTGTGCCATGTAGGATTGGGGACTAAAAAATATTAAAAAAACCCTTTATTTTCCAATGGATTTGATAAAAGTCAAAAGGCCTTCTATGGTTGAATAGGTTCCAAATTTCTTTAGTAATGGTTTATGAAGGATGGGAGCTATTTGAACCATCAACCATAGACTATTTGCATTCCATATCTAAGTACAATAATGAATGTTAGTAGCACCCAAAGTTGAGGTTGTGGTGTCTCTTGCACTTGTCAAAATTCTTGCTTGTAATTTAATTCTATCAAGATGAGGACGCATGATATGTAATGATCAAGGGCTTTTCTCTTGCACGAGATGATTTCCTCAAAACACGCACCTCCATTGGGCATGTAATATAATTTTTTGAAGAACTATCTTCATTCATGCTACTTTTTCAAATTTCGGTTCCCATGTATTTTTTCTCCGAACATGTGACATCTTTTTATAATTGTGTGATGTTATTATCCCCTAAACTTAAGGACTAAATTGTATTTTTTGGCAACATAGTAATTTGAGGAAGCTCACTACAAATGGAATTTTTATGATAAATTTCCTTTGAAATTTTCACACAACATGTGGTCAAGCCATCAAGGAGTAGCTTTAAGGCCCAAAAACTTTCATAACTTTCAGTTAAATATTGTTAACAAGTTCATGTATAACTATATATTTTCTTTCTCAATTGAAGTAGCATGGGCAAATCAGAATGAAGCCCTTTTTTCATAATCAAAAATTTGAAATTTGTTTTCTAGATTTATATATACTTGAAAAGCTTTTAATCATTCCATTTTGATTAATGAGATGAAAGTTATAAGGAATTTTTGTTTGCAAGCAATTATGGATTCTCTACTCTAAAATAAACTTTGAAGTCCTTTCTTTTAACTTAGGGCAATGGTTAGCTTGGGGTATCACTTTTTGAACACACTAATTAGATGATTTTGGTTTAAAACCTCCAAAGTTTGTCTAATTTGTTCATTTTGATCAATTAAGAAGACCCTAAAATAAAAAAAATAATTCTTGCACCTCAACAAGATCAAAAGGTATATTCCTAATTAATTGTTTTTTTAAAATTTCAAATTTTTGGATGTATTCATAGATGTGAAAAAAACGCTAAAATTTGGGGATTTGCAAGCATCATAATGCACAATTTATTAAATTTTTATTGATAAAATTAATTATTTTATATATTAGACCTCTAAATATAAGTCATACCCAAAAATCATATTAAAATAAAATTATTTGCTATTCCAAATACTTGTTATTGAGGATTTTATGTACATAGGACAAAACTTATTTTTTCAACTAAGAAATTCATTAAAAATTCTTCAAATTCTTCAATTGTCATGAATTTTTTTTTCTTGATACATTCTCAGTTTAGGTTGTTAAAACCACATTTTGTGAAATCATACTATATTATATTTAAAAGATGAGGTCGTTTGACACATGAGAGTGGACTAACATTGTAGTTAAGACAACTTTTTTGGGTACCCCAAACTTACCATTGCCCCTCAGTTTTCAATATTTTGGAAAAAAATAAAATCATGATTGGGATGTAGATTGTTTATTACAACATTATATCTATTGTAATTGGCATTTTTCAATTCCATATAATAAAATTCTACACAATTTAGTATTTTGAATCATTTTCTACTTCTTTCTACTTAGTTAGTTATCATTTTTTCCTACATATTGTACAATTTCCTATAGATTGCACAAATAGGATAAAATTCCCCCAAAATATACTTAATTTTCACTCCTGAAAAAATTTTTTACTAGAAGTAGGATCAAGATTGAAGGGAAAATTAAACCATTAATCCCTCAAGGCCCAAGCAATTTATGTACTTTTTTCACAAGTTTGTACTTTGATTGACAGTGCACATTGTACATCAAGCTTGTTGCATGATGTCCATTATACTTTTTAGCTTCCCCCTTCAATATGAACATCGTAATGTGAAACTCATTAAGATATACTTCTTAGAATGTAGGAATATGAAGTCATAACTTTGACTTGTTGAACAAGTGAGAGGCTCAAAAATGGCTCCTTGGGCCTTGAGGGGTTAATATCCCTAAGATGGAATTGAAACACACTAATGTCAATAAAAAGATTGTTCAAGAAAAAGATTTTAACCTTAAGAAAAAAATTGTGAAAAATTGTGAAAATTGAATTGAGAAATAAATACTACAACTTATGTTTTAGGAAGAATGGAAGATGCTCTTATTAGTTGAAAAACAAGATTATCTATTGAGCTTTGACATCACTATCCCAAATGGAATAAATCAAATCTTTTTATGTAGATAAAAATACAATCTCACATTAAATCATATTCCATTACTTAAAAATACATTGCATTTGCCTTGGATGGACGATCGAGTGACTATCTATTCAAATACGCAAAGGAAATAACTATGTGACTATTTGCTCATATTTCCATGGTGTATTTAATTGGTTTAGAAATGATCTTAAACCTTATTTTTAAGTTAGTTCAAAATTTGATTAAACATGACTATTCAAAAGCCCTTTGATGATTGCAAATTTGCAATTAGAGTTGTCACATTGCCTAGTGAAAAGGTCACTTGTCCATCCATTGAACATGCTTGTCTCCTCAAGTCTTTCATGTTTGGTGTAATTAATTGTATGTAAGTTGAACTTTGGACTAGGTAATTTACTTATAGATGACATTGGTATCACGTAGGTATCATGTTGGTATTAAATAGGCATTAGATAGCCATTGGATCAAATGTAGACAACATTAGAAATGACAAGGTTTGCAATAAAAAAAAGGGTTGTAATGGGCAATTGGGCATGGTGGCCATTGGGTACTAACTAGTGCTTTCATGCCCTTTTCTATCTTTTCCATCTTTATTCTTTAATTTCTATATATGATGTAATGGTGTTGATGTTCATTCTTTGAGATCCATTCTTTATAACTTTGTAGTGCACTACATTATGTTCCACATGTGACAAAGATTGCAATGGTGGTGAACTGGTGATTAGCTGATTGGTTGATTGGGTGCCGATTGTTGCTTTCATGCCTTTTTCTATCCCGTCAGTGTTTATTCCTATGACCTAATAACAATGATGTTCATTCTTTGAGATCTAGTGTAGTGTACAATACGGGTTACAAAGATTGCAATGGGTATGGTGTCGATTGGTTGATTGGGTGCGAAATGTTGCTTTCATGCCCCTTTGTATCCTGTTGGTATTTATTCCTATGACCTAATAACGAAAATGTTCATTCTTTGAGATCTAGTGTAGTGTACAATATGTGTTACAAAGATTAGAATGTGTATGGTGTCGATTGGCTGATTAGGTGTGAAATGTTGCTTTCATGCCCCTTTCTATCCTGTTGGTGTTTATTCCTATGACCTAATAATGAAAATGTTCATTCTTTGAGATCCAGTGTAGTGTACAACATGTATTACAAAGATTAGAATGAGTATGGTGTCAAGTGGAGCGCCAGCAAATGCTTTCATGCCTTTTTCTATTCTGCTAACATTTATTCATATGACGTAATGATGGTGATGTTCATTCTATTTGATCAAATTCCTAATGATTGCCTTCACGGCACATTCCAAAAAGCACCATGTAGACATGACAACAATATTGTAGGACAATATAGGAACAAGGTAAGTCCACAACTCCACATACCTTGAAATGTCACATGAAATGTCCAAGGTGCATTCAACTGAAGAAATGTCCGATGATCAACATACATATCATTAAATTGCACATTTTTAGGGTGTTTTACTGAAGCATTGAGACATCCAATTAAATGTGTCAAATGCAAAGAGGTGCCACCTAATCAAAGACTCACACTAAATACATCACCTCAAATAATATATACCTATTTGACTATTGTTACAAAACGACTTTACAACAATATCTACCAAAAAACTTTGACCCTTCATGACTTTTGCATACAGAATCCAAATGATGTATTCTTTAGTGCGTTGAAATCTCCTACAATTTTTCAACTAAAAGATGAAAAAAAATTCACCAATCTCAAAATAGAACGTGTTCACAGTAGAAATAGTGAAGATTTCGAGAGGTGTCCTGCCTAACTCAGCTGTAATTAATCGATCGACAGTCATGGGACCGGCCGTCACCTCCGATCCCCGCCTCAGGATCCGACATTGACAGACCCTCTGCCCCTCAGGCACGTCACGGTACTAGCTGTGACCTGAACCTGGACGATGAATTACAATGGTAATCAACTAATTAATTAACCGCATTTCTCATTCTTACACGTCGTGAACCGATCGGTAAGAATACTGTAATTCGTAACATTCTCAGGCTGGCGCCATCAAGTCATTCGAAATGTAGCTAATTAAATCTACAAGCGGTCACTTGATTAATAAACGGCCGTCGAGACTCCGTTCAATTCGCTTAGTTGGATCACCGTTGACATAGGAAATGCACTTGTAAGGAAACTAAGAAGAGTTTGATTACTGGCTCCAGATCATTGATAATTACCGATCGAGACGGATCCCCGAAACTTACCGATCGTGAAAAAATTCACATGACAAACTTTCAAGATCCCCGAACCTTCCGGACAGTAGATGATCGAGAGTGCTCCGCTACTTCCCCCGAGCTGCTCGGTTGCGTTCCTGTAAGAGCACAGCCCAATGCCGGAGCCGATCACTTTGTGTCTCTCTCGTCTTCCTTGTTTGTATTCCTCAATCGTTCATTGTAAGTTCCTCAATCGATCGATCTCTGCAACTTAGTTCGATTGATTGGCTCTCGAGCCTGCTCTGAAGTTGGAAATTATTAGACTCTCTTGTTCATGATTTAGTCGTTCTCATTGTTGTAGTTTTCGATTTCTGTAGGTTTTGCTACCAGGGTTGTGTGCAGGTACTCGCTGTCCCTAACTTGCTTGAACAAAACTTGTCCGTGATCCCATCTTGACCAGCTCTGTACTCGTTTCATACTTGTATGGTCAGTTCCATTCATTTGGCGGTATTCCGTGTGCCATTTGTACAAGTTTCATCCGCCATTTTAATGGAATATGGTGCCATTTTTAAGGAATTGCGTCTGCAAGCAACAATTTTTTGTGCCATTTCAATGAAATATGGCGCCATTTTAAAATTATACCTCCATTTTAATCAAATTGCCTATTTGTGCTATAATGGCTTATTCCTTTCCCTTGTTTCTCGATCTTATTTATTTGTTGTGTACATAAAGCTCTTCCTGGCCACAGACAAGAAGCAGATGTAACTAGTACTAACCCTGCCCCGGCAATTCGACAATGGCTATTATTGCGTACAGGAAAACGGAGGCCATATTCCTAACGATGCGGGTCTTTACAAGGCTGGAGAGGCTCGAGACGATTTTCTACGGACATGTCAGCCTCAGGCGCAACTCTCCTCCTCGAGCGAGGGTCATTGCAACGCTGGAGTTCGTGCAAGCAGTGAGGCGGGCCGGAAAAAAACGAGAGTTGGATCGTTTGCTGATGGACTTCTTTCTGCAGAATTGCGACGAGGCTCTCCTCCCCGACCTCATCCACAACCTGAAAGAGCTTCTGAAGGAACAGCCACGGCTGCTCCTCTTGTGCAACGCCGTTCTTCCCGAAAATCTCAGGTTCGAGATACCTGGTGAGGCCGGATCGGAGAACGAACAAGATAACAATTAGTTAGCAAGTTCCGCACTTGCTAACGTTCATGTTGTAGAGCGAAACTCACGCTTGCACAAACTTGTTAGGTGCACTGTAGTTCGTCTCGATCCTTTTCTGTTTTCAGGGATTTGAAGAACTCGAAATGAAGTCTTTTATGCTTTAATAAAGCTTCTTCAATTCGATGCTTGCATACTCACGGTATCTTACTTGTAATTAAAGCTTGTGGAATTAACTACTTGCTGTTGTTATACTTCTTGCACTCGATGGTTAATTGTTGGAGTGGCTGTTGATCGTCTTCTGAGTGTACATCTCTTCTCCCGCCTGTTTATTTGTTGCTCGCACGATGTTGGAGCCCGAGTGCTGCTTAATTCGTGGTTCTGTTTTTTGTTTGGGTATGTCCAAGAAGCGGCCGGGAGAGTTCACGAATGAGTTGGATAAGTATTACCCTCCCCTGTTGACATCTCGCCGATGAAATTACTGCTTTCCTTCCATACTGAAGTAGTTTTCGATTGCTGTAGGCTTTGAGTTCATTTTCTCTAGGGCCAAAAAGAATGAAAACTTAATCCTGAAAACATGTTCCTGAAGCAACGGACAAACCAAATCAAACCAGATTCTAGGTCTTGACTCTGGAAAACTGAAGGCTCCGGAGAGAACTCTCTCGTCCCTTTCAGTCACAGAACTAATCCACATGCAGGGCCGTCAACTCTTCAAGTCCAAACCCCCGAACTTTCTAGCTAGACGAAGGATGAAAGTGTCGACACTTCCAAAGTCCCACCAGAGCTGCTTGCTGCTCGATCAAGTAAGAGCAAGCGCACAACCCAATTATCTCGCAGCAGATCGCTGTTCTCTTTTTTCTCGATCTTCTTCCCTGCGCTGGTGAGGGAGCTTCTGATGAATAAAACGTACCTGCTGAGGGTGAGTTTCTACACCGATCGATCTCCTGAGTTCGCTCCGTGCATGGCTCTTCAGTTGGGAAACATGGACAACGTTCTTTGTACTGCGCAGAATCCTCGCTCATGGATTGATTCTTTATTCTTGTTGGAGGTTTTGATTCCGCTCTGAAGGTTTTGGTACAGCATATGTGAGTGCAGGCACAGCCGGCCTGTTCCACTTAAGTATTCTTGCTTGGACGAAACCAGCGCGACCGTTTGTTGGCAAGTTCTGTAACTCTGTAATCCCTGCGGTTGCTGATTGATTTCCTAGTTAATCCTTGTTTCTCTTATCTGGTTGGGCACATACAAAAAGCAGCTGGGAGAGTCCACTCTTGATGGGTAATTATTACCCTTTCTTTTGAAATGTCGCTCATGCATTTAATGCTTTCCTCCCATCTTGATGTAGTTTTCGGTTGTTACAGGCTTTCGCTATGGTTAAGTGCAGGAACTGGCCGAACTTAAGCTTGCTTGAACTAAACCAGATCGCCCCTTTGTTGACAGGCTCTATCACTCTGTGACCGATTCCAGTGGTTAGTGGTTCGATCATTTTAATTCTTGTTTTTCTTTTCTTTTTGGATAGCCAGCCCGACATGACACTACCCGGCATTTGCTTTTATGAAGTATCAGGAAGTAAACTGGCGGATAAATTCAGCTCCGGACTATGTCTCCGGATGACAAGGGTGCAGAAGCAGCGGATTTACTCCCAACCCAGTTCTGTCAACGGCAATGGCAATGGCGGAACTTCTAAACCTGGAAGTCACCGAATTCACGGCAACGAACGTTTGAGCGAGGAATTTCCCGCCTTCCTGGGGTCTTCGTTGCCAGGGCATGCCGTTTTCTGTGTGTTCATGTGTCTGTTTCTCCCGGCTTTGCAGTTGTTATTGTTTGGGAAGTGCAGCTGCAAGAAAAGAAGGGTACTTAATTCTTAGTCTGTACTTGGTGTATCCTGCAGACTGCAGTTTGTAGTTCAATTTGCCGTGTACGTACATTACTGGCATGGGTGCACTGCTAGCTCGCCTCCTCCCATGATTTCTTTGTACCGGTTGCTGTACCCGGGGTTCATTCCCACCGTTTTGAGTGGGATTCTAATTGCCGGTGCCATTTTCTGGCCATTCATCTTTCTTGTTCTTCCGGGTTATCATTTGTTGATGGAGAAAGATAAATGACATTTTCCTTCTTTTAATAAAGCTAGATTTTTTCGATGCTAGTCTGCATGCATAAGGTTTCAGGATTCGTGGACATTGAGGTGGATGTGCTGAAAGGTAATTTGTGAAGCGATCGCCCTACAGGGCCGTCGAATATGTGGAACGATACCTTCTCCATTCAACTAAGGCTATGTAGCTTCCATCCCTTCCATCCCTTGGACCCCTGCCTTTGGTGGTGTTTCCGCTTGAGTTGAAGCGTTTAATAGTTATGGCTCCTTGTTCACATCTTTTGCAACCGAAGAGTTATCCTCAAGTTTAAGCACTATTTTGAGTTGTGATCACATCCCCACCCCCTCCTAGCAAAGGACTTGGAATGCAAACATTTATTGGAATCACTTCATCTCTACTTTGAATGAGTTTTTAAAGATAACTCTATAGTCTCATATATCAAAATGTTGAAGTTGTTTTAGTGGGAGAGGAGTTGTAACATCATTAATCAAGTAAGTTATGTATCAATTTGAGTTCTAAGACTCTAGCTATTTTTTTGAGATCAATTGCCATATTAGTTAAAATGATACAAAATGTACATTTTGAGACTTCAACCCCACTATTGTAGACCTTGATTCTAATGAAACAAAGATTTATGAACAAATCAACCTTTAAAGAATCAAAGGTTTATAATTCTATTAATATATTGAAGTCTCAATTTTCTCAATTCTCTTAATATTGAACACTTATCATCATCTAAATGTAGGATCAAGGATAATATATAACTACAAATTTTTTCATTTTTAGATTATCTAGATTCTTGTTTGTGGCTTTATGCAAGTGATCATTGGTGGTAACCTCCCATATTGCATTATGACTACACAAGGATTCAAATGTTTTTGTACCTTAATTTACTATATCTTTTTCCTTTGAATCTTCTTAGTATAATATTTTTGCACTATTGATTTTGAATTTCTAAGTTTTTATATCAAATAGTTGTGTTGAGAATGTAGAATAAATATTTCAATAGAAAAATACTGAATTTTTACTCATTAAAAACTTGTTAAGTGGAAGTACTCAAGTATGGTTAAAATTGAAGGAACATAAACTTCCCTATGAATATCTCTAAGATGAAATTAAAGCACATTAATTTCAATAGTGAGATTTTTCATTATTCTAGCAAAATATCTTAATCTTGTGAAACTTTTTCTTAGAAAATTGTAAGAATTTAACTGAGAAATGAATCCCAAGCAAGATATTTTCTTCAAAAGTTACTTTGATTGTGTGAAAAACAAGACTGTCCATCACTTTCACATAACTAATCCAAATGGAATGAATCAAAGCTTTCCATGTAGATTAAAGTACAATCTATGGGAAAAAAATGGAAACTTTTTATTTTAAGTTTTTGTAGGGGATGTTTTTGCCTATCAAACTAAAATTTTGGCTTATTGTGCCATAATTTTGCTCCAAGATATTGATTGAAATAAAAATTACATTTCCAAGAAGCGAATGTGTTTTTTTATCTTCACAAAAAAATTCAAAAAATCACAACAAATATTGAGATTGGAAGAACTTGCACAAAATCCATTTTGTCTCTCAAGGGGATAATGGGACTGTAGGGATTAACCCCAATAGGATAGATCTATAATCACCAAGCATTTATGAATCTCATACTCATCTCTATCTATATGCATCCGTTTTAGAACTATACAAAAAAAAATTACATTTATTTTTCAAAGATGTAATCACATATCTCCAACAAGTTGTAAAACTTTAAGATATTTTTGTCAAAATGAAAAATTATTGTAAATTTTGGACAAAATATGCATGATAAGATATAAAATTCTCTCTATAGGTGTATATTGTATTATAATTAAAACATCTTATACAAATCCATTTATTATATCATTCTAAAATTAGAAAATAATCACTCATGGTTCAAAGTCCAAAGTTCAAATTATAAAAAAGTATTATAATTGGATAATTGCATGCTATGGTTGCTCCACCTTCCCAATATACAAACTTACAAAATCCAATACAAAATGTATATTGATAAGTCCAAAATGTATGAAAATTGGTATAAACTATAAAATGCACTCCGATTGGTAGTAAATGGAGCCAAAATGTCATTTGTACAATAATTCAATAGTGGCCCATGTGAATCAAAAGGCCTTCTTATTGATTTACAAATTTAAAATTAAGAGAACAGATTGTAAAATCACAATTTGGGCCTCCTACTCAAATCATACATTTTCAAGGATAATTTTTTATACAGATTGATAAACCCTAAATAAGTGCTTGGAGATAGCACCTACACAAATGAAAACATTGAATTTAGCTCTTTAAATTGCAATAATCAAACCCTACACTTGACATAGTAAGTACATTTATGTTAATTTGTCATAGTACAAACATTAATGAATTATATTCCATACATTAAATTAATAGATGCAAGCCAATGCTTCTTGTTCAAGTTCTTATTATACAGTTTTCAATGTATACAAGATTAATATAAGACTAAGCCTCACTCTTATAACAAAAAAATGACCAAAATCCAGTAAAATTAACTCCAAAATTTCATCATGTGCAAAATTTTTACCATGACTAACTAACTACAATTTTGTACAACTCTAGTGTGCTTTCAACCTTTCACCTTTTTAGAAAAATTTCCAAATTGACTTAGAAATTGGACTTAATAAGTAGATAAGCTTTATTTCACTAATTGTTCAAAAAGCATCATTTTTGTGGTTTAGATGAAGATCAAAAGAAAGGAATAAGAGTTGCAAAACACACTACCTAGTAATCTGTGGATTTACCATTTTCTTATGTAGGGAAGTCAAAAAATATCACAAGGAGAAATATCCAACACCTTTCATTGAAATTAGGTTCAAGCAACTCCTAAAGCCCTAAAAGTGTTGCCATCCATTGTCGAAGTGAAAGAGAATGAGGGTAATTCCACATGCATGAAACTAATTGATTATTTAATAAATATCTCTATAATTGCACTCTCCAACTATCTTCTCAAAACCACTAGCCAATCCTACTCCATAAACCACCTCCTAAAATATATAAAGTCTCTTATTCAAAAATAAAATTTGAATGTAAGTACAAATAGAAATATTATGTATATAACTCTAAATACAAGTGCAAGTACAAGTGTGGATACAACTACATGTGGTGTAATCTTATATCATTTGTTGAAATGAAGATTTCAAAAATTTAGATATTGAAATTCTAGAAATTTTAAATATGAGAGATTCCAAAAGTGAGATAAACCTAGAAAATATAGACTACTAGCTCTGTTAGAATATTTTTCTAAATTATTTCGTTTTAGTTCTGCATTTGCCTTAGATGAATAATTAAGTAGCTATCTATTCAAACACACTAGGAAAAGATGGCATTGTATGACAAGGATTTAAATAGAAACATCTCTTTTGCATATTCCAACAATGTACCACTTGTAAGTTCATTAAGTGAATTATTGATTAAGATATGATCCTTAAGTTATTTTTAAGTTAGTTAAAAAATATGATTAGACATGATTTTTCAAAAGTCCTTTGATAATTGCAAATTTACAATTAAAGTTGTCACATTGCCCAATAAATAGGTTGTTTGTCCATATGTTGAACACACTTGTCTCTTTAGGTCTTCCACATCTAGTATAGTCAATTAAATATTGAACATTGGACTGGATAATTTATGCATACATAGGAAACTCATATTGGGTTCCCGGTGATAAAATTCTTTGTGAGTCTTACTTTTCCCGGTATGTGATACATTGAGAACACCAGGAATAGTGAGACTCACTGGGAATTTTAACACCGGGAACCCAATATGAGTTTCCTATGATATACTACATTGGTTTACCTATATACATACATCACACAACCATCAAATCAAATATAGACATAGTTAGGAGCCAACCAATGCTTTCATGTCCTTTTCTATCCCACCCATGTTTATTCCATAATTCCTAGGACATAATGGTGCTGATGTTCATTCTTTGAGATCCAATTCTTTATGCCTTTGAGGCACACTCTAGTATGTTGTACATATAGCAAAGGTTGAAATGGATATAGTAGCAATCCAACGCCAATGGTTTCTTTCATGTCTTTTCTATTCTAGTCGTGTCTATTCCTATTACATAATGACAGTGATGTTCATTCTCCAAGATTCAATTCCCTATGCCTTTATGGTGCCTATCCCACGTATTACAAAGATTACAACAAATATGGTGGCAGTTGAGCGCTAATAGTTGTTTTCATACCCTTTTCTATCCCACCTATGTTTATTTTTATTATATAATGACAGTGAAATTCATTCTATTTGATCAAATTCCTTATGATTGCCTTCATGGCGCACTCCAATATTTCGCATGCATGACAACAATATTGGAGGACAATAAATTAACAAGGTAAGGAGTCCATGTACTTTGAAATGTCAAATGAAATGTCCAAGGTTCATTCAGTTGAAAAAATGTCTGATGATCAAATGTGCCAAGTGCCAAAAAGCACCACTTAATCAAAGACTCACACCAAATGCATCTCCTAAATCAATATCTTCCTATTTTTGAAAAAGCAATTTTAGAACATTCATCTACCAAAAAACTTTGACCCTTCATAGCTTTTGCATATGGTATCTAAATCATGCATTCTCAAGTGCATTGAAATCTCCAATATTTTTTCAACTCAAAGATAAAAAGAATTTACCAATCTCAAAATAGAATACACTCATAGTAGAATAGTAATGATTTTAGGTGTCCCTAACTCAACAATAATGAATTGACAAGAAAGATTCCTTACAGGACCGGCTTTCACCTTTGATCCTCTATGGATCCAACATAAATTAAGAGGCCCTCGATCCCCTCATGCATGTCATGTGAGTGCAAACTGAATCTATATCCCTACCTATATAAAAAGTTATAATTGTCATTTCTTAATTCATAGCATTCACATATGAAATCTAAGTTCCATAAGGAAGATAGGAAGCTTTATCTGATGCACCACAAGGGAACATGTATTACATTTCCCTCATTCTACTATTCGTGAAAGGATAATATGAATTCACCATGTGGTAAAGTGCTCAATCAACAAACACTTAGCACATAAACAAACAAAGTCTTGTATCTTTCCTACATGGTAATACATTTCCAAAAATAATGTGATTTTATAATATAATTCTTAGTTGAGGACATTATTCCATAAGCTTTGTCCTTGGTGAGACTTCCATGAAGTATAATAGACAAGTCTCTTTCTAATTAGTTCCATAGTTCATACCTCAACTATTTAGGAAGTACATATAGCACCATATATTGTATAATACATAATTGTATGGTACAATATTATGTAGTACAATGTAAATATATATTGATATTTTTCATGATATTCTCATTTTTTCTAAATATAGAATTTTGTCTCTTTTTAACCCCATTACCTTGAGCCTTGAGGTAATCTATTACCAAAATACCATAAGAAAATCCTAAACTATGAAGTTGGCCATTACCATGAGGTAATGGCTAAACTTTCACCTCCAGGGAATTCTACTAATATTCAAGGAAATTTCCAAAAACATTTCCCTACCTTCCTTGTGGTTTGCACTACAACATGCAAGATCGAATAATCACAAGCCAATATTCAAACACCTAATTGATAACTCTAGTACATGGAAGGTACTCAAGGTAGAGTGTAATCCTTCACGGGATTCAATGAAACATTTCATAGACTTACCCTTAATAACAACAAAATTCCCTAGAGGTAAAAATTTGACTATTACCTTATCATAATGGATGACTTCATGTTAATGGTGTGCCAAAGGTACAAAATCCCATGTAGAGGTAAAAATATTATAGGATGTATCAATAATTCAATATATGTTTATACAAATGTAGTGTATTGTATAAGATATACATTGAAAAGAATATGCTATACAATCTCCAAATCATTGCAAAGAACAATATATACTTCTTCTACAAATGAAGAATATGTTGTAGAGTATAAAGAAAGACTTGAGTACTATACTTCATGATGGAAGTCTCACCAAAGACAATGCTTATGGGATAATGTCCTCAACAAAGAACCACATGGTAAAATCACATTTTTTTGGCAAATGGAGTACCATGTGGGAAAGACACAAAAATTTCCCTCTTTATGTGTTCTATGTTAACTTTGTTGAATTTGCACTTTCCTACATAGGGAACTCATTTTAACCTTTAAGGAACAGTTTAATGTGGGAAACGTTATACACTTTCCCTTCTTGTGCATCAGGTACAATGTCCGGGAAGAATCGGCAGCTAGTTCAAAGTTAACCAGTCGAATTGGTAAAAAAAAAGGTTTCAATTTGAAAGCATCAGCTAAGAACCGATGGAAAACACCAAAATATTCGATTTTGAATGAGAAATAGAGAAAATAACCGGACTCTGTACTCGAAAACCCGGTTCAATTTAGGAATTGCAGGAAAATAACAGGTAAAACTCAAAAAACTTCCCGAACTCTGATTGGGTACCTACTAAAGCTTGCTACCTTCCCTAATTATGCAGGCGATTGAAATAACCAAACTGTCTTAGTCCACCGGTAAGTTGACCAAACCGGAAAATTGACTTTAGATGTACGTCACCTGAACTCTCCGAACCGAGTCAGAGCTCTCCGGATCGACCGTCCAGATGATTCCAGAGCTCCAATGCCACCCTCGCGTGCTTCGTATCTTCCTCCCCTGGTTGCATGCCTGCGCTTCTATAAGCTAGAGCACAACCCAATTGTCTTCCCTTCTTCCTCCCAGCTGCTTGTACGTGCTTTTCTTTTCTGTGGGATCACAAACTGCCGAAACTGCCGATCTCGTTACTCTCATTCTGGAGGTGTGCTAGCTTTCTTCAATCTTGTAAGCTGTTAATTTCGCTTGCTGTTGGTTTCATGCACACACTTTTTATGTCAAGCCTGTACTTAGCAAGAGCAGAGCACCAAGTTGTTGCAAAGCTCTGTAACCACTGTTTCGCTCTCTGGTTTTCAGAATTTCGACGTTGCCTTGGGTACTTGTGTGCAGGACGAAACATTTCAAAGGGTGGTGGTTCCAGTATTAGGGATGGAGGACGTCGAGGAGCAGATCAAGGAGGTCGTGTATGCACCGCGCTGCAGAGTGCACGATGGCGGCAGCAGCTCCACGACCACCGAGCCCTTGCCGCGAAGTCCGTTGGCGCCAACACCTCCGATCCTCCCAGCACCTGCGCGACGTCTGCCGATGCCCACACCTGCGATCCTCGCAGGTCATGTGTTCGCAAGAGAGCCCCTCGGGTTTCCATTTTTCATACGGTCTGCACCCGTGTACGTCCTAGTTCTTGTGCCGAGGCCAGGGCAATTGCCATGTCCTTTTTTCATGCCGTTGCATTTCTTCATGTA
Organism: Straminergon stramineum; assembly: GCA_963920665.1. Lineage (NCBI taxonomy): Eukaryota > Viridiplantae > Streptophyta > Bryopsida > Hypnales > Calliergonaceae > Straminergon > Straminergon stramineum. The sequence goes on along the minus strand of OY987270.1, from coordinate 8,652,118 downwards.
TGCTCCTCCGCACATCTTAGATCGTGTGAACTGGCATATCCCGATGCATGTGCCCGTACCTCGACCCGCACACCAGCGACGAGGTGTGCGACCTCATCCCCGACCTCATCCTCAACGTGAAGGAGCTTTCGAAGGAACACCCACGGCTGCTCCTCATGTGCGACGCCGTTCTTTCTGAGAATCTCAGGTTCGAGATGCCTGATGAGGCCGGATCGGAGATCGAACAAGAGAATAATTAGTTAGCAAGTTCCGCACTTGCTAACGTTCATGTTGTAGAGCGAAACTTACGCTTGCACAAACTTGTTAGGTGCACTGTAGTTCGTCTCGATCCTTTTCTGTTTTCAGGTTTTGGAGAGCTGGAAATGAAGTCTTTTATGCTTTAATAAAGCTTCTTCAATTCGATGCTTGCATACTCACGGTATCTTACTTGTAACGCTTGTAGAATGATCAAGTTGCTGTTGTTATACTACTTGCACTCGATGGTTAATTGTTGAAGTGTCTGTTGATTGTCAACTGAGTATACATCTCTTCTCCCTCCTGTTTATTTGTTGCTCGCACGATGTTGGAGCCCGAGTGCTGCTTAATTCGTGGTTCTGTTTTTTGTTTGGGTATGTCCAAGAAGCGGCCGGGAGAGTTCACGAATGAGTTGGATAAGTATTACCCTCCCCTGTTGACATCTCGCCGATGAAATTACTGCTTTCCTTCCATACTGAAGTAGTTTTCGATTGCTGTAGGCTTTGAGTTCATTTTCTCTAGGGCCAAAAAGAATGAAAACTTAATCCTGAAAACATGTTCCTGAAGCAACGGACAAACCAAATCAAACCAGATTCTAGGTCTTGACTCTGGAAAACTGAAGGCTCCGGAGAGAACTCTCTCGTGACTTTCAGTCACAGAACTAATCCACATGCAGGGCCGTCAACTCTTCAAGTCCAAACCCCCGAACTTCCTAGCTAGACGAAGGATGAAAGTGTCGACACTTCCACGGTTCCACCAGAGCTGCTTGCTGCTCGATCAAGTAAGAGCAAGCGCACAACCCAATTATCTCGCAGCAGATCACTGTTCTCTTTTTTCTCGATCTTCTTCCCTGCGCTGGTGAGGGAGCTTCTGTTCAATAAATTATACCTGCTTGGGGTGAGTGACTAGACCGATCGATCTCCTGTTGCCGCTTAGTTCGCTCCGTGCATGGCTCTTCAGTTGGGAAACATGGACAACGTTCTTTGTACTGCGCAGAATCCTCACTCATGAATTGATTCTTTATTCTTGTTGGAGGTTTTGATTCCGCTCTGAAGGTTTTGGTACAGCATATGTGAGTGCAGGCACAGCCGGCCTGTTCCACTTAAGTATTCTTGCTTGGACGAAACCAGCGCGACCGTTTGTTGGCAAGTTCTGTAACTCTGTAATCCCTGCGGTTGCTGATTGATTTCCTAGTTAATCCTTGTTTCTCTTATCTGGTTGGGCACATACAAAAAGCAGCTGGGAGAGTCCACTCTTGATGGGTAATTATTACCCTTTCTTTTGAAATGTCGCTCATGCATTTAATGCTTTCCTCCCATCTTGATGTAGTTTTCGGTTGTTACAGGCTTTCGCTATGGTTAAGTGCAGGAACTGGCCGAACTTAAGCTTGCTTGAACTAAACCAGATCGCCCCTTTGTTGACAGGCTCTGTCACTCTGTGACCGATTCCAGTGGTTAGTGGTTCGATCTTCTTAATCCTTGTTTTTCTTTTCTTTTTGGGTAGCCCGCCCGACATGACACTACCCGGCATTTGCTTTTATGAAGTATCAGGAAGTAAACTGGCGGATAAATTCAGCTCCGGACTATGTCTCCGGATGACAAGGGTGCAGAAGCAGAGGATTTTCTCACAACCCAGTTCTGTCAACGGCAATGGCAATGGCGGAACTTCTAAACCTGGAAGTCACCGAATTCATTGCAACGAACGTTTGAGCGAGGAATTTCCCGCCTTCCCGGGGTTTTCGTTGCCAGGGCAAACCGTTTTCTGTGTGTTCATGTGTCTGTTTCTCCCGGCTTTGCAGTTGTTATTGTTTGGGAAGTGCAGCTGCAAGAAAAGAAGGGTACTTAATTCTTAGTCTGTACTTGGTGTACCCTGAAGACTGCAGTTTGTAGTTCAATTTGCCGTGTACGTACATTACTGGCATGGGTGCACTGCTAGCTCGCCTCCTCCCATGATTTCTATGTACCGGTTGCTGTACCCGCGTTCATTCCCACCGTCCTGAGTGGGATTCTAATTGCCGATGCCATTTTCTGTCTGTTCATCTTTCTTGTTCTTCCGGGTAATCGTCTGCTGTCGTTGGAGAAGTGAAAATGACATTTTCTTTCTATTAATAAAGCTAGATTTTTCGATGCTACCCTGCATGCATAAGGTTGTGGACAGGATTCTTGGACATTGAGCCATTGAGGTGGAAGTGCCGAAAGGTAATTTTGTGAAAACGACTGCCACACAGGGTCGTGGATGATGTGGAACCGATGCCTTGTCCATTTCAACTATGGCTCTCTGCCTTCCATCCTTGCCTTGATGGTTATTGCATTTCCAACCTTATTTCTCCACGTTCAGAGTTATTGCTAACCGAGAGTTATCCTCAAATTTAAGCACTACTTCAAGTTTGTGATCACACCCCCATCCCCACCTCCGGAAAGGACTTGCCAACACCTATTTATTGGAATCACTTCACCTCTACTTTGAAAGAGTTTGAAGGATAACTCTATGGTCTCTCATCAGAATGTTGATATTTGTTTTAGTGGGAGAGGAGTTACAGTAATATAATTAATCAAGTAAGCTATGTATTTGATCGAGATCTGAGACTCGAGATCAGATTCCTTTTTGTGGAGGTGATCCTTTAGTCGCCGTGATCTTCGGTGGTCACGTCCCATACGGCTACAGTGCCACACAGAGAAAGTGAGTGAAAGCTGTACTAACGTAACATATGTAGTTCATCGATGCAGGATTGGTGAACAAATTGATTTGTACGCAATTGATACCTGGTATCAACTATGTCTCATTCTGGGGCCTGGAATTTAGCTGGGAAATCATGGATTTGAGCGTCGTTTGACATTTTTGCAGACAAACATTGAGGACATTCAGACATTTCAACCATATATTACGAAATCCAGCAATGTGATTGGTCGAAAGTGGTCCTCGAGGATGTTGAATTCGATCCACTATGCAGACGGCCATGCAGAAAGACAGCTCGCTTGACAGTGATGATATAATGACTTTGATGCTTACAAAGTTACAATACATGCTAATTAGTACTTTTTGTAAGTGGTCTTGTTCGCTTGGCCATGTTGTGAAGTGCTTCAAACTATATAGCATTAGCTTAGGAAATGATCTAAATAGACAAAAAAAACACTGAGCCTAATTAGACCTATCTTTTTCAGACGGATGCCTTGTTGTCTTGTCTTGGCCTCAGCTTGTCTGGAGAATTGTAAATTGGCCTTGAATATATTTTAATATATTTGGCAGTTTAATTCAAGGTTTAAACATTTAGGCCTATTGTGGTTCTTATATTGTTGTCATGCTTGTTTAATTTAGAAAAAGAGTTGAATTATTGACAAGTTTTTGTTGTACAATGTGTAGGAGCTTCGAGCACATAGGGCAGGCAAGGTGAAATTGGTGGCGAGGCAGCATTAGAAGAGTAGGCAATGCTTTTGTTTACTCTTACCTCGTTCAAATGAATGTGTAAGTTGCTTGCAAAAGCAATTTGAATATTATGAGAAGAAAATCTAGAGGCACAATTAATAAAGGATGGGAGTTATTATTTAACCCATTAAGGACCATGGTCGATTTTGGAGGTGGGTGAAATGTTTTCTAGTCCCAAGCTAAACATGATAAAAAATATCAAACCAAGATGAATTCAAGATGATTGTATCAATTGCAAGAGGTGTGAATGCTTGGAGCTCATTAGCACATTTTGTGACAGTTGATTGTTTCCAATTTAGATTTGAGTATTGATTTGTGTATTTTCAGCTTGTATTTCGTTTATTTTTTCAAACCCCTAAACTGCATGCCATCACACAATATCCCGATCTTTGTCCCATTACATTCATTTTCAAATTTTCCACACCCGTCCCCTTTCATCCAACCTCAAATTCATTATAAAATTTTGACTACCAAAGTACCAAGGAAAAAGTGTCAATTTTGACCATAAAGTGGTTGACTAGACCTTAATCTTTGAGCGCTCAGAGTGTGTTGACCAAAATCCAAAACCTTCTAAACTCATTCTAATCAAACTATCACCCAAAACGAGATACATAAAAATTGACCATATTGATCAATAATGGACATGGACCTAGAGCTGCTGGAGAAAGGACAAATGATTTCATCACATTGTTAAAAGATTCTAATAATTAAATATTCAAACATGACAACCTTTCATTTCTGGAAGGCCAGATTTGAGGCGCTGCGTTGAAGGGTTAATGGATTAACTATGCATTGTTTGCATATCTAAATACAATAATGAATATCAATAGCACCAAAAATAAGGGTGTGACATCCCTTGCACTTATCAAAGTTCTTGCTTGTAAATTAGTTGCATCTAGTAATTTAGTGAAGACTCAGGATATGTAACAATTATGCATTTTTTCCTATGACAAGATGATTTCCTCAAATTAAAACATGCACATGAGGTAGGCATGTAATATAATTTTTTTGAAGGAATTATCTTCATTCATGCTACTAAACTACTTCTTTTCTTCAAATTTTGATTCTTATAAAAAAATTCCCAACATATGGCATCATCTTCATGATTTTTTTATGTTATTAATGTGGATATGTTTGTAATAGTTCTTAGCCAGTTTAAAAGAATATTTGGACAATAGTTTGAATCTTTATTGAAGTTTTATGCAAAATAAATTTAAAAATTAGAGGTTGTAGAGTACTATTACAGCCTTGTAAGAGTTGTTGGGATGGTAAAATAGGTTCATTTTCCTCCAAAGATATGTCACTATATAAATTTAGCGAAGTTTATAAATAAATTCCAAATGTACAAATAGATCAATATCTTGAATTGTTATATGAGATGATATCAAGTTCTTAATGTAATCAAAGTTCAAATTGCAAAACAATATTATATTTTGGATAATATCATACTATGGTTGCCCAGGACCTCCCAATATATACAAACCTATAATTACAAAATGTACGTTGTTAAGCATAAAATGTATAAGATTGATACAAACTACAAAATGTATGCAAATCAGTATTGAATGGAGTTAAACCATCATTTCTACCAAAATTCAATGGCAACCTACGTGGCATGTGATTCAAAAGGTCTTCTCATAGATTTATAAATTTAAAAATAAAAAATCACACTTTGAAATCACAAATGGGGTCACAAATCACACATTTACAAATATACATTCTTATATAGATTACAAAACCTTAATTATGTGCTTCAAGAGAGACTTACTTTAACATTAGAAAATTGAATTTAGCTCAGTCTTTGAATTGTAAAAATCAAATCCTAAACTTGATACAATAAGTATATTTATACTAAATATATAAATCTATGATAGAATAAACATTAAGAAATTGTACTCCATACATTAAATCAATAGTGTAAAAGTCACTTCTTGTTATGCAATTTTCAATGTATATAAGATAAAAAACTATGCTTCATTTTTTATAACAAAGAATGACCAAAATATTATAAAATTGATTCTAATTCTCCAAACTTTCATTCTCTACAGAAATTTTGTCGACACTAAAATATTGTACAACCATAGACAATGTGCTTTCTTTTTTTTAGAAATTTCCAAATTGGCTTAGAAATTGTACTCGATAAACTTCATTTTACTAATTGGTGAAAAAAAATAATTTTAAATTTTATGGCTTAGATTTAGATCCCCCAAAAAAAGTTGTCAAAATACACTACCTAGTGATTCGTGGATTTGCCATTTTCTTATATAGGGGAAGTCAAAAAATATCACAAGAAGAAATATCCACCACCTTTCATTGAAATTAAATGACTCTTTAACCCCTGAAATTTAGTGTTGTGATCCATTGTGGAAGTGAAAGAAGATGAGGAAAATTTTGCATGATTCAATTAAATAATTACTTAACAAATATCTCTATTGCATTCCCCCAAAATAAAACCACCTAATAAAAATATAAAATCCCTCATTCAAAAATAAAAGAGTGTAAGTGTATATATGAATATGATGTAATTATATAATTATATAATTATAAATACAAATACAAATATAGACACAAGTACAATACAAGTGTAGATATAAATATAGATTTTGTAAGATTTTCCATATTGTTTGTTGAAATGAAGATTTTAACAATTTATATATTAAAATTTCAAAAATTTCAAATATGAGTGATTCCAAAAATGAAATCAGCCTAGAAAATATAGGCCTCTAGCTCCCTCATAATATTTTTCTAAATTTTTTAGCTTTGGGAGTGCATTTGCTTTGGATGGATAGTTAAGTGACTAGTTATCTATTCATCTATTGGTCTATCTACTCAAATACACTAAGAAAATATGACATTTTATGACAAAGATCTTAGCAAAAACATCTCTTTAATTGCAATTTTAATTATGTGACAACTTGTTCACTAAATGAATTCTTGGAACCTTAAGAAAAGATCCTAAAATTAGTTCAAAATTTGATTAGATATGAATATTCAAAAGTCCTTTGATATTGCAAATTTGCAATTAGAGTTGTCATGTTGCCCAATTAAATAGATTGTAACTCGTCTATCCATTAAATATGCTTGTCTCTAAAGGTCTTGTATATGTGTGGTAGTCAATTACATGTTGAACATTGGACTAGGTAATTTATACAGAAACTATATTGGTTTATCTACATGTAGACATCACATAGCCATTAGATCAAATATAGACAACATTAGAAATGATATGGATGGCAACTTGAAAGGAAGAAGCAATTGGAATGGGCCAGTGTAGTGGTAGTTGGGTACCAACTAGGGCTTTTTTTTTTGGCGTTGTGGTGCTAGATTGCACTCGTTAATTGAGTGTGGCGAAATTAATATAACATTTTTAGGGTGAAAAAGAGAGCTAGTTTGCCATGTTGGTGGCAAGTGCCAGTTCGGTACTTGTTTGGTCTTGGGTTTAGGGTTTCCTCGCCAACATTATTTGACTAGGGTGCCCATGACTACCTTAGTTATTGCTACTCCTCCTCATTCCTCCCCTCCAACTACTACGTACAGATTGTTGTTGTCGCCATTGTTTCTTGGATTTTGCATTTATGTGCACTTATAGATCACCAAGGGTGCACGCAAGTTCAAGATGTTTTCGCCATTGCCACTATTATTGCTATTAGAGCTTGTTAGTTGCTCTTGGAAGGAAGCTATGCCTTTCACTAGGGTTTAGGACATTGTAGGGTGTACGTTTTGTAGAGTTTGTAGCCCACCTCTCTTTATTTGAATGCTACTGATCAATTGTTGTTATTGTTGTAATTTGGTGAAATATATGGTGTCCCCATGCCTTCATGCATGTTCTGTAAGCAACATACAATTTATATTTGGGAGAAGTTCTTGTTTTTGTTATGAGCATCCTTCATCATTTTCTTTTGGATTTTCTTACTCCACCAATGTACTTTGTCTGCGTGTTTGGCATTTAGGTTTCATTGTTTACTATCAAAAGTTTGCTTTGTTTATTGACAATTGTGTGCCATGGAGTTTGGTGATGATGATTTCAAGAAGGATGCGGTTGTCATAGCAATGTCATTTGCTTCAATAGTGTTGTCAACGAAGAAGGAAGCCGAAAAGGCCGCAAAGGAGGCACTAGCTCAAGGTTGCCCGTAGGGAGTTGAAATGCATGGGGAAGGTGATTGAGGAGCAGAAGGCTAAAGCGGGGAATGCAAGTGCAGTTCAGCCTTCTTCTAGGTGTGGATCATGCCTCCATGAGGTTGGGAGAATTTTATGAGTGAACTTCATGAGAGTGCCATTTAGGTTTTTGCAAGTTCTTGCCAATGCCTTGGTTTTGGTTACTCAATCAAATTTGTATCTAATTCAATATAGATTTAAATGCTTCTTGTTTTGGTACTTCTTCTTTTAGTTGATTTTGTAGTTTGGTGGCTTCAACTGTGTAACATTCTTGACACCTGCTTGAACACGCTTGGAACTAATGAACATGGAACCGAGAAAAGAATCATTAAGACTTTCTGTATACAATCTTGAACTTAGTTGTTTGTATTTTAGCTATTTGCTTCTTATTTTTGGCTTCGTTACATTTTAAAGTTTGGTATCTTCAAATGGAGATCAAGTAGTAATGCTTGCTTAGATTTTTGGGAAATTAGCTATCAGAATCTTGCACTTATCATTAGATTTGATTCAACAAATAATTTTCATTTGGGAATGCAACTATGTTGTCTATGAGCACCATGCCTTGGCATTGTCAATGATGTTAAGTGTTGAAGGAGTTACTGCAGCTGAAACAAGTGATTGTTTACTAACGTTGGGAGCCATCATGTTATTCCACACCCCATGCAGAGATAGAGAAAGAGTAAATATGACAATTAATTGGGGTGATATTCTTTTTGAATGAGTTGAAGTGACCTACAAACTTTTGTGAGAATGATACAAAGTGCAAAGCTTGTGTTACGATTGAGGGTGATAAAGCTTGCATGAACAAGAGCGGCCCTATGAGTGAACTTTATGGAAATATTCAGTGAGAACACGAGGACATATAGTTTCTCTAGTTGAATAAGTCAATGGGTCTATTCTAGTGTAATTTTGTTTTTTCTCAGTGTGAATTGTGATGATTTTTTTGTGGTTGTGATATAATTCATTTATTCTTCTCACTTAGCATAATATATGATAAGCTTTTGTTATTCTTTTTTGATGTGGAATGAAAACAATGTGTTCAAGTCAAATCGGTTCTGGGTTGTTGTTTGTTAGGTGATATAGCTAGGTCTAATTCTGAACGAAGGTTCGTCATAACTACGTAGATTATATTATGGATTGGGTCATTGCAATGCAATGAATCATAATTCAACAAATTTTCCAAGCACTTTTTGAAATGTGTCATTGGCAAAATGCACTCTTCTATCCATGAAGGAGTATTAGTTCACCTAATTCCTCTGAGATATTTTGTCCCATTTCGCCAATTTACTTGCACATAAAAATTCAGTTTGACCAAAATGTGTTCATTCCTAGAATCAGTTCACCTAAACAAATTTAAGGCGTATTATATAATCACTAAACTTTTCTTTGAAGATTTTTTGGAATCACCACCTTGAAACTCTCAATTGGGAGAAGAAGTTGCCACTTGAACTTTGATCACAAGTTTAATATCGCCTTTTCATCCATTTACAAAAAATGAAAAAAAAAAAAAAAGCCTTGATACCAACCCATGCTCCCATGTTTTTTTCTATCCTACCCATGTTTATTCCTTAATTCCTACGACATAATGATGTTGATGTTTATTCTTTAAATTTCAATTCCTTATGCCTTCATGGTGCACTCTAATATGCCTCAAAAGTGACAAAGATTGCAATGGGTATAGTGGCAATTGGAGGCCAACCATTGCTTTCATGCCTTTTACTATCCCGCCTATGTTTATTCCTACTATGTAATTACTGTAATGTTCATTCTCTAAGATCCAATTCCTTATACATTTATGGCACATTGTAGTATGCTGGACGCATGACAAAGATTGCAATGGGTATAGTAGCAATTGTGCTCCAACTATTGCTTTCATGTCCTTTTCTATTTTGCCCATGTTTATTCCTATGATGTAATGATAGTGATATTTATTCTATTTGATAGAATTCCTTATCACCTTCATAATGCACTCCAACATGCTGCATGTGTGAACAATATTGTAGGACAATACATAAACAAGGTAAGTCCACATACCTTGCATGTCATATGAAATGTCCAAGGTTCATTCAACTAAAGGAATGTCCAATAATCAATATACATATCATTGAAGTGCACATTGCTAAGTATGTTTTACTAAAGTATCAAGATATCCAAATGTGTCAAGTGCCAAAAAGTGCCACTTAATCAAAGATTCACACCAAATGCATAGATCTCCTAAATCAATATGTACATATTCTTGAAGAAGGAATTTAAAAACATTCATCTACCAAAAAACTTTGACCCTTTATAAATTTAAAATTTACCAATTTTCATTCGCTTGTTAATTGTTGTAGTAGCTATTGATCATTTTCTGAGTGTACATCTCTTCTCCTACTTGTTCATTTGTTGCGCACTCGATGTTGGAGCTTGATTCCTACTTAATTTTTGGTTCTCTCTCTTCACTGGGTATGTCCAAGAAGTTGTTGGGAGAGTTCACGAAAGAATTGAACGAATATTTCGTTAAAATGGTAGTATTCCACAAACTTAGCGCTTTTTGCTTTTTAGTTTAGACTGTGCAGTATGAAATCTATACTAATCCTATACTTTAGGGCTAAAGAAGGAATTGAATGGATAAAGAAGGAATTGAATGGAAAAACAACGGATTTCATGCATGTTCCATTTTAACGAAATTTCCCAGTTATCAATTGCATGCAAATCAACTTGTCATCCACCAATCCTACATCGATCTATGAACTTCATTGCGTACAACTTTCACTCTTGCTTTTGCTCATATGGGAGGTGACCACTAACCCCTGAGCTTTCACTTTTATTGGTATGCGAGGTGACCACTGACCACCGAGGATCACAGTGACTAAAGGATCACCTGCACAAACAGGAATCTGATCAAAGAGAACAGTCTTAAACTCAAATACATAGATTACTTGATTAATGGTCTTATAACTACTCTCAACGGATATTTCGTTAAAACTGCGGTATTCCACAAACTTGGCACTTTGAGGATCACATCATGCGGTCTGAAATGTACACCTCTCCTAGATTTCAGAACTAGAGGGTCTGAATTCTATACCAGGCCTAGAAAATAAATGATAAAATGGCATATGATTACCGCCATTTTAACGAAATATCTGTTGTTGGATAATTATTACCCTCCCTTGTTGACATCTCGCTCATGAAATTACTGCTTTCCTCCCATCCTGATATAGTTTTCGATTTCTGTAGGCTTCTAGTTCATTTTCTCTTCAGTAAAAAAGAATGAAACGGTCTTGAGAACACGTCCCTGAAGCAACCTACAATCCAAATCAAATCAGATTCTATGTTTTGACTCTGAAAAATAAAAAGGCTCCGGAGAGAACTCTCTCGTCCCTGTTAATCCACATGCAGAACTAATCCACATGCAGGGCCGTCAACTCTTCAAGTCCAGACCCCCGAACTTTCTAGCTAGGCAAAGGATGAAAGTGTCGAGACTTCCACGGTCCCACCAGAGCTGCTTGCTGATCGATTAAGTAAGAGCAAGCCAATTATCTCGCAGTTCATCACTTTTCTCTTTTTTCTCGATCTTCTTCCTGGCGGTGTATGTTGAAGGAGCTTCTGTTGAATAAATCGTACCTGCTTAGGGTAAGTTACTGGACCGATCGATCTCCTGTTGATGCTTAAATTGATCGATGGCTCTTCAGTTGGGAAACATGGACAACATTCTTTGTACACAGAATCCTCGCTCCTGGATTGATTCTTTATTCTTGTTGTAGGTAAATTCGATTACGCACTGAAGGTTTTGCTACAGCATATGTGTGTGTAGGCACTGCCGACCTGTTCAACTTAAGTAACCTTGCTTGAACAAAACCAGTCAGACCGACCCTTCGTTGACAGGCTCAGTAACTCTGTGACCGATTCCAGTAGATAGTGGTTCGATCTTTTTAATTCTTGTTTTTATTTTCAGTTTGGGTAGCCTGACTGACATGACACTACCGGCATTTGCTTTTGTTAAGTATCAGGAAGTGAACCGGCGCATAAATTCAGCTCCCGACTACATTTCGGGATCGCAAGGATGCAGAAGCGGCGAATTTACGCACAACTCAGTTCGGTCAACGGCAATGGCGGTTTCAAACCTGAAAGCCCCCGATTCTTTGCAACGAACGTTTCAGAGAGGAATTTCCCGCCTTCCTGGGGTTCTAGTTGTCAGGGCATGCCGATTTCTGGCTGTTCATACTGTATGTCTGTTTCTCCCGGTTATGCATTTGTTGTTGTTGGAGAAGTGCAACTGCATGGATTGAAGGAAAAGAGTGAATTCTTAGTCTGTACTCCGTGTTCCCTTGTACCCTGAGGCCCTGAAGACTGTAGCTTGTAGTTCAATTTGCCGTGTACATTACAGGGTGCACTGTTTGCTCGCCCTCTCCCATGATTCATTTGTACCGGTTGCTGTACCTGGCGTTCATTCCCTCCGTCCTGAGTGGGAGATTAACGGATATTTAGTTAAAACGGCGGTATTCCACAAACTTGGCACTTTGAGGTTCAGACCGCGCGGTCTGAAACGTATACTGCTGCTAGATTTCAGACCGTGCGGTCTGAAATCTACACCAGTCCTAGAAAATAACTGGAAAATGGCGTATGAATTCCGCCATTTCAACGAAATATCTGTTGATTTTAACTGCCGATGCCATTTTATGGCTGTTCATCTTTCTTGTTCTCGCGGGTAATCATCTGCTGTTGTTGGAGAAGTGTAAATGAAATTTGCTTTCTTTTGATAACGCTAGAAACAGATATTTCGTTAAAATGGCGGTATTCATACGCCATTTTTCCATTTATTTTCTAGGACTGGTGTAGATTTCAGACCACACCGTCTGAAATCTAGGAGGGGTATACATTTCAGACCGCGCGGTCTGAACCTCAAAGTGCCAAGTTTGTGGAATATCGCCGTTTTAACGAAATATCCGTTTAGATTTTTCGATGCTCCCCTGCATGCATAAGGTTCCAGGATTCGTGGACATTAAGGTGGAAGTGCCGAATGGTAATTTTGTGAAGCGACTTGCAGACAGGGCCGTCGATTATATGGAACTGATGCCTTCTCCATTTCAACTATGGCTCTCTGCCTTCCATCCTTGCCCCTGATGGTAATTGCGCTTCCAGCCTTATGGCTCCTCGTTCAGAGTTTTTGCAAACCGAGAGTTACCGTCAAATTCAAGCACTACTTCAAGTTTGTGATCAACCCCCACCCCCGCGAAGGACTTGCAGCCATTACCTAATTATTGGATTCACCTCTACTTTGAATGAGTTTTAAGGATAACTCTACGGTCTCATCAGAATGTTGATATTTGTTTTAGTGGAAGAGGAGTTACAGTAATATAATTAATCAAGTAAGCAATGTATTTGATCGAGATCTGAGACTCGAGCTGTTCTCTGAGATCAGATTGTCCAGATTCCTGTCTGTGCAAGTGATCCTTTAGTCGCTGTGCACGATCCTCGGTGGTTACCTCCCATGCGGCTACACAGGGAAAGTGAGAGTGAAAGATGTACGTAATGAAGTTCATAGATGTGGGATTGGTGGACGACAAGTTGATCTATATGCGATTGATACCTGGTATTATGTATATCTCAGGGGTTTAGCTGAGAAATCATGGACTTGAACGTCGGTTGACATTTGTACAGACAAGCATTGAGAACATTCAAGACATTTCAACCATATATTAGGAAATACAGCAATGTGATTGGTCGAAACTCGAAAGTGGTCCTTGAGGGCTTTAAATTTTATCCACTATCCAGAGGGCCATGCAGAAAGAATCTTGACAGTGATGATGTAATGACATGGATGCTTACATGCTAGTTAATACTTTTTGGAAGTGGTCTTGTTCGCGTGGCCGTGTTGTGAAGTGCTTCAAAATACCATTAGCTTAGAAAATGGTCTAAATAGACAAAAACACTTAGCCTAATTTGACCTATCTTTTTTACACCGATGCCAGATGCCTTCAGTTGCTGTCTTGTCTTGGCCTGAGCTTGTCTGGAGAATTTTAAACTGTCCTTAAATATTTTTTAATGTTTCTTGGAATTTAATACAAGGTTTTAAAATTTAGGCCAATTGTGGTTCTTACATTGCCGTCATGCTTGCTTAAATCCAGAAAAAGAGATGAATTCACAAGTTTTTGAATTGTTGTACAATGAGTAGGAGCTTTGAGTAGGTCTGGCAGGCAAGGTGAAAATGGTAGCGAACCAGCATCAAAAAAGCTGACAATGCTTGATCTGTTTATTAGCTCTCGATCACCTCCTTCAAAAGAATGTGTATGTTGCTTGCAAAAGCTTTGAATATCATAAGAGGGAAATCTCGATGCATAATTTATGAAGGATTATATGAAGGATGAGAGCTATTTGAACCATAAACAGTTTGCATTCCATGCCTAAGTACAATTATAATGAATGTCAGTAGCGCCGAAAATTGAAGGTGTGGCATCTCTTGCGCTTGTCAAACTAAGGTCTAGCTTGTAAGTTAGTTGCATCGAGTGAGGAAGCAAGATATACAAGTAAAAATTAGGTTTTTATTCCTTCCACGGGATGATTTTCTTAAAAAACACGCACCTGAGGTGGGCACACAGTTTCCCCTTTCAGTTTGGGTACATACAAAAAGCTGCAGGAAGAGTTCACAATTGATGGATCTCAATTAATTTGGATATTTATTACCCTCCTCTGTTGAAATCTGGTTCTAGAGTCAAATGCTTTCCTCCCATCCTGATCGTGTAGTTTTCGATTGCTGTCGCAATTAGCTACTGTGTGGTTGTGTGCAGGAATTCGAACTCGCAGAACTTGACCTTGCTCGAACAAAACCAGAGCTCGACCCTTCGGTGACAACCTCTGTAGCTCTGTGACAGATCCCACTGATCGATGCAAGTAGTTACTTCTCCTTTTTAATTCTTGTTTCTATTTTCTATTTGGTTGCAAGCATTTAGTATGAAAAGCTGTAACGACAAAGCCAACAGCCCGACTGACATGACACTACCCGGCACTTGCGTAAGCATCAGAAACTAAACCGGCGGATAAACTTTGCTCCAGATCGACTGCATATCGGGATTGCATGGAATGATGCAGAGGCAGCGGATTTACGCACAACCCAGCTGTTCTGTCCATGACAATGACATTGGCCGTTCGAAACCCGAAAAAACCCAATTTATTGCAACCAGCGCGCGTTACAACAAGGAGTTTCTTCAAAGACGTGCATGTGGCGGGAAAGTCCCAGAGTTTGTGGAGTTGATGAGGGACTTCGTGGCGCAAGGGTGTGCGGAGGTCGGGGTTGTGTAGTTTACAGTTGAATTTGCCGTGAACATTTACTGGGTGCACTGCTAGCTCACGTCTCTCCCATTCGTTTGTACCGGATGCGGGATCGGATGCTGCACCGGGCGTTCGTTCAATTCCCACCGTCCTGGGATTTTAATGCCAGTGCCGTTTTCTGGCTGTTCATCTTTCTTGTTCTTCCGGGTGTTCATTTGTTGTTGTAGTTGAAGTAGAAGTGAACTTTGCTATCGTCTGATAAAGCTAGATTGTTCGATGCGAGTAATGCATGCAATCGGATGTCCGGCACCGCAATTGCAACTATTTGTAGAATGATCCACATTTGCTGTTGATCTAGTGTTGCCCTAGTTGTGGTTTGTGAAATTGTGAGTGCCGTATCAATCGATATTCATCTGTGAGAGTGAACTGTAAGTTGGGGCAAGTTTTTTTGGTTAAATAACCGGTATGCTGACTTATGATTGTCGACCCTTGCCTTATTGCAAATATTTGGATTAATACCGTTTTGGGGGGAAAATCCAACAAATTCAAGAAATATATTGTGTGCATTTTGGTCAATTCATTCTTCAGAGAAAAAAAAGAAGGAAATTAGGATATTAATAGTGGATGAGTGACATTGTGAGAATGATATTAAATGGGCAAAACATAGTTAGGGTGTCATTTAGCATACAAGAGTGATACAATAAGTATTATTTGAAGTTTTGATGTTATTAATAGGGTGTCATTTTAAGCCTAGTCACATTTTTGTTGAATGGTAAAATCTCACTACCAATTCTATAATTAAGAAATTATTAGACTCTAACGAGAATCTAGACCCAAATTTTATTCAAGACTTCTATTCTAAAACTTTAGAAGAAAAATAAATGAAAAATCAACGTTTTTTTTACTTACTACAAACTTCTCTATTTTGTCTTGCCATAAAAAAAGGGGTGATTCATGCATGAAGTACTTGTATTATTTGTTGAAATTGGATTTATATTAAAAAAATTATAAATTTTTGGAAAATAAATGAAAAAAATTTGAATATAATGAAGCCAAATTGTACAAATTATATATGCTTAAATATTTAGCCTTTAGAATTACACTCTCCCAAAACTATCCCCTATAAAGATGCAAACCCCCCCCCCTTGCCCCCCCCCTTTCAAGTTTAAAAATTCCCTACCGATGATGAGTTTATAAAAAAACAAGAACCCCTCTGTTGCCAGCAATCAAAATATGGATATGGAATATGAATATAGAATACAAAATACAAATATACAATGTACAGTAGGGATATATGGAATACAAATACAAACATACAATATACATACAAAAATCACATAATCCCATATCAATTGGGAAATTGTTTGGAAAAAAATACAAGTAAAGGGTGGGGGTGAGATGGAAAAAATAATTAATTTGAAAATTAATCAAATTAAACACCCATGAATGACTATCTATTCAAAAAACTATGTACAAAATATGTAAAGAATTTTTTATAGAAAAACACATACTTTAATCTTTTAATTGAAAACTTTCAAAAGAAAAAAATAGGCCATTTAAAACCTGCTTAAAATGCAACAAATTTAACCTCTAGTATTTTTTTCTTGCAATCATCCAACAATAATTTCTTTAATTTATCTCTAGAAAAATGAGAATAATGTAGAATTGACACAATTTCCTACTACTTTGCATGTGCATTTGTACACATATTCACAATTCTACACAATAATATTGAAGAACACATACATGTTACAAATTGAATGGTTTACTTTGAAGTCTAAACTTGTGTGGTTAAATACTTGCATTACAATGAAAGTCATTAATTTGTGCTATTGAGGGCAAGCCAATTTGCTAAATCTATCAATTTTATCATTTGTCATATTGCAATCCCTCTCAAAGTATTGTGCCTTATAATTAACAAAATAAAAGTGCACTACTTGTACATTGTTTTAACAATTGTACCAAGTAATATTTGCAAGTTGTTCTTCAATTTTATGAAAATTTACCTTGGAATCTAACCACTTATGAACATAAATTGAAAACCACACCATGCAAATCAAGATTCTGAAAACAAGACCACATCTAACAAGAAAATTGTAGAATTCTAGTCCTCTATAATTATGTGAATTGCAAAAAATATATTGATGATATAGGAGATGAAGATAACATATGTGCTACAACAAAACACTTGATGGGTGTCTAATTGACAACAACAATGTAAGCCATCGACAAAAATGAGGCATCTTTGGAAATATGCACTTGAAATCACCACTTGACCAACCTTGCAAGCTATGAGCAGTGACAATGACTTGATGAGGAATACCAAGTTTCATCATTGTATGCAAAGAGCTCGTCACTATGGAGACTTTTGCCTAGTTATGTCTAACCCCTACAAAGCAATAGCACTATCTTGCCTCCCTATTAGTTTGTTGGTCCCATATTATACAAATAGAAGACATTGGAGATTTTCTTTTCCTACAATTTAAAGAATTGCATCCAATTGCATCCCATTTTTAAACTTGACCCCTATATATTCTCATCTAAATGTACACCTTCCATTAATGAATGCCTAGAGTGAATTGTGGACATAGAACATTAACCTTCTTTTAGTACTTCGAAAATTCATTTTTATTCCTATGGTATTCAAAAAATGCATGCCAAATTTTAAAAAATAAATTTGAATCCCCTTTCGATTCCCAACAAGATCCAACAAAACTTCAATAATTTAAAAGGAACCACGCTCAAATACTTATTTGGACATTTTAGTTGTAAATAAACCTTGTAAATAAATAGCTATGGTATAAGAGGTTGTGTCCTTTTAAGCAATCGCTTTTTTAAATTACTCAAAGTTCCTCATGTGTGGCTTTTGTCATTTCAAGCCTCCTCCCTTTGATGAAGAGCCCAAAAAAACACTCGGAGCTCAAACTTTCATAACACTTCGCATGTACAGCGGATGAACAGAGTGACTTATTATTTCATCCAATTCATGACACTGGAGAGATGATTTCCCGAACTCGAACCATGCTGTCTTAGAGATCCTGCTCGCGGAATCGCTTCAAACTTTTGATTTAATGGAGTGACGCGCAAGCTCGTGGAGAATTTCCCGTCTCCTTAAGGTGGGTTCGTTGCATTTCTTCCTGCTGCCTTCTAGAATTTTCTCTTTTCGAATATAACGCTGTGTACACATTTCTTTAGGGGTTTATATATATATTTTCATTTTGCAGTCCTTGGTAGGAATCCTTTCTTCGATCATTGCGGACCTTGAGTCTGGTGTTTGGTTAGGCAAGCGTTTCTGCTTCGCCGTTTTTTGTGAAATTATCCTTCAAGCTGGTTGAATTTTTTTGATACGAGCGGAGGACCAGAATTCTCGTTTTTGCGTTTTGAGTGGTCGCTTAGGGTTTCGGTTGTCGAGGTTTTGGAGGTTTGTGTATTGAGGCGGTTGCGATTTTTTCTTCTGAAATAAAGCAGTAGCCTGATTACTGTAGAGATTTTAAGCCGATTCTCTATCGTATTGACACGATTTTGTGAGGTTACGGATTTTAGGGTTCAAGAGGAAGAGTATAAGGCTGCTCGCTTTCACGTTTTTGACAGTTTTTTTGAGGATTAGGTTTTCGAGGTTTTCGATTTTGTGGTGGTTGCGGCGTTTGTGGATTTTGCTTCGGAAACCAAGAGATCGTCTGCTTCGAGCTTGTCTTAACTTGAATTAACACGAATTTGTGAATTTAGGGTTTTGAACAGAATTTCACAATGCATCTGTTTGTCCGGAACCTCTCGGGGAGGACTCTCTCGCTATCCTTCTCGGAAGAGGCTCCGACTGTGCAAGCGCTGAAGGCGGAAATTGAAGCGCGAGAGCACATCCCCGCTCGTCACTTTGGTATTTCGTATCTGAACAAGCAGCTAACCGAGGCATCTCCTCTGCTTGAAAGCTATGGCGTTACCGGCGGTTCCACTCTGCATCTCACAGGGAAACTGCGGGGCGGGATGCAAGCCCCCGTGGTGCCCAAGCCGCGGTTGGATTTTTTGAATTTGCGACCTCCAGCGAATTACGTTGCCGGATTGGGACGTGGTGCTACAGGTTTTACCACCCGTTCTGATATTGGACCTGCACGAGCTGCTCCCGATTTGCCTGACAGAACTGCAACTACAATTGGAGGCGCTGCAGCGGCCCCTCCTGGAGCCGGACGTGGGCGGGGGAAAGGAGGTGAAGAAGAGGAGGAAGAAGCCGAGGAGAAAGGGTACGACGAGAATCAGAAGTTTGATGAGTTTGAAGGGAACGACGTGGGGTTGTTTGCCTCCGGGGAGTACGATGAAGACGACAAGGAGGCTGATGCTGTGTGGGAGGATATTGACAAGCGCATGGACTCTCGTCGGAAGGATCGTCGAGAGGCGCGATTGAAGAAAGAAATCGAGAAGTATCGAGCTTCTAACCCTAAAATTACAGAGCAGTTTGCTGATTTGAAGCGGAAGCTGGGGACGCTGTCAGCGACTGAGTGGGATAGTATTCCTGAAATTGGAGACTACTCTTTGCGCAACAAGAAGAAACGGTTTGAAAGCTTCGTCCCTCCACCTGACACTTTGTTTGAGAGGGCAAAGCAGGAACATGAGCATGCAACTGCGCTGGACCCGCGGTCACGAGCTGCTGGTGTGGAGACCCCGTATGGACAGACTCCTGTGACAGATCTTACAGCTGTAGGAGAGGGGAGAGGGACTGTGTTGTCATTGAAACTGGATCGTCTCTCTGACTCTGTGACCGGATTAACTGTGGTGGATCCTAAGGGATATCTCACTGATTTGAAGAGTATGAAGATCAATAGTGACGCGGAGATTTCGGATATCAAGAAGGCGAGACTGTTGCTGAAGTCTGTGATCCAGACCAATCCCAAGCATGGCCCGGGTTGGATTGCTGCTGCACGGTTAGAAGAAGTGGCTGGAAAGCTTGCTGCTGCGAGGAATTTCATTCAGCAAGGGTGTGAGGAGTGTCCTCAGAACGAGGATGTGTGGCTGGAGGCTTGCCGATTGGCGACTCCCAAGACTGCGAAAGCTGTGTTGGCGCAGGGAGTGAAGGCGATTCCGAACTCTGTGAAGCTGTGGATGCAAGCTTCCAAGCTGGAGGGCGATGATATCAGCAAGTCGCGGGTGCTGCGGAAAGCTCTTGAGCATATCCCAGACTCTGTGAGGATTTGGAAAGCCGTTGTGGAGCTTGCGAAAGAGGATGATGCACGGATTCTCCTCTCGCGAGCTGTTGAATGTTGTCCTCTGCATGTGGAGCTTTGGTTGGCTCTGGCGCGCCTGGAGACTTATGACAATGCAAAGCGGGTTCTGAACAAGGCACGTGAGGTGCTACCCACGGAGACAAGTATCTGGATCACTGCGGCGAAGCTGGAAGAAGCGAACCGGAACACAGCGATGGTGGCACGTATTATTGACAGAGCTATTCGGACGCTGCAACGGGATAATGTTTCGATTGATAGAGAGGCCTGGATGAAGGAGGCAGAAGCAGCAGAGCGTGCGGGGTCGGTGACTACTTGCCAAGCAATTGTGAACTCCACCATTGGCATTGGAGTTGAAGAGGAGGACAGGAAGAGAACGTGGGTGGCAGATGCAGATGAGTGCAAGAAACGTGGCTCCGTGGAAACGGCCCGTGCAATCTACGCTCATGCATTGGCATCCTTCCCTGGCAAGAAGAGTGTTTGGTTGCGAGCCGCGCAATTGGAAAAGAGTCACGGAACGCGCGAATCGCTGGACGCCATGCTCAAGAAGGCTGTGGGGTATTGCCCGCAGGCTGAAGTGCTGTGGCTCATGGGTGCCAAGGAGAAGTGGTTAGCTGGCGATGTTCCCTCGGCGCGTGCCATCCTCCAGGAGGCGTATGCTGCAATTCCGAATTCGGAGGAGATTTGGTTGGCTGCATTTAAGCTGGAGTTCGAGAATCATGAACCTGAGAGGGCTCGGATGCTGTTGGCGAAGGCCCGAGAGCGAGGAGGCACGGAGCGTGTCTGGATGAAGTCGGCAATCGTGGAGCGTGAAATTGGCAATGTGGACAAGGAAAAGGAGTTGTTAGAGGAAGGTCTGGAGAGGTTTCCCCAATTCCACAAGCTGTGGCTCATGCTGGGCCAGCTCAAGGACCGCATTGGGCAGCCTGAAGCTGCACGCGAAACCTATGAGCGAGCGTTGAAGAATTGTCCCCACAGTACTCCACTTTGGCTGTCTGCAGCTGCCTTGGAGGAGAGAGTGGGAGGGCTGAGTAAAGCGCGAGCCGTTCTCAACAAGGCCAGGCTCAAGAATACTCACAATCCGGAGCTCTGGCTGGCTGCCATTCGCGTGGAGGCTCATGCCGGAAACAAGAAGGAAGCCGAGTCCCTGATGGCCAAGGCTTTGCAAGATTGTCCTACCAGTGGTCGTCTGTGGGCCGAAGCTATTGATATGGCTCCTCGACCTCAACGCAAGTCCAAGAGCGTGGACGCTTTGAAACGCTGTGACCAGGACCCCTTCGTCATCGCAGGTGTGGCGAAGTTGTTTTGGCAGGACCGGAAAGTGGACAAGGCAAGGAGCTGGTTGAACCGGGCGGTGACTTTGGCTCCCGACATTGGAGACTTCTGGGCTCAGCTGTACAAGTTTGAGCTGCAACACTCTAGTGAGGAAGTGCACCATGATGTGTTACAGAGGTGTGCAGCGGCCGATCCTCGGCATGGAGAGAGGTGGACGAAAGTGTCTAAGGCGGTGGAAAACGCTCATTTCTCAACGGAGGCCATTTTGAAGAAACTCGTGCTAGCGGCCAAGGATGAGGAGACCATGTAAGAGAGACTCCACATTCCTACACTTTACACACAGCCTCTTCGTCTGCCTGAGAGTTTTGTACTTTACTTCAGAGATGTTCTCGCATGTGACTTTGATCTTGTTAGTGTTCTGGAAAGAGTGATCATTATGAGTTCACTCACCATGTAAATATTTTCAAAATTATCACGAGATTCTTTCAGAATTTCAGACTTTGGTGTTTGCTTACAGAATTGTTTTAGACTAAAACTTGCTTCTTTTGTCCCCCTAAAACCACGTTTAATTGCATTGTTTTGGAACTTTCCAATTGTCGGATTCCACTTCAACATGGAGCAAGTGGAATCCAGTCTCCCACCAGGTCCACCGCCATGTCATTGATTCCAAGTTCATGCGATTACAACCGACTGATTCAAAGAAGACGGACGCAGGAAGTCTGTAAGCAGCAAGCTCACTTTCCAGTACCTCTCTGCAAGGAACGCGTTTCATGTGTGCATTGTCTTGTTTGCATGAATTATCGCCACTTTGAGAACACAAAGCCTTCTTTTTTGTAAAGGAAAATTTAAGATTTTCTTAGAAGATAGCCAGAATCCTCCTTCAATGTAAAACTAATAGCTAAATTTTACACAGGTTTAGATATGTTTCACTTATGTTTCACCATAAAGATATCACCAAGTATCATCCACATATCAAATGAGTATTCAAGAAATAGTTGACTTCTTCTCCTAAATGAGAAAATAAAGTTCTTCAAATTCCAAAACTTATTCAAGGTGCCGGTCGTGTCCAACATGAGCACACCGACATTAACACATATTTTGGTTACAATTGTAGCACTTGCCACGAGACCACTGACACCGACAAATTGCCAGTCAAGCAACCCCAAATCGAGATCTCTCCGTCAGCAATTCGTCATTGGAGATCTATCCCTTCACTCTTTCATTTCCAAAGACTTTGCATCATAAAATTAGTACTCTCAACATAATTCCTTAAACACGAGCTCTACCTCCGTGTATTTTTCTCCATCATTCTTTGTAAGTTTCCTTCCCTTCACCGACCTCTGAATTGCATGACATGGTACTTGCGTGACTGCAGCACCCCACCATCGAATGGATTGATATATTTCTTGGTTTCAATCGATCCCTGAGAGCAAACTGTTGGAATCCGGCTTGCATTTGTTACGCTTGATAGTCTGGTAATCAGAACATAAGCTTAGTTACAGAAATTCACCGTTGATTTGGTCCAACTCGCCATAGATCAGTCATGCACTACTGCAAACCCTGTCGCTTTTCATTCCCTGAAATAGGGACAGAATGTGGGGTGACTGAAAAAAGTCACAAACGACAAAAAGTGGGGCTGACTTGGCTATTTCATTCCCTGAAATAGAGACAAAATGTGGGGTGACTGAAAAAAGTCACAAACGACAAATCATGGGGCTGACTTGGCTACTAGCATTAGATCATTTTTGGTGAGAAGTGACAAAGGTCTCGATCTCCGGGATGAAAAATTTCGGAGTTTGTTGTAGTGATGTAAACTCTTGGGATTCCACTCTATTTAGTTTAACAAGAATTCTGCATGTAGGTGTCGATTGTCAAACTAGCTAGTGATGTGTTTGGACATGCTTTTTGTGCTATTTTTAGGTCATTGTTGGTTTGAAATGGGTTTGATTTACCCTGGAATGTTGGGCTAGTCACCTTGAAAATCACCCTTTTCAATACCACGTGAATCTCTTGTTCAAACTATTGTGGCAAGCTGTGCCCTTTTTCACACTAAATTCCAAAGATGAGCATTGCACTTTAGTTTGTCTTCAATAGAAAGATTTGACAAATGGACTTGTGTACATGCATGTGACAAGAATTCATATGGGAAAGTCATGTTGTTGTCATTGCAGCAGCAATGCATGCACTTGAGTGAACGATTTTTCATTCTAGAGATTTGGACCTCTTTTGCTTCTCACTAAATGATCTAATGTTAGTATCCAAGTTAGCACTATATTATGTTGTTTGTAACTTTTTTACTCACCCCACATTTTGTTGCTATTTCAAGGAATGAAAAGTGACAAGGTTCATAGTAGTGATGTGCATTGGTAGTCTTGTGAATCCTCACAACAATCAAGAGATTCTTGTATAAGAAAATACATTTTAATTTTCAATACATGGGGTACCAAAAATACATGTATTTGTATAATTGTATATGTACATTGAATTCATGTATGGATCCTTTTGTTGATAACCTTAGCTCTAAGAAATTGAACAAATAAGGTAATCTACTCTTCAAGCAACCTCTTGATAGTTGATGGAATTTTAGGGGAAGCAAAACTCCTTGAAACAATTTTCAATAAATTTTTGTAGGAAGAAAAATTATAGAATTGGCATCTAATCCAAATCATTTCTTATTTCTGGACCTTTGTGAAATTAGTTACAAATTTTTGAAGTTGAAATGTAGTCGTCACTAAAAGCAACCACTTCTTGAAATGTACACTATTGGTACATTGAAAGAAGCAAAATGTACCTTTGTGTTAATGGTTGTTTTTAGAGTACCCTACTATATTAGAAGAGTAGTGATACAGACTTTCATCCATCCCAAATACTATTTTCTAGGGGAACACTATCTAGTGTCATTTACTATCCCCTCAAATTGGACACCCTACTATCTAAGTATGTCTACGGTGAATGAATAGAAAAAAATGCATGACATTTTCTAT
The DNA here is from genome assembly GCA_963920665.1 of Straminergon stramineum. NCBI lineage: Eukaryota > Viridiplantae > Streptophyta > Bryopsida > Hypnales > Calliergonaceae > Straminergon > Straminergon stramineum. The sequence continues at coordinate 8,627,586 of OY987270.1, read as the reverse complement.
ACAGTCAAAAAATGCAAAAAACAAAACACCTTGATTAGCCCACCCATCCCTTGAAACCCAAACCCCGAAAGCTTTTACATGGATATGATATGTAGAATATATATGGAATATATAGGGGTATGACAAATGAAATACATATTTCTAATATGGCATATTGATATGGTACAATATATGGATACATGCATATGTATGGAGTATGAGATATGGGGTTATACAAAACATGAATGTGTAAAATGGAAAATTGGTATAGTACAACATATGGAAACATACATGAGATAATGCAAATGCAAATGTAGGGGTTAATGTAGGGGATGATATGTAAAAGGACAAGCCTCATTATCCATTACTTTGTTTGCTATCATTTTGCAACTAGATATGAATGAAAATTTTTATTTTTATTTTTTAGAGATGAAATCATATGTCTACTACAAGTTCCAAATTTTTTTTAAAAATTGAGAATATTTGAAATTATCATGAATTTCTTCAGAAAAAAATGAAAAAATTTCATATCAAACACATAATACACTCAAAAATTTTGAAATTTCACCATAGATTTATATTATAGTGTATAGAATCACAGTATAAAACAAACTTATCAAGTATCACTCTAAAATTAGAAAATCAATAAACTATAAGTATAGAACTTAGATTATATAGCTATAATTTACAAATTTTTCAAAATTTCCAATTGGAGTAGAAATAAGTTAACTTGGTAAACTTCATTTCATTGATTGGACTTAAATTCAAAGAATATCATTTATATGGCTAAAATTCATATCAAGAGTAAAGAGCAAGAAAGGACCAAAATACACTACAAAGGTGGTATATGGATTCAATATCTTCTTCTGTAGAAAAGTCAATGAGACCATAATGGAGGAATTTGCAATACTATTAGTCATTCAAAATATACTCAAGCAACTTTCCAAAAAAATTAGATGCCAAAAGGATTTTTTTCACCCTACAACCAAGTGATGTCATTCAAACAAACACTTGGTGTTCATAGCATTGTTACAAGGTTAATGAAGAGTGGGTGACATTCTATCACTATCTTCTCAAAAGATACAAGCACACTATGAATGACTTTGCAAGTGAAAACATGTAGAAGTGAATTGACAACAATTGAAACACTTATTATATACCTCAGATAGTGCAAGTTTCAAATAGGCATCCCTCAAAGACTTTGTTGGGTACATCCAAAATTGCATCCTACCTAAAAATGTTGTCATCACTCTATGTACATCACCAAAATCAATATGTACATATATTGAAGAATTGTTTTTAGAACACTTGCCAAAAAACACTTTGACCCTTCATAACTTTTGTATACAATATCGAAAGGTCATGCTTTTTGGTGCATTGAATATTCCTTTCACTTGCCAACAAGAAATATGAAAATTTGACTAGTCTAATAATAGTAACTACACACAGTAGTAAGAGGTGGAGGTTTGGGGGATACTCACCTTATATCATCTTTTTTCCTCAAAAAAGGTTGTAAATCTTGTGAATGATCGTATAAGTAAAAAAATGTTGCCCACAGACTCAACATTCAATGAACAATACACCTATAGAACTATCATGACGCAAACAAAAGTCACAATGGAAATTTTAGAAACTTTGAGAGCTGAGATTGCAATATATTTGCATTTAAAGTGAAGAAAATGTGTTTTTTGCCACCCTTGACAAATAGTAGATTATAAGATTTTGAATCCCAACTCTTAACTTTGAGTATTTGACTACAAAGAATAAAGTAAAAAGAATCTCTATCTTGGAAAATTGAGTTGAGAATCCAAATTTTTCATTTTTTTCATTTTTCATACTTGATATTTATTTTGAAATAATTTTTTAAACAAAAATAGGTACAAGGTAAAAAGAAAAACAAAATTGTTAATTGTTGTAAGATGGAATTGAGACACACTAATTCCAATGGCAAGATTATTCTAGCAAACAAATTGAACCTTGTGGGACTTTCTTTTCTTTTAAGCCCTAAAGTCCTAAGGCCTTTTTTTGGCCAATAAATGCTCAAAACAACCATTTCTAGAGCAAAGAGCAAAAGAAATTTAAATGATATTTTTTTGCATACCTAAGTATAACATGACTTTCATCAAAGGAATGGTTGGTTTTTTAACATAGTTCTTGTTTTCATGATTGACTAGTTCTTATAGCAAGCATAATTCTTCATTAGTATGGAATAATTTTGATAATTGCCAATATTGAAATGAAAAAAGGCTATGTAGCTTTCCTACAAAATCACATAATTTTTGAAAAAATGCCATTGTTGACAAGATTAATGAAAGATGTTTGGTTTTGTGGTACTTTGTATGTATGCTAAAATTAGAATACTCAAAAGTGCTAAAAGAAACCTCTGATTTTTTCCCGTAGGTATATTTCATCATGATTTTGATGCATAATTTATTTCAAATTATTTTGAAGGTGGAAAAAAAGATATGAGGAATTGTAGTGATAGCCTAAAGTGCCTTCTCCTTCTCCAAAAGTGCACCAAAAATTGTACAAATGATCATTTCTTGATCGGATTGCATCAACAAATGCAATTGAAAAATCATCCAAGGTCTCTTTGTTGTTCCCAAACTATTAGTGAAGTTCACATTTGGAATTTTCTACAAATGTAGTTGCACATGTCACCTAGTGGCCCTGTGGTCCTCTAGGGGTTTAAAGGGGCTTGCATGGAGATGGATGTCTCATTGCCATAAAGTGGGTACCCCCCAAACCACCACTTTTTGCTATCGTATCTATTTATTATAATTAGATTGGTCAAATTTCTATATCTTCTTATTTTCAAGTGAAAGGAGGTTCCAACATATAAAGGTTTCATTGAGAATATGTTTAAATTTTTTACATCATTTTGCATGTGTATAGTTTATCTTTCAAATTTTTCCCAACAAAATTTATGTGCCTTTCAACTGATTGCAACTTGATGACTTGCTTTGAAATTTAGTTGAAAATCTATGAAGAAAAAATCTAGGAAAAAACATGCAGAAAAAAAAAAGATTATCTTATTACTTGACTTGTTAGTGTCAAGAACAAAAAGACTAAATTGGATGTAACTTTGTAACTACTAATCCAAATTCTATAAAATTTGGCTTGCATATGACACTCGATATAACAATCCTTGTGTGCATCTATGTGAAAATTCCAATTGTAGGATCAAAGAATTGGGCTTGCAATTGCTTATCCAAATTTGAAAAAATCCAATCAAAATCCCTTAGTCATTTAAAATTAAATTGAAGAGTGTCTAGGTATCTAGGAAATCATCTTTTTTCAAAATAATGAAGTGGCCTAAATTCTTTGGATCACTCAAAGACTATCTTCATGTATTTTTAGATCTACAATAGTACATGATTTGGAGACAAATGCTATCTAATAAAAAATGTAATTATGAAATGGGACTACTATTTATTGACCTTAATAGTGGATTGTGCCACTTACTAGCCTAATTTTTTAAATTTTTACATATCGCTCATTTGATGATCAATTGTACTAAGATGAGGATGCCTATTTTTTCTATTGTCATCTATATTGATCCATTTGCATTACATACTTTTATTGTAATTAGAAATATTTGGGAAATTCCTGGCCCTAATGTGAATGTAGTTAGTAAAAAGCTACCTCAAAAAACTTCAAATTTTCTATATTCTTGTCACTAACTTTTGGGCTAGGCTAGTTTAAATTGCCAAAAACATTTACATTGTTGCCTACATTAGCTTTGCTATTACCAATGATAATATAGTAATATTATTATAGGTTATACCTCATTCATGGGATGCATCGAAAATGCATATAATTACCACTAATGTTATACAACATTGTGAAAATGAATTAAAAGATAAAGTTAAGGAAGTATTGAGGTTCCATAAATGAAAAGGTGGTTTAAAATTCCTATAGCATTGTTATAAAGACAACATAAATATGTTTTTTTTGGAAATTAGGATTGAGGCGTTTTGAATGTTTGATGTTAGAAATTCATCAATCCTAATTTTTTTCAAAAAGGGTTAGGAAATACTTCAAAAATAAGAAAAAGTAGTTTATTTAAGCTAAGGACTATTGGAGACCCTATTCCAAAGTCCAAACAAAGTTTCTTTTTCAAGTGACGACTCACTTAAAAAATATACAAATCTTTTCAATGGAATATTTGACAACATATTCTACATTGAATAGGGGTATTAAGGGGACCCATACTAATTAATCGACATTTCACACTATATAAATATCTACCTTTATTATACATCAGTAGTTATTGAAGTGTCCAAGGGATGTACATCATGTTTTAAACATCTACAGTTTTCCAAAATCAATCCCTTTAATTTCTTGGTCCCCTTAATACCCCTATTCAGTGTACCTTTCTTATTAGATAGAATTTCTACGTGCTAACAAAACCTTCAGATGGAATATTTATTCTTTGGATGAATAGAACCACAATTAGATGAGCATAAAAATTTCATCCATATTTTGCGTATTTCATCCATGCCACTGGATGACAATGCTTGAAGTCCTCTGCCAGTGCACTGCCCAAAATGGATGAAATGAAAAACCCTGATTCCCGGATGAAACGAAACCTCCAGCGCAGGAGACTTAGATTCTCGGAACAAGTCAAACCCCATTCACACTAAAATCTCAACCCACACTAATTACCAGTTTACCACCCCATCGAAAGCACTTCCCATGCTCCTTCTCCATCAAATTAATAAAAACTAAAAACTAAAACTAAATAAAACCAAAAACCACCTAGTCTCCAAGTCACACCATTTCAAGCTCACACTATTTTCTGACCCACACTATTATCTACAGTAGATGCTCTGTTTCCAGGAGCTCTCCCAGTTCCCACACACTTGGCCATTGCCGATTCCGCAAGGCGCTCGCAGTTGTTGTTTTTTGTTGTTGTCGCAAATCGAAGGTTGAGGCCTATCCAGATTGTGCCCTTGCTTTCCTTGCTGCATTTCTTTGTACCGACGATCTCCAGACACAAGAGTTTTGAAGGATTTGAGCAGGATTGGGCAGAGAATTTGAAAGGAAGTTGGTTTGGGCGGAAAGATTTGGACAGAATGTCGGCCACTTCGGTTGTGGAGAAGGCGACGAGTGACATGTTGATTGGACCCGACTGGGCGCTCAACTTGGACCTCTGCGATGCCATCAACAATGACCCGGCGTAAGTCGAAATTTTTGAATTTGGTTCTGGATTTGCTCTGAAACCCTAATTGAAGATTGTGTTGTGGGTGGGGATAGTTTCTACCGGAATTATGTGTCCTTACTCTTTTGTTGCGTTTTGTCTTGGCGGTTTGGGGTTTGGGGCGACTGTGTTGTCGCTGAGTCGATTTGGTTTGGTTTGGTTTGGTTTGATTTGGTTTTGAGGAAGTTCAGGGTTTGTAGTGTTTAGCATTTGTAGTTTGGTAGCTGGAATGAGTTGATGTTTTGATTGAGGATGCTGTGTGTATGCAACTGAAACGTTTCTCCGAATTTTGTGGAAAAGGGAATGGCGAATGTAGAATCGGGGAGATGTGTGAGTTTTTTTAGAGATTATTCTCGTGTGATAATCTTTGGTGCAACATTCTTGAGGAGCTGCTTCGATAGCCTTGGACTTGGTGTTTAGAAAGATGACGACGAATCTGGTTTTCATTGGGACACAATATTGAGCTCATGGGCAGTCCGTGCGAAGCCACATTCTCAGTCGTTGACAGAAAAGTTAGTTCTATGTGGTGATTCTCTACAGTGATTGAAGTCTTTTCTCTGTTTGAGTAGTAGAAGGGTGAGCGGACAACTGCTCTAGAATGTCGTTTTTGGATTAGTCGACGAGGTCAAGAATGGTGATTGATTTAGCTCGATATGTGTGATTCTCCAGACAAGCGAAAGAAGTTATAAAGGCTGTCAAGAAAAGGATCACGAACAAGAGTCCGCAAGTCCAGCTTCTGGCACTCACGGTTTGCATCTTCCCTTTACTCCGAGGCATTCATTTGTTGTAGCATTTGCTGTTGTAGAGGCATCCGCCGATTTTGTAAACTACCCGTCTTTCTTTTATTCCCCCCAGGAGCTGGCATGATATAGCGCAGTTTGTAAATTAGCTACTATTAAAATGGGAAGACTGGAGCTTGTCTGGATTTACGTACTTCTTTGGGCCGTATATAGTTGGAGAACTTGCGAAACTGTTTTTTTGTTTGAAAGCTGCTGAACTGCTGGATATATTTCCTTTGTAGGTCTTGGAGACTTTGATCAAGAATTGCGGAGATCATGTGCATCAGCAAGTGGCCGAGAAAGACGTGCTGCATGAATTGGTGAAGCTTGTAAAGAAAAAAGTAAGTTCTTTCTGGGGACTGACTTTAGGGACCTTAAACCTGGCCAATTGTGATGTCATTTATGCAGGGTTTCTTCAATGCAAACCCTGCCAATTGTAACGCAGCTTGTTGTCCTAGAATGCCTCTGGGGTGGGAGTTCTCTGCTAGTGGAGCATAGGTTTTGTACCTCATGCCGTGTGTGGATTGTTAGCAGAGAGGACTTTGTGCAGGACGGTGAAGACTTTTTTTTAATTGCAGCTGAAAAAGAGAGTTCAGAAGCTCAAGTTGATTAGTCGACTTTGGATCTGACATGCTATGTGTTTGACGTATTGTCTGGGGTTGCTTGATGGTTTTGTCAGGCAGATATGCGGGTGAGGGACAAAACTCTAGTCTTGATAGACTCGTGGAAAGACGCTTTCGGGGGATCCAGTGGTCGGTATCCACAGTACTACCTGGCATACAATGAATTGCTGGTAGGACCGAGTTTCTCCTTCATGTTTTACTCCCTCTGTCTCAAACAAATCCGTGATACTCCCACAGTTTCCCACTAGAAACCACGGATTTATTTTGAGACAGAGGGTGTACGTTTTTCTGTTAGTTTGGGTTTCTGTCCTATTTCATTGGGGTTGCTGTCTAGGCGTTCCTTCTCTTTGCTTTCCTTTGTTCAGTAGAAACCTTATTCCATTCAGCTGGGTGCCAAGAATTGTTTTTCATCAGAGATACTCTCCAGCTTCTAATGTCGATTCATCCGAGTAATTTTTCTTGGCCAAATCGTGCTGTCTTATAACTATTTTTTCGATATGTATTCCAGAAAGCAGGTGTTGAATTTCCAAGGCTTGCAGGAGAACCGCAAGTGCCCATTTTCACCCCTCCTCAATCGCAGCCTATTTCCAGTCCTCGCCCATCGCCACATGGTCAACGGTCGTCAGGACCACCTGCTATGGGACCTGAGGACGCAGCCAACGTTTCTGGAATGAGGTATGAAGCACATTAATATGATGAATCTTTTACTTAAGCCATCTTTTCAGTTCTTAAGTGTATCCTAGAATCCAAATCTTGTACTTTCCCTGGTTGCTTGTGGGCCCAACTTTGGTTTACGATGCTTGGAAGCTGCTTTGTCACGCTTGGGTCTTGCTTCATGTATTTTCGTCACTTTTTAATTTTGGAAATCCTAATTTTTGTATTGCTCAGTCAGTTTCGTTTGCTTATGTCTCAGCTTGGCAGACATCAAGAATGCACAAAACCTGGCGGAGCTTTGCAACGATATGGTTTCTGCACTGAATCCGCGAGATCGAATGGTTTGCATCTCTGTCTTTGAGGATAACTGTATAGTTTGTTTGAATATCATTACATTTTGATCCCACATTTCAGTAGCTTATGGAGTTGATAGCAACCTTAAATCCTGCCTCTTTGTGGCAAATGCCTACTTGTGTAGCCAATGCATCAGATTCTCCTGCAAAGAATCAGGACATCTTGCTCTTATTCTTTTGTCAAGTTTTTGTTACATTATTTACCTTGTTTAGTCAGTCTCGGTTTAGTATTTTCCATATTTTACTGCAAGTCCTTCTGGGTTAAGTTAGCCATTCATACTTTTTGAAAGTGTGATCTTGAAATGTGGTGCTGTGGGTTCATTTTCACAAATCGTATTATGAATCAAGTCCTCTGTCCAATGTGCAGTCTGCGAAGGAGGAAGTTATCGTGGAGATCGTAGATCAATGTCGAATTCTCCAGCGTCGTGTTATGCAGCTTGTTAACGATACTTCGTATGATCTCATTGCTCATTGATATTCGTTTGTGTCTTGTTTTTGGGTTTTGAAGTAGCATTCATAACAGGTAGATCTTAGCTTTCCATTTTTTTGTCCCCGCTTCTGCTTTTCATAGTGCTGTAATCTGAATATTAAAATGCCTTGGTTGGCTCTATGTTGACTTCTTCTGTGGGCTACATGCGCAGAGATGAGGAATTACTTCGGCAGGGTTTATCTTTGAATGACGACTTGCAGCGAGTGCTCGCTAAATATGATGCTTTCTTGTCAGGAGCTCCCTTGCCTGAAACGCCTGCTGAGAGCAAGATTCAGCCTCAAAAGGCTTTGGTGGAGGAGCCCAGCGTTCTCTCTCCTAAGTAAGATGCAATTTCTGGTTTCGTATCTTCATAAGCTCATAAAAAGTCATGGCTTGTACTGAAGACAGTCAAATATTTGTGCTTTGTAGCTCTTAGAGGTCAACTGTATTGAATATTTAGTGTACCTGCCGGTCATGTTTGCTTAAGATACAATCCGTTTTACTTGCTGGTCTTTTATGTTCTGCATCATTCTGAAGTGTTTGATGTTATATTGGCAGGGTACAGACTCAACCAGCAGCTCAAAGCTCACCCCAAGGAGCAGCGAGCAGTACAAGACCCAAGGGCAGTGCTCGCACTATTTTTCCAGCTCTACCTCCACCTCCTTCAAGCAAAAAACCTGTCACTCAGAGTTCAAGTGCTGTGAGTGCTAGTCCTCGTGATGCAACACTTGACCTTCTGAGTGGTGATCTACCACCCAGTAGTCAGTCGGAATCGAGTTCTTCATCTTTTACGGTAGCGGACCGACCTCAACAGAAGAAGGAGGTGGATTTCTTGGCTTTGCCTACACCCGAGGATTTCCAGAGTCCCTTTGATTCGTCGCCGTTTCAGGCGACTCCTCGTACAGAAGCATTGAGTCCAGTTTACCCTCCACAGAGTTTCCATCAGCAGGAAGAAACACGACCAGAGAATTCATGGTCGCCAAGAGCTCCCGTGGCCAGTAATCAAACTTCGTTTGTGCCATCTCAACCAACGGAGTCAGTTTCAGCGCAGCCAGTGCAGCAGAGTCGACCGCAGTATGTTTATCCGCACTCGCAGCCAGTGACTGCAACTCCGCCCCCGTGGCAAGAGGACTCGCAAGGGACACAGGCAGACCAGGAATGGCAAGGCTCTCCTCAGGCTTCTTACCCCTGGACTGGTGGTAACACACCGCAAGTGTGGAATTCAGGTCAGCAGCAACAGTACCCGGGAACAGGGTATACCGGCTCCCCGAATCACTCTAGTCTAGGTCAATCGTCTCGATTAGGATCTGTGGGTACAGGTCCTGGTGACAATTTTGGTAGTCTTTATATGCAACAAAGAGGGAGCGCTTACGGCCAATCCTCAGCTTTGGGATCATCACAGACTGGAGCTTCCAAGCCTTCAAAATCACCTGATACGCTCTTCAACGACCTGGTAGACCTGCGGAGCGTGAATGCGAAATTCAAAAGCGCCAGCCTTGCAAATAAGACATCAAATACCAGCAAGGCCGGCCCTTAATGTTTTTTCAGTTCCTTCAGCAAGTGCAGGGATCTTAGTGTTTCTGGAGTAAGGGGCTCGCTTGCTTCGTTTCCCCAGCACCTCCACCTGTATTTCGATTTCTTTTTGTGTACTTATGTAAAAACGAGATTTTTCTACAAGATTTTTCTACAGTCATCTGCAGCACTGAGTAAGACTTGCCTAGCATAGTGTGTGTCGATGTGATTCTCAATCAAGAAACTGTACAGTTGTCAAATATATGGTGTGTTTCTACGTTTTGCTGAATACTGTTCTCTAGTTTCTTTGGTCTAGCGGACCAACGTTTCTGAATAACTCTTGTCACATCGAGGTGGTTTTGTTATCGACTTCCAGCCGTGCCAGTGGCAGTACAATGCTGGTGGTTTTGCAAGCCTCTTGACAGATCATGCAAGAGTATTGGGTGGCTTTGTTTTTCCAGTGTGAAGAGGGTCTAGGTTAGCTGTATTTCAGTGTGAAGAGGGAGTATTGTTTTTCCTGGATTGCAGGGATATTCTGAGTAGAGTTTAGTTCAGGTTCGATGAGAAATGAGATCGGATCGATCACCTTGTGACTGTTCAGAGAATACCACCCTTTGCTCTTTGCCTGGTAGGGCCGCAGGACGGAAACTTGCCGGTTGGTGTCTCCAAGCAGGCGTGCTCCCTCAAAGGCAATTTGCGTAGAAAGGGAAAGTGGCTGCGTGAGAAGAGGTGGGGTTGAAAGGCTGGTTGAAAGTCATTGAAAGCCCTAGTAAGAGGCTATGCATTTTCAATCCATACTGTGTAAGACTTGCTCAACTTAGTGTTTCAGTCGATGCATCCCTAAGAGTGGGTGAATCACTCCATGGCATCCGGGTTTTTTAGTTTTTACCATAGATTTTTCATGCATGATGCGAAATGACCAGTGAAAATGAGGGTCAGAGAGTTTGATTGATTCAAGTTGGGTCCGTCTGTTCGGAGCCAAGGACTGTTGAATGGCTGCAGGTGCTGATCAAGTCTTGTAGCAGTGGGACGATATCAATGCGAGTGGATGGTGAGGAGATGAAGACGACGCACTTGTTTTTAGGGGATTCTCGCTTTGTGCGAGGTCGGATTTTGAAGCTTGATGATGTTCACTTGTATGTGACCTGCTGCTGGTGTGCAAAGATTCTTGTTCAATCGTGAATCTTTTTTTTGATTGAGAAATTTCGAAAGTTTGGTGACTTTCACGTCGAGCAAGATGGCAAGGATTCGCTCTCCTACTCGGAAGAACTACATTGAGAGTTCGCAATATCAGAAAGAACACGGGGCCAGTGCTCATTCTAAGAGGGTCAGTTACGTAGCCATGGCTGCTGTGATTTGGTTGGCCCCTGTCGTCGTCGTATGCCTGTAAGTTTATCATACACATTTGAATCTTCTTGTTGTTTTGAATTTCAACATTGTTCCTGGTCTCTTTCAATGATTTACCCCTGAAGAACCAAGAATCCCATATTGCGCATCATGTTTTTTTAGCAGTTCTGAGTAGGTCATTTGAAGACTGTTTTTTTCCTTCAATTTTGTTGATTTTGGACCAACACGTATGCAGTGTCCGAGCTTGATTCCAGTGGCATAAAATTTGTCTCCATCTGAATTATTGATTTATCAGAGAATGATTAATTAAATTGGTCATTTTCAGACCTTGTTTCTTCAGGGCTTAAGCGAATAGAATCATTTAGACTGATTCATGGTATTTAACAAACCTAGATATTGGAGACCTAAAGACGTATGTGGCAAGCAGGTGGCACACAATAGTGAACCTGGACGGATCTGGAATGAACATGTGGAAGTTTTGGAAGGCTACCAGCTTTGATGGACTTCGTAAAATTTGGCCCATGCCCAGTTTTTATGCCTGCAAGCTTATCTTTACTTTTGCAGCTTTTGAGGCCCTGCTGCAAATCTATGTCCCAGGGGAGAGACACATCGGCATTGTGTCTCCTACAGGAAACCGTCCAGTTTACAAGGTGCGTTCTAACACTTTTTAATCTTGTTCGTCCTGGGTCAGCAATTATACTGTTATTAGCTTTTTTCGGTGAGTACTCAGACTCACTTTAGTGTGGTCTGACTTGCAGAAAAATGGGTTTTCATGCTGCTTAATAACTCTTTTTGTATTCTACTTTGCCTACAAGTAAGTCTCAACACTTCCTGGACAGAGATTTTCTTGTAGATCTTGATAAAGTCTTTCGAGGAGGTACATAGCAAAGAGGTTTCTCAAGTAAGAGGGTTTAGTAAAATTAGAATGTTTTGGAGGCCTCTGAATGAACACTGTGACCATCAGGAAGCCTCCTCAAAAATTATGGTGGGGATTCTCTTTATGATGTGGTCTAAGAGTTCCTGAAACAATCTAATCTTACTGAATACCCCATTATTAGTTGCCCACAGAGGAGTAGTTTGCATTATACGATTATCTTTTCTGGATGCGAACTGTTCAGTTGTGCTGATTCATTGATATTGCGAACGTGTTTTATTAAGCATTCCGCGCTTGAGAGACGATGTGTTGGCAACTCCCAATTTTCATTTCTGGTCTACGAGTAGAGGTCCCTTTGCTATTTTTTGAACTGTGAAATTAAGTATTCTATGAACAGGGAAAAGTATTTCGCTCCTGCTGGAGTGTATGATCACCTTGGTGAGATATATTCAGCGCTTATTATCATCGCCCTTGTCACCTGTAACTTGCTCTTTCTAAAAGTAAGTTTACTCTTTTTTTGTTGGTCAGGTGCCATTGTGCTGTCGGGTTAACCCTTAAATGAACCTACTGGTGAAATGGCGTAGTGCATATTTTGTTGCAGCTTGACAGATTTGTTCCTGGATTCGTTCTTTATTAACGCAGAATAAAATAGTAGGTTGTATTTTTTTCTATACATGATGCCTGCTTCTACGAGAGCTCTGTATGTATTTGCTGATTAATCTAAGTATCTTTCAGTATTGTGGTATAATTTTTGTTAGGTGGTCTGATCACCACGTTTTCGCTTGCATTACAGGGTTACACGTATCCCTCATCGACGGACTGGGGTTCAACTGGAAACGTTCTTGTCGACTTCTACTGGGTATGAAAGTGATCTATTTCATAATTTAAGTGATGATTTTGTCCTTCGTTTCTACGTTCTGTAAGCAGCCTTTCTAATCGATGATTAGTGTGCCAAGAAAAAGAATCTAGATTTTCGTTGATCGCAATCTTGAGCTAATGTTGTGCCTGCAAAGGCGGGTGCAAGATGTTTTCCATAGAATGTTATGTTATGCAAAGCTGCACCTTGATCTTTATCCTGGATTTTGAGCTGATTGCATGTTGCTAATTAACCTTATTGCGATGTGATCTGACTGTAACAGGGCCTGGAGTTGTATCCTAGAATGGGAAAAGACTTCGATTTGAAACTTTTCTTCAACAGTCGATTTGGCATGATGGGGTGGTGCTGTTTGATTATCTGCTTCCTTATCAAACAGGTCATCCCCACGCCAGAATAACATGTGCAGCGTCAAGACATGGTCAAGTCGGATTGTATTCACAATTCTTGCATCAAATGTATCAATTTTTTTAAAATTTAAGTTCGACACCGCAATACTATTCGAAGCAGAAACATTTGTAATAGGTGTGTTAGTGCAAAATATTTCCAACAGGTTTAGATTGTGGAAAGACCTTAATGGAGCCCTTTGGTTTTTCCATCAGAACTTAGTAAGAGATTTTCATTTCCCATATATATACATCTGCCGTGTTCCATCATGACACTGCCTCATATACCTTGTGTGCAGTGGGAACTAAAGGGAAGAATTTCGGAATCATTGGCTGTATGTGCTCTATTGCAGTTGGTGTACCTTCTCAAATTTTTCTGGTGGGAGGGTGGTTATTTGAATACCCTGAATATGATGCATGACCGAGGTAAGCGCTTCTTCTGTGGTGACCTGTTCCATAGCAACAAATTGGTTGATGAATTGAGCCGGTAGATGAATTAAAGAATTTCCATGTCTGTGACGGAGACCCCACTCACACCAAGTAGCAACTTTAGCTAACTGGAATTAGTTACTAAATGCTTGCACTATTAGAATTGTGTTCGCACTTGCGGGTAGGAATGGTGTTAACAAATTGAATCGAGTCCACAGTTGTATACCTGAATTCATTCCTACGACCCTTGCTAACAACAATTTTAACATCACGTTTGAACACACCTAATTGGTGCTCACTCCCACTAACTTGCAATAAATTTACATTCTTTTCCGCCAGTTAGTCCACCGGTAGTTTGAAGTGCAAAACTTGGGGCACCAACCAAGCAGCAGCAGTTAGCTAACTGGAAAGCGTAACTCCCCATTATTCACCTTGCCGGTGCGAGCAAACAATAGGTTAGTTAACGTCCAACTAACAAATGGACCAACTAGCAAATTTGCACTACTTGGTTGGTGGGGTGGGGGTTTAGAAGTGTGGAATTCTGGCTCAGTGAGGGTCTTGAAATGCCATTTTCTGTTGATAGATGAACTTGGTGATGATACCATTAGGATGAGAGTGATAGGTGGGCATGGATATGTTTGTTGTGCTGAGGGTTTTAGTACAGTGTCAATATCGTAGAGTACACGAAACCAATTTCTGGACTTGAACAATGCTGGAGAATCCATGAGATAGCAGGATTGTAATGAAAGGAAGGTTTGCGCTTGTGCTTGTCCTGTGCAGCTGGGTACTACACCATTTGGGGCTCTATGGTTTGGATACCGGCTGTATATTCGTCACCTGGTCTTTATCTCGTCAGTCATCCAGTGCAACTTGGCAGATTTGTACAAACTCTTGACCTTCTCTTTTTCTCCTTTCCTTGCTCTGGTAGATATGCATAACATTCTTTAGCTGCTGTAAGAACACACCCTTCTCCACTATAGATGGCACCCAGAAAGAGACTAAAAATTTTGACATTCAATCTGACCTACTCTGGCATAATGACGCTTTGATATTGAGACTCTTGCTGACACTAAAGGTAAATGCCCCTCCAATGCAAATTCGAATTTGCTTTTGTCAGCTGCACGCGTTGTCATTTGATTTGAATTTGAATTTTATATCGTGGGATGCTGAATACTTTTTTGCATGGTTTTGATTTTTTGTCCATGTGTTGGCTTTCGCTACAGATTGCTCCGTATATCTTGTTGGGTGGCTTACTCTGCATATATACGCAATATAATATTGACCACCAGCGTCAAGAGTTCCGTGAAACGCACGGGAAGGCAAAGGTGTGGGGCATATTTGCCACCAAGGTATGAGTCATCAACGTACTCCTTGAAGTAATGAAACGGATATAGCACAATACCAGTATTAGATAAGGGAAGACAGGTCACTCTTCTCTTAAGATTAGTACTGTAGTGTAAGCAAAATGTGCATCACTCTATTGTAGATCTATGGCAGATGCTCGAAAATCATAAATTTGTTGCTGTTAAGTGTTGATTAGCAATGGACATGGTGTGCAGATTCAAGCCCACTACGTAACTGAGAAGGGAGAGCACAAGCAGACTATATTGCTTGCTTCTGGCTGGTATATATTTGCCATTTCCTCTGCCCTACTTTTAGAACTGACTCGCTTTTTACTAGTAGAAAGTCCACCCTCGAAAAGGGATTCTAAAAAACCTAGCCACATTCCAATTACCAGGGTTTAATTTGGCTCGGATTTCTAGAATACCTCTATTTTCATTTTGGCGTCCCCCCCACTTGTACCTAGTTGAAGAATGACAAAGTTGTATAAGAACATTCTTTTCAGTATTTTAGTGCATGTATGGGTACTAGGGAAGTGTTTCTGTACTTTGAGGTCTGCAAAACTGAAAATGGATTCAGATTTTGTAAGTTCAGTACAATGATTGGTCCGTGGACCTTTCTATGTCACTACCCTCTGTCATCCATAGCGTGCGCGTGGGGTGCGCCTATTTCTCTTCAAGTGGGGGAAAGCTTTATCTGTAAGTGTGTCATAATTTTCATGGCAGACTGGAAGTCCCTTGCAAGAGTAGTAACCAGCCAATAATCATTTAGTAGTAGATTGCCTGATTTTGAAACCACACTCCCAATATTCAGATTCCCTTTCTGCAGCATCTTCTTCTCCTTCGTCTTCTTGTGTTCCCCTTCCAGAGTGAAGAAACAGTGAATAAAAAGCATAGTTTGTAGAAAGTCAGGTGCAGACTGAGGAAGTCAAGTGCCAGAGTTTCTCTCCTTTCCAAGCCTTGCATTTTTTTGATTCTCACAGAGACTGAGGCACTTGATGCTTGCTGTTCCTTTGCAGGTGGGGCCTCGCACGACACATCCACTACGCCTTTGAGATTGGGGCATACTTCTTTTGGAGCGTGCCGGCGCTTTTTACCCATGTACAGTATTTCACCTTCATTTCTTAGCAGCAGCCCTTGCTTGCACCTTCTATTGTTGCCATTTTGTCTAAAGCGCATCTCGTGTGCTTTTTAAGTTGTAATCGCTTCTATTCACGATATGGGTCACGGGCTCCGCATGTTGTTGCCAATGTTGGGATGGAAGTTAAGGCAGGGAAGGGATCATGGTGGTTCATTACTGCTCCGGGAGATTACGTGGTGGTGCTTTTCTGTGCGTGCTGTGATTACCGATTGCCTTCTGCCATTTTGTGTGGAAATCTTTTTTGTCGACTTTGGATCGAAGAGGAGTTACAGAAGGGGAAGTTTGAGTAGGGAGCAAGGAGAAAGTCTCTTGTAGAATATCATAGAATATCCGTAGTTGCTTGTTTCATTTTTGGGTGTTAGTGTTGGAGGTGGTTTTATATTTTTCAAAGACAAAGATTTGATACTAATAGTTGCTTTTTCATTCAGTAGTGGATGTTAGCACCCCCACCTCAAGGAGGTGGATTTGGATTGTTGAGTAGTGGACATGAAGACCGTATGCTAGTTTGTGTTTTTTGAATTTTGGTCTTTGAATTTATATCTATCTTTGAAAAGGGCCAATACTTTTTGAAAAAATGGGTTTTCACAAATTTTACCTCAATGGGCAAGATCTTGAGCATTGTCTTGGGTTTGGGCATTGTTTTATTGTCTCCCCTTTTCCTTCCTTTTTCTTGTGTAGCTTGAAGATTGATTTTTTACAAGGTGTCGAAGCTTCACCCTTTACCTTTACTTTTCTCCATGACATGTGTCAAAACTTTTAGAGCTAGAAAACCTACCACAACATCAAGTCTTAATTATTACTATTGAGAAGATGTAGCCTCATCCCCACTTTGTAAAGTTTCTTTTTGATCTTCATTTGATGTATTCAAATCCTGTACTAAATCATTTCCTTTTCTTCATTCCCACTTATGGGAAATAAAGATTTCCATAAGCTCTCCAAAAAAACAAAGGATAAGGTAGGAGACCATATTTGCACCACAATTCAGAATCCACACTATTTGCACCACTGTGAATCAATAGTGTACATTCAAAACTTTCAAAATGTACTGTACCGACACACAGTGACCATGACCGACACATAGTGACCATGAAGTGACACAAATAATCACATGACACAAGTAGGGTCTCCTCTCTTCCATCAAAATGGCTTATCAAAGTGAACCACGATATCTTTTAACACATAGAATTCAACTTGGCCTTACTGTTGAGAAGCTTGGGTTGATGAATTTCCTTGGATCAAGTGCATTCTGTGGGGAGACAAAGTTAAGTCTGCCACGATAGGGCTTTTCTTTTTAAGCTTTTAAATTTTTAATTCACTTTCTGATCTTCAGTTTTTAAAGTTTTTTTTTCATTTTTTTTAAGAAGAAAAAGGTACATTTTGTGAGTCATGAGCATTGCATTGGTGACTTTAGCATCAGTTAACAAATTTGGTTCTTTTGAATTGTGCTGATAAAAACTTAAGTATTCTGCTTCCATGGATGGTCTCCTGATGCAGGCCGCGCCGTACTTCTCCTTGTTCTTTCTGACCCTTCTTCTCATTGACCGGGTTGAGCGTGATGATAAGAGATGCAAAGCAAAGTAAGTGATACCACATCCACCACAACTCCCAATGATAAGCTTATAACAATGTCATAAACAATGTTCATGTATGTAAGGACAATGAGGACAAAGAGAACAAAGAGATGTTGGATGAATGAATGATTGAATGAATGAATGATTTTTAGAATTTTTAAGAAACAAGAAAAATTTCTCACACATATTTACCGAGTCAATGGATAATTGAATGGCTGACAACCAAGGTGATAGACTTGTCATTAGAATAAGCTATTTTTTTTAGGAGTGTGCACCTGAAAACGTGTCTTAAAAAAATATAAGATAATAATTAGATCATCATTACACAATGTTCAACTTTAGAACATTGAAATTATGGCACAAATTTTTGAAGAATCTACCAATTGAATTTTGACTTCTTAAAAATTTTAATATAAATACTTAAATACCACTCTTGGATTTTACATCATCTTAAGGTTCTTTTGTAAGTCTATAGACCAAGCCAAAACAATTAGAAAATTTATGAGCATTCTCATTGGTCAAGAGGAAGTTTGACCTATAAGAATGTTCACGTTTGTTGATTTCTTTAGCTTGGACTCAAATGGAAAATGACCCTTAATTGCAATTCAGATGTTTGTGATTAAAAATCAAACCTCATTAGTACAATATCATAATTCTCTTTGTGAATTTGTTTGGTAATAGCTCATTTCAATGTTCAAAGAAAACTTCTAGTTAGTTTATTGTTAGCAGATGGAATTGGGAAAAAGAACCCCGGTTGCAATTGGGGAAAAAAATGGTTGCAATTTGAAAACATTAGAAAAAAAATGGTGAAAAAATCTATAAATTTTCTATTTATAATTGAAAAAAATTGAATAAAAACTTAGACTTAGTACTTAAAAAAATAGTTCAATATAGGAATTAAAGAAAAATAGCTCATAAACCTTGATAATTATCCCCAATGTTGACTCATCCTACCTATTGAAGGTATGTCCTCATATGACATTAAGAGTGGTTTTAGTAAGACTTTCAAGACTAATTCCAAATACACCTTTGAACTAAATTCAATTTCCTAATACCACTCCTACCACCAAGTGTGGACTAGTCTTCAAAACAAAGGAATCTAAATATTTGTTGAGACTGGTGTTAGTAAGACTCTCATGACTGATTCCAAACACACCTTTGAACTAGATTCACTTTACTAATACCACTCCTACCACAAAGTGTGGACTAGTCTTCAAAACAAGGGTATCTGAATATTTATTAAGAACGGTGTTAGTAAGATTCTCACGACTGATTCCAAATATACCTTTGAACTAGATTCACTTTCCTAATACCACTTTCAATACCAAGTGTGAACAAGTCTTTAAAAACAAAGGTATCTTAATAAGTTAATATTTGTTAAGAGTATTGTTAATAAGACTCTCACGACTCATTCCAAATACACCATTGAACTAGATTCACCGCTTTCCTAATACCACTCTCAATACCAAGTGTGAACAAGTCTTTAAAAACAAAGGTATCTTAATAAGTTAATATTTGTTAAGAGTATTGTTAATAAAACTTTTCTAACTAATTCCAAATATACCTTTGAGATTCACCGCTTTCCTAATACCACTCCTAACACCAAGTGTGAACAAGTCTTCAAAAACAAAGATATCTTATTAATAAGTTAAGTTAAAAATACATACATAAATTCTAAAGTCACTAAATAAGCAACTAGTGAGGCACTTGCAATCACTTGGAAGAATATCCCTTTGGAGGAAATCTGTGGATTGTAGAATGTCTGGAAGCCTACTGGAGAATAAAAATAAAAGGCATCTTCTTAGCATCCAAGGCGTGGTAGCAGTGGCTTATTCTCTTGTTAGCAATTTTTTTACATTTGAAAATATTCCAGATTTGATCTTCTTACCCAATTCCTAAGGTACCTAGATTGCGGAAAAATTAGATTCCAAATTCCCCTTGAAAAACGTGAGCCTCACCCCCCCCAAAAAAATATATATTAAAAAAAATGAAAAAGCTACCAATCAATTCTTTGATCAATTATTTTGATTATTTCAAAAGAATGTGAAAGAATGTTAAGTTATCTTCAATTAGACGCTGAATTAATTTTCATATATAATCTGTGTGTGGTGCAGGTACATGAAATTCTGGGACCAATATAAGAAGAAGGTGCCAAATAAGATTGTTCCCTTGCTTTATTGATTTATTTCTTTTTCTTTCTTCTTTGAATTTTTTTTGTTTAAATGTTTTTTTTGGTTTTTTTTTGGCCCTTTCCTGAGATGGGGGGCTTGGAATTTGTCTTTGTCATCAAAGGGCAACCTACTTACGCTTAGAATGTTTCCTGTCTGCCGTTCAATCAGCATGTGGTTGTTGGTTGAAATTGAAGTTCCATTAGTTCCTCCATTTATTTTTAAAATTTTCATTTTTGACACAAGTGGGTATTAGTATTCTAATTAAAACCAAGTGGCAAAAAAACATTACATTACATTGAAAAAACCCAAAGCAGTCAAAACCCATGCCGGGGGGGGCTTTGCCCTCCCTAACATGCAAAGGGGTCCCCCCATCCAAGAAGTGACATCTCCTCTTGTTGGATCCATGGGAGGGGGCACTCAACATGTACAAAATATTATGGAGGATTGCGGTTGCATAATTAGGTAGAATGTGAAGTATCTACTTATATGAAATATATAAGGTAATTATATTTGAAAGGGTCTCAATATGCATTTCAACTTCATTCTCATTATTCAAAAAAATGGTATTTTGTGGATACAAAGAGGAATTGAAAGGGTCTCAATAAGCATTTCAAATTAATTCTCATTATTCAAAAAACATATTGTGTTTTGTTGACATGAAGAGGGTTTTCAGATTTTTTTAACCATATGTAATTAAGATATTGTGTGAATAAACTATGAATTTTCATAGGCTAATTAGAGGTGTATCCAAGATTGACCCTTAGCTCTCATGTATAAAAGTTATAAATTTTAGGCAAAAATATAGAAGGATTGGTTTTGCAACACAGTTACAATCAAATGTGTTTATCTTAGTGAAAAAATTTATCAATAAATTTGAGGTTTCTTATATACATTTTATTTTCAAAATCTTATAAAGAATTTATATTCTTTATTCTTCCAAATTTTTATTACCTATTATTATATGGCTAATTTAAGCTATTAGATTCTTTCTTCTTAAGGGATTGCTAAAATTAAACTTTGGGTATGGATTTTAGAACAAATTTTAAACCTAGTTTAGATTGATGACAACTAAAGTTATTTTATGATGATTTAAAGTAGGAGTGTTTATGTAGAAACAAAGAATGCACATATTCATGTGGTTTGTGGAAATCAGCATGGCTAATGACCACAATGATAAGCTTGTTGCATCAACGTTAAGAATTAATGCTTGATATTAAAAGCGAAAGATTAGTTATAGGTGTGGTACCTCAAATAAAGCTATTTATTTTTACACAAAATGATTTTGTGAGGCTCTATTTTTCTTACAATCTTACAATTGAAAATGATATCATGACTAATAATTTTGTTCACCTCCTACTTTTCTAGACCAATACTATGACATGCTCAAACTTATATAATATTTATTCAAATTTGGACTTCAAGGTCTAATCATCATATTACCCCGTAAAGTTCAATAGTATTTTGACGTTCAAAATTGTTTTAAAATACTAGTATCCAAAGTGAAGCCAAAATCTTCACAAATATTCTCTAACAAATCAAAAAGTATAATCTTTTAGACATCTTGTTCAAGTACATCCTCCTAAAATCTTAGAGTAAAAATCCTTGTCGATTGCAAGTTCAACAATGCTAGTATGTGAGCTTGAAAATGCAAGCATGAGAGCCTAGTATATGTGCAACTAAATATCCTATAACCATTGAAGCTGCTATAATATAAACACCTATAATATACATATCCTTAACATAATTACACTAGAATTGTGGAAGGTTTCTATAATATAGACACCAATAACATGGGTGTATAGTCACCTTCCAATGTTCACAACACAAATGGATCCTTCATTCCTCCACAATAAACACCACTAGTGTGATTGAGTAATGGAATTGTTGAAGCAACTAGCCCTATAGAATATAGGACTATGAAGAAAAAATAGAGTTATTGTCACAACTATATGGTCTCCAAAATATACTTAGAGTTGAATTTACAACCATACACAACCTACTAAAAATCCTAACAACATAAACACCCTTCAAACTAGCATACATATTCACAAACAATTTCAATTCAATCCACCTAATGCTAACCCAAATTAAACATACTATTTGTTACCACAATCACCCTAACAAAAGTACAAAACTATACTCATGTCCATTGTAAACATGCTAAAAAGTTGTACATATCCTCTCACATTCCACAAAGGTATAAAGTTCACTCAAATATCATTGGAAATGAAAAAGACAACACACTAATAGTTGCATGTAGTCAAAAAGAAAATAACCTACCACAAAAAGACTACAAACACGTACACTCAACACCCTTCTACTTCCACCAAGACAATTGGTTTCACCTAAAGTCATACGATATAAAGATCCTATTCACTTCCACAAATCATACATGTATAAAAGAATGAAGGTGAAAACAACATTGAATTTATGAATCAACTTCCTAACATTCAAAAATGATCACAAAACAACCACATCGACCAATACCTATCAAATAACATTTGGATAAACACACACATCTCATATGAACAAATCATCCAATTACTAAAGATGACACTATGGTTTTCTTTATTAAATTCTTCATTTAATTTTTTTAATGGGGCTATCTTACATACAAAATTTAAGTTTCCAAAAATTTTCCCAATGCCATTGTTCTTTACAAATTTTTCCTTCCCTCTACTACAAACACATACATAGTATACACCATGAAACCAACAATAAATAATTTAATTCAAGTGCTATTGACCAAGTAGCCAATATTAATAATAAATTTATCATTCAACACTTTAGAATTTCCACTAAAACTATCCCATAAACATCCCATTCAATATAAGCGTGTTTCACATATGGCTTCAAAGATTGAAGTTTAATGGACTATAAACTCTATTGTAGTATTGTACAATTTTCATAATGATCATTGAATCTACTGAGGTGAACATCCCTATTTGTGCAATGTGATAATTTGTGCCATTTGTAGTCAATTTCTTACATTTATACTTCATTTCATTGATATATACACTATTAGTAATTTAGTACCATAACACAATCTCAATCAACTACCCTTCATTGTAGATTTTCTTGATTGTGTCCATTTTACCACCCACATGAAACTATTTGTCCTTATCTATATTCACGGTACTATGAAAAAATCACAAGGCCCCTATCTATTAAGGCTAACTTATTAATAAAAATTCCTACTACATGATGTTTTTATGTAGCCTAATTTAAATGTATCAAAGTATGTGGAATTTCATGAATCCTATAGTAGCCCTACATATTATATAAAAAGATCCCCTTTTGAATTAAATGGACCCTATCTTTTAACTCACGTAGTTTTCCAAAAACTCAAGAATAATCTCTTTGGAGGTAGGAGCTAGAGGGGCCACACATATCTCATCCCTAAACACACTAAAGATAAAACTCCAAATCCCAACATCAACAATAATTTATTCCTCTTCCGCCATATCATTTCATAAAAGAAAACTTAAAAATAATCAATCTCAAATTTTAATTTAAATATCTATTTGCATTCATAAATCTATTTCCCTTCTCCACCACTAACCCCCACCTTCTTCTAACCTACCACAAAACAATTACCCTTCAAATAAATTTAACCCTTAAAGGATGCAACAACTGTTTTTTGTCCAATGAATGATAGATAATCCTTCAATTCTATATAGGACAAAAGTACAACTATTCACCTTTGGAATTTTGTATGAAAAGGAGAGATCTTCTACAATATTTTGACATTCAATCATGAATGTTTTTGCAGTTTTTTAAGCCATTGATTCACTAGGTACTCAAAAAATGATTTTTATAGTCACCAACCCATCTTGGTTAACTTAATATCACTAACACCCAACTATTCAATTCAATGGATCCTTTTTTTTCTTAGTAATTAACATAGAATCTCCCTCCTAGTATTGGTATATAACCTTGGCATCATTCAAATTTGGTTCTTAGACCTTGACATGGGTCCCAAGATGAATAGAATCTTCATTTACACCACCTTTAAAAAGAGGTTGGAGTCCCTTGTTTGTCACTAGAAGAAAACAATGTTATAGTCAACAAAAACTAGTTGACATTTTTCAAAAGTTGTATTACAATGAATGTAGATTTTCTGAAACTGTGTTGCAATCAACACAAATTTTCAATTTTCTATCACAAGAAATGGAAAATGTCAACTAGTTCCTATCGACTATAATATAGTTTTCTACTAGTGTGTCTTTCTTATTGCAGTCTATTAGCATTAACCCCTAAGTACTCCAATGTCCATTTTCTAGACAATGAACAGATTGAAATTCATGTTTCATCCCCCTTATTACTTGGATGAAAGTTATTTTAATTTGTGGAAATACTTTATCAAGTTGTTGTCTTGTCTAATGGTTAGATTTGGTGTTATTAGAGTACATTTTTTTTTCTAAAATTATTCATGTGCAAGGATGTCAAATGGTTGACCAAGACAAAATTGCATTGACTTTAGTTCAAAATAGGATTTGCAAAAATGTGGTCATAAATTTTAAGAACACAATTTTTTTTTTAAATTATTGTGTGAAGAGAACCTCATTTCCAATCCATTCCAACAAATAGTACTTCCTCAATCTCATAATGATCTTCTTGTTGGCTTTAATTTTTGGTCCCCAAAAGATCTTCATATTGTACTTGTGACGTTGTAAGTTGGTAGATTTTGCCTTTGATTGCTATCTAGGATTAACAAAACAACTTTGAACAATAGTTCCCCCTCAATCCATGCAATCATCAATTGCAAACAAATGAAATGATTGGAGGGGTCAATCAACATTGTTCATTTCTAAAGTTTGCATCTCTTTGAGTATTGTCCAATTGAAAGAGATGAAGCTTTGGAAGGTGAAACAAAGGTCCACACATGGTCTTGGACTCATACTAAAAAACCATAAAATGACTACCTCCCATTCAACAATAAAATGCCTAGTGGTGCTCTTTGAAAATGCCCCTAAAATTGCACTTTTCAATACTCTAAAATTGCACTTTGAAAAGGGCTCCAAATCTCAAAGTTTCTAGGATGCTAAGATTGCACCAAACTCTACATATAGTGTGAAATAGGTTTCAAAAGTGTTATTTTTAGCCTTAATCTATAATATTTTGTCCAATAAGGAGAGCATTAGGGGATGGAGGTAAGATTTTGCTTGTAATCAAATTTCTAAGGAATTTTGAAATTTTCCTTACAAATTTATAAGAAAAATATAAGTGATAGTATAGGTGAATCTAGCCATATGGATGGAATCTACAACTCAAAATCTACACCTTTTATTTGCACACCAATCCCAAAATATATCTTCCAAATAGCACTTTATAAGGATTTTAAATCAAATTGCCAATTTCTAAAGAAGACTCTTGATATCCATAGTCCATACCTTAAGTTAGGTTGTTTGTTTATTTCGTTTTGTTTGTTTGTTACGTTGAGATCTCTTAGATCATGCATCCCCAGCCGCATGTTTGGTATTGTCAGAAAGCCCTCAGCAAGGATGGGTGAATAGGCTATGTTTCATGGGGTTTGGACGTACGATGTGAAAGTTATTGAATTTCAAAGGGGTTTTTTTAATCAAAAATTTAAAAAATTACTTTTAACTTTGGCAATCACTGTGGCAACGTTTGCCACAGGGCACACTAGTTTAGGGGTTAAATCAACCACTATCTAAGATTATCTCAAGTAGGAATATCCTCTACCCACTCAACCCAATGGCTGACCTTGGTTAAGATATTCCCTTTGATGGAATATTCCCCAAGGGCGACCTGCGAACGGAAAGCAGCACGTAATCCCATTCAGGGCGAGACCCAATCACGAGCCTCATGACGTGGGCACGCAGGAGCCCCACGCCAAGGGGGTGAGAACCAATGGAGCGCGAATTAATGACGTGTGCATAAAGCATTCCCGCAACGGGGTCTCACCAATCACGAGATTCCGGCGGGCGCTGACGTGGGTGGCTCCAATACAAATCGGTGACCGGCAAGGCACGCCTCCTTTCGACGAACAGAGACACTACATATTCATTCATCTATATATTTATTCATTCATCATTCGCAGCCCGCCCCTAAAACGGGATATGGTCTCATCCATCCAATCCCCGGCTGGGGGATGAGCCCATGCCCATCCCCCATGAATGCCGCCACGCATCATGGGACGCATCTGCCCTCCGACTACGTCTTCCCGGCTTGCCACTCTCACTCCCCCATTATCGCGTCTCGCTATCGCCATCGCCATCGCCAGCTTGCTTTGCGCTTCGCCTTCGTCGTTTTATACTAGCTATTTTCGTCTTCGCGCTCGCTTCTTACATTCTCCGCCGCTTCGGGAGCTTTCTCAGGAGCTTCGGATCGTTGCATTTGGTGTCGTATTCCCTTCGCTCGAAGGCGTTCTTTGCGCTGGAGGGGAGGAACTAAACTAAACCCTAGCGGTCTTTCGTTTGGGCCGCGTTCGGGTTGCGTTTGCGTTTGGCGCTGCGTCTGTGGAGGTTTTGGAGGATTCGGCTCTTCTTTCGTGTTTTTTGGAGTTGTGATTTGTTGTTGTAGTGGTGATGTGGTGTGGAGGTGAAGGGTTTTGAGTTCGGTTGGGGGATGCTGTTGTCCGGCGCTCTTTACTAGGGAATGAACAGTGGAGCTTCTTAGAGTCGCACATATGCTTACGAGTTTTTCCAGTTTGTTGTCGTCCTTGACGTGGTGCCTGAAGTTAGGATGTCGGGAGGGGTCGATGTGTTGTGGGATGTTTAGATCCTTAAGATTTGAGTGACGACGGAGTGCCAGTGTGGCCCCCTTTGTCTTTGAAGAAACCGCTAGTGTCGGGTGAACTTCCACTAGTGTTTCCCAACACACCGTCCCTGGAGACAGGCCACCATTTCTGTGCTCTCTCTCTTCAGGTTACTCTGGGTTGGTCGTGACGTACCAAGGCCACACGATGTGGTGACCCGTTGTCATTCGGATTCGACCCTGTGAAGGGACGAGGGAGACTCGGCATCTTCTTGGTTTGAAGAGAACGAGAGCTAATCCTGTTGTACTCGAGAAGAGATTTGTTGGATTCGACAAAGTTTGTTTCTATTGCAATTCTCTGGAGTTTTGAAGTTTTTTCTCAAGCTTGAAGGGAAAAACTAGTTCGTCAGGATTTTGAAGCTGAAAGAGTTGTTGGAAGATTCACACAGTTGCGCTACTGGATCTGTGAAGGAATCCCTCGTTTTTGCTTTTAGCGATTCGGGGTTCCGTGTTTCTGCGCTACTAGGCACTTGTGAATCTTGATCTTTCTCTCCCTCGTCCGAGTTGGGTGAATTGAATAATGGAGTTTGGAGGTGTATGCGACATCCACGTCTCTGAATGCGAGCTGGGACAGCGCCTGGACTTCCCTGATAGCCTGCGATTGGTGGGGTCTCCTCCTTACGGTTGAGTTCTAGTCGAATTTCGCGTAATTCCTTGGGAATTGCTTGCCCAAGGCTGTTCCGAGCACCGAGTTTTGAGAACCAGCGGAAAGAGGATTTTGCGTCCCGAATGCGTTTGGCGACGTTCTGTTCTGTAATTGATGTGCGTGATTTGACCCGGAGTTACTGCTTTCTTGGACTTCTTCCCTGCCGTCCCCTGCCCCGAAGGCTGAAGGCTTTGTAAGATTGCAGAGTTGCAGAAGAAAGGGACTGCCGATCTTACAATGCAGGAGTCTAATCCAGATAAATCCATGAGCTTGTTAAGCTCTTCCAACGGACCTTCTGGCCCTGACTTATCCCTTCATATCAGCCCACCAAACAGTAACAGCGATGATCTGCTACGCTCAAAGTCCTCCTCCGTCGTCCCACAGTATGTAACCCAAGACTTGCCCGAGCATGTTCACGGATTCGATCTCTGGAAGCAACCTTCGAAATCGATGAGCTATGATAGCGAGAGCAACGTCTCCAGTCCCGCAGTTGAGAGGTGTGCTACTTACGACAATGTGGGCGCATCGACCGTTCTTTGTCTGGCAAATCCACCTCCGGAGCCCCCCCAGTTTGCCCAACAGAGAATCCGAGTCGACGAGGGGATGATCACGGGAGGCAGGGAAAAAGTCCAAGAGAGCAGCGGCCATGTGTATCCCTACATGGTGAACAGATCGGAGCCGATGCACGTCAGCGCAGAGAAGACATCTTCGCCCAGAATCCACGCTATGTACAACGGCCATGATGGTTTCCCCCGTCGGAGTTTCGACCACTTCCACTCGCAGCAGAGGGTCTTCCCACAAGCTCCTCGCATCATCAGTACTACAAGTCCTGCTGCTGTTCCTGAGCTTTCACTTGGTCGATTGGGCGGACCAAGTGTCCACCCCGAGGCTTTGTCCAGATCTGATTCTCCCAAATTTCATAACTACCATGTGGTAGGGAGGGAGTCCGGGCTGAGGTTTTCCAGCTATTACAGTTTTCAAGACGAGATTTCTTCCCAAAAAGGTATGTCTGGTCTGCAGGCGTCGACGTTGTCCGGGAACTTGTCAACCCTATTTGGAGATTGCGGGGCGGCCTACAATGTAAAGCACGATGGTATCTACGGGAATCCTCCCTTCCGTTCGCGATACCCACTGAAGTCCCCTTCCAAACGTTCGGTACGAGCTCCCAGGATGAGGTGGACTACTGTTTTGCATGACCATTTTGTCCAGGCTGTGGAGCTTCTCGGCGGACACGAGAGTAAGTATAGTAGGTAGTCGTTTTTGTGCTTCCGGAATTTTGAGGGAAGTATCTAGGTCATGTTATCTATGATTCATTAGTCTGTATGTGTTAAGGAGGAGAAGGTGTTGGCTTCATGTTCTCATTGAAATTTTTTACTCTCCGACAAGTATTTCAGCAATTACTACTAGGACCGAATTTTCTCAATGGGATTTTCAATGCCTGAAGTTTATTCGTGAGCCTTTGGATGATGTTTTGCACAGGAGCGACACCGAAGTCTGTCCTGGAACTGATGAATGTGAAGGATCTTACGTTAGCTCATGTCAAGAGTCACCTCCAGGTGGGAAGATTGTTCTCGGATGGTGCTGTCGGATGTCGCTCTCATTTACTTGAATTTTTGATGATGTATTTCTGGGGCACCTACCTGAGTTACCGCCTTGAGAGTTCTGAGCACCCGCACTTGTTTTTGCCGGTCAATGCAGATGTATCGTACTGTGAAGACCTCTGACAAAACTGGTCCTACAACTCCAGGTTGGATTTCCAGTTGTGTATTTCCTAAAGTTCCAACCTGATATCTTATATTTCAAACATCCCATTTAGAGACCTACTGAATAGATGCTTCTGCGTGTTCTCTCTCACTTCGTACTTCTGCGTTCAGGACTTTCTGTAGATGAGTCGTTGCTGCTACGTATACAGAGTAGGGCATGTATGTCCTCTATTCAACTCTATGAACTACCCTGCTGTTGCAGGACCTGGAAACCTATCACATGTGCAGCGTCGTTTGATGCAAGATCACCAATAGAGGCACAACTGACGAGTGACAGTGTTTCTATAATAGGGAAAAATATGCACATGTCCAATTCTGGAGTACACAACCTGGATTTAAACGATTTCCGTCGTCTGGGCGACTCCCAAGATGCCACTGTGCAGAACAACAATCCCTGGCCTCCGAACTACAACTCAACCGAGAGAGGTATCAATCAGGAATCTGAGGTGTTAATCCTTCGTTTTTTGAGCGTGTATGTGGTGTCTATTCCATTCTTTTCCTCATTGTGTTTAACACAACACAACTTGTCAAAGAGCTTGTGATTTGGTTTAGCTGTGCATATCTTTAACTTGCTATACATCGCCTGATACTGAATGATATTCGTGGACCATGCTGGTATATAATTAATAGTATATCACTCCTTACGATACTCTCTTTGGATGAACGAGTATGTTCAACTGACCCTCAAAACTCATTGCTACTATCGTTCTCTTGGATACATTTTGATCACAGTTTCTGTGGGTTTTTATGCCGAACAGGTTGCTGGAAGTTGGGAACCCTCAGCTGTTAGATGGTGTGCAGATGCGTATAATGGACTCTATTAGCTAGCGAGTATATGAACTCTGTTCTTTAAGAGGTAGCTGTATAGTACTTTTTTTCTGTTTAATCTGTAGGAGTCAGATACTTGTGTTTATTTGTCGTTGAGTTGGAGGTTTGGCTGGAAGACAGCTGGATGGAACCAAAAATACGTACCTGGTTAGATGTTAGGATAATGAACCAGTAATAGGTTTGTTTTTAAGTTATGGTGATTATAGTTTAGCACTATTAGTGGTGTTATAACAGAGTAGGAGGGGTTGAAACCTTTAGCCAGTAACAGCTCCCTTCCTGATGAAGCTGTATATTCTGGCTAGATCCCTCAGTGGTGTTTTAAGTGTGGTTTAGTTCTACGTACATGAATATGTGCCATCATGTCAAATGTTAGCAGCCATCTGACTCCTATGTGAAGTAAAGTGGAGATGGTTGTGGTTTATACCATGTTGGACACAACTATGTCTATTATATGCATTGTCTCAAGAGTTTGTATGAGGATGTGACTATGTTCTGGTTTCTTTTGTACCACACCTGATGGATATGTTTTTATGTATGTAATATGCTGCAGCATCTTTTAATCCTCTCATCTGTAATGAGTGGTGTCCTTACAGACTAGAATCCCCGTTGTCCTGAAGATGAGACCTTGGACAGAAGTGGGGGTGAAGTCAGGCTTCATGATCACAGCTTCAGAGACTGGTAAGCCTTGCTTGCCAAAACAAAACCTAAAAAGAATGTAGATTCAATTCCTTTGAAATTCCCCCAAATTTTCCATAAGATTTGTTGTCAGAATTCCATGGCTTTTGCTTATCAGGTAGGACAAAAGAAAGGTGCAAACCAGTGAACCTTCCAGATCTCCCCCCACCATTTTAGTTAGCTGGTATGGCTTTTTTTTTTCCTTGACAAAGACATACCCAGTGGGGTGTACTCAAGGGTATGCAGCAGCAGGTCATCATGGCAGGCATCTTGTGAGGTGGAAGTAAGCTTCCCCCCCCCCCCAAGCCATTGGCTGAGTAACTTGTTCATTCCTGTTGTACAGTGACTTTATGACAAATTCTTCCTGTCTTTTATCATCATGTTATTACATGTGTATCAGCTGACCAAACTCAGACCATACACACTGCAACTATTGTACTGTACAGTGAATGGAAGCTTTGAAAAATCCCAATCCTAATGGGAGGGCATATGCTCTGTGATGCAAAGACCCGGAGGAGGTCTGCATCCACTTGGTTTCACCCCATGATCGAATGCTGTCTGATTTCGTGGGATTGTGGAACAGTGGCAAGGTCCAGCCCATTGGCTCCTAAAATAGTCTTTCTGACAAGCCCACCTGCTGGGGAGGCTTATGGATGAGAAGACTGGGCATGGAGCCCTTGATTTCAGCAGGACTTTTGGGGGCCTGCACATGTGGTGCACCTTGCTTCTCGCTTTGTCAAGGCAAACACTCAAGGTTTGTGCATGAAAAATCTTTTCAAACCGACATACTTCTTCAGACTAGTGGCTCATTTGCTGAACATATCCTGGTTTACAGGTTGATAATTGAAAGGTGTCACGAGAAATTCACCCTGTTTGTTCTGTGCAGCATTTTTTGTGCGTACCTGATTTTTGGAATGGAAAGTGAGATTTTAAATCATTTTTCAGTCAAAGAAGTGGAAAGGAAAGTGGATGTACTTCACCATTTAAAGAAACGTAGTAGAAACAGTGGACACTGATAAAAAAACAACCAGTGAAAATACAGTACATAGATGAAAATGATGATGAAAACTTGATAATAAGATTTCCCTTCAAATCAGGCATTTTCTCTGAAATAATAATAATAAAATAATAGCTAAGAATTGCTAGTAAAATCAAAGTAGGTTTTGGAAGATAAGCCACATGATTAGGACAGATTCACTTTATGTTGATTTTGCAAGTAACCTAGTCCCATTTGTGGGTTTTAGAGCAAATTAATCCAAAAGTCATAAAATTATTTCTTTGCGGTGACGGAAATTGTCAAACCTTGTCACCTTTGAAGGCATAGATAAGAACAAAAAGAACAAACATTATTTTTATGATTCAACCACTTGAAGTTGTACTAGATTACTGTAGAAATGAGTAGAATATTTTGGGGAAACTTTACTTGCAATGATTGCAAAATAATAGCATTCAAAGGTAGAAAATCCATAAATTTCTTACAATCTTTGAATAAGTGAGTAGAATATAATTCTTCATGGAGGCAGAGTTTTGCAATACACAATCTTTTCTTGTAGTAGCATCCTACATCATGTTAGTAACATATTTAACTTGCAAAGTTGTGATGTAAAAAGTAGAAGTTTTGTGCATGGGTTGTCCAAAGTTGTTCATTAGGCTCGAAAACTTTAGGCACTACGAGTTTTTATCAAGACATCTATTGGGAAGTATATGCTCCCACGAAGGAAATACATGTCCGCACTTTGTGTTCAAATTTCATAAATATACATGACTTTGTATACTTTTAGAGTAATTTGTTTTGAATAGAAAGTCATGGATGTTGGATTTAAAATGATTTGCTTAAAAGGAATTGTATTTTTAGAATAATTTTTTTGTCATTCTTTAATAAATTGTTAACCATATAAATGGGTACAAGATAGAAGGAAAGAGCTTTATCATTAATAGTTCTAAGATGGAATCTGAAGATACTAACCCTAGTGGTGAAATAATTCTTGAAGGCAATCTCAAAGTTTGTTACTAATCACAAGATGACATGTGGCATTGTTTTTACGAAAAGACTTAATTTATGCCAAATCTGGCCTTCAAGTAGGGTACTCAAGAAGATGCAAAGATTGCCCCTAAAACAAGAAGCTCCATAACGTTCACAACACTAATCCAAATTAAATGAAAAATCTTAGTTATTCCTTTCTTTCCAAGACAAAATAACATTCCTAAACACCTATGATATTCTACCCTACACCTTCATTCATATAGAAACAATTTCAACCACACAAAGCAAAGGGAACAAATACTCTTATGCAAAGGTTTTCACTTATGCCTTGTGAATTCTAACACTAATAGCTAGAATGGTGGTCTTGGACCACCAACTGAATAGAGACAATTGAAATCATTGTGAGCAAGGCCCACCAATTGACACTACCAAGCTAGTGCAACCAACTTGAGCCTCAGGCACCGTGCTCTAAACTTAACCCATCTATTCCTTGGTACCCACAGACCACCCTTTCTTCTAGTATAAAAATCACCTAGACTTCAAAAAAAATTCTCTTTTTTTTCTCTTTTTTTATAGAAAACAATCAACAGAAAGAAATAATTCAATTTTCTGAGGGGGTTCCAAGAGCAAAGAACATAAATTCCAGCTCCCCCCCTTTGAATGCTGAAAAAATGGGGCCCCCAAATTTATGCCGTCAAAATCCTTGGGAATCCCCAAAACTCTTCAAGAATGTTATGCCCAAGAACTGGATGAAAAATTCCAGGAGATCTTTTTCCCCCTCCACAAGAATGGAATAAAACTAGATACCCCTCTCAAGCTTTTAAAAAACCCAAACCCAAACCCCTCAATAAAACCAAAACATTCTCTTTTTCTTTTTTTTACTTTTTTTTTCCCTAGACAAAATGAAACATTCTTCACTCAACCACCATCACCTCCACCTCACCTCACCCTACCCCACCCCAACTTGCCCCTATTTTTTTTAAACCAGTCATCATCGCCCAATTCCTATTTCGATTGAAATGCTAAAACCTAAAATAAAATTAAAAAAATCCGTACAACATGCAGAGGCCTTCGTTGACAATTACAAAGTCAGGAATAATCTGACCCTACTGAATACCGATGATGATGATGATAATCTGACTTTTTTGTATTCCCCCGGGGTGACGCAGGTGAGGTGTTTTTTTTGGCGTGAGTCCCACTCATGACGGACAACAACTTGTACCTTCCACTAATTTAATTGACAAGGAAATAGAATAATACTATTGATGGCCGGGGGGCACATGGATATTGCCTGCGACACACTTGATTTGGGGTTCAGAAAGGGGGTGACGAGCCCATTCCAAAACACATGCCTTTGCACATGCACACCTTTGCGACAAGAAACCGGTTTGTTTTTTTTAATATTTTTTATGGATTTTTTTTTTTTTGGGGGGGGGTCTTGGGGTGATGTACATCATCATCTTCTTTTTGGGGTGACGCACTGCAAGGGCGGGGAGCTTGGGGCAATGCGGCTTTTATTATTTCATGGCTAAAATGGGAAACAAACAACAAGCAAGCGGTGCTGACTAAGTTACTGGGATGTTCAGTTAGTAGTGGATGGAAGAAATTTGAAATTATTGTTAGAATAGGGTAGACAAGCCTAAGGTAGAAACACCTAAATGGGACACTTATTTGGGATCTCTTTGATATGGAAGGTGCGTATAGAAAAAAAAAATGATGTGCTTGTGTTAGGAAATATGGTTTAGGAAACCAACAGAAGTGGTTTCATATTTTTCTGAGCTTGTATGAATATTATATGAATTTTTGAAAACAACTTTATAGATGCATCTATTGTGGACACTAGACTAACACCAATGTGGGCACGAAAACACCCAAAAGAGACACATTCTAAACTTGTATCACTAGTATTGGTGATTGGCTATTTCTTGGAAGAATGACAACTTCTTGGAACCCTACATGTCTACTTTGGAACCCCACTTGTCTACTTTGGGTCGACAAGCCCTTGGATTTAGGTTGTTTTTTTAGGTGTCCATGAACAACTCGTATTACGTTTGGATGCTTCTACCTTGTTACCCCCTTGATTTGCACTCTAAATGTCTTAGGCCCAACTCTACGAGGTTGGCACATTTTTTCAAAGTTTTGTACATGTTTTACGAACAACCCCCAGGTGGAATGATGATTTTTCAATGAAAACTCTCATTTCTATGAATTTTTGAAGTGGCTTGCCCTAAAATTACAAAATCCATTAGAGTGAAGTCATGAATGCCCTATAAACAACCTATAACTCCCTTTCTATGTGTCCAATATTCACCATTAAAGGATTGACACAATACCCTTCAATCAATTATAATGTAGCTCATATATATAGTTTTCATTAGAGATCAACTTATATCCTTTCCTAATCAATGTCATCAACTTCAAAAATGAGCTTGCATTACAAATGCCCAAGAGTTGTCATCTAAAATGAAGGAATTTTTTAAGCTTATTTTTTTGAGAAATAATACTTCATACAAAGAAAATTTCAACAATGGATCAATTTCACAATGTGCATGATGAAAACATTGTGATTGAAATCAATGATAAAAACCATCTACACTGAATAGGGATATTATGGGGACCAAAAAGTTAAAGGGTCTAATTGTAGAAAATTATAGATGTTTGAAATGTGATGTACATCCCCTGGACACTTCAATAACTACTGATGTACAATAAAGGTAGATATTTATATAGTGTGGAATGTCAATTAATTAGTATGAGTCCCCTTCATACCCCTATTCAATGTAGATTTTTTTAGATGACAAATTATCAAGAATAAAGGCCTCCCTATCCAAAGTATCTATTGATCGACTTCAAGAATGGATTCTCATAAACCCTTTTTTTACATGATGCCCTAATTTTCAATGATGTGGAAATCTCAAGGCCAAGAAGGTTTTCATTGGTGGTTTCTAACTAAGTTTAACACAGTGACTTTTGGCAAAGTGGATGCCCTCATTTTATTGCAAACCCTAGTTTTCAATCCACTTATCTGATGTAGCTAACTCTCATAGGATAATGAGGTTCACTTTTCACTCCACAACGGACATGGTTGTAATGGAGGTCCATTTTTAAAAATTGGAAGTCTAGTATGCTAGAGATAGAAATTGATCAATGGAATAAATATGTGCTTCAATGGAATTCAAATGGACTTGAAATCTTCAATGTAAAATTTTATAACCCTACTCCTTTTGACATCTTGTATTCCCTTAGTCTTGAAATGATTGTCCACAATTTAGTTGAGATTATTTTATGCCAATTTCATCAATCATGTTGTTGAAAATAACATGATTAAGAAGGTTCCGAATTTTACACCACTAGAATCAATGAAGAATGTTGCATGTTTTCGTTGCAATCTCAATCAAATTAGCCACAAGGAAACCCCTATATGACTTCCTCAAAACAACCTTAAAAAAGCACAAGGCATTCAAAGTGAACAATCATTTTGGAATGGAGGGAAGAATGAACAAGTAGCAAAAATAAGAATCTTCACTGAGCTTTCTTATTTGTTTGAGGGCAATAAAATTTTGATGGTTTGCGTTGTTTTCACTTTATGCGGAATGCCTCATGTGTTTGCTATAATTGTAGAGGAAGAAGAATCTTTTCATATGCTCGCTATAATTGTAGATCCAAAAAGAATCTTTCCATGTGTTTGCTATAATTGTAGTGGAGGAATCTTTTCAATCCTATGTCCGATGGATGACAAAGAATTCTTTCATGGTTGCAAGACTGAAGTGGCAGATGTTCATACTTGGAATTTTGTGTGAAAGGCAGAAGGTCGTGCACACAGTAGTTTGACCTCCAATGAGTGCTTTTGGGTTTGTTTTTTAAGCAAATGATTCACATGGTATCAAAAAAGGATGATTTCCATGGTGACCCAGCCTGTCCTTTCTTACAGGGTGAACTTATTTCCTGGAGGATGTCGTACGCTCCAGACAAGTACAAATTTGAACTCAGCTTCCAACCTGACGGCTGTTTACTTACCAGTGTTATCCATCTACTTGATGATGTCATGATGCTTCTTAGATTCTTCCTGTCTTGAAGTTCAGTGGCATTGCAAGTTTTGTAAGGAAGTGCAAATTGTCAGTCGTTTTGGGTCATGGTGCTGTATGGAAAAAAGCACGGACAAAAACTTTAGAGTACACTATAAGCTTCTAGAATTTGGGGAGGCAGAGAGGATGTGCAAAAATGCAACTGATGATACAGGCAACAGCTACGGATTGAAGACAAGCATTCACCACAGGATTTGTACCGGTCAATTACTCATTATAAGATTTTCAATCCAAACTCATGTACACGGAGGTCAGTAATTTTTTGGAGTGGAGCAGTGTTGGGATCTCCAGGATACGACGGATACGACCGTAGGTGCGCAATTACCAATTTCGTATCGGTAGAATGAAGCCACCGAAATTTTGCAGTCTCAAGACCTCACGCCAAGTCAGTCGTCGAGCAATTGAATCACGTCGTCAAGGGGTTAAGAAAAGAGCTAGATTCCATCTTCGAATTGAAACGACAACGTGACATTCAATTATGACCAAATATACTTGAAACATAAATGCATCATTTCTCGTGTACACCTTGACCTAAACAACAAATTAGGGCACAGTATTGGGGGGTTTTGTGTTTTTTTCCTGACACAAATGAAACGGGATTTCATTGCAAGACTATTACAAGCCTACCAGCCACAGGTGGCCTGGTAAGAGACACACAAGATAAAACAGGGACCACAAGACCGACCGGAACAAGGAGAAAAGAAGGGAGCAGAGCACGAGGAAGGGGCCTCCTGGCCAGCAGCAGACAGTATTGGGTTTAGAATGCCTAGAGTATTCATCAAATATTTGTGTTGCAATTGGAGTGAGAAATGAAATAGGTGGTACTGAATTAAGTATGTATGTGTTGGTGAGAGAATTCACAGACCTGAACCCTAGCTATGTTATGAACGTTTCAATGTAACCTCAGATTGTCGTGAGTGCGTGCAATCAGCTGCAGATATTGTGACGATCGAAGAAGGAAAAACTGTTTGATGTTTTCCAAGTTGATCTTGGAACAGGATGCGGGCTTATATATTTGTGACAGATTCTTGAAGGAGGCAATACATCTACTTTCTCTGGTGATGCAACGGTTGCCTGACGTTAATTTCAAATTGAACAAACCGTATTGAATCAATCAACTACGGTAACCTGTACAGTGATCGAGGGATCGATAACAACAGCTAGTTCGGGTGGTGAATTCGATTGCTCCAGCCGGCCATTTTGAATCCTCAAGCTGGCCTGCTCGATCTGGTATCGATTGTTGATTCTCCGTTGTTACTCGTCGCCACAAGTGTAGCTAGTTGAGCAAACGCTCAAAGTCATCGATCGAACCCGACGTGGAGAAGATCGATTGAGGCTACGTTAGTGGGCTAGCTAGCTGTAAGGAGCCTGCAGTTATGGCCATCACTGTGAGGATCTCAAAATGGTGGAAGTGAAGACTGGAGACATAGCCGATAGACTATCTCATCGCACTGGGAATTTTAGTAGACTGTTCGATTCTAAGCAATTACAAATGATCAACATCTGTTTGAAGACAAAAGTTGTGCATTGTAGTTTAAATCGTGTGTGTGGGAAGGATTTACATCTTGGAGAGAAATGACTGAAATTTTTCATTAATTGTAAAAGGGATTCTTAGTTTTCAGCTATAATTTTATTTATAAATTCTGGAGACGACAAATACAACCACCACCGCACAAAACCATTCATACGACACCATTTTATAACTTTTGAGACATATATGGAGGTGTAACAGTCATCCAAATCGTGAGTGTTATATATCATTAGATTTGGCTCACCATGAATGCAAACTTTGTGTCACTACTTTTACCTCAATTCATGCACCTTCTGAATCAAATACATTAGGGGAAAAACCCACCTAAACCCATAATTCGTCGAGAATTGGATTCCCAAGAGCTTTTAAGGAGTAAACCCTAAAACCCTAACCGTGAATCTTCGACTGCATTCCCAAAATAAGCGCATTCACTATACATCGACAGATGAGCATGCTCGTCCATTTCCCTTCCAACAATTCAAAGAAGACAAACTCTAAACCTAACATTTGACTTGGATTCCGAATCTTCTTTCAAAGAATCTAAAGTGCGCCATTGAATTCCAAGTATCGTTTCCTTGCTGGCTAATGCAAAACCTTCAATCCTTTGCAATGATCGCCCCTATGTTTATGTTTGTTTTCCTCTTGAGAACTAGTACCAATTGGTTGTAGAGATTCTGAAGTTGGAGATCATCTTTGTTTTGTTTTTGCATATTCCCAGTTTCTGATGGGCATGACCACACTTTGCAGTTTCTTGTGTTGTGCAATCTGCTCAGTAATTAGGTTTCTGAATTATGACCTGGGGTTCGTGATAACATTCTTGAGAATTCCTATGGAGCATGTTCTGAATCAACATGGACAGGAATCCTTGAGATCTTGTTTTGCAAATTTGAACAAAGCGTTATCGTCTTCAAGAGTTCGCTGGTGGTTTCATTTTGCTTGATTTGCTCTCCTCTGATTTATTAGCATGACTTTGCTCTGAAATAAACTCTAGTTGGCACTGTTATTATGAAAAAGGTGTCATGGTACTTGTACTCCGTCAAGACTGTCATCAAGTGCGTGGTGGTGAGAATTTGTAATTTTATTGAATTTTTTTCATTGCGTTTAGTTGTGAAGGACTTGTCTAGGTATTGCCTTTTCTTGCGTGATTAAGTTTCCGAATTTGAGCAGGTGGTGGTGGTGTCGGTGGTTTCATTTTGCTTGATTTGCTCTGATTTATTAGCATGCCTTTGTTCTGAATAAATTGTAGTTGGCAGTTATTATGCAAAAAGGTGGCCTGTTACTAAGCTGGGTACACCCAAAAGTGCCACAAATTGGTACTGTGTCTAGTTACTATTATTAGGCTGTTCAAAATTTCATATTGTCTTGTTGGCAAGTGAAAAGGAGGTTTAGAACATGCCATTTGGATACAGTATGCAAAAGTTATGGAGGGTCAAAGTTTGTTTCTGAAAGTGTTTCTTCCACATATGTACATAATTGATTTTGTAGATGTACACAATCTGAAGATGGCAGTTTAAGGTTAGGTGCCATTTTGGGGGGTGCTTACTGTACTACGGTATTCAAGAATGCTTAAGATGTTGTAGAGATGAGAATATGTAGTTTAATTTTTATTCATATGTTTAGTATTGAAGAACTTGTCAACAATTTGCAGTTTCTTGGGTAAACAAATTTCTGAATTTGAGTAGGAGGTGGTGGATGATGTTTTAATCATACTAATCAACACATAGGAGTGTGAGTTCATTAACCCCTGAGTGCCTCAACCTTTCCAAGTGTGTTTAGATTGTGGAAAAGAGCAAGGGCTTATAGTTATCCCCAATGAAGCAAATTATTATTTTTTTCCAAAATCTTACCGTATAGATGTTTAAAGAGCTTGCTTATTAGTACACCTACCAATTTTGAGGGCAAAATTGCATAGGAGTTGTGAGATTATAACAAGAGAAATGTACATTTTTTATTTTCAATATGTTGTCCCTCTTTGCAATGTTTTAGAAATTTGCATATAAAACTTTTTGGGGATTAGAGGTGGCATGACCAACCGTAAACTATGTTAGCACACCAAAATGCATTTTCAAAAACCTTTAGTTCAAATGAAGAGATATATCAAACTCATTACACAATCCACCTTGCAATTGTTGAAATGCAATTTTTTTTTATAAATAGAAATTGTAATTATCTCCAAATCAACATTTGTATGTTTCAATTTTCAATGGTGAAAATCATGAAAACACTTTACCCTTTCCATTGGGACCATTTTCAAAGCAAACAGATAAGTATACTTTTAAGATCTCAAATCAAGTGAAATTGGCAAGCTTTACTCTTCCACTAAAATACAAATATGACTTTGAGGACCTCTCAAAAATAAAGTATTTACTTTTTTCAGTGAAAAATAAAAAATTTCAGTAGTTAACCTTTGAAACTGCCCATAAAAAATTTTAAATCAATCATAGGAATTTAATTGCCCATCCCAAAATGAGCCTGAGATTTCAAATCGACCATATATGGTTGGTTAGGCAATTAGGGGTTAAAAGATCTCTCACTTGCGTTGAATGCAAAGAGATCACTTTGGACGTGTGATGGAGTCATATGTATTGTAGATCAATTTTTAATCTGTTTATTATGAATTTATTTTGGAATTTTGAAGTGGGAGATTGTAGACCACTATACCTAATAATTTATGATCCCAAAGACCAACTATCATAAGCATTTAGTTTGCTTACCCCACATGCTAATAAGTCCATCCAAGTGTATGAACATTGAGTTGATGGCCTTGGTAATAAGGTGGGTACCCCAAACTGCCTCTTTTTACTACTATGCATAGTGACTACTATTAGATTGGTTAAATTTTACATATTTTCTTGCTGGCAATTGAAAGGAGGTTCCAACGCACCAAAGAACGTGACATTTGGATACCATATGCAAAGTTTGGTTCTAAAATAGTTTCTTTCACATAGGTACATAATTGATTTTGGAGATGTACAATACACAAAGTGAAGATGGCAATTTAGGGTTAGTAGCACATTTTTGAGTGACTACCTTCTAGGAGATAGAATCAATTTCCCTATGGTCTTAAAATCCATTTAGCTATTATTGAAGGTGGTGCATATCCTTTTCTTTTGGCATTGCTAGATTTGTATAATTGGGGATTGAGTGGTAATATTCTTGTGTGGGTTGGTGTTTGTTGTATGAATTTGTAAGAGGGGTAGTCTTAAGGAGGGAGAAAGGTGATGCATATCTTTTAGTTGGGGTAGGTCAGAAATGTTTATTGATAAGACAAATTTGGTATTGCATTTGTTTGTTTTTGTAGTATAAGTATAGTAAGTACAAGTTTTGTTAGAAGGTGGTGGTGGTAGCTAGGTCATGCATAGGGAGGTGAGATGGATTGGCATCCATTTATGATACGGTTGGTTGAATGTTTAAGTCCATTCACATTTGTATGAAATAATTGTTTTAGGGATGTTATATGTAGTTTTAGGAGTGGTTTGTTTAATTGCAAGGATAGCTTGATTAGGTTATATTTGAGATTTGAATTAATTTTCTTAGGGGGACATTTATTTGTTGTTGATTGTAAATTTGGTGGGGTTGTTAGCGTATTTGATGCATTGTTTTTGGGTGTGGTATTTTGAGTGTATTTTGGAAGAAAATCATAAGTTGATGCATGTTGGTTACAGAGGTGGTAGCAAAGTGGTGTGCATTAATTGGTACATAAGAGCTATATACCAATTCGTATAGTGTGTTCCAATTGTTGAGTTTGGGTTTTTTGTTGGTCAACTACAATGACAAGGATTAGAAGGGTGGGCCATGAGGATGCATAATTTAGTTGAGATGTATGATGTGATATTTTAGGAGTTTATTGAGGCATGATGTGTTGATTTTTTTGGTGAGATTAGAAAAAATTTATGCTTATTTGTGAGGTTCTATGGAGTGGAAATTGAGGGAATAGACTTTGTAAATGTATTTTTGCTTTGGTTTTAAGTAAGGAAAGTGTGAGGGAATATATATAGGATTTATCAAAAATCACTCCAAAATGTCATTTCTATTACAAAGAGCAAAAAAATTATTTTCTTTTTTACATGTCTATCCATAGGATCTATCACTAAACTAGTATAAGAATGTATGGAAGAAAT
Organism: Straminergon stramineum; assembly: GCA_963920665.1. Taxonomy (NCBI): domain Eukaryota; kingdom Viridiplantae; phylum Streptophyta; class Bryopsida; order Hypnales; family Calliergonaceae; genus Straminergon; species Straminergon stramineum. The sequence continues at coordinate 8,585,468 of OY987270.1, read as the reverse complement.
TCAGAAACTTTGATCATGTAGATTGCACAATATTTGCATTTAAAGTGAAGAAAATTATTTTTTTTGGTACCTTATGTTATTAGATCATAAGGTTTTATCTTTTTAACTTAAAATTTTGTACTACGGTTGTTGAATTTGAATGCATTTATTCTGAAGAATTGAGTTGATAATTTGGGGGGAAAACAAGAAAAACAACTTGATTCTCATTCTTGAAAAAAATGTTAAGTAGATGCAAGTACTAGATAGAATGAAAATCTAAATTGTTAATAGCTCCAAGATGGAATTTAAATACACCACTCCCAACAATGAGATTGTTCTTGCAAATTGGAACTTTTGGAACTTTTTTTTTTCATTGTGAAAATTGAATTCAAAGATAAATCTAATATATTCTTTTTTCAAAAAGATGTTTTGATTGCCCACAAAATAAGAAGCTCTATAACTTTCACATCACTAATCCAAATGGAATTAATCAAGCTTTCTATAAAGATAAAAATATAATCTATAAAAAAAAACTCAAAAAATTATATTTTAATTTTTTTGGAGAAAGGGATTATGCCCAATGAATTGTTTTTTGAGCTAATTGTGACATAACTTTTGTTCCCAAGCACCAATTGAAATAAAAATTATATTCTCAAAAACTTTATGTGTTTTCCCATCTTCCATTTTTCTTAAAGAAATCACATTTGAAATAGAAATCTTGTGAACATGCATGAATTGTCAAGTGTCCTCTAAGTGGACATTTGAGACTTCAACATTTAAAGTCTCATTATCTCCTTGGGGAACAAATAGATTTTAGGCAAGTTCTTATGAGCTCAATTTTTTTTTTCAAACTTTCTCATGAGATAGAAAAATTTAATAGCTTTCTAGGAATATAATGTTTATTTCAATTGGTATATGGGAGCAAAAGTTATACTATAAGAAGCCCAAAACAAAACTCAATGGGCCCAAAAAAAACATCGACAAAATTTTAAATAAAATTTTAAAAAATTTGTTTCTCATAGATTTTATTTTTGTCTACATGGAAAGATTTGATTCATTCCACTTAAATTTGTTATGTCAAAGTTATGGAGCATCTTGTTTTGTAGGCAATCGAAGATTGTTTAAGAACTCAATTTTCTCAGTTTTTAGAAACAAAAAGTTCCACAAAGTTAACTTTGATTGTTAGAACAATCTCACTATTAGGATTAGTGTGTTTTAATTCCATCTTAGAGCTTTAATGATTTGTTTCACTCCCCTATCACGTACCTTCTTCTACTTAACAATCTTTTAAAAAATAAAAATCATGTTATTTTTTTTACTTTTCATTTTCCCTATATCCTCAACTCCATTCTTCATGATAATTTTTTAAAATTCAAAATCTATAGTTCAAATTTTGAAGTTAAAAAGATTCAAAGCCTTGTAAACTAGTTTGTAATGGTGTCCCAAACCTAATTTCTTCACTTTGAATGCATTTATCTTGCAATCTATGTAGTCAAAGTTTTTGAAATTTTTCCCTACACATTCTCATACTAGTCTACTGTAAGATCTTGTGGTTAGATATGCAAAAAATGTCATTTAAAAAAAAATTTGCTCCTTGAATTAAAAATGGTAGTTTTCAGCAATTCTTTTTATGAAAAAAAGGCCTGGGACATTAGGAGTTACTACAAACCTTTACGGATTAAGATAAAAACTACTTTTCAAAGAAATTCTTGAGCTTCTGGAGTGACCTTGGCTAACTTTTTAAAATACAGAGTGTTTGGAATTGGATGTCCTCTACAGTACTAAGGGAGGAGCACCCAATGGCATCCCTGTGCCTAGTGGTGTCCCTTTCTAGATCAGGAATTCATTCTAGAACATAAATGTAGTTGGGTTATAGACAACTTATCGTATTAGGTCAAAAAAATAAGCTCTCTACTGGCTACTTACATTTACAGCTTGAAATGATTATGCTCTGTAGAATTGGATGCCATTGAGTACAAGGACGCCATTGGGTGCTCTTACCTTACCTTAGCATGATATCATACATTAGTCCTGTTCTTTCGGTAAAAAAATAATTGTGAATCCAAGAACTGTATCTATTCACAGTGACCAAACCCTCCACATGGGGGTACCTACCTTTATTGCATTGACCTTGCCCTGCCAACCATTGGCAGAGTACTACCACCAATTTCCGAAAGAGGCAATTTCAAACCACAAAACATTTCTCATCTTCAGTTCCCACAAACATCATTTGCGGTGTTCTAATCCTCTGCAATGAAATTCTGTTTCATTTGTGTCAAAAAAGAAACAAAAAAACAAAAAAAACATCATTTGCAGTAAGAAAATCCAAAGAGTAACTTAGCAATAGCAGTAACATTAAAGGAAATGTTCTCGTCAATCTTGACGACGATGTACATGGCAGCAGTTGCAAGTGGTCATGATAATCTCCACATTAAGGTAAACATGCATGTTACCAAGCAGAATTGCTATCTACACTGAATAGGGGTATTAAGGGGACCTATACTAATTAATTGACATTTCACACTATATAAATATCTACCTTTCTTGTACATCAGTAGTTATTGAAGTGTCCTAGGGATGTACATCATGTTTCAAACATCTACAGTTTTCCACAATCAATCCCTTTGATATTTTGGTCCCCTTAATACCCCTATTCAATGTAGGTACTTCAGAGAAGCTCTTTGTCATCTGCATTTATTTTTCAGAGATTGAGAAGTTTGAGAGAAGCCATTTGCAAGTAGAATCAAGACATTCCAACAAGAAATGAGTTTTCTGTGATTTTTCAAAGTTTGTTGGGACAAAATTGGTGAAGCGTGCATACTAAACCACATGTTGACTTGTCCCTTGACTCCCTTCCCCAAGTGGATTGTCATGGTGCTAAAGGGGTGCTAAAGATTGTGGTAATGGCCTAGGTAGAATACTTCACTAGGGTTTACTTTAGAAACAATGTGAGACATATTGTAGGGTACATTTCAAATGTTGGAGCTAATAATTTAAAAAATATTCTAGTTGCTATAGCATCACTTCTTTGAAGCGTATTGTATTACAACTACTATACAATACATAGTAATGATCTATAGTACATGATTTGTAAATTTATACACAAGGGGGATTCTAAAAAGAAGGGAAAGAATCCAAATGAGGAGCTTCCATTTTCTATCTACAAATAGACAAAATAATGAACAACCTTTCATTTTGGATTGTTATTTGTTCATTTGCACTGATTCATATAGTCTATAGCCGGTGGTTTTCAAGGATGTGTTGCATAAGTCAAGCTTAGCTAATATACTACTACTTGTGAATTTTTTTAAATTTTTATGTGTTTTTTTAGTATTGTACATGTATGATTCATTTGTATTAATTATTTCATATATGATGTCTGTATATGTGATGTTTGTGTGGGTTGTGCTCAATAGTAGTTAGAGTGCACATGTTGTACTAATCAATCCTAAAACCATTTATAAATTTTTCAATTACTACAAGAATATGCTCAAATGCCTCATATTTCAATTTTAACTACCACTCAGGGTAGAAAAATGTGCAAAAAATAGAAGTAGAAAAAAACCTGGGTGCATATCTATTGTGAAATAATAGCTTAATAGCTTCCAAAATAAAAAGCTTTGGTGCATATATATGTGAATTCCAAGGTATAGTCGGAAGTACCCAGGGGTAATGGGTAGGTGATAAAATAATGGGAGGATCCAATAGATGTTTGAATTACGTGACTAATAGCATTTGATTGTTCTACCTTACATCAAATTAGGGCTTTTACATATGATATCATCCATCAGGAAGCCATGAGAATTAGCCATTGGATGGCATGTACTAGCATTTCATATTTGTTTGGATTCTAACCCCTAAGTCCCATTGTCCCCTTGAAGGAGAAAATCGATTTTGGGCAAGCTCCTACAATCTCAATATTCATCATAATTTTCTAAAACTTTTTGTGAAGATAGAAAAATGCATTAGCTTTTTGAGAATATAAATTTTATTTCAATTGGTGCACGGGAGAAAAAGTTATGGCACAACAAGCCCAAATTTTAATTTGTTGGACAAAAAAAACCCACAAAAAATTTCAATAATTAAAAAGAAAAAAGAAAAATCTCATAGATTGAATTTTATATTTACATGGGTTGCTTTGATTCATTCCATTTAGATTAGTGATGTAAAAGTTATAGACAATCTTTTTATGGGACAATTAAAGCATCTCCTAAAAAATAACTTGTAGAATTCAATTTTGAATTCAATTTTCATAATTTTTCAACAAAAAGAGTTTCACGAGGTTAAGATCTCTTGCTAGAAAAATCTTGCCGTTGAGATTAGTGTATTTGAATTCCATCTTAGAACTATTAACTGTTTGATTTTCCTTTCAATCTTGAACCTATTTCTATTTAACAATTTTTTAGTGGATGAAATTTTTTTTTGAATTATTTTTTCTAAAATTTCAACTCAAGTCTTCAATATAAAAAATTAGAAATTCAAAATTAATATTACAAAAATTTTAGCTAAGAGGATTCAAAGTCAAAAAATGTTGTCAAGCAAGGTGCAAAAAAAGTTGTTTTCTTTACTTTGAATGCAAATATCATGCAATCTATGAGGTCAAACTTTTTTAAATTTCAGGCTTGTTTTATTACACTAGTATAGTGTAAGACCCTAAAATGAAATGTGCAAAAAAAATGAATTAATTTTTTTTTGTTCTTTGCAACATAAATGGCAGTTTTGATGGAAAAAGGCCTTGGAACCTTCAAGGCTAATCTACACTAAATAGTGAAATTAGGTTGCCTTATTCCAAAAATTTACTTTCCAAGTCATCAAAGCCAACACATATTTGTACAGGTATTTCCATTTGTACACATGGAGGTTCATGAGTTACAATTACAACAATACCTAATTCAAAAGTAGTGCATTCTTGTACATTAATAATACATAGTTATATGATGAAAAATGTCAAGAAATTAGTATGAGTCAACCTAATTTCAATATTCAGTGTAGCCATGTCACTTCTCAACATGGTTCTAATAGAAATCCAAAAGCACCTATTTGTACAATAGAATAATGAAATGAAACTTTTGGCATGTGTAGAAGTTATATGAGGATACTCGTGGAATTCATTAACCATAGAAAATGAGTATAGGACCACTAAATAATTTTAAGCCTCATTGTTTATCACTTTGTTTGCTATCATTTTACAATTTAATACAAATGAAATTTTTTACACAAAGTATTTATTTTCAGAGATGAAGTTACATTTATATTGCAAATCATCAAATTTTCAAATTTTTTTTTGGGGGGGGAATGTTGAAATTCCTATAAATTTTTGAAGAAAAAAATGAAGAAAAATTCATATCAATTACAAAATATACTCACAAAATCTGAAATTTTCAACATAGATGTCTATTATTGTATGTAACATCATAATACAAAACCAAAGGTACCATGCTATTCTAAAATTAGAAAATCAACAAACCATAGTTGAAATTATCAAAGTTCATTTTTCTATATAATAATGAAATTTATGAATTTTTCAGGATTTTCTAATTAGAGTAGAAACTTCATTTATTAATCATCATTCCATTAGTTAGATTCAACCGTAAAAAAATTCATTTTTATGGTTAAAATTCACATCACGGATAAATAGTTTGAAGTACACTACAAAGGTGATCCATTGATTAAACATCTTCTTCTTTAGAAAATTCATAATACCATAATGAGGGAATTTATTGAAATGTTGTTCATTGAAAATTATTGAAACAACTTCCAGAAAAATAGAGCTTTGAATTGGGTAGCAAACCATAATGGTTTGCTTACCTTACTTCTAGGTCAATCTTGGTATGGCCTTTTACTAGCCAACATCATCATAACATTCAATAGCCTTCATGTCCACTACCCAAGTTTCCTTCCAATTTCATCATAACATTTAGTAGCCTTCATGCCCTAGCACTGCCTTTCTTTCATGTAGTCTGCTCATCACATTAATCCCTCTAGGATGTTTTGAAATGGCACATATGTACAAATTTCAGCGCATTTTGAGGGAAATGATGTACAACCACTTCCTAGCAACCCTAAACCACATCTTTTTGAAGTAGGATTTTTACACAATGACTACTTGCAAGTGTGCTTTGCAATTCTGAAATCAAAAGTGTTTTTGAGGAAAACAAGATTCAACAAGAAATTCATGACTACAAATGGGTGTTGGGTGCTCTATATATGAAGAGTGTATTGTACCAAGTTGGAGAAGAAGGAAAAGTCAACGTTAGATCGTTCATTGAACTACCTCACATACTTGGTCTAACATGTCTGCACTAGTTGCAAGTCAAATATAGACCGAAAATACTAGTCGCCACACAAAATGTATCTCAAACAACTATGAAAGCAACCCACATGACAAAGTACTTCACTTGTGAGAAATTTGTAATCTTCATGACAAATTTGATGCTAATTCATTTTGAAATTGAAAATCTATGGGGGCAGTAGTTTATGGAAACAAAAATCCAAAACCTAACTTTGTACAAGATTAAAAGAGGGGAAGTAAAAATTCTATGACAAAAAAAGGTATTTTTGTGATAATAATAACTAAAGTATAAATATATATTATATTCTGAAAACCATCTTCTGAAATGAACTTTTGAATTATCAATAAAATTAAAAGAAATTTTAAATATCGCTAGTGAACTTTGAAAAATCTAAAACAATTTTAGTTTAAAAGCAAAATACAAATTATCTATTGTAAACCACATAACAAATCCTTTGTTACTATTGCCTCAAAGACAATACTTTGTTCCAAAAAAATTAAAACCTACATACTAAATGACATGTAATGTTGTAGTTCACATTTCCCCTCAATGGCATGGTTGCTTCCATTTCCGGTGGAAACAAAAATACTGTTGAAGAAAAAATGCAAAGGACAACATTCAAGGAAATCAGGTTTCCTAATTGACATGTATTGTTGTAGTTCTCATTTTCCCTCAATGGCATGGCTACTTCCATTTCCAATTGAATCAACAATATTCAAGTGATAAATGCAAAGCCTAACATTCAAGGAAGTCCAATTGTGATATACAGGGTGGAGAGGTCAGTTTTATAATGAAATCCATTGTCCATCTTGAATCCTCAAAAGATATGGGAGAATTTGAGGATGAGAACTTGACCGCTCGTTGTCAAGACTAAGGCATTGTGTTCAATGTGGAATTTAAGACCTCATTTTGGCATAGTAGAATAACTTTTTTCAAAAAACTTTGAACCAATAAAAGTTGGAAAATTAATCTAACTTTCATCTCCAAATTTTTTTTATTTTTGAGCCTTCAATCAAAAGTTATGGACAAAATTCAAAGAGGATTTTTGAAAATGTCCAAGAAAATGTCCCTTCCAATCCATGTCTTCATTTTGTTTGTAACTTTTGATTGGAGGCTCAAAATCACAAACAGGTTTTTGGAGATGAAAGTTAGCTTTACTATCCAACTTGTTTTAGTCAAAGTTTTTTGTAAAAAGTTATTTTTCCTATGTCAAAATAACGTTTGAAGCTCTACATTGAACACAATTCTACATTGATTGAATACAATTTCTACCTCTAGTATTTGGTTACATATTGGTCTTGTATTTATTTATTTATTTTTATCTTTTTTATTTAGATCAATTTGAATGATCCCATATTTGTTAATTCTAATTTAATTTTTCTACTTAGTTGTATTTTGGCTTTCATTTTACCACCATTTTTACCATTTACCTAATTTGGTTACTTTACCAAATCTTGCTTGAAGTCATTTTAATTTTGAACCCTTATTTTTTCCCTAGAATTTCCCTTTGTTTTCTCCTAATTTCATTTTTTAGATTTTCACCCTAAACTTCCCACACTTTCATTGATATCTAATAGAAAACTTCCTAATTGATAGTTGTAGTTTAATATGAAATACTAGTACTTTTGGAATTGCGATCTCACCCACATTGTTTATAATTTTGATTTTCTAAAAGGTGAATTAATAAGGTGGTGCACAACATCTTTCAAAAGTATTATCAGGTTTCAATTGGATGAACCAAACATGTGAACTAAAAGTAGGTATGTGACTAGATATGAGACCATGAAATTTCTTCCTTTTCAAGTCGTCATTACCTAATAAAAAATCCTCCATGTTGAAGTAAACCATCAAACTTTGCAAAGAAACGTATTTATTTTGGTGATTTCTAACATGTTGTAAATCTTCGTCATAAAAATCAAGTAAGTGAACTGAAGAATATAAAGAAACCTCCATGGGCTCCATCAATGAAAATCGTTCATGTATTTCAAGGGACCCCCCCTCCTCCAAAAAAAAAAATAGCCTTCCAACATAGACATTGTGCAACTTAGTGGAGCAGGTAGGGTAATTGTTTTCTGACTACTCTTGCCGGTAGCCAAAGATGTATGCATACTTTCCAAGAAGAATACCCTCACATGAAGCCTTATATAGGAAAGAGCTTGTATTCACTCTAAATATGTAGAACATGCCCTTTACTAGGGCATAGTTTCTACCCTTTTATTTATTAATTTAATTAATTAATTAATTAACTAGAACTCTTCACCAAGCATGAGTTTAATGTGAATAAAAATTTCACTTCGAGGTCATTGTTCAAAGTATGGTAGTTGAACCACTAAGAGTCTCTTCAGATTTTGTTGAAGATACTTACCTCCTGTCCTTTCATGACATTATGATTGGAAGGTGTGATTTACAGTTATGACTCTAGTGGCAATAATTTGCCTTTGGTGGTAATTGCAAATTCAATGTATGTGAGTTATACAAACGCCAATTTGATTGGAACCAATTAATGTTACTACTCATACACAGTAGCATGAATTTATGATCATAGTGTAAAACACAATAAAGTCATGAGACTTCACTCCTAGTTCACTTTGGATGTTTAGACTCAGTGAATGTTCCAAGCCTTGTAGTTTATTTACTACTCGGCCCTGGCTTTTCACCATATTGATTCAGTTTGAGTTGTGGTGTTCTTTTTCTGTTGTAACTCATACTACGACTTGCAAGATGGTAGGGTCCTAGCTTCCATCGTCTAGCCAGGTGCTGCAGAAAAAATGAGCATTTGAATAGTTACTCATTGAAATTTGTTGAAATTTGTTGAAATTTGTTTGTGATTTTTTTCGAGTGAAAATGATAACAAGTGTAATAGGGATGTAGACACCTTGCATGCGTATCTTAACATACTAACTAGCTGTTTCGATACATGGGTGCATGTGAGGCCCTTTACCTCTCGGAAAAGATTGACATTCGTTCAACTATTCTCAAATCAAGTCTACATGATGTATCTACTTGGACCACAATTGGTTCTTTGTTGTAGCTTTCATCAACAATGTTTGGAGTTACAAACTGCATATTGCAATCATCAATGCTTGCCTAATTAGAGAGTATGCTTGTGGAATGCTTAATGTGTATTGGTTATAAGGCATAGCTCCTACTTGAGACCATCTGGTTGTTGTTTTGGACAACTACATGTATGTACTTTTTCTTGAAAGGATTAACAAGAAATCAAAGTTTCTTGACTATTCGAGACTAGCTTAGGAACAAAACTAATATGATTGGAAATGATCGGAATTGTGCCCAGAATTAGGGGTGTTCCCGTAAAAAATTTATTTATTTATTTATTGAATCTCATAATTTCCTTCACAACTTTGCCAAGATGTTTATAATTTCATGTTTTTCCCAATACATAAGAGAACCATCATAAAAATGTAAAATACTAGAAACTGAGGCCCAAGCATGGTCTCCATATCCTAAAGGGCTATGCCTCAACTTGTCCACTTAGCTATTGAAAAGTGTAGAATATTTCACACCATCTATTGTAAAGTCAAGGTAGTGACAATGCATGCTATTGAATGTTATGCAATGCCAAAAACAAAACAAAAATTAAAAATCAATGGTGAAATATGAAAAAATCGGAAAGAATTGTTTGTGAAGGTGTGATTTTGTAGTGTGCTTCTTCAATCTATCTTTAAAAAGGTATAAAATATGGACATGATTTAAGAATTTTTTCAAGTGAATTCTCAAATGTTTAAATTAACTCTAAAAGGACAAGACAAGTGACTTTGCCAATGATGATTCTATTTTTGAACCACTGTGCATTCTTCATTTTTATAGTAATCTTTGAAAGTCATCCATCAGATACTTTTGGGCCTCAACACCCTTCAAGGTCAACTCTCAAGGTTCTAATTCACAAACCTCAAAGCCATATATTTGTGGTATAGTGGATGAGGTAGAGAAGCATTTACCACAACCAAACTTCTTATCATCTTTGTTCAAGTCGATTTTACATATATTAGTTTTTCATCAACTTTTTTATTTAGAGGAATTTACTTTCAATTCTTATCTCTCCAACCAAAAAGATGAGGGATTTCAATTTCCAATTTGGATGAATATTTTGGATTACAATTTGGATTGCTTTTTTTTGTTTTGGCATAGATATTCATTTTAATAGCCTTTGAAGATTGCAAATCGGAGAATTGAAGTCAATGGCCTTTGTCTATTTCGTTATGGATCTTCTTAAGAAGCCTATGTTGTAAGTAGTAAAGGATTGGAGTATGTCAAGTGGAGGCTCTATTGGAATGATGTAAATGCAAAAATATATAAATACTTGACAAAGAAAGTGAATGCATCTTATTTGGTGTATGTAGATTTATATATGCAATGATTCATATGTTAATAAGAAAATGAATATAATGTGTATGAATTGTTAATGTAGTTGATTAATAACCATAATCAAATGCATACTTACGAGACATGGACATTGATTTTAACCATTTCTATTTGTGATCCTTGCTAAGTTGAATTTGTGTAAAATGCTTAGAACTATATGTACTCCATTCTCCACTTGTGTTTTGGTAGCACAAACAAGAATTTCCAAATAATACAATTGTCATATGAAATGTGTGCACTCAATTTTAAAGCAAAAACATGTCAAAATCTCATGAAGTTTACAAATTTTAGTTCTTTCCAAATGTCCATATCTTAAATAATATTGGACCTCAAGAAGACCTCTTTAAAAAGAATAAAAATTTCATGTCTACAAATGCCTAGTATATTGATGTATCTTTGAATGCAAAAATAACAAATTCCATGGTAATACACTTTCTCAAGTTCAATCCTCTTAAATCTTCACTCGACCACAACAACTAATTGTAATATGATGTGCATGCACAATAGTCATATCATTCTTGAACTTCAAAGCAATATACCCTTTGTTTTACATGAATTAAGACTCCCTTCATTGTAGAAAATCTTGAATACAAACTTGTCCATGAATTGTAGGCCATTGTACAAAGAATTAGTCTTAGTACAATGACATTTTACAACAAACCCCCCCCCCCTCCCCCTTTTCTATTCACAAACGTTAAGGTATATGAACAACAACTAATTAATGCAATTTCAATAAGTCATTTGATGATGCTATTTGTACTTTGCTCTAAAGTTACTAGACAAATTAATTCAATTAGTGCACCCCACATTAGTAACAATAATTATGGAACTATGCAAATTTGTAAGACACATTAATATAGAAGTTCATAATATTTTAGATAATATTAACACAAAGTCATCAACATCTTTTTACACTATTTTATATAGTTTGATTTTCATCCAAATATTCACACTAAATTGACTAAATTCATCAAAAATTCATTTAATTAGTGGAAGTGATCTCTTACTTTTCAAATTCTTATACTAATTGGATTAAATTGAATTCTCTTACTTTTCAAATTCTTATAGTAATTGGATTAAACTAAATCCTCTATCTATATTGATTTATCTTATTAGTGAATGTGCAAATTTTGTATTATTTGTAAATTTAGGGGGATTTTCAAAAATTGCACAAATTGATTATTACAACAACATTTCATCATACAATACTTGATTAAAATTAGTGTGACATTAACAAATTAGTATCACACATATTCATAAAATAAAAAAGTGTCTACAAAGACACTTTAGATTTTAAAGGCAAGCAAGAAATTAAAATTTTAGGATATTCACTCCTTCATTGGTCAATCTAGAACCACATCTAAGCTCTCAACCTCTCAATAATATATTTTCTTGGTTGACCTTTAGTATAAATACCTCTTAGTATAGGTTTCATAATAAAAATGGGTGCCCTATATGTCTTTGAGGCATTGGTGAAAGAATAGCTTTGTCATCTAGCCATTCAATTGCAAATAGGTGGATGCAAGATTATTTTGCAAGAATAAGCATAGCTAAAAGATACAATGTTCATTATTCAATCTAGATTTAGGTAAGGTGTGCATATCCAATATAGACCTACAACTCAATTGCTTTCCTATCTACATTTGTCTAACATTTCAAGGGGCAAAATGTTGGATTGATGTAGATAGAGGTGCAATTGCATTGAGGGCCTATAATGGATATGCTTACCTTACTCAAGTGCACCTATGAAATAGTAGAAGAGTCTAACTATGATTACATAAAATTATAATTGAACAAGGTCAAATCTTTCCTTGATAACAAGTAAGATACAAAATATGTTATACCTACAAGATACTAAACATTCAACATATATGTAAATTGGAAAATTACACTGATATCATGCAACCAAAAAATATATTTAATAGTGAAGAAGTGTCTCACCCCAATTGAAAATTATCTTTACTAAATTTTTACTATGTTAGATAGTAAACTACTTTTTTCTATATGAGTCCCAAAGAGAACCTCCTTTGATTTGCTTAACAATTTTACATGTAGGAAGCCAATTACCAAAAACTTCACTATTCAAATGGTATATATATAGTAGATGACCATCTATTGGTTAGCTAATTGCATTATTCATCAAAGCTGCCTATCTACATGTTTGTTAATGTTATGAACCCCATATCCCCTATTTGGAGTAGTGTAGATTTCAATAATTATTTACTTGTAAGTTTCTAGTAAAAGATAAAATCACATTTCATTACATTTTGAAATTTGAAATTTTATTTTTTTATGAATAGATTATCATAATATTTTATTGAAAAAACATTATGACACAAAATCTATGATTGTATTTGTTCAAGTTTTAACAACATTATTTGCTTCATAATAATACTATTTTAATCTAAAACAAGATTTGAGCATTCAAAACTACAATTCATACAAATCTTAATATTTCAAAAAGGAACATGACAACTAAAGGTTAACTAATATAGTAATTGTAAGAGACCTATCTTGTTCCATTCTTATAGTGACTTCACATTCATTAACCTCTAATAGTCCTTGTGTCTAAATTTTGAAAGATGAATGAATTCACTGGGTAAATTACATACAAGGACTTGTATTTTCATTCATTGAAATAACATTCCTAACCTTCACAAGGGGGGTATTTTTGCCCTTTGTGACATGTAGGGTGTCTCTTTTAGTCAAGCACCGTACCTCAATAAAACTTAAGCACCTCCAAGGTATCTTAGAAGAAATACCTTTCTTTCTAGTATCCAAGGAGGGATTAATCCATACCATTGTTAAGAATATTATTGAATATGACTTTAAGGTAACTTCGCCTAATTTCAACCGATTTCTAAATCGACCACTAAAAATTCTTGCCTAAAATTTACTCACTATCATGAGAGTCTATGGTCAGTTTTAGAAACACCTATTTTCAACACTTTTGAAAATTTGTACTTTATTCCTACATTGTCCAAAAAATGCATTCTAATGGTTCGAGATGACCTTGAACTACCGGGTGATGCTAGTGAGATATCCAAACCGTATGGTGTGGTTGTGGTTTGATACCTAGCGGCAATTGGATCTTTACCTTGTGTGAAATCAACCTCTCTTCTTGATAGAACCCCCTTGCAGTGTGTTTCCTTAGCACACTTGTTTAAAAAAATGCATTCTAAAGAATCTAGTATCTCCGTTTGACTACCAACAAGACCCCACAAAAAAATCAATATAATATTGGAAAACATGTTGAATTGCTTATTTGTGTGATTCTAGGTGTAGTTACCTTATAGGGATTTCTATTTTTAAGGGGACTCACCGAAAGGTGGGGTTGCAAAGCCCAAGACTATGTAGTGTGGTTGAAAAGAATACATAGAGCCCCTTTTTTTTAAATTTTAATTTCAGCTAATTTGTTTTAGCTTGCAAGAGGCATTATTGTTTACCCACATATTTATATGCACCTAAAAAAATGGACTAAATATTTTTGGGTAAACCATGCATATCCAAATGGGTTTTAAATAGTTTACCCACATATTTTCATTGCATGAAACTGGACAGAAGGATACCATTTTGATAAAGTCAAGGCCCAGACAGAAGGTGAAAGGCAGAATGAGCCAGTGAGCCAGTGAAGGCCACACAAAATAGAATAAGTAGCTTAACCCCTCAAGGCCAAAGGAGCCATTTTTGAGCCTCTCACCTGTTCAACAGGTCAATGTTACAGCTTCATATTCGTGTATTCTAAGAAGTATATCTAAATGAATTTTATATTATGATGTTTATATTGAAGGGAAAGCTCAAAAGTACAATTGACATCATGTAACAAGCTTGATGTACAGTGCAATGTGTACTATCAATCAAAGTTCAAACTTGTGAAAAAGTACAAAAATTGCTTGGGCCTTGAGGGGTTAATTTTTTTTTTTCTATTTTTGACTTAATTGTACAAAAAAACTGATAAACGTGTGAGGTCATAAAAAGTTGGATAAGAAGGAAAATGCAGGTGCAGGTGTGCATTGCAAAAGGTGACCCTATATTGGACATTGAGTAGGCCTTCAAATTCCAGGGCCAATCACAACCCCTACACACCCACACACCTCGCAAGTACACACCCACAGAAGACAGCCTTGATAAGAATGAGCAAACCAAGTGACGTGTGCACCTCTTGTACTGATATTCAAGTACTTCTTTTGTCCACTCTCTCATCATTCATCACCACTTTCAATGGTGTTGAGAGGATAAGAGATATCAGTCAAAGATGGGTTGCGGACATGTGACAAAGCAATTTCATCAATGGATCAATACACTGAAACCTCTCTAATTGCACACCATGCACAGGCGGCACATTCCTTTTCTGTGTCTTGAGAGTTTGTGTAGTTGTGCAATTGATGTTGCATCTCCTTTGTACAAAAGAGATGCAAAAACGGAGAGATACCAACGTTATCAAGAAGACAAAACTGAGAGATATCATAACAAGAGAGATCAATAAACGATGCAAATGTAGAACTCGTAATGTTCCCCCAAAATGTATTTACATATGGACTTGATTTCAAAATGTCTCTTGCTAAACAATAGAGTAATCACGAGGTTCAATTGCACTTCCGTCAAGTGTCATATGAAGGAGCCCTCTGGAATTGGAGGCGGCGACAGCAGTTCCTAGAAAGCTCCATTCGATCGAGATGTTCACGAAGAGCAGAGGCTCTTGGTGGATTATTTTTTCGATAACAGGTCACACCCTCTTGTTCAGGAAAGCATCGTTTTGGAGAAGGTGTATGCTCAAACGACGGCCTGCGATGCTGAAGACAGTCGAGAGGCCCTTCGTTTGAAGACGCACCGAAAGGAGATAGTCGTCAAATTTTCAATCCTTTGCTGCTCAGGAAGCTTCGTTCAACTCATCACCACCTTTCGCTGGAGCTTGTCCTTTCAGGTTTTGATAAAGGTAGCGGCCGCTCAGCATGTCGATCATCACCCAGAAGCCAGATGAAATTCCAGTCGAGACCTGCAAAGTAGTACTGCCTGTGAGTGCGAGAAACACGACTACTGGCAAACATTAAGACTGTAGACCTATTACTGGTAGACTGAATCAGAAGTGAAATTTAGATATGATCTGAACTTCAAGAAGGAATAAGATTTCTAAAGATCTCCATTAATCCCTGCCTTCTCGAATCGCTACGAAAAATCACTCGCAGAGTATACCCAGAAAACCCTACGCAACCGACCTATGAACGATCGACTGAAGCCAGAAGTAATCTGACTTAGATACAATCTGCTGTTCAAGGAGCAATAAGATTTCTAGAGAAGCACACAAATTTCGCGTTCTACCCAAAATGGCTCCAAGAACGATTTCCCTATCTTCAAAAACGCTAGCAGAGTAGAACAGCGGCGGAAGCGATCATGATATGGAAAACTCCTAACCTTCTTGCAACCTAGTCAGGGTTTCATTCCTGCGTAAGCCTACAGCTTCCACATTCCATGTAAAAACCTCTCTAAGAGAAGCATACAGCGCATACCTTATTCAGAAGGCTCGTTTCCTCAATCGCTTGCTCCGCCTCATCTTCACTCAAGTTTAGAACACTGGAATCCCCGTCCGACTGCACGGACTTGAACGCAAAGTAACCCGCCAGCATCGCCGAGAGAAACAACAAAATCACACGTAGAGGACACATTTTCGCTTCGCTGCTTGATCCCCCAACTCCTTCAGTTCACACTCTCAACCAGCAGCAATCCTCAAAGCCTCCAATCCTCCTCAAGTCTTTCAATCCTCGATCAAGCCTTGCACGATCGATCACAGCAAAAACCCTAAGCTCCAACAACACCTTCGCGCTCACACTCCATACACCAACAATCAAATCTCAGACTCCATCCAAGACTCCACTTTTATTTAAGCCTCTCCCCCACCCACTCTCCTCTGTTCGAGAACGAACGCGTAGTTGAAAGCCTTTTTAGAAAATAACTAAGTTAGAAAAAGGAGAAGCACATCTGCAACGATAGCAACGACTATCCTACTACGAAACTGTGATTTGGTGAAAATATTAAAGGATGACAGCACGCGCCTTGACGGGATTCAACAGAAAGAGGGTGGAAAGGACGCGACAAGAGGCTGAAAGTCTTCGTTCCACACGATTTGGGTGGAATTTCAAGGATTTTGAGGATTTTGAAAATGAGAATGAGGACCCGCGTGGTGGGGCTGGTGGCTGTAGCGATGGCATGCACCAACCGGTCGTCGTCCACGCGCGTGCCATCCACAGGGAAGGTGGAAGGTGCAGAAAGCGATCCTCAGTCGAGTGTCAAAGCTATTTACATCCATGGAAATGAATGAAACTTTGCAGTACCGTATATGGATGAAAAATTATTTATTCATTCGAAAGAGTGTACAGTGGGCTGTAGTTCATTCACGAATTGCCAATTTGAGCCACTCAAATTTTCTTGTACAATGTGGATTATAATTGGCATATTTTGGTAGTCATATTATCATGGCATCCTTATGCAATCTAAATCACACCTACCAAATTTCAGTTCCAAAAAACCAAAACTTCATTTTTGGTTAATTTTTTAATTTAATACTCATGGTTTTACATGATAATTCATTGAAAAACATTGGTGATGAATTTTTTTAATTCAATTGCATAGAAATGCAGGGAACATCCATACACATGTTTCATATTAAAACACCGCCTTAAGTAACAAGAATATTGTGTATGAAGAGTTCAATGTGAGGTGTCCTTTAACCCAACTTTGTAAAATAGATGTCTCTATATTTTAACTAAATTTTGGCAAAGTTATTGTACCATCATCGTCAAATGTACAAAGCTAGTTATAGTGCAAGGGTCACATGGCAAAATTTAGTTAAAATCTAAAGATTTCTATTTCACAAAGTCTAGTCATGTGAAACTTTACATTGAGCTACTTTACATTACACTAGACATAGCTTAAGGAAAAACAAATGGGATATTGAAGCTATAGCCAAAAATTGAAGACCTCATGTCTAGAGTAGGGTTTGAATTCAATAGATAGCCATGGATGCCAAAGCCATAGCTAAATATTTAAAACTTCAAAGCTTGATTAGGATTTGGAGCTCAATGGAAAGCAAGGATTATCAAAGCCATAGCCAAACATCCAAATCAAAGATTGGAGCTCAAAGGGAAACCATGGTAGTCAAAGTCACAACCAAAATTTTTCAGATTTAATCACTAGATTAGGGTTTTAAAGTCAATAATAAGCTTTAGATACCAAAGCTATAGCCAAATATGTAAGACCATGGGCTGGATTAAGGTTTGAAGCTAAAAAAGAAACAATGGTTGCCAAAGTCATAGAAAAAATCCAATACCTCAAAGTCACATGCGAATTCCAAAAAGGTAGAAACACCAAATTGCACCACCTTCCTTTTCCAACACCCATTTATAGCCTTGAAGGAACACTTCCACAACTCAAAACCACCACAACTTTTCAAAAGAAACCATTGAGAATTGAAGAGTTTTTTCAAAGTAATCAATGAAAGTTGAGATATTTTGTATTGGAAAGTGAGTCTAGTGTTATGTACTCTATGTTCTCAACTTTTGTAATTGTTGTACAATTACAAAAACACTTGGGTTTTTCCTTGAGTTTACAACTCCATCAATGTTTGGGAGGTCATTCAATCTTTGAGGTAGTGGGATAAGAAAAAGTGTTGCTTTTAGGAGTAGGATTTGGAGCTAATGGCAAAGCAAAGGACTCTATAGCCTCATTTGAATTTTCCTCATACTCCATTGCTCATAATTGTCACCAATGAAATTTTGTTGGCAAATAATTGCCAAAATCTTATATAATTTTTGAGTTGGCTCCAATTATGCATGAAGAAAAGTGAAAGAAAAAATGAAAGTAGATGAAAACGCCAAAACCATCTCTAAAAAATATGACTTTTGCCAATATTTGGATGAAGTTTACTATTTGTAGGTCATATTGTAGATGAGTGAAACCATGAAGGATGGATGATCAAATTGGGTGATTTGTCTGACCCATTTTAGCATGACACACTTCTACCAAGAAAACCTAAAAAATTCATGACACTCTAACCTCCCTTCATGCACAACATTGTATAACCACGCAATAACCTTCCCCTTATTAGGAAGGTATCACACTTCTTTTTCCTAGATGCCTCAAAAGACACTTACTAATCATATTCCAAGGATTGGGGTTGGTTGAAGAACCACACAAGACAATTCCGTTCACTGTTAACATACCTTCTTCAAGGATGGAAAAGGGCACCCTACCTAGGGTTTTTTTGGAGCAAAACCTTTCCTAAAAAGCAATGCAAAACTTGTTATAGGAGATATTTGATAAGATATTCTTCCTTTTTCAGTGGATGAAATTGCAAAATACTACCAAATCTTAGGACAATATCACTCTATTTTGGATGAATGTATAGTGGGCTACAATTCATTTATGAATTGCCAATTTCAGACATTCAAAGATTTGTACATAAGATATGAATAAAATTGGCATCTTTCATCTTGCATAATTACCCCCTAAAGGACCAAACGTCATTTTTTGGCAATATAGCAATTTGGGGCAACTCACTATGAATGAAATTTTTATTTTTTTTCTTTGAAATTTTTGCACAACATGGACCTGAGGAGTAGTTTGGAGGTCCAACAATTTTCATAACTTCTGAATACATGGTTATAAAGTTATTCTATGATATGTAGTTTTTATTGCTCAGAGGCAGTTTGGGTAGCAAAAAATCTCCACTTTAAAGACCTTTACTTAGCTCAATTTTCAATATTTGTGGAAAAAAATAAAAAATTTAGGTGTAGATTCTTTATTAAAAAATTACAACCATTGGGATTGGCATTATTTAATTCCATAAATAAATTGTTAACAATTTAGTATTTTGAATCATTCTTGACTTCTTTCTACTTAATAATTTTTTCCTATATGTTGTACAATTCCAAATGATCTAATTTTTTTCAAGAATGTAGCCAACTTGACTTGAAGAATTAATTTAAAGAGTTACAACCATTCTGACCTTGTGAAGTACAGCTACCTGGGTTTTTGCAGGGCCAAGAAAAGGCTTTTTGTCCATTCAAATGCTAATATCTTGCAATCTATGCGGTGAAAATTTCTGAAATTTTTTCCATATCTTCTCAAACCAATGCACTCCAAGATCCTATGGTTATATGGGTCCAAAAATGTATTTTTTTTTTAATTTGGTACTTGTACTAGAAATGGCAATTTTAGAGCGTTGCTGGTGAAAATATAGTCAAATACATTTAGGGGTTAATATTCAATCCTTACCCAATCCTAATCAAGCATACCAAATTTCAATTTCAGAAAAGCAAAATTTCATTTTTGATGAATTTTAAAAGTGCATTTTCATGATTTTACATAATATTTTATTGAAAACAATTGGTGATGAATTTTTTTGATTCAATTGCATAGATATGTAGGGAACATCCATAAACACATGTTTCATATAAAAAAAACACCCTTAAGTAATTGTACACTAACCATCCTCTCTTTAAATTTCTTAAGATTTCTATTTGACAATTTCTATTTAAGATGTTTTTGTTTTTTGTTAAACCACATTAATTAAGTGCAATAAATTTTAATAAATTCCAATAGAATATACTAAAAAAATGAACATGGTTATTTTATTAAAACCTCATTATAAATTGTTTTAAGGCATTTTAATAATTTTAAACTAATTTTAACAAAATCTAATAGAAAAAATGTCAAAAATAAATTCTTGGAAACATAAATTGGAGAGGGAGGGTGTAATACTGTCAAAATCCTAATCTAGTCACAAGGTCTTTCAATTCATGTTTATTACTACCAAAAAAAATATTTGTGACTCGAATTTTATGATTCCTAAGAGGCATGTGAGTGGAGGTTGACTAGCAAAATTTTCAATCATTTGGAACCAATTGCTTTATACTAGTATGACTACAATTTACTTCCAATTTCTATTTCCCATGGCGCTTGCCAAATGAAATTTGAAGATCTCTATTGGTCTAAACTATTGCTCTTCCAAGATTATGATTGAGATTAATCATATAATTATGATGGAGACTAGTGATAATGTTGTTGTGTACATTAACTAATAACAAACATCAATATTATGGTTTTCAAGCCACAAAAACAATGGACTACATATAGGGTACTACCATTGCTTGCTACTTTTGATTGTATAGGCATTGCGACAAAAGACATATTTTGCCAATTAATTAATTAATTTTCAAATGACTGAATTAATTTAAACACATCTTGTATCCTTTTTCTATGTTTATAGTTTTTTTAATTGTTGTTGTAATTGCAATCAATATAGGATATTGACACCATATTCCATATCAATACCCACATATGTATGTTGTACCATATTACTATATAATATACCATATATCCATATGTATTTTATATTATATATTTCATATAACCATATGTATATCATATACCATATATAGTATCATAAATTCTAATCTTCATTGCCAAGATTGTTAATACTATAAGAAACTTGTGTTTTTGGTGACATTCTTTGATTTTTAGGAACGGTTTTTTTTTTATGCCCAATGCAACAAGACCATATTTTTATGTCAAGAAAAACATCACGTTGATGTTTTTCTTGACATAAAAATATGGTCTTGTTGCATTGGGCATAAAAAAAAATCCATTCCTAAAAATCAAAGAATGTCACCAAAAATGCAGGTTTCTTATAGTGCAAAGACGACATGATCAACAACTACCAATTTTTTCCCAAATCAATGGCATTGGAGAGGGGATATTTTCCTTTTGCAACCCAACAACATTTGGGCGTTCATCAACATCTAATTCAAAAAAAATCATTATCGACAACAAGTGGGGGGGGGGGGGGGGATTCACTTTCTTCATTAGAGATCCAACAATTGGGATTTTTTGGAGTTGGGATACCCAATGAGGGTTGCTATTATGTGAGTTGAGGAGTGTGAGCCTATGAGCTCAAAAGACTATATTATAGTTGGATAACTATAGTTGACTACATCTATATTATAGGTGTCTATATTATAGAAACTTTCTATGATCATAGTGTAATTACGTTATAGATATCCACATTATAAGTGTTTTTATTATAAGCACCTTCAATGGTTGTAGGATAGCTACTTATACATTTACTAAAGACTCACATGCTCACACACTAGCACCGTTGCTATGAATCATTGAATGATTCATAACAATAGTAATAGTGATGGCATCACTACCACTAATAATTAATGACATTCTTTATAAAAAAAAATGTACATTAGGAAGATTTTTAAATGTGCCTTCTATAAGAGTTTTTAAAGTAGAATAATTGAAAAATTATGAATATTCAAAAGCAATTTAGGATCTTTCTTTATAGTAGATTTTGCCAACTTGATAGATTGTAACCTATACCATGATTTGTTGGTAGCTATGATATCTTATAGAAATCTCCTTGTCTGTGAATTAAAAAATCTAGAAATTCCTTAATCCATGAATCTATAGATCCTTACTAAATCAATGAAATACCTGCATTTGAAGCAAGATCTTGAAACCAATTACATCTGCATTTCAAAGAATAATACAACTTTAATTTAGTGTTATGAAATATCTTAGAAAAATTAAATTGACACTATGATTTTGAGAAAAGAATTTTCGTAATTTCAATAAAACCAATCAATTTACAAAATTTGCCAATAATCCATATAATGCTTCAACAATAAGAGAACATATTGCACTAGAATTTCCCTCAAAATAGTCGTACAATGAAGTTCTTTACATTTGTAGCATAAAGCTAAACTTGTAATTTTTTAGCCATGTCATATTCCTATGAACCTACAAATTAATAAGAATTCTCTATAATTGATGCCAAATCAAAAACAAACTTGAACTATAACCAAACATTATCAACTACAGTTTAAAAGCTTAAGTCCTTAAGGACCAAGGGATCGTCTAGATTCCCAAAATTGTGAAGATGTATTCTAAAATGCAATTTAGAATAATAATTTAATGATGAATCTCAAATAGTAGTTGTAAAATATGATTTATGGATTGTATCCATATAGTTAGATCAACTAGTACACCAACCAATATTTTTCTATAAAATTTGAAGCCAAAAATTAAAAATCCCTTCTACAATTGATTGTAG
Source organism: Straminergon stramineum (assembly GCA_963920665.1). NCBI lineage: Eukaryota > Viridiplantae > Streptophyta > Bryopsida > Hypnales > Calliergonaceae > Straminergon > Straminergon stramineum. Next base: position 8,562,698 of record OY987270.1, on the reverse strand, counting down.
ATTGAATATTTATGATTTTCACAAGAATTGTTTTCCTTGAAGTTCAAAATGTTAGATTCTAATTGTATTGATTTCGGAAGATTTTTATTTTTATTTTTTATTCAAGTAATTTTTGAAGGGTCATTTTTTAAATGGAAAAGGTTACTTTTTGAGGCGAGACCTACCAATACCTATTGAATAATAGAATATTTGCATAGCAAAGCCTTCAAAATCTATACCATAAAAATGCTAAAGAGCTAATATAAGGATCTCAAAAAAAAGATGGATAAAAAAAAATACAATTTTTGTACTTAGAATGTGTTTGCATTCATCCGTTGTTTAAAAGTTGAATTTATGATCCTTTAGGCTTTAAAGCATAAACTAAGCTAAAACTTGTTGGCAATGAAACTTCAAATTACAAATATACACCTACCATTTACAACAACCTCAACTCTACTAATATTGTCAACTACAATTACTAAATAAGATTTCTAAAAAATCTTATCTATATGTAACAATGTAGAGATGTGTTTCAATATCCTAAATTTCTAGTGCAACAACATCAACCAAAATAATTGCACAAAGAATACAAAGTGGAAGATAAGCTCACAACAAACATTTTTACATATAAGAAAAAATATGGAGTGTCCAAAGAAAGCAACAACTTAAGCACAAGCACACAAAGTAACATTGTAAGAAGAGGTTGACACATAGAAGTAAATGATAACCGTTACTAAAAAAAAATTATAGGCGATAGAAAAAATTTGCAACATTTTAGCTAATGTATTTTCTTAAATTTAACATAATTGATTTGGAAATAACACAGATTTACAAAAATGTGACTAAAATAATGCAAAATTAACTATAATTATTGTAACTGTAAATGCATAATTGTCTCTAGTTAAGCTAGTAAATGACTATGAGTGACCTTATATGATTTGATGTAATGTGAACATATTATCTCCACCCTTGAGGTCAAGTTGTTAGAAGTTTCAAAAGTTAGGTTCTTTTGGATGTGAATTCAAGTTGAAGGAAAAACTCTTGGTATTTGAGATCATTTTGACTCTTGTATTTATTTTGATTACAAAATGTGATAGAAATATTGCACCAATTTTGAAATGATACAATACCTCTAAATACAAGTTTATATGTGGAAGTTAGAAGGGTTCAAAGTTTTGCATGAATTTCAACTATTTCAACTTCATCTATTTAATTCTTCGTAGATAACAACTTCTTTGGAGATTTTAAAGTAGATTTGGAATTTTGATTTCTCTCTCTATTTGATTCCTAAATTGATCCTTTTGTTTGAAATATGTAATGATTCTTCATCTAGAACTTAGGCTAAGTCTAAATTTAACTTCATCCACATCGATCGCTCATAATTTGTATTTGCTTACACAAGTTTTTACTATTTTGAAAAGTTAGGATGGGCTCCTAGAAGATTTCATTACCAACTTCTAAATTTTGTAGGCAGTTTAGAGTGTTGTTAAACTTTGGACTTTTGAAGTAGTGTAAAGTTATAAGTCCCAATTTTCAACTCTCAACCAATCAAATTTTGATATTACAATGGGATTTGGGATTTAGAAAGTGGCCATTGAACCTTTAACCCCTAAATGTTCGAGGCACCAATTTTGGGTGCCGAAAAAACTTTGAAGTTAAATAAAATTTGATCAATTTACTAATTGTAGTAGTTTATATATTTTAAAAAATTTTGAAGTCTAGTTTTAGGATCAAAATCTTGATTTTGAAAAAGAAAGACTATGATTTTTTTATTCAAAATTTTGTGCAAGGGTATCCCATTGCAAATCTTGATTTCCAGAATTGAGGGCTCTTAGAAATGAGCCTCAAATAACCTACGTGAAGGTTAGATTTGGCCGAAATTATGTCATTTAAAAAAAATTGCCACATGTCATATTGTGAATGGTGTAAGGTGAGGTGGATCCTTGAGAAATTGACATGGAAACTTAATTTGGGCACTGGAGTGCCAATTTAGACCTTCACATTTGGTTCACTAGATCTTGGAGAAAAAATCACATTAAAAATTCATGTAAAAAAATTGTAGAGTATATTTTTGAGAAATCGTAGATGGATTGGAGTTATGCATGTTATACCCTTTAACCTCATATTTTTTTGGTGACCAATTCTCTAGATTTGACACATGAAGAGAAGATTGAAAGACTTCAAATTACTTTCATATTTTTAACACTTTCATGATCAAACACTATAATCTTTCAATCCACGAGTGAAATAGTTGTGTTTTCTTTTCCCATTTGATCTCTAACATGTCTAATTTGAATTTTTGTGGTTTCCATTTTTTTGAAAACTTATCAAAATGTTTTCTTTTTGTTCAATTTACAACAAATTTCAAGAAGCCCTTGAAGGCCTTGGGCATTTAGGGGTTAACTTATTACATGCTATATTTTATTTTGAATCACTATGCACCTATGTCATGTCTTGTTCTTGCAGTTCTCACCCTTTGTATTGCAAAAAATGCAGCCGTTGATCTCCTTATGAAATGAAAAAAAGATAGTTGTTCATTGGCCATTTTAACATATGATCTTGGCCATCCAACAGTTAGGTTTTGGCACTTTTGGATAAGAAATATGGATACTTAATACAAATAAGGGTATAGAATTCTAAATATATATGGAATATAGAATATATATGGAAATATATGGAATACATATGTATCGAAAAAAATTTATACCCATATATCCCATATCGATTGCAATCCAAACAAGTTCTAAAAAAATGCAAATATGGGGTTGGGGTGGGTATTCACAAGCACAATTCATGATTTCATTTCACAAGTGTTTATTCCAATGTGCTCAAATGTTACAACCAGTAGAAAAAATTACATGTGCACTCTTTTCTAAAAAATTATAAAAGCTCAACAACCAATGAGAGAACAACATGTGTACCCCTTTAGTTTTTCATGTGTGAAGTGGAGGAAAAACAACATGTTTCATCACTACCGTATGCACTATGCTAAATTTTATTTTTGATCACAATATGAAGCTTAAAAGACTTGATAGAAATAGTGCCTTCAAAGTATTCATAGCAACCAAGAGAAATTTTAAGAATTGTATACAAGATACCAAGTGATATTTTTTGACATAAATAATTATATCTATGATACATAGGATGCTTTACACAAGATATTTATTATGAAATTATTTGTGGATCAATTGTCTATACATTACTCAAAATTTTGATACATTTGTAAAATCTATTTTATTTTTTTGTAAAGTTAAAAGTTTACAAAATTTTCAAAACTTATAAAAAGTATAAAAATTTTATTTAGAAAAATATTTGAACAACATGCCTATCTAAAGGGATTTGATTTGCGAGAGATTTTGAACATATATAGCATATTAAATATATAACTTCTTTTATATAATTTTGGTTGTCTTCAAGAGATGCAACTAGAGAGCAAAGTTTAAAAAATAAATTTGGATCACAATTTGAATGTATGCTTTTGCTTTAGAAAGTTTTTTAGAATTTTTGTTTAATAGCTTTGAAGTTGCTTATTGCGTAAATAGGGTGAAAGCTCATCATTGATTATTCATTTGTACTAGATTGGTAATTCCTGTGTGAGAAGTACTATCAAGTCTAATTTTGATCTATCCTACAAGACCTAAAATGTTAAAGATTAATTTAGATGGTGACTTGTTGATGAATGACAAAAATATTGTAACTACTGACATTTTCAAAAAAAAGACTTTGAAGTTGTAAACTTGAAGTATTTGCAAGATTGATCCAAAATGTGCACTTTTGTGGCTTCTACATTAAAACAAAAATTCAAAAATCTATATATTATTAGGCATAATTATTAGAAATTGATACCATTTTTGTCTATATGACTATTTTTAATCATTCAAGTAAAAACATAAATTTGGAGGAGATATTTTAGTTCATATGAAATTTTAGAAAATAATCTCTTCAACCTAATGATTTAGTTAGAAAACATGCACGTTAATTGAAATTCATGGTGAAGCTATAATGAAAGTTTGTAGTTCAAAATGAAATGAATATTTAATATAAGGAAATTAAAATTTTGAAATGTATATTAATGTAAATGAAAAAAATTGTATTGACAATTTGTACTTCGTAAGATGATGAAGAAAATGCACATTTATGACATTGGAAGTAATTTATTTAGGAGATTAAGTAATAAATTGAGATGATTTGATGTGGTATCAACTATGGGAAGACTCAAACAATTTGAAGATGCAAATAAATCATATACCAACAATTAACATGATTCATCATTAAAATTTCTTACAACAATAGATTTTATATAAAAGCATCTCAAAAGTCAAATTTAGAATGGCAATGGCAAGTGTAAGTTTTCTAACAAGTTTTTTCATTGTTATTAATTAAGGGGTGATGTGATGTACCAAATAATTAATATAGAGATTATTTACAAATATTTCCAATTTTAGTATTACAAGTGTCATGTTAGCTAATGAGTTATATCTTTAAATTGATATATTTGTTTATGGAATAAAATTGATATTCACCAAATGCAATGTATCACAATATACAACAAAATCCAAACATTTAAGTGAAATAATTTAAAATCCTTGATTAAAATTATAAATATGTCTTATTGATTTGAGATATTAAAAAAATATTCAGACCTATTTCAAAGAAGATAAAAGACCAAAAACGGCTCGAGAATTAACAAATTGTGACACATTGAATGGAGATGAAGAATTTCTCCAAAGACCCATTGAAAAGCCAAGACCATCCACAACTAGCAAACGGATTCGCTCCAATCATCGAGACAAAGAGTCATTACTTGATGAATTGCTTGAATTGAAGAATGCAATAGTAGATCAAGCATTCCATATGAAGCTTCACATACAACATCATGAACAAGTTCAAGAAAAAAACAAGTAAGCTCAAAATTTCTACAAAAGTTTATGATATTTTATGTGTATATGTATAGTATATATATAAATGCTCTTAAAAATGGATAATTTTTTATTAGTTACTATTTTGACATTGTGATATATGGATTGAGAATTTTTTTTTAAACTTTGAGTGTTCAAATAAAATGAATATAATCTTACAGTCAACTTGAAAAGACTATCGAAAACCTTGAATTGGCATATGGATTGGAGGCACCTCGTGTTGGAGGTGAAAGCAAATTGACTTCCAAACTACTAGGTATTGTATATATTTTATATTTTATTTATTTATGTTTGATGATATTGGTGAAATTGTCATGATATTGTTGTGTATGTTTTTTTGATAAAATAAACATTTGGATGAGAATTAGTTACTTGAATAAAAGAAAAGTATGCATTAAAGATGACAATAGATTTAATATAAATTAAAATAGTACAATAAATCCACTATGCCAATATGCAAGTGCAATTGTAGTGTTTAGGTTTGAAAGCACGCTTGCGAGAAAAACGACTTATATGCAATAGTCGTGATATTGAAATTTGTTTACTCTGTAAAGACTTACGTGTGACCCATTGCCGAGTAAAATTCTACATACGTGGTCATTACCGAAATATCAATTGTTTTCTATTAATTACTAATAAATAATTATTTTTTGAAATCATATCCTATGTATAATAAAGATTCTTCATTTAATATATCACTTGAAATAAAACATCAAATTTTCTTTTGAATATTTTTTCTCAAATCAATAATTTATAAATTTATAAATTTAACATTATCAATTTATCATTGATAATTTTCAAAATATCATATTTAAATGATAAACAAGTTTTAAAAATGACCATATGTTTTTTTCATCAAACTTAAAAATAGCATTATAGTGCCACTCCATCTAACACCAATAGTTATTTTTTGAGAGGTTATAGGATAAATTGATGCATTTATCTTATTGAATTCACTCATGCATACCAATATCATAATACCTTGATTATTCATGCATTTCCATGAATCTCTTAAAAGTTTGGCTTAAATTTAGCCAATCTATTTAAAACATGTAATTTAATCATGTTTGTATTGTGACAAACTAGTGCCTTCAAAATAATATACACAAACAAGAAAATCATGAGGAAAATATGAATTAAAAAGACATATTTGTTAGTACGTAATTTTATATTATCTAACTATCTTTTTAATTTCGGTTTTCATCTTGATCCCAACATTTTCTATATTAATGCACAATCTTCTGGGCATTATCTAGATATTGAAAACTTCCAACCATCATAATTTTTTGAATCATATGCTTAACTCCTAAGGAACCAAATGTCCATACAAGGGAAAATTGGAATTTGGATAATTGATGATGAAGTAAAAAATGAATAGATGTTTATGAAAAATTTAATACAAGATGGAGACATTCACCTCCTTTATGAGAACATAAATTTTTTTGATTGGATGCTTGGATTGAAAATTATGATGCTCCCCAAAATTTCAAATTCATTTACTTTTGAAAATTGTCAAGTATGAAACTAACATGATATAATATAATTGTCAAAAATAATATTTCTAGTGCTAAAATATATTGTAAAGGGAATCAAAACTCTACTAATTGTGCCAAAGCAACTTTGGAAAAAAACCCATTTTTGTCTAACTAATTGCTCATTTTAAAATTATAATCTTTCAATCCATGTGATCAACTGGGTTGAAATTTTTCAACACATTTTCATAATATTTTACTAAAATTTTGTATAATTGAAGTTAAAAGAAAGCTATTTTTTCTATTTGGGCCAATGTACTAAAAAAATGGCAATTTTTGACAATTTCTCTTGAAAAAAATCTCTGGTCCTTTAGGGGATAAAGTGCTTCTCTAACACCTTCATTTTTATATAATGAATTCCTTGATGTATGTGAATTTAATTTTATAATTCTATAAAATAATAATAATTCATAATGATTTAAATTTCAATATGTATTTTAATTTGAAAGTTGATTTAATTATTGCATCTTTAAATTTAGATTTCTTTTTTATTTGTTAATTTATTTGTCATCAATTTAAATTTCTATTTTAGAAATATATCTAAATTATTGAATTTAATGTATAATTTGTCTTAGAATTGAAACAAAATATTGTATTGAAATGAATGAAATTACAAAGTAAGAAAAAATTGTGTTTTTGTTCCCATTTTAAACAATGATAGTCATAGAAAGTATACATTCCTAAACATTATTCATTGAACCTTGATTTTTTACAAATATATTTTTATTAGAAAATCCATGTATGGTAATTGTACTTTTAATGGCAGTTTTGTATTAAAACTTAGGTTCAACTTACATTATTGATAGTAGTTGTTAATGGTAGTAGGAATACGAAATCACATATTGGTACTTGTTTTTTGAGTTAATAAAAATAAAAATTAATTTTAGAGAATTTATTCAAAGAATTATAAGTAGATTATTTTTTACTGTCAATAATTTAAAAAATATTCATCAAAAAAATATTCTAATTTTGCATCAATTTTCTAGTTTAACAATTATAATTGATTGTTTACTTATTGTATAATTTAGGAACTTGAAATTGAACGAGATTTGCTTGCAAGTGAAGTGGGTACACTTCAAAAATCCTTAAGGGGACTTCGACGTATATTTGTTCGTGTAAATAGTGAAAATGATGAAATTCAAAGAGTTTGGAAAAAGATTAGTAAATTGGAAAGTGCAAATAAGGAATTGGAGAGTAAAATTACAGTGAGATTTGGTGCACAAAATTTCATTTTGATGTTAAGAATCTTGTCAATATTAAAGAACAATTAAAATTTATGAAGAACATAAACAAGATACTCTACCTTTTAATACAAATATATTGAATTACTTGTTTAGATTCAAACAACATTAAAATAAAATGAAGCTTCTATTAGTTTTACATTATCTAAAATGCAAACATGAATATGATTATTTTTATAGAATAGTGGATAAATTGATACTAGTTCTTTATTTAATCTTGATTTTCAAATATTATTTGGACCATATTAGAGCACCCAAAAAGCTATTGGAGATGCAAAGGTAGAAATTGTTGTACTTGCCAATCAAAGTTTGGTAGCGCAATCAGGTGCTAATAGTGCCAATTCGAAAGTCTTGGAGTTAGTAAATCACTCACAAGTATTGAAAAAATTGAAACACCAAGAAGAATGCGAGAGATTGAAATTAGAGCATTCTATACTAAAGATTGGCAACGACACGCGACAAATTTTAAAGGATAAAATTGCTGCAGAAAAGCAAGCTTTATACAATGCTCAAGTGTCCCCACAAACACCGCCTACTCAAATTAAGTTCAAGGCTCCTAAACAACCACTGGACTCACAAAGTGGAGATGCTATGGCTCAATTAGAGGCAGAATTTATAGCTGAAGTTGAAACCGCCGCCGTTGAGTTTATTGAAACTGTACCCACATCCCAACCACCATCACCTAAGACGGAAGAACAATTGAAAGACCAACATGTGACTTTTGAAAACCGTAAAGAAATTTTCACGGAAAAAGTGGAAGATGCCGAGATATGTTTTTTGATGGCCATGGAAGAAATTGAATACGGGAAAGCACAAACAAAGAAAGGGCAGTCTATGGCAAAGAGATTAGCATCTGCTGAAAAAGCTCGGTTGGTTGCTGAAAATGAAAGGTTGGTAGCTGAAGCCCTTGCCCAAAAATTTGCGGAGGACACAAAGAAAGCACAAGAAGAAGTAGCAAGGTTGCAAGCGGAGTTGGAGAAATTGCGGGCTATGGGCTCGGGTGATAAACGTTGGAAGAGTGAGAAGATAAGTATTCTTTTAGGAGGGGAGCATCTCAAGCCATCTAAGTATAAGATTCAAGTACTTGATAAAGGGGAAGAAATTGACATTGATGTTGATATACCTTCCCCATCTTGTCCTAGTCCAAGTGCATGTGATGGGGATGCAGCACGTGAAAAAACGGCAGCTGCAAATCGAAAAAAACTCAACGAGTTGAATAGTGTGAAAGCCAAGGCAGAAGCAAAAGCAAAACGTTTGGATGAAGAAATGAAGAAAGCACAACAAGAGTGAGATTGTCTTGCGGCGGAATTGGCAAAGTTGCAAAGTACGGGGGCTGGTTTGGATGAAGAAATGAAGAAAGTGCAACAAGAGCGAGATCGTCTTGCGGTGGAATTGGCAAAGTTGCAAAGTACGGGGGCTAGTTTGGATGAAGAAATGAAGAAAGTGCAACAAGAGCGAGATTGTCTCGCGGCGGAATTGGCAAAGTTGCAAAGTATGGGGGCCAAGGGTAAAAGGTGGAAGACTGAAAAAATCTCAGTTGTGATGGGTGATAAAGAGCTATCAAAAGATGAATATAAGATGACAGTGTTGGATAAAGGCTCACAAATTGATATTGATGTTCAAATACAAGGGATTAGTAATCAGATTGTTGATGAATTGGATAAAGTCAAAGAATTAGCAGGGCAAACGCAGAGTAATCTTCTAGATGATGACTCAAGTAAATTGATCAAGACAAATATTGAAGAAGTACTACAACATTTAGAAAATATATCGGATGTCATAAAACCAAAGTCCACTAAAGTAGGTCCAAGTAAACATGATGTATCAAGTTCTAATTGAACAATTACGTTGTTGGTCTTAAGACCATCATGGATAAAGTGTCTATAGGGAATAGTTTGATGTGGATAGCAAGGGCTATCCTTGGTAGCTCCTTCTGGAGGTAGACATACATATAAATTAGAATTACAAAAGTGGAATTGAATTACATAAAATGTCCTTGTAAAGGTAAGCGAAGTTGTTATATTGGATTTTAAAAAAGATGTATGTTGATTTGATATGAGACACATGCATTATTGTAAACCGATTCGTATGTTATTTTAGATTGCTAAATTGAATAGTTTGTGAGATGGTTAATTTTTGAGGGTTGCATAGTTTCTCTTGCTTTGAAAATGTATTATAAAAATCAATTTGAAGAAGGAATTTGACAAATGTTGTATAATCGTGATGATGGTTGAATTTGTATTGTATAGCTTTTAAGTGAAATTTGGATGTATGTTTTAAATGCTCTATTTAATGCCATTGCTAGAAGTCCTCATGCACATCTTCTTTCTTAGATTGGATTTTACTTGAATAAAAAATTGCAGAAATTGCCAAAATTTTCTTTGATAATCTCAACCATATGCAAGTTAAAATTTTCATCATTTTTAATACCTCACAACTTAAAGGTCATAAGTGTAGCTACAAATTGCCATTGACACTCTATATTAGTGACAATAGAGGTTGGTTTAATTCAAAACACTTGAACTATACATTCAAGATGATTTACAATACCCAGCTATAGAAGCAAGGCTACAAGTTCCATCAATACTTGTTAGACTCTACTACATACATGGTACATGTTCATAAGTTTGTGCCTACAATTCATCGACATTAATGGCTCCTACTAGATCCTCATCGATATCAATTATGTTGAAGTTCATAGGCCTTGTCCCATCTATAACTTGTTGATACTACTTGCAAGGAGATTGTCTCTTGATGTCAAGGCTCAATTAGAAGATTTATTGTTTGTCCATCATAGGCTTTCCAACCAATACAACAAAGTCGTGCAATAATTATAACTGAATGGCTTGTCGATTGTGTGATGTGAGGTAGGTTGCCTAATAATTGTTCAAGTTGACATCTTCTTATATTAAAGTATATATGCAAGATAACTATAATAGGAGATCTTGTTAGTTTTTGATCGATAACCAATGGTTAGTATTTGATGTCAGTGTTAAGAGGGTGTTATGATTAGCTCAAAGCTAGCTTCCTAGGGTTGAGATGGTTACTTAGAGGTAAGGATTGATTCCTTGTCTTTTGCTTGGCTCTTGGTGGAATCAGGTGCTAAACTGTAAGTTTGTTGGTGTTTTATTATTGAAAGAAGCATTGATGTGAAAAGTTTTGGTTTTGTATTAGGATCAAGTGTTGGATCAAAAAAATATTTTGATTCTAAAATCTTGGCAAGGTAATCTACTATGACATCAAATTTCAGATATTGATCAATTATGAAAATGGAGATATGATGCATCAAAGTAGAGGTGTTTAGAATCCAAAGCAACTAAGATGGATGTATTTGGGATCTTCAATATTGTTGAGTATGAATTCTATATCTATGAAACTTAGAGGATATATATTTTTTAACTTATCAAATATCTTGAATAAAAATTTTTGGCTACAAAAGACTTGAAATGTGCACATTAAAAACTAAATACAAATGGGGGTTTGAGGTCATAACTAGTAAAAAGTCAGTTGTAGGGAAATGTCTACCAAAGTTGAACAATATCTTGGATTGGAGTGAAATTTCATACATGAGTATTTGATAAGTTTATCTATATTTTGACAAAGTTTCAAACCGTTTGGAGAGACTCTTTATGAGTTGGTCTAGGTCAAAATTAACTATGCCAAAATTTAGATTATTGTGGGAATTATAGTTTTGAGATTTGGGTTAAATGGATATTTGGAAATCAATTTAGAGTTATGTAGGGGATGAAAGGTATAAAGAGAATATATGCAAAGCATTTCTAAAACAAAGGCTCCATGATATTTGGGATTTAATAAAGCAACATTGTGACAATTGGCTCTTTGTGATAGCATATACCGTAGACATTGCAATATAAGAATCTCGTGTCTTTTTAGATATCCATCTATTTTCATATTAGCAACAATGTCTAACAGAACAACATATGTTACGGTTGATGTTGTTAACATGATGGGGTCCAAAAAATTACGACAAAAAAGACATGGATTGCCTTCGGTAGCCCATCCAAGACATTGGTTTATGTCATCTTTGCAATGAAGGTACATGTATGGAACTGTATTGACAAAAGGAAGTTTGCAATGTTCCCCAAGTCCAATGCCACTAACTATGTTTGGGAGGCTTCAATACCTGCATTGTTTAAAAATCAATGTTGCTAAAGTCTCTAAAGTCTGAAATGACACAAGATACTAAAATCTATCACGCAAGATACTAAAAAACTACCAATACCTCTATAATATAAGATACTAAAAAAATCTATGTTTTAAGAAAAAATATATTTTCAAAATTATAAAAGATATATCTTGCAAAAATTTCAATATATTAGAAATCCAAGAAAATATTTCTATATGAGTATTTTTTAACCAAATTTTTTTACCTTCCAAAAGATTGGAATTTTTATACAATATTAATCTTGAATTTCCATCTTCAAGATCCCTCCAACCAAAAATGGGGGTTTGAAAACTTCAATTGTATATCATTGGCAGAGAGCATGAAAGCCATCATTTATTATCTTTAAAAAAAATTCATATATAAGTAGTTGAGTTTATAAACTCTGATATTGCAATTTAAGAGGAGGATTTAATACAAAAGACTTCTAAGAGTTATGGGCTAATCCATCTTAGATGAAGGGACATGATGTAGTCAAAAGGATAGACAACTAATGCATTCTCAATCTTGGACAAAAGGGTCATAGCACTTGTGGCAATGAGACTTGACATGGCTACATGTGTAAATTGATCCTATATCAAAGTAGTGATGAAAGGATAATACAAAAACAACGTCAAACTACCAAGGCTCTAAATTTCATAGAAGTTTCAAATTTGGTTGCAGAGCTTCAAAATTCCATCTTGAATTCCATATACTTTATCACACACCTTGGAATATATATAAAATACACTAGGGTTTTGTTGTTGTTTTGCAATGACAAAATATTGAAGTTTTAAGAATTTTGAAATGTTGAAACTATAGATTCTTAAATTCTTAAAAGCAATGAATGGACACTAGACCTATGATTTTAACATTTTATAGTTTTTTAGTCTATTAGTTTGTTTTTATTGATTTGTAAGGTATTATTATTATCCATACCTTCAGTTAGGCTGATTTTTGTTTTGTTTTATTTAATTTTGTTTGTTACATTGAGATTTCCTGAATTGTTCGTCCCCTAGTAGTGTGTTTGGTACCGTCGGATAGCCCTCAACAAGGAGGGGTGCACAGGCTTTGTTTCATGGAGTTTGGACCTATGGTGTGAAAAGATATTAAATTTCAAAGTTTTTATGAATCCAATTTTTTTTTAAATACTTTTACTTTTATTTTGACTTTGGCAACAGCACAGGGCACACTAGTAAATTTATTATGAAAAGATAAATTAAAACTCATGATATAAAATTGTAGAAGAAGAAAATCTATCTTCATGGAACAAATTTCAAATGGTTATAACCTAATGCATCTTAATTGAAATGACAAATTAGAGACTTGTTGCATTGTAGATGAATCAACACACAAAAGAATGGTGGATTTCAGATGACAAAAGTGCAATGAGTACTATATGAAAGCAATGGTATGCAATTGTATGGCAGAGTGTAAATGCATCGCGGATGCAAAGATATAAGAGAAGGCTTTCAAAAGTGGCTTCAAATTGAAGAAGAAAGGAAAAGATAGGCAGAAACAATGGCAAAATAGTTCGGACTTTAGTCTCAATAACGTGAATTTAAGATTCAATTTTTGTGGTTGCTCATCTTAAACTAACCTCATATTCACTCAAAATTTTATATTGGATCCTATATATGTCAAATTACAAAGCACTACTCTATTCATATATGCCAATTTATAACATAAATTATTGATTCAACAATTTGATTAATGATATAATAATAATAATAATAATAATAATAATAATAATAATAATAATAATAATAATAATTATTATTATTATTATTATTATTATTATTATTATTATTATTATTATTATTATTATTATTATTATTATTATTATTATTATTATCATCATCTTTATCTTGAGAAAAAAAAAGTGTTTGAGGTTGAATTGAATAAATTACAAAAGGATAAGAGTTCATCTCAAATTCAAAGCCCCCCCCCCTTTGTTATCCACACATTTAACCCCTAAAGGACCAAGGTGTCTTTTTTGGCAACATAACTTTTTTGGGTAGGTATGTGTGACTAGAGATTTCCATGTTTTTGGCCCAAAATTTAATAGAAGGTGTGGACAAGGAATACCTTTCATGTACACTAAATTTCAGGGCATTTGGAAATATGAGTCAAAAGTTATGGCCTAATATGTAGTTTGTTTCTCAACTCGGGCAGTCTGGGCAGATCTGAAAAAATCATTTTAAAAAATAAATAAAATTGGAAATTGGTTTTCTAGATTTATATTTTCATAGAAAGCTTTGAGTCAAAAGTTATGAGATGTTTTAGTTTGCGGGCAAGTATGGGTTTTCTACTCTAAAATAAACTTGGAAGTCCTTTATTTAACTCAATTTTCAATATTTTATGAAAAAAACAAAAACATTAGATGTAGGTTGTTTATTATAACACTACAACCATTGGGATTGGGATTTTTCAATTCCATTAATAAATTGTTAACAATTTAGTATTTTGAATCATTCTCTACATCTTTCTACTTACTATTTTTTCTATATGTTGCACAATTTCAAATGATCTGAAAATTTTAAAGCATGAAGACAACTTGCATTGAAGAACGAATCTAAAGAAGCACTACCATTTTGGACATTTTTTCATACAAATGTGACCTTGTGAAGTGCAGCTGACCGTTTTTCCACAGGGCCCCCAAAAGGATTTTTGTCACTTCAAATGCTAATATCTTGCAATCTATATGGTGGAATTTTCTGAATTTTTTTCCACACCTTCTCAATCTAGTGTATTACAAGATCCTACAGTTACATGTGTCCAAAAATGATATTTCTCAAAAATTTGGTACTTGTATTAAAAATGGCAATTTTTGAGGTTTTTTGGTGATAACTTAGTCAAGGAACTTTAGGGGTTAACATGGATAGAAGGGTTATATTTGTTTTCACATGAGAAGTTTTTTATTTTCCATACTAATGGTTATGGTCAATTTTTAGAATTGGAAATTGAATATTTTTAATTTATTTAGATATATAGTGTATTAAGCAATAATATTTTTAATTTTATATAAATACATATTTTTATAAAACAATTATTTAATGGAAGTGAAATAATCACTTTGCTATTCACTAGGACTCTACTTATCTCCATGCAAGCAAGTGATGATTGATTGCAAATTCTGGACTCTTGAAGACTTTAGAGAGGATTTTCCAAAATGTTCTTGTACAAATATTGGATTTGGAAAGAATTGTTGCTAGAATAGTTTGGATGAATGGGGCGAATTTTTTTTTATTGTTGATGTAGATTTGTATATTTTTCCTCATTATCAAAATGATTTAAACCAATGCTTCAAGAAAAATATGGAATACAATGTATGCAGAGTATACTATTGGATGAATATCATTAAGACTAGATACAACCTCCATCATGAAATGGATACTTTTGAAATTGGATATTTTTAGGAATCAATAGAGTGAAATTGCATTGTAGATGCCAAAAATATATTATAAGACTTCCCAAACAATCTTGAGATCATGTCCTTGGGACTCTAAAATTTCATGGATTGAGCCACGCTGTCCTACATAAGAATGTTGTGCACCACATTTACAACTCCACCAATGAATCTTACATAGGTCAAACAAAATTTGACCTAAATTCTGTCATTGAATTTATAAATGAAAATCCCTATAGTTTTTACTACCAATTGTACCAAGAATACAAAAGATTTCTAGAGAGTTTGACCAACTCATCTAGATTTGAACTATATAAATAGCAATTCTAAAGTCTAATGCACTTTCTATAACATGAAAGTATACATGGACATGAATTTAACTTTAATGTACTATAGTGAGTGGGCAATTCCTAGTTGCATGTGAGCTACAAAGTCTCTTATCACTACCATTGTCATTTGTAAAAAAAATATTCAATGTCATATTTAACTTCAAGCATTTGGTGCCAATTTTTGCCAAACAATTATGCCCATAACAAAAAAAAATTTTAAATTAGGATTAGACATTTTGAAATGTTGAGATAATTTTTTACAGTATGGAGTGGACATTTTTTCAATTTGATTTTACTTGGAGCATGACATTGAAGGTCAAAATTGTGCCTTTCTCCTACATGTGAGAGGTTGAAGTTACATTAAGAGGCTAAGAAGGGTCTTGTAATAATGATATATCTAGTGTAGTATCATTTATTTTTGTGTTCATTTTTAATTAAAATATTGTAATTGTTTTGTATACATAATATATCAAAACTTGCAATAGTTTTGTAGAAGTGAAACATGGATGCTTTTTCCAAGAAATATAGTAATAAAAATACCATGCCTAAAACTTCAAGTATGGTGAAATGGGCTACGTCTAAGAAATTTATTAGACCAGAGGTTTCTCTCATAATTCTATAAAAATTTTCTATGATTGAAGCATTTTGTATAATACAAATTTTGATGACAAAAACTTTAAAAATTCAATTATTTATAAGAAAAATTTAAAATATTCTTATGAAAAAATAATAATATATAAAATAATTCACATATTTAGTTTACATTATTATATTATTTACTAAGAAAATTTCTAATTAATCTAATTTCAAATAATATAACCATTACATGATTAATGTCATACAACTTATGGCATTCATCTTTTTAATTTGTACTGAATTGAAATGGCATGCAGCTATATCCATTATGCTTTATTGTATCTACAATAATAGGTTTATCAGGATTTTTGATAAGTCGAAACTTAACAATAAACCCCGATGTTCGGTAAGAATTGTTTGTATTTTGTTTTATTTAAAACATACTCATTTTAATGTATATTTTATTCTACATGCTACAATAGTTAGAATAATTATCAAATTTTTTTTTATCATGGCATTAATTTCCAAAAATGAAAAACTTGCAAAATTTTCATATATATCATATATCTATTTCTATTTACTATTAACTATGAATAGAAAGTGCAAAGATTATAGATTAATTCATTGAATGTGATACATTTGTTAATTCCATTAATTGGAATTCATAAGAAAATTCAAAAATTTATTTGATATTTTAATTTATTGTATAAAGGATATTTATAGCTTTATTTTCAAATGCTTCAAAATACTTGAAGTTATTGATGCGGAGTTGGAATATATTACATTTGAATGAAGAAAATAATCTAAAAGTGTGATTTTTTTACCTTGAAGGCGCATAATAAATTGTAGTACAATGTGTTTATTTTATAGTAAAAGCCATTATTGGATAAGCTAATAGGTTTCATAAAAAGCAAAATGATTTCAGAGGTAAAATTTTCAAAAAGTGATGACTACAATGACCATTTACAATTGAATTTTCAATTTGATGGTGTAGAATTGATAAAGATGATCGAGTTGCAGGAGTATTAAAGAACTATAAAGAAGGAAAAACATACTACAATCATCGACTTAGGGGTTATTTGAGATCACATTATCCTTCATATTTTGATCAAAATGAACATTCAAAATAAATCAATATGCAAAACTGTAATTATGATTTTCATAATATTTTACAATTGATCAAACTAAAAAATTCTAAAAATAAAAGTAGGTAAAACCATAACAATTGCTCCATTTTAATAATTTTACAAAAATATTTTACTATCAAATTTAAAGAAAATATTTTGAATATTTTAAATAGTAAAATATAATATCATACAAAAGCAAAGCTTGCACACTCTCTACAATGTAACACTATACATTTTAATCAATAAATTTGATTTGATTATATAAATTTTTGCATAAATTTTTTTTTATAATTGAAAGTTTTCAAATTTCTAATATGGATTTAATCAAAATTTTATTCTTTCAAAATCCAAACTTCATATAAATAAATGATTGAGGGACAAAATGGATTAAGAATATTGCCTATACTTGAATTCTATTTACATAGCCTTCTTATTTCTCAAAGTCTAAATTTATTTTTTATTATTTTCTTAAAGATATCATTTAGATATAGATTTATGATTTTCATTTGTTAATAGTTTGCCTAAGAGTGTCTTCTATATTCAAATATGTTACAATCATAGAAATGAAAAATTCAGAAAATCACATCAATATAAAAATAGGATTTTTGTATCCCATTTGATAAACCTTCATTAATAATAATAAGTAGGCTAGTGTACCATTCATACATGTTAGATTCAAAGCTTTGTTGTCAAAATTTGATTCCCACTTTTCATTTCAAGAGGCTATAATCTACCACATCATGATGTCACTATTGAGGGGAGGAAGCAAGAAATAATTACAAATTTTATCCAATTTTACTTCATGGAGACAAAGAATCACCACATATAAATGACTTGTATCTAATGCAAAAATTGATTTACATAATTTTGAGCTTCATAATATTAAACTTTGTACATTAAAACAAATCACATTCATTTAATATTCCTCACAAGTCAATAACTACATCAATAAAATGAATTCGAGATATGATCACTCAATCTTTAAGAATATTTTAAGTTTTTTTAAGCTAAGTACAAAAATTAATTAATTACATTTGTTTCAAGTTATGAACATTTGTTTTAAAGTTTTTTATTCCCTTTTCAAAGTTTTTTTCATTTTATTCTATCCAAGTCACATTTATATGTATAGATCTTAGAAAGAAAAACTCAAAAATACTTTGATGAACATCTTAATCTAAAATTCACATTCACTTGAGTTTTGTAAGTTTAAAAAGAAAAAAAAATAGGCTATAGACATACAATTTGCAATTTAATAAAATCATGTAAATGCTCTATCTATACATATAGGTTAGTTAGTTTTTTTCCTTTTTGTGTAATGATAATACCACAAATCTATATGATCATTGCAAAAATTGATGTCATTAAAGACTTCCTTATAAAGGAAAGGTGTTAGCTATTTGATTCATAAGATTAAATATTTGGATCAACTAATTCAAAATACCAAACTCCAAAGTATTCTAAAAGTGTACAAATTTAAAAAAAATTAAAATGAAGTTTTAGTATAGATTGAATTGCAACAATTGTAATAGTGAAACCATTATATCATACTAATCTATACATTAAAAAAATATTTTATTATTTTGTTTTGTTTTTGTTTTGTGCATATAGTATAAATATATCAAACATGAAAACCATGAGCATGTTTCTAGCACCTTTGAAAAGCCTAGGAGAATCAATGTATCTTTGGATAAACTTAACCCCTAAAGGACCAAAAGGTGTTTTTTGGCAACATAGTGATTTCGGGCATCTCACTACGGATGGAATTTTTATTTTTTTTCTTTAGAATTTTCACACAACATGTGCCTGAGGAGTAGCTTTAAGACCCAACAATTTTCATAACTTTTGAATACATGGTTAAAAAGTTATTGTATGATATGTTGTTTTCATTGCTCGGTGGGCAATCCGGGCAGTAAAAAAAATTCTTTGAAAATCACTTTTTTTTAAAATAAAAATTTGAAATTTATTTTCCTGATTTGTATATACATGGAAAGCTTTGAATCATTCCATTTTGATTAATGAGATGAAGAGTTTTAGTTGTGGGTAGTAATGGAATCTCTACTCTAAAATAAACTTTGAAGACCTTTATTTAACTCAATTGTTTATATTTTTGGAAAAAAAATAAAAACATGAGGTGTAGATTGTTTATTATAACAATTTAACCATTGGGATTGGCATTTTTCAGTTCCATAAATAAATTATTAACAATTTAGTATTTTGAATCATTCTCTACTTCTTTCAACTTACTATTTTTTTCCTATATGTTGTACAATTCCAAACGATCTGAAAATTTTCAAGCATGTAGCCAACATGCCTTGAAGAATGAATCCTAAGAGTTACAACCATTTTGGACATTTTTTCATAATGATCTGACCTTGTAAAGTGCATCTCCCTGTATTTTTGCAAGGCCAAAAAATGGCTTTTTGTCACTTCAAATGCTAGTATCTTGCAATCCAAACGGTGGAAATTTTTGAAATTTTTTCCACATCTTCCAAAACCAGCGTACAACTAGATCCTACAGTTTTATTTGTCCAAAAATGTATTTTTTCTAAAACTTGGTACTTATACAAGAGATGACAGTTTTGGAGTGTTTTTGGTGAAAACATAGTCAAATACCTTTAGGGGTTAAAGGTAGTTTCATAGAGAAATAAAATTTTATAAGTGCATTTTCAAAGCCTAGGTTTAGCAATGTCAACTTCATACCCATTTCATAATTGTATAGGCTTCCATGTATCAATGGAAAAGTCATCATGACTAATGAACACAAAACAAGGTGAGTTCTTCACAAGTTCATGTGCATTATCTATCATTGTAGATAAATATGAGATAGGCATTTATTCAAATCATATATCCTAATTATAGAATCTATCACAAAAAGACATAAGATTGTTCCTATTTTATACAAGTAAGAAAGAACTTCATTTCCATTGGATGAATCAATGGCTTCAAAGTTTGAACCCAAATTTTAATATTCAAAACCACAAAGTCATGAAAAAAGCATAAAGCCTTTATCATACTTTCCATCCCTTTAGCTTTACACTTCATCCATCTTCCAACACATCCTCATGTTTCTCAACTTTGTTTTTGAAAGCTATATAGCCATGTCTGTTTTATGAACCGGCACACTTTGATCCATATATATGCACTTCTCTGATTTTCAAATCCGCAACGCTTTCACAAATCTTTGTTTGTCTCTCAAGTGCTCACAAAATCCTCATCACATTTTCAATTCCATTGCTTTTGGTAGTTTTTATATGCATTGTAGTGAACAATTAAAGGTTTTATTGTATGAGATCAATTGTGCTTTCAAGTAAGTTGAAGAACGTCTTGTCATTCCTAAGATAATAATTCTTTGAAGGTGGAGAACTAATGGAATTTCTATTCTAAATCCACTGTTTTTTCTTTGGAAATGACAAAGGTTTTAAAATCGTGTGGCTTGATGATTTTACCTTAGAACTAGCTTAAAAGTTGACATTTGATTGTTTGAAATTGGAAAGACTAATGAGGATTCTTTGTACATGGAGAGTATAAAGTGAAAATTATATTTGAAATCATGAGACATGCATATGTCTTATGGATACAAGAATATACTTGTAATATTCTATAATGTTGTATTAATATTATTTGGTCACGATGTAAAGTCGTTTAGTTGTACTAGTGTGTAGATTTAAAAGGTCTCTTTAGAGAGTGCTTGTTGCATCAATTTTAGACTTTAATGGTGTGCAATAGATCAATAGGTGGGTATGTTGCCTCTGTAGTGATCCTCTCTTGTTTTGTGATATTGAAGACTTTTTTTTACCTATTTGGACACTTAAACTTCTTACAAGTGTTTGAGATGCTATTTAGTCCTCAATTTGTTAGATTGCAACGTACCCATCAAATTTCTCTAAACTTGTCTCTTTTTGATAGAAAATTTATTAATTTATGAATCCATTGTGTTACTTGTGATAAATAAAGTTTGTTTATATAAAATGTATAAAGTGTATTGTCTATGTTGTTGATGGTTTATATTTCATTAGAAATTGTGTTTTACTTGTAAGTCCAATAGGAGGCAAGAATGTATTGGTTATTGTCTTGAGCATTGTATTAGTATTGTTTTACATAGATGTCGAAAAATTTGGTCATGCTAGTTTTCAAAGTTGATAGGTCTTTTTTAATAATGATATACAAAGCCATTTTCTCTCTTGGAACAAAGCAAGGAATAAAGACATTGCAAATTATCAAGTGTGTATTGCCTTTGTATTGATCTTATATTATATATGATATTGTAGCTCTTTTTGTTTGTTTAATGGTACTCTTGATCTTTGAAATAGTATTGGTTATTACCTAGTTCTCAACATGTGAAAGTGCAACTTCTCTCACTAGCTTTCTTGTTTGTTTGTTTTGGGGAAAAAATTGTTAGTTTTGAAGTTGATTGCTTTACAAATGATACATGAGGACATGATAAATGGATCAATCTAATTTTCTTTTAGGAGTGTGTGGTTGTATATTGATATGGATGAGCAATGTATAAAGCTGACACTACAACAAAATGAGTTTTTTATGACTACAAAATATGACTACAATGAGTTGTAAAATCTCAAAATATGACTCATGTAGAAATCATTGTAGATGATGTGCTATGTGACTACGTCTAGTCATTATGTTGCTTCAGACATGAGTCATATTTGCAGTCATATGTATTGAGGGTATAATTAGGCATATTTTGCCAAGGTGGCATATAAACTAACTGTCCTTGGGGGCTTGACTCTTTCATGACCTGCCCAGGCACATGAAGAAAAAGTCTACATGGCATGTAACTCCATGTAGTCATATTTTCAGCTGATATGAAATATGACTACGGTAAGTCATATTTTGGCTGATGTGGCATATGACTTTGTGTAGTCATATTTTTTGTTGATGTTAAAAATGACTCTTGCACATTATATTTTTCATTGATGTGAAAAATGACTCTCGTGAATCATATTCTTTATTGATGTAGAAAATGACTCTCATGAGTCATATGTTTTTGTTGATGTGGAGTATGTCCTCATGATTCCTATTCTCTATTGATATGGATAATGACTCTTCTGAATCATATTTCCTACTACCATGAAATATGACTTTTGTGAGTCATATTTTTTATTGATGTGAAATATGACTCATTTGAGTCATATTTTTGGCTAATGTGGCAATTCACATGGAATATTGTTAGTAATTTTATGATTGAATGTAGTCATATTTTTAAAAGTATAGAGTCACATTTTTGGCACGACTGTGAGCATTATATGACTATAGCTGGTCCTATTTTGGCCAAGATATATTGTGAAATATGACTCAAACAAATAATGTTCTGGATAAGTGAGAGTCACATTTCTTAGATTTGTGTGCATAGATGTAATTGGGATGATTGAGGTTTATAGTAGCTTTTGTCATAAACTATAGTCACATTTTCGATACATTCTAAATAGACATGATGCATTGCAATCATGCATCAACATGGTTTTATAGTTAAATAAAAGACTCCATCCAATTAAAAACAAGTACGTATGATTTTTGAGATGCTCAAGAGACAATTGTATTGGAGAGAGAAAAGGCAAGAGAGATGCAACTCTTCTCAATGACATTTATTAGACACGAATACAAAACATATCACAATAGCACTCTATATCACAAATGTATATTTTCACATGTTTATAGGACCTATATTACTTACAAAATTGTGAAGATGTTGCCTATTTAATGTTGCAAATAGCCTCCAATAACTTCATTTCAACTTCCAATGCCTACATGTACAACAAAAGAGATTAATTTTTAGTGAATGAAACATATAACTCAACCTTCAAAGATTTAAGGCAACACAAAATATGTAGCACAAGTTTGAAGTAAGAAAAAGCCATAACCACTATATTTCTAGAAATTGCAAACAAATAAGAAGAAAAAATAATAATAGTGATAGGGGAAAAGGTCTCAAGTGTTAAGAGATAACAAGAAATAAAAAGTAAGATGCAACAAGATACAACAAAAAGCAAGAAGAAGAAATAATTAGGATTCAATAAGAAACAATAAGAGGCACAAGTTAAAATGCAACAAAATGCAACAAATAATGAGAAGAGGCAAGAACTAAGAGGCAACAAGAAGCAAGAATTAAGAGGTAACAAACAGAAACTAGAAACAAGGAATAAGAACTAGAGGCAACTAAAGGCAAAAACTAATAAGCAAAAAGGATCAAGAATTAAGAGGTAAGAGAGGAAACTAGAAGGAAGGAATAAGAAGTAGAGGCAATTAAAGGCAAAAACTAATAAGTGCACTTTCTAGAACAATCCTCTAGAATAGGCAATAATCTTATTTTGTCTATTTATAAAGAATCAAACTTTTAGATCATAATAGATCTAATCATAGCTTATAATCACATAATATAGTTGTGTCATCCATGAACTTCTACATATTTTTCTTATCAAAAGTCATAATGCCAAAAAAAATATTACAAATATGCAATTTGCAAGATGTATGATTGAAATTTGGTCATGTAAAGCATAAGTATCACCAAGTTTATGCCTTGAAAGATTACTTATTCTTTAAAAGCATGTACAAAGCTTTCCATTGTCTTATCCTTTCTAAGTGTAGTGAAACAAAAACAAATAATGTCATATAAGAAGGTAGTCAAAGAGATTTTTTGAAAGGTATCAAAGATTCCTCCAAGAGGTTGTGGACCTCACCTGTGCCCATCCCAAAAACCACACAAGAAGTTTGGTTAGTGAGGTGCAATAGGTGTCTTCAGCCCACAAACATGTGTTGTAGCTTTCATGAGGAGCATAAAATAATACCAACAATTTTAAGAATACTATCACATGAGCCAAAGTAACCTCTTGGTTGCATGTAGGGTATTGTGAAGAAGTCACCATGTTTCCTAGTTCCCAAAGACTACTCAACAAAAGAAGTAGTACCAAACACCAATCAACAAAACAATTACAAAGGAATTGTAGTAAAACTCCAAAAGCTTCACTCATCAGCAACAAGTCTAAATAACGCTAGAAATGCTGAGGGCAAAACAAAACATAAAGTATTTTAACACTTGAATTATTATATTACAACAATACAAAATATTAAAGGCAAGTTTTTAAAAACTTGATTCCCGCCTATGCAAGTTTTAGCTCACGGAAATGGCCAGCTGTATCAATGAGCTTGTATATTGGTTTAACCACCAATGTGGTTGTTTTCATATGATCAATAATTCATTGAAATAGAAAGGCAATGATGGCTTAAGTTCACATATTTCATGTGTCATATGATCTTATGAGATTTGTTAAAAAAATCCTCCTAATCACATATAGATGGGAGGTAGGGAATATGTACTAAATTTCAACAAAATGAAAAGAACTTAAATTCTATAATGGTTCAAGAAAACAAGTATTTAACTTCTCATGATTATATTATGTTTATGCTTCATCTACCTAGGAAAGGAGTAGAATTGCATTGCTTCTAGTATAATTTCAGTCACCACAACTAGACAAAGAAATTTGGGAAAAAAAAAAAAAATAGCCAAATTTGATACAAAATAGATACATGTTGACACTACAATTCCACAAAATTCTTGAAGGGAAGCTACATGGCCTTGAGCACCTACAATTATAGAAAAGAAAAACAAAACCAAGTAGATGTCATGCGTTTGTCAAAGTATCTATGTTCATGCACAAAGTATGCAAGAGCAAAAATATTTGATAGAGGCACTATTTAAAAGCATCTTTGAAGCAAAAATGAGGGATTATGTTTTTACAATCTACATCCTTGTAGGAACATCCAAACAACCATCTTTTAATTGCAATGCAAGCACATACGTGCCCACAGTAAGCCTCAATCTTTATATGAATAATTTTGTGGCTTTAGTAGAGCCTATAGAGACTCTCTATAAATGTGGCTTGGATGACATTGTTGAGAACCTTTTTAAAAAAGAAACAAACTTCGATACATGACATATGTGAGTGTTTTATCTATATCCTTGAGATAAAGCATGTACAACCATATTCTTTGTTATTGGGCTTTGAATCTTAAGCTGGATATTTAAATGTTGTTCAAATGACATTCTAAGCTATGAACAAGTTTTTTCTAATGATAAACTGTAAGTTGTTCACATCTTAACTAAAATTGACACAAACTGTAAAAAATAGAGGTTTGAGGTGGTTTAGGATGGTCAATCAAGGTCAAAATTCTAGACGTCCAAATCCAAGTGGAGAAATTTTAAAAAAAATTATTAGTTTAAGTTGTAAAGTGTTGCATGACTATTCTAAAAAAATAAAAATCTTTATAATAGAATAGTTTTAGCCAAAATTATGAGTGGATGAAGTTTTGTCTCTAATTCATCTTTCAAGACTTCATCCAACATTTTCTAGCCTATAAGTCTAAATTAATTTTTTCTTTTAAGATTGGATTCTAAATGTCATCTAAATTTTAAGATTCCTTTCTGATTTGAATTGAATGAATTTTTATATTTTAAATCCAAAATTAATGCTCTTGACTATTCAATTTCATCATATTCTATCTTTTATCATTTTCATTTATTTTTTAAAGTGTGACATGTTAATGAAAACCTCTATAAATTATCTAAGTGATCTTAAATTCAAAGTTGGGTTTAGTAAATTCTTCAAGGTTTGACTTAAACCTCTAATTTGTAATGTAACTATGATTTCTACAAGAAGAGAAATAACAAAGTTCCAAATTTAAAGACATGCTTTAGAATCTGTTTCCACCACATCCCCATTCTTTAGCACCCATTGTATCATGAGGCCCACCTTGATCTATTTTTGTTGCGTTCTTTAACTATGCCCAAAGCTTCAAGTAGCAACTTAGAACCTATACTTCTACTTCAAACACTGAAACTCAATACAAATTGCAATCTTCATTCACTCTTGCTCCATAGCTACTCGAGTATTCATTTTTCTCACTCTTTTTTCTCCTCTTTAGATTAGATTTTTCCCAAGCTTCAAGTGTTTTTTCTTTACACTACAATCTTCAATTTACATCACTAGTTTAAATGCATTAGCTTAGAGAGATCACCCTTTGTAATTTAAGGTATAGACTTGAGTTAAGAGGGTATTTTGATGTGGAGCTATTTACCTTAACTATTATATTTAAGATGACTATATTTTTACATTAAAAACTGCGAGGGGTGTATTTCCAATCCCCTAAGGTTTTTGTAAATTCAATCATGGTTTTTTCAAGTGGGGCTATTTTACATATAAAATTTAAGTTTTTAATAACAAGTTTATCATTGAACACTTCAAAATCCCTATTCAAACTACTCTGTAAACATCCCATTCAATATGAGTGTATCAAACACATATGAGTTTAAATATTGAAGTTAAATGGATTATAAACTCTATCTTTGGACAGTACAATACAATTTTTAATTTTTTGAATCCACTAAGATAAACCTCCTTATTCATGGAGTGTGACAATTTTTGTCACTTGTTGTCAATGTCTTACATTTTTAAAAAAATGTACACTACTAGTACTATTGTAAAATTTCAATCAACCACCCTTCATCATATATTTACTTAGATATGTCCATTTTATCATCCACATCTACATTCACTATGATATGAAAAATTTACATGACCCCTATGTGTCACGGCTAACTTATTAATAAAAATTCCTACTTCATGATGTTTTTACATAGCCTAATTTATATGTATTAGACTATGTATCATTTCACGGACCCTATAGTAGTTGTAAATATTAGATAATTTTTTTCACCTTTGAATTAAATGAACCCTGTATGCCATATTTAACTACTTTTGGACTTTTGGAGGACTTTTGGACTATGTCATGGGAGAAGTCATTGGGAGACCTCTTGTTCTTATGGTTTAGGAGACCCCGATGCCTATGAAAGTGGGAAGAGTAGAATGAAGTAGACCATGTTCATACACAAAAAGGGGACAAGAAACATAATAACTAAGACAATTCAATTATTCAACTAAAGAACATTGAATTGTACATAGTAATTGAGATGAATCATCGGGAGATTTTTTGATGTAGTGCAGATCTAAGAGATAAGGATTCTAAGTGTAGCATGAAACCAATGAAAACAATTATTATTCAACTGGAACTATTAGAAGGACTAAGTTAGTACCGGCCCGTTAGTATTTCCATGCATAATTAGGAACTGGAAATCTCCCGACATGATCCCTACACTCAACCTTATGGCAAAAGAGAACATACAAAATGACAAGGCAAATGCAAATACAAACTTCTAGTATGCTAGAATGAAATTGGAAAGTAACTAAAAGGTAAGGTGGATTCACCACAATTTATTCATATTGATATAGAAAATAACATAAGTTGCCTTTAAAAAGAAATGAAGGCATGACCTATAGAATCCAAACTAGTCCATAGTACAGGTAGAACCAAGGTTGCTATTTTGTGAGCCTATGAGTGTGAGCTTGTGAGCATACAACTTTATAGAGATTCCATCTAAAATATTTGGCTAAAATTTTCTATTTTTAATAAATTTTATTAATACCTATTATCATGGACCTATTATAGTGGTCCCTTGAACAACCTTAATGTGCCATTCATTGGACTTCACTAAATTTTAAGAAAAAAAATGAATGATTAATTAGGATTTTTTTGAAATCAAATATGGTTGTTCCATTAAAAATTAGTTTTTTATGATCACTCCCCTCTTGTTGCTTGGTACCCTTGGCACCGAGGGGAGACCCCCCCCTAGTGGAAAGAAAAAGAAAAGATAAAAAAATGAATTTTTTTTCCCGTGAGTGGGTGGCTCGCCTCGGCGCTAAGAGGTACCAAGTAACAAGAGGGGAGTGATCAATCAAACAACAATTTGACTAAGACAAAAGAGTTCAATCCCCGGGAGGTCCCACAAGAAGACAATGATTAACTAATCAACATTTAGGTGTAACTAAGTTCATTCCTGACACAAATAATCCTTATCAACCAAATATTTTCTGAAAATCTTAACAATTTTAACAATATTTAAAAAAAATGTTAACAAGTCTAATTATCGACACATTAAGACCTAAGTGAAGGTACTTCCCCCATAGGCCTTGAGAAGATCCATGCTACTATAAGATAGTGATCAACACAAAAGAAACTTGGTGCAACTAAGTTCTTTTGACACATGTAATGAAATCTTATCAACAATTTTTTTCTAGAATCTAAACAAATTCAATAATAGCACATCAAGAAAAAATTATTGGTGTGTTTCCATTGACCTCGGGAGGGTCCATGTTCTTATAGGAAAATGATCAACTAATATTCTAAACAAACTCACTTCCATCTCCATTCATCTTTTAGACACATCAATTGGATTCTTCATCTTCATAATGTATACTTCTAAATAAGATTCTAAATTAGATTTTTCATCTGAATTCTATATATCCATGGTAATAGGCCCATGGTAGTAGGTACTAAAATTTCCAAAAAATAATAAATTTTGATCCGAAGTTTAAGATGGAATCTATTTTTTGAAATATGAATAAGTTTCTAATGCTTTTTCAAAATTTTGAACTCCACACTAACATAATCCATGCTCAACGCTCTTAGGCTCATGCTCACAGGCTCACAAAATAGCACCGTTGCAGGTACAACCTCTCTTAGTGCAACTTCCTTGAGAACATAATATGCATTAAGAGAGTTTGTAGACAATCCGTGGCCCATGTCCATGATTCAAGATGAAAAGACAAGGGGTGCATGATTCAAAATGAAATGACAAGTGGCCCTCTGGCTTCTCTAAATGCATAAACCACACTAACTGCATAATCATCATGCACTCAAGGAGGTTCTACCTGTACTTTGTTTTAACTCAAAGCAAATAAGCAATTAGCTCCTTTAGTACATAGCACGGACGCTTCCATCTCAAACGATCTAGATCATCCTTTGCAAGTATGGAGGGTCCTACCACACAAGCATGTGGCCACTTAAGAGGATCTAATTCAAGTAGAACTATAGTTTGATTCCAAAGAATGTTGCGCTCTCTAGGGCTAACTAAGATAAACTTCAGTAGTTCACCATGGTTGGGATAGGGATCATTCTAGTTAGGGTTGTCCACACTAGCAATATAGAGGAAACTCTTCAAAGTACTCAATGGGAGAAGACACGGTGAAAGCGCTCCCACTGTAAGAATATTCATGGAGGAATACAACCCACAATGAGTTTCTTGAACCAATTGTTTAAGAAGGCCAAGAAAACCAGCAGGTACGATGATTCTTCGAGGAAGATCCAACACATTGCCTTCCACGCATAAAGCACTTGTAAGAACAACAAGAACCGCCTTCTGCGTTGACCAAACTCAACAAGGAATTCAACTCATCAGATAAGGAAAAACTCAAAACAGTGGGAGATCTCCTGATGAAGCTCATGAGAATACTCACTTCACTGAGAACCTGTAAGCAACGGGAGATCTCCTGATGAAGTAATAGTGGACAATCACATTACTCAATACCTTCAAACAACGGGAGATCTCCCGATCATATCAAAATAGTCACTCACTTCCTTGTGAACCAAAATGGTTGAGTGCTCGATGAAATTAGAATAGACACTTTCATGATTGAGCAACTTCAAGCAACGGGAGATCTCTTGATAAGGATAAAATGGACATTCACTTCACAAAGAACCTTTAAGCAATGGGAGATGTCATGATGAAGTTAGAATAGACGGAACTTATGATACCCATTTCCAATACTGGCTAAAAATAGGGCAAATTCAACATTTCTCAATTGCAATGTCCTAGAGGTAAACTATGAATTATAAGTATATTGTGGCCACTATCGACCACGTATCTTTGTACAAGAAATGTGAGGAATAGCTAGAGAATGACGTACACGCAATAAAATCTGTAGATGGAACAAAAATGAAACATAAAACTGAGGAGCAAAACTCAAATGCAATTCACAATGAGTGTAAAAGTGCAATAACTTACAATCTCTTCAAAGCTAATATGCAATTCAAACTGGGTGTAAAATGCAATTATTTACAATCTCTTTAACAATATGTATTTAGGCCTATGTACAGTGTCAATGTTGTAAAATATAATTTGCAATAACGGGAGATCTCTTGATGAAGCATGAGGAAAATGGGAATCAACACACTATTCTAGTTATGATTGCAAATCCCTCATTGGAAAAGGGCTCCACACCCTGTTGTTTGCCAAAAAGCGGATTATTCTTTATATATACTGGCATCTTTTCATTTGACTTAAAAAAACCATCAAGCCAAGGGATCAACTATATACGAAGGTAGTGTCATTGGAATCACCACAGAAGGGCTCAGGAAAAATAGCATTGTATGGATCATTCATGAGGTTCTTTACTAAACCATCGTCAATTAGCAGAATGTTCTCTAATGTAGATAAACTAGCAGCCTGTGCAAAAGTCGTAAGATCCTTTAAAAAGATTGGCTTCTGCGATGCAGTTGGGGCCATGTACTTGGTCTGAGTGCATGCCTCTTGAGCTAGACAAATCACATCCTAGCGACCGAAGGAAGCATCTGCAAGGACAATTAATGTCTAACAAGTCGTTCATATTTCTGGGAGTTACATTGCTCCAAAATGCAACTTCCGCTTTTCCATGCAGCCAATTAAAAAAGGTGGTGACACTCGGCTAACACTCAACATGAAGTTTATTATGGAAATACAACCTGTGAAGAACTCCATTCAAGTCCAAAATCATTGTATAATTTCTGTACAATACCTTTTTGGATGTCCTCGGTTGCGTTGTCGAAGGACCAGGACAATCTGCAATACACAATATGATGGTCTAGTTAGACATAAGTCCACCAAGATCGACATTCAATTAAAGTCAAATTCCTCAAGATACGCAAGGTGTTACCTCAAGCACCTTGGTTGTTGTCCTCTCCAATCCGGTTCACTTCTACCTTGTAAACCTTGGAAGGCGAAGTAGCCTCAGATTCAACGAACTCCTCCTCTGTTGTCTGCGGTGTACGGTCAGAGGCGATATCAACAGTGCTTTGATAAAGAAAATTCGTAGCCTCCCACTCGGCTAGAATGCCATGAGAGGATTTACTTGTGATATCGCGTATATATGAAGTGCATGATGACTTGGCAAATCAACAAGATCCTTAAACCTATTCCTTATCGAGAGTCTCTCTGAGTAAGTCAATCTAGTCTATGGAACAACTATCTATGGATTCACCTTCACTATGCTAGCCTTCGGACTCATTTGCTTGAGGTCCGCTAGAGTATCCTCCAAAATGTTGGCAGCCATTTCGGCATCAAAAGATGCACTTTTGACCTCAGACAACGGGAGATCTCCTGATGCACCTCCTTTTAGCTGAACTTTTGTGGTCACAGGAAGACCAAGACTCATATCCTAGACATTAGGCATTAGGAGATCTCTCAATGCATCCCCCCCTGTCTGTATCCTTTTTGTCTCTTTAAGATTGCAAGTATCGCATGGGTCAATAGCCATTAGGAGATCTCGCAATGCATCCCCCCCACCTACCCCTTTCCTATCTCCTCACGATTGAGAGTAATGTCTCGGTCAATAGGAATCGAGAGATCTCCCATTACATTGTTGTGTGGCTCCTCTTGTAGTAGTTCATCAAGTAGACATGCTATGTCAATGGGAAGAGATGCGTTACCCATTGTGAGCCCCCAATTCGTCACCAAGGGCTTATTTATTTATTTATTTATTTATTTATTTATTTATTTATTTTGTAATTTTAAATATAGTTTTATATATGAAAAGCCCCTAAAAGAGTGTAGAATCAAAATAGGTGTGTCACATTCCAATATAGTATTTGGTCTATATTTAGAATATTATAGCAAGAATCGCCCAACCACGAGTTGAAAATAGGTTAGAACCCAACTAATTGTGGCAATTTGGTCAATTACGAGTAATGGATGTACCACGCTCAAAAACCCAAGTAGAAAGGAAGTCTTGAGGCAAATATTGGTTGAGGGAACCCTAATGAGGCATATAGGTTAGTTTCTAGAGATAGGTTCCAGTTTTCCCATTTCATTGACAAAATAGCGGAACCCCAAATATTGGCTTGTAAGTGTCGAAATTATCAAGACAGGACCATGGAGGAATATTTGGTCCAAGAAGGGTGACTAAGATTTAAAACCATGCCCAGTAACCAATGGCAAAGTCAGTTTGCCAAGATTCCCTCCGATGTGAAAGATTCCCTAGCCACCGATAATTAAACAAGGGGGTGGATTTTGTCCCTCCTAAGACGATGTGTAGAGTAAAAATATGAGCCTATACATGTGTTGTGGGATTCTATGGGAGGTTCTTCCAAAAAATTTGGAATTTTTTGATAGTTAGAAGATGCCTTTCTGGATAGTCAATTGCCTAAACCTAATATAGGAAATTCCTAGAAATTTTCCAAGTGGCAGTAAAATATCATTAAAAATTAGTACAGCTTCATTTATGTTATTAAGCTATCCCGATAAGTTTCAAGACATTCCGATAGTCACAAGTATCTGAACCTGCAAGATTCCCCGACAACTAACGGAATTTGAAGTCCATGGTGGAGTTGACCAATGGAGCAGGAGCATACAGAAGTGGAATGGGGCCCAAGCTAGGTCTTTTCTTACTCCTCCACACCCACTTAAGAGCCTAGGCTAGTTACTTTTGTCAAAAAAGTCAAAGTCCAAAAGTTGGGATTTTTTTCTAATTTTGGCGTTAAGTTAGCCCTAGGTTTTGTTGTGATTTAGAAGGTAGAAAAGGGGATGGAGGTTCCTCTAGTGGAAAAGTGGCCTTCTGAAGCCAACGGCGCAATCTATTTGCAATTCGGAGTTAATCTCCAAAAGTTAAGTTAGTGGGCTAACATAGGATGAAAACCTTGAGGATGAGAATGAAAATCCGAAAAGTTAAGGTTAACTTAGATGAACGAGAGGAGGTGGGTGCCCAGGAAAGAGTATAAAAGGGCACCCTTTCTCCTCTCTTACCACCCCCTTTTTGTGTAATTGGGTCCATTGGATCCAATTTATGTTAGAAATTGTGGCATTTTAGCCACAAACCTTGCAACAGTATTTTTTGGGTATTTTTTTGCTCTTGTTGTCTTCTAAGCTTGTGAGGTCTTTGTGGTCCCTTGCATCTTGAGTGTGTGTAGTACTAACTCTTCCAAGCTTAAGCTTGGAGGTTTTTTTACCTTACCATGTTACTAGAAGTTGTGTACATTTCCTTTTGAGGGTCTCTTTTGTCACCCTCCTTGTCTTGTCGTTGTACTAACCGTAGACCAACCCCCCTAATGACTAGCGATGCCGCTTTGGAAGGCTTTAGTTCAAGTCTTTCATTGTACTAACCTTGTGTAGTTAGTCCTTGGGTGTCGGGGGTTTCTTTTGTTCCTCAATACTAACGTGGTGTTCCCTAAAGGAGGCCAAGAGAGAGTGAGGGTTGGTGGATCCCGCTATGATGGCGAAGCTTTGAACCCCCCCTAGGGTCAAAAGTCTTAGTGGTGTGTTAAAAAAGAGAAACACGACGAAGTTTTGGACCCCTTGAGGGTCAAAAGTCTTAGTGGCATGTTAAAAGAGGAAAACATGGCAAAGCTTTGGACCCCCTTAGGGTTGAAAGTTTTAGTGGTGTGTTAAAAGAACCCCATGGGAGAGCCTTGAGCCCCCATAGTCCCTTTCCTTACAAAGTTTAGTTCCCCAAATGTGTGGAGAATGAACTAGAGTTTAGGTTTTAGAAAATAGGAGTTAGAGGTCAAGACAATCATGAGGGTGCATAGGGAGAGGTAAAGGGACGAACTTCGCTCCAACAAACCTAATCATACAACCCACTAACCGTAGGGATGGCCCTTCTTAATCCCCTTTAGAGGTCTAGTACAAGGTTAGCCATAGACAAAAGAACTCCAAGAAAGAAAAAAAATCCAACTAGTACCCAACAATTCAAACCAGCCCAACACCTTGGGCTAATCTCTAGCACCTAGTATCCAAACCCAGGGCTGGATACGTAGCACTAGGGCAAGGCCGTGCGGGGTACAATAACTACCAAGTAAAGGCCGGGAGGGAGGTGGTTATAGTGACTGTCGGCGGGGTTGGGGTTACAGTAATTGGGCTTGGGGTTTGGGATCTACAGTAATTGTTTGGGGGTTGGGGTTTGTAATAATTGGGTCAAGGCTAGGGTTACAGTAATTGGGCTCGGGGTTCGGGGTCTATAGTAATTGGACCAGAGATTGGGAGCTGTAGTAATTGGGCTCGGGGTTAGGGGGTAAGGTAATTGGGTCGGGGTTGGAGTACAATAATTGGACTCTGGGGCTAGGGTTATAGTATTTGAGCTTGGGGTCTACAATAATTGGGCTCTAGGGTTGGATCAATAGTAATTGGGCTTGGGGAGAGGGGTCCAACAATTGAATAGAGAGGGAAGGTCCAATAATTGGGAAGACGGAGAGAAATTAGTGAAATCTAGGGATTAGAGAGAAAAAGAGGTGGTGGAAAGGAGTGTAGCTCTTGCACTAGAACACTAATTGGAGCAAGGAGTCCAACACTTTATTTTTTACAAACAGTATCAAGGTAAAGAAGACAAGCAAAATGGGAGAATGACAAGGGGGGAGACAATTTGAAGGGAGGAAGGGAGAGTAGAAAGATAGGAGTAGAATCCCCAAGTCTTACTCAAGCCCTTAGATTAAAATTAGGTGATCATCACGAGATTAGGCATAAGAAGTAGGACATAAAAAGTAGTTCAACCTTAGAGGATGGCATGATGCGTTTTTAAGATTAGTCTCGTAGGTAGAAACCAAGGGTAGTTGGGCCACCATAGTACGTAGGAGGAATAGTGTGGAAAGAAAAGAAGAGAGAGGGAAAGAAATAGGATGAAACCAATAAATAAACCCTTGTATTAAATTATTTTATGATTAGAACAGTGGTTCTTTGTACAGTGGCACGGGAGTTCATGGTGGAAGAGGGAGAGCTACCAGGGGGCGCGATCAATGATTCGAGTTCTAAGGTATGAGACAAACCCTTCCTAACTCTTCCAAGGTCCCTAATTAGTGATTAGTAACTCTAGCCGAAGCCCACCCCTAGGTCAGACCCATAAGACTATAGGTCAGGTCGTTTCTTGGTGTAGAAACTTGAAGAGGATGATCGTAGCTTTCCGAAACCCAAAAGCACGCCCAAATTAGGTCAAAAATAAGGAAGTTATCGTCAAATGAAGGTTAGGGTTGATTTGGATGAAGAATAGTTAGCGATAGGATTTGACCATGAATTAAGGAGATTAGAAGGAGGCTATCAATTAGGGTCTAGGGCCAAAGAAAAAAAAGTTAATTCCGAATTATAAGTTAGGAGAAATTGGAGGATGAAGTTTAGGTAAGGTTCAGATGAGAATTTCGTAGGAATCCCCAATTAGTGCCAAACTCGAGATCTAGGTGGGAACATTAATTATGCAATTTCTATTTGATAGTAGATTGCATTACAAGGTAGGATAGTTGAATTTCAATATTGAAATTCTACTACATTGATTTGTCCTAAATGTCCAACAATTTGTAAGGAAGTAATATTTTACCAATGATATTTGTGGTGACTCTTCAATATTAAATTACCACACTAATAACAATTGATGTTTAATGGTAGTAACATTGGTGGTATTCTAGACATTTAGTGTACTATAAATCAATATGAATACCACTAAAAATTACAATAGTTGGTAAATAGTATTCATGTTATCAAATCCTATTGATAACACTAATAGTGTTGTTGACGTTTAGTGATAGAGTTTATAATTATTGCTACAAATACTAAATATCATTATTAGAATAAGAGATACAATGGATAAAAATAATTGTTCCTTGTTAAGTTGTAACCAAATGCAAATTCATTTTATAAAACACTATTTGGGCACATTAGTGTACTTTTGTAGTTCACAATGACAATTTTCATTTATGAATCGAAACCATAATATAATTTTTAAAAATAAAACATCTTAATAATTACTAGACCTATAACTAGGGTTAAAATATTTTGTTTAATCTACTAAAGAAACCTTAAACTCTAAATGCATTAATGGCCTTCTCCGGATACTAAAGTCACCAATTTTGCACTACCAATATACAATGACAATTTTAAGCAATTCAAAAAACTAGAAACCATTCATATCACAAAAATGATAGAAATGGAGTGATAGCTACGCATTACACTTTTAAAAAATACAAAAAATATTTAGAATGTAAATATCCATGAGATTTTGGTCAATATTGTGATATATCATGATGATTCTTTATTCCAATAAGCAAAAACATCACAATTATCCATGAGGTTTTGGTCAATCATAATGATTCTTTATTTCAATAGGTGGGAACATCATAATCAGCCAACTAAATATGCATCTAATCTCACCAATTTCATGCTACATATGTGCAAGACTCTAAGGTGGGCTCATGCTACTAAATACAAGTACTCATTTCCAATTTTACAAAGTCCTAGCTAGTCTTTTCATGAACTCTACTCAATATGCCATTTCCCAAGCACAATACATCTCATAGACGGATGCAACAATGACCACAATGAGAATGGAAAAGCAGTCCTTGCACATATAATAGTACAATGGGAAGGGATTTTGCAAAGCATATCTTTGCAGATTCACTACACCACTGAAACATATGGCCTAGACACATGACACCCTTCAACAACTTCGCCTTCCTTATCACCTTAGATGGCTAAGATTTCATATCCAAGCACCTAAGCCACCCACAAGACTAATGCAGGGATTATGCATTTCCAATAGTGTTGTGACTAGCCATAGCAACCTCACAATTGCCTTCAACTGTCTCAAGATCATGCAACTTGTCTTCAGTGAATACAAGGGTTTAATCCTGTAATTTGTTGTGCAAGATCAAGAGAGGGTTGCAAACAACTGAAAGCCCAAGATACTCCAGCTTAAATAATTATTTAATTACGAGCGAGGGTAGTTGCAAATGACGCACACAGTGGCAGATGTGGTTGTGGTATTGGCATACGTGCAATGTTCACAAGACCAGTGAGTCGCCTCCTCGCCGCCACGGTTGGATCCCCCACTTCTAGAGCTCCCCACTTTAGGCCTTCCAGCTCGCCCTTTCGAACTACCCGAGGCCTTGGAGCTACTGCTGGACTTGTTTGTTCCTTTCGGAATGTCCACATCCGCCAAATTGTTTTCTAAAGCACCGACCAAGTTCTCAAAGTATGTCCTTGTCACACTGGAAGAAACAACAACCCACAAAAATGTCAATACTATTCTCAAATTGTCACAGCTATCGTAGTTTTCAAATATGCATGAAATTACTAAACCTGAAGATCATCAACATAAATAAAGTCCACTCACAGCAAGCAAGTAGTGACAATTGGCTAACTAGTAGTTAACGCCACTTAGCTAGTAGCAAGATAAATCTACCCTACTGCTTGCTAGGTTAAATAATGGAGAGTTGAACTTTGTGGCTAACTGCAGCTACTTGGTGCAGGTAGATTTAGAATTTCGAAATACTAGTATAGGCCGGCTAGTAAATTATCCAAAAGCAGGACATGAAGTTAATTGGCGGAAATTAACGTAAATTCATTTCATTGCAAGTTGGTGGGAATGTGCTGACTGATACAACTTGGACAGAGTAGGGATTCAGTAATTAACGCCAGATAGCTAATTAGCGCTGACAGCTTGGTGCAGGTGGGCCCCAAACAGCAAATAACATGCATTTCCCTTGTAAGAAAAGACTAGGTGCTATGGTGTGAGCTATCCACTTTTTAAATAGATTGTTCCCTATGTTTGAGAATGAGCACCTGGTCAAGCCAGCAAGTTTGGTGCGGAAATCATTAAATGAGGTAACTGGAGTATCTCCTTCAAGAAAGGTCTGCAGATCCTTTTCAGCACACTGATGGAGGCGCTCCAAACCGGCTTCTGCCTCACCTGCAATCCCATTTAATCACATATCCATTAATTTCATACAGAATTAGTGACTCGGGGTCATGACAAGATGGGTAATACACTACAGAATAAACAGGATATTCAACCTTGCGAGTATTCAAAGAACTGCCTCTTCGTCTGCTCGCTCTCAGGCAAGTAATATCCATAAGCATAAGTCCATTTCAATACTCGCCGGCACTCCACAATCTGCACGACACAAAGACAGTATGAGCCCATTTCGAGACAATCTGCACAACACAAAGACAGCCTGACCTGCAAAACCGAATGACAACCTAAACACAAAGACAACATGAAAAGTAAGCACAGCTCATTCTCGTGGGCAACAAAGTCCTAAACACGACTTTTGAACAACTCTGTACATATTACTCCTCAAAGGACAGTCAAGCATATTTATCGTGACACTACGTCTAAAAACTAGGCGAACTAAAATACCTGAAGCCATGCATCTGTTACAAACTTCAGCTGCGATACAGGTTGACACTGTTTGTCACTCAATTTATCAATCTGCACAAGTAATGACAAGAGAAGTCATAATTGGGAAGTTTATAACATGTCTTTCTGGGACTCAAAAACCAGAACCGTCCTGCAGAGAAAATGCGAGCATATGTTCCAAAACCAAACACCTAACACCTATTACCTAATGACAATCGCCTTTCGGAGGATGATAAAATCATTATCAGCAGATACGTGACTTCTGAACGTGTGCAAAGTCTTGACTCTTTCTTTTCCTATCCAACCACAACTAGAAGCCTAACCATGCACGGAAAACACATGTATTGAGCAACTCCACAGGTGTTGCTTCAAGTAAATCTGAGTAGGAATCTCTTGAAGGAAGACAAGGGAGAGATATGGAACCTGCACCGCTTGCATTTGTTGAAGATCTGCAAGCGCCTTCGCCCTTGACTGTAAACACAAAAGAGATCCAAAAGGTTGAGAACATGCATCAAATATATTCCACACTAAAACAACATTGAAATCGTGAATGGTATATATCTATTACCAGTGAAATTTAAGAAAGACTACAGCCAAACCTAACTCAAATGAAGAACAATACAACGCAAACCCACTCACAGATTCATTTGTAGCCCAACGTTCATAATAATGTGTGTATCTCTCAAGGGAGTTCTTAGCCATTTCCCTTCTCCGCTCTGCTTCATCGTACTGTAAATCCAAACCAACGCTCAAATACAGAAACGGTGAGTGCTAGTCCCTCGGTAGGTTAAGTACCGGCCTGACATTAATCCCTAAGTGCCCAATGGCCAATAGTGAACACTTCCATATCAAGAAATCATCCATTCAGGAAGCTTCAAGGAAGGAAACAGGCACAAATAGAAAGAAGAGACCATGCCCTACATTCTCCAAAAATAGACCCATGCTTTGAAAGTCATTTTGACCAACTGTTAGCTTCCAAAGAGGTCTTTCTATTTTTAGAATAGGCATTTAGGAGGTTATGTCAATACAAGAACGCAGTAGAAGATGGATCCGCTCCTGCTAAAGTGTCTCTACATACAGAATGATTGAGCCAGAGACATAGACCAGTATACCACTCACTTAACACAATATTATGAAGACGCCCAGTAGAGAATGACATCAAACTAATAATTAATCAGGGAAATTAAAAATGGTGTCACTCTCAGTGACTACAGATATAGCTTTACGGCTAAGAGATAATAAGCTGCTAAACCAAGTAATATATTTACAATGATTGGTATCTATTCATCGCTGCTTGTTTTTAAAAGTGTGTACATCTTGGAGTTTCCAATTATTTACATGAAACAAATTCATTAAAGCTCTCCCAAAATATTCCAAATAGACCCAAAGAAATATCGCCTAAAAAGGGGCATGTCCACCTACCACGCCTTCTTGCTTCGCAGTTTCGTAACGGTTGCATGCATAGAACCCTCCAGTCCTCTCACCATGGTCAGTCCATGCTCCAAGACAAAGCCTGTCAAAATGTAGTGTAGTAGTAAGCAACAATTGTGCTTGTTAAGACTTTTAAAGGATTGATACTAAAGGAATAATGGTAAGCCACTTGGAACTGATGACCTTATAGGCAAAGCGAAATTTCAGTTTAAATGAATCCTTTCATTCTAAGTATATTACTTACCAACAAAATTCAAATTTGCAAGGTGGAGTGCAAGTGATGTGCATGCAGCCTTGGTTTTTCTCGATTGGCCTCTTACATTTGGGACAAGGTTTGCTGTTGGCTAGAATCCTGCACAAGGAAAACCGAGATGCCAAGAGGAGATGAGTAAATTTCAAAGTCAAACCTCCTCAGACTGTCCTCTAAGCCCATGCTTGAAAAACTAAGACTAAATTCCTCCAACAACAACTAGCGTTTCTCAGCATCAGTCCCTGTACAAGAAGATTCTCAAACCAAAGTGTTGAGAAGAACCAGTCACGAGCTACAATGGGTCCGATATTTTCAGTTCATACCAGTTCATGTTCTCTGACTCGGCACAATTCTTCAATATCCACTTGTTAACAGTGACACAATCCACAGGCCGGTGTGCCTCTTCCCGACACTGGAAAGCAAGCAAACAAGCATGATGAGATCTGCTAATCTGTATTGGAAATTATATTAATGTTTGACTATCGGTAATTCAAGCATGCAGGAGAAAATGAACGTCAAAAGTACTTACATTCCAGCAAAAGTTAAACCCACACTTGCAGACAAGGTCATAAGAACCAACGCCAGGTTGGTATTCCACAGCATATTCACAGCCAGGGGCAGGGCACCACTTGACCTGCTAAATTACATTACCTTCATGTCAGATACCATGCCCTCCAAAGCACCTCATCTAATGAAGAAAGAAGATATAGAATAGGGAATAAACCTATGCAAAAAATTATGTGTGCACCCACTAACACATACCACATACTCACACTAGCAGCAATCGCGGCAATAGCTAAAAAGATGATGAAGTAGAACATTAACCTTCCGATTGTCCTCAACATAAGACCTTAAGAGATACCGCATGTACTTTTGCTGATCCTCAGACGAAACTAAACCCAATACCATATCTTCACCAATGGCTGAACCACATGATGGATCCGCACATCGCAAAGTCAAACATCCCGGCCCGTCATTAATAGCAGTGTGAATGTAACCTGAATCCAATCCAGTTGAGAAGACATTAAGGGTCAATATGCTCAAGGTGATATAAAACTTCAAGGCCCAAGGTTTCTATCCAATCAATATAACTTTAGAATTGCAAACTTTACAGCTAAGATATTGCCAGCTCAGATGCTAGAGCTGTCCACATAAAAGAGAACAATTTCCATTTCAATAACTGAATAGTAAGTGTGCTCAAAAAAAGAAACTTCCATTCCAAAGTCGCCCTACTCTTAAGCATGAAAGTCTATTTGTGCACAGGAAAACAATACACTGAGCCAAAAAAACCGGACTGGATCAGTCCACTGTTCGGCACAAACATTCTAGAGCAGAACTCTACTACAAAATGGTGCGCCAATACCTGACCTGTCCAACAGGTCTCACAAAAATAGTGACCGCATCGAGGTGCCCTCATCTTCTCAAAGGGCTGCGCCTCGAAACAAATCTCGCATGTCATCTGCAAACAAATATCGAAGTCAGAAATTTCCTAGATAAAGCTAAGAATTGAAGTAAGGAGAAAACAAAGATCTAAAAATTCACAGAGAAATAAACAAGGTCATTGTACCTCTTTCTGGTTCGGTCTTTTGCTAGTCGCGGGTTTTTCCAACAAGCCAACGCTTGCACGAACTCGTTCCTCATCAGCAAACCACTCGTCATTGACTTTACTCACACTCCTGAACATAGACAAGCGTAAGATAGGCTGTGTTGGTCAAATTAAAAGAAATTAAGCAAAACGAAGCTCCCGTTTCACCTATTCAACACTGCTAAAAAACATGAGGCTCAGTTTGGTCCTCCCGGTCCCTTTAGGAGTAACGAACAACGGCAGCTACTTCTTCCACTCCCATACAAAGATATGCGTAATGATTGCACGCAAACCAACAAGCGTGCATGTGTAGGTTGCTGTGCTATGTCTTAGCACTGCAGAGCGCATCTCCAAGATGATTGCTGATTTTCAAACTAGGTCAACTATAAATAAACCTAGTATTGCCGACAAAAGAACGTAATTTACCACTTAAAATGACGCAGCAGCACCCCGGCATCCACAGGAGGTATAGACAAGAAGTTAGTGATAGTTGCCACGGCCTCTTCTTGTCGAAGCCGTATATCTTTCTCACTAAGAACAGTGAAATTAGTCTGCAACAAGAAATCAAAATAGAATAACTTTCAGCATCTCCATTTCATTGCATGCAAAACAGTACTGAAAATTTCGAGCTCTCTCTTTTGTCTTTCCAGATTGATACACATGCATCCACCAACAAGAGCTCCGAAGCAAAAACATTAGTACGGACGCCTCTACCTCTGTTCTTGCAATAGTCCCCGTTTCATCAACATTGCATGCACAACACACATATGCAAAACCTTGCAGTAGAATACTTCATGCATACCTGGGGTAGCCGTGAACTAGGGTGAAGATCATCCGCATTCGAATAATCAAACCCGTAATCTGATTCGTCATTTTCATCATCACTGACTAAAGCATCTGATTCCTCGTCCTCGTCTTCATTTTTGTAGTCAAACTCGCCATCCGATGTGCCCGCCCACGCATCTTGCATTTCGTCTTCCGATTCCATATTCCTCTCTCAACAGAAACGACCCCTCAACAGGACGAGGTAGACCAAGAATGACACCTAGGGCACCTAAGCGACTGTTGAAGCCGACGACAGATGGAAAATTCACAACAACACGAGAACCACTAACCACATAAAATTACAACCTACAGAGAAACAATAAATTCAAATCAATCAATAAAAAACAGGACAAAAATTTGCCACAGGCCATCAACTCCCAAGAATCAATATCCCGATAAACCCAAGTAAACGAAAACTCTCCACTGCAACAACCAAACCAGAGTGGATTCACGAACATCCACAATTGCTACACGAAACTAAAAACTACCGACCAAAAAAAAAGAGAGAAATTTAACAGATCACCGACACTCGCATCAACGATCCCGATCCAAGACACCACCGCCAATCGCGACCAATTCCTACCCCACGAAACCCTAAGAAACCAAACCACCCACGACGATGTCGGAGCATACCCTAGAGGGAGCACCTCCTGACTCCGAGATTGTACACCAAGAAAACCCTAGCCCCTGAATTCAATCGCGGCAACCTCTGAAAATCGATTCACCACCTACCCACTCGCACACCAAACCTCCAATCAAACATTTCCGTGGCCACAAAGTCACCAAACCCTGGATGATCAAAATCGCCACCTCACCATCATCCCATCCCAAATCTCTTGGTGTGAGACAGCCTCTGTCACCTCCTCAAGCACAATCGAGACACAACAATCCGCCGTGCTTGTTTTGCGCGGGCGGACGACGTGTGATCAAACGAACAATCTGTCACTGCTGAGTGCGAAGTTGAGAGATTGGTGAAGGGGCTTGGCGTGAATTGGCGATAATTTTTACAGGCAGAGGAGTTGATTGACTTGGTCAGAGGTTGTGACTGGAGCTTGAGCGTGGCCTGAAGTTTGCAAATGGGATGGGAAGGGAAGTGGGGGATGGTCGCAGAGGACGCGAGGTGGAAGAAGTGAGGACACAAGGAAACGAGGGCAAGTGGCGGAATGGCCATGGGGCCATGGTTGGGGTGTGCCTGCCTGTCTCGCGGTAAAGAAATAGGGGGAGAGAGACGAAGATGCTGTTCTGGGATCGGAAAGATAAAGATGGTCCTGGAAAGATGACAGGGAGTACTACCGGTACTGTAGTAGGGAGAATCAAGACATTCGTTCCGGCATCGGGTGAGAACGCTGCAATTTATGCCCGGGGTGGATTGACCCCCTCGCTCGTCCCCCAATGGTTGATGACCGGAAGTGGTTATCATAGCTGGTTAACTAACCCTGGTTCCCGTGGCCTTTCGTGGAAATTCGACTGAGCTCCATCGAAGCTGTTGACAAGGTGCTTCGGGAAAGTTACTGCATCAATTTGTTGAGGTTGACTGAGGTTTTCGCTGTCATTAGGGAAAATATGAACCCTCTAAGGGCCACTTCACACTGCGGCACAAGGTCGAGAGTCTATCGATTTCAGCCAATGAGATTGCAGAAACCCAAGAGTTTGGCCTCTCAAGCCTTCACACAAGGAGGCACAACCCAAAGTCCGTTGCCTACTTGTCTACCTACATGGCACCCAAACGTCTACATGGCGACGGACTCTCGATTAGAGTTTGGGTCTCCATTTCTGGCCGACCCAAACTCTAATCAAGAGTCCGTCTAGTTTTTTCGGAATCTGACAAAATCTGAGCGATTAGATCGGACTGTTTTTGTAGAAATAGGTAGGATGCCCTCCCTTGTTTATTTGTTTATTTGTGTCCCCATTGGGGTTTGAACCCTAGTCTCCACCATTACAATAGGGAGTCTTTGTATTCTATGAACCTACTTCCCTTCAATGTA
Source organism: Straminergon stramineum (assembly GCA_963920665.1). NCBI lineage: Eukaryota > Viridiplantae > Streptophyta > Bryopsida > Hypnales > Calliergonaceae > Straminergon > Straminergon stramineum. The sequence continues at coordinate 8,518,073 of OY987270.1, read as the reverse complement.
TAATACCACCTTTTTATTCCATTTATATCCTTCATATTCCTTGGAATAATGGAGGAATAAATGGAATAGGTTTGGACTTTGGGCTTGGACTTTGGACTTTGGAGGCTTCACACTATGGCTAGCCGAAGGCTCCAATTCCTAATTTTTTTGGCCTATTTATTGCTCATTTCCTTGGACTCTCACCAAAGTTTGGCCACTCAATCCCACGGCCTCTCGACTTGGACGGCCATAGTGTGAAGAGGCCCTAAGCAACTATGAGTCCCCAACAGTAGGGAACTCTGGCCAGAAAAAAAATTCAAAAAAAAAAGAATTTTTCTTTCGAGCTAGCAAACTACAGGGCCTAGTTAGCACGGGATAGTTCAACTAAAGAATTAAAAAAATAATAAACACATTAATAATAAAATGAATTCAAAATTATAAAATTTTGAGATTCAATATGGCATTAGTGCGACTACATCAAACTGCTATTTTTTACAATCCTATTCTATTTTTTATTTTATTTTATTTTATTTTTATTGTGGCACTATTCATCATTGATGATGAATAGTGGCCATTGTTCCTCAAAGGGGTTGTGAGTTCCTTTGAGGGGAACTTCTCATAGGGAAGCAACCCCTTTGAGGGCTTAAATTTTTTCTAATATGGCTTTTCACATATCATTTGGTAGTTTGTCATGGTCATTTAGTTGATGCCTAAGCTTAGTTGTGGAAAATAATGCATCGTAACAATGCGCTAATTTGTACAGTAAGGCATTGTAATGATGCGCTAAATTGCATATTAACGTGCGAACCCATGAAACAACAATAACCACATGATAACTATTGACAAATTGTAGGTTCTAAACTTTGTGATGATGGCATTTGCAATTTGGGTAGAGGACACAAGTTTCTAAAGATTCCAATATAACAAACAAAAATTTCAAAAAATTAAAACAAAGAAAATAGCCTAACTTAAAGTATGGATGGTATGGACAAAAAACATATGACCATTCATAATCTACTTTTAGACACTAGCAATCTTAGTACATCCTTATTAGGTTAATACCACATCTTATAATAATGTATCTTCTTTTTCTTAGGGTCAAATCCTAAAAGGAAAATCTAAGGTCACCACACCAAATTGTGATCTTGTTGCAAAAGTGAATGCTATAATTTTTTATAAATTAACCATTTAGAGATTAGAATTGTTTTTAGGAATCTCATTTAATTTCTATAGTTTATATTTGAAGCTTTATAGACATTGTCCACTACCAACACTAAATTGAATGCAAACTATATTCATTACATAGAATCTACCATTATAATGCCTCTAATATCAAATGACAAGAATGAGCAATTGTAAAAGTGATTGATGAGAGCATTACTAATAGATCCATCGTTGTTTAAAATTCTCATTTTCTTTTTTCATTTTGAAAGAATTTGAAATAGATCAATTAATATACAAATGATAACACTTCACCAATCTCGCTTTTCAATTCTTGTCAAGATTTTCATCCCTTTCCTCTCATATTTAGAGTACTTCAAAGACCATATTTCAATAAATGGAACATATATGATATTATGACCCCCAAAAGAAGTTTACAAACATAAATACAAAACCATGGCTTTCGTAAATTTAAGATACAAGTGTGCATCTATCTATTGATCTATTGATCTATCAATTCAAAGATCATTGTCACCTTTAATGCATTTGCATATTTGTTGAGGTTTATGGCTCCATGTGGAAACTAGACCTATGAAGAATATCTTTTTTTACATCAATTCTATACATGATTTTAATAATATGAGTTTGAAATTGAATTGATAGAACATCATATAGTAAAAAATATTCATCAACAGTCACCAACATTATATTTTCTCTTGTTGTGCATTGAACCATTTTGAATACCATTGGTGCCCGCTTATTGGTTACAATGACATCTTATGGAAAAAGACATCTCATATTTTTCTCATGTGATGTCATCTCTAGTAAGTAGTAAATGCAATTGCCTTCAAACTATGCACCTTTAAAAGTCAAGTTAACTATCTTCTAACAATTGTAAGATACAAAACTTTCCCGACCCTAAGGCTTTTTATTGATTTGATGTCAACTTTGTAGTACTTCAAGAATGTAGGAATGACTTTGTATAAGAGTCCTTATGCATTATACTATTCCAACACATTAGCTTCCTTTTCAAAATTTATAGTGACAATGACAATGAGGACTTTCTTGGAAGAATTGCCAAAGAGTGTACTAGACAAGTGGTTTCCATAAGCCAACTTCTTCATCAATTTCAAAAAACCTTGTATGACCTTATACCCCATTTGTAGATTGATTTTCTAGAATAAAAGTACCAATGACTTCTATATTCACAAAATATACTCTTCCATTCATAGTTGTGCTTATTCTCCATATCCTTGATTGTAAGTATTTTTCCATGTACTAGACTTAGGAAAAATTGTGCATGTCTAACTATTGGAAGCATATATGTATACAAATTCACAATCTTTGAACGTAAAAATCACTTTGTAGTTATTAGCTACTTCATCCACAAGCATGTGACCTTGTTCAAAGGATGTGGTAGTTTCACATTATTCTCACAATTTTTTTAAGAGATTAATTGCTCCCCACAAGACGTTCCCATTTTTGAGCCTTCCAAAGTTTGGTGAGGAGAAGACCTTCAATATTTACATTTGCAATGATGTCCATTGTTTTGCAATAGCAAACGAGTGAGGGTAGAAAAGGCAAAGAGACAAGCATTGGTGGTTTGTCCTCGAGACAAGCTTGAATAATAGATTGGATGTTGTAGGGATATCATTTTCTATCTCTTACTATTGAGTTGAATAAATCTATAAGCCATTTGGTATCCAATGTCAAATTGATAGAATGCCAATGTTAGGCAAATTTTCTTTCAAATGAGCATGTTCATCAATTGCATCAAAAGAACTCATATCATAGGTTGATATTGTTATGAGTTGCAAACAATATAATGAACATTCAAATTTTGTTATGATTAAGGATGCAAAAGAAATGTCATGAAACTAACCAACTAGTTAGCATCAAGACAAAGTAAATGAGAAATTATTGAAATTACTCAAAAACAAAGATAATAAATTCAAGTTTGTGGTGGGACTAGCTAGTTCAAATTATTTTTTTCTTAGAATATATGTTTTTGGATATAGCCACCAAAAGCAAATGTCCTTTACTAGTCAATCTTCTTATTTAGAATGTAATACTTATTATTGATAACCACCTCAATAAACAATACTAGAACTAGAATAAATATATGAATTTCATCATCAACCAATCAATTCTACAAATCCTAAAGACAGTAGAAAAATATGAAAAACCCAACATGAAATTTCCAAGCCATTCTAAATTTAGAAACTCAATAGATTGTTGTAATAGGTCAAAAGTTCAAATGGCAATAAGCAAGCATATTCAATGTTGAAATCTTCCAAAATTTCAAATTAGAGTAGAAACTAGATTTAGTAAGTTTCATTTCATTACTTGGGCTCAAATTCAGAAAACATAATTTAAATGGTTCAAATTCAAATCAAGAGCAAGGAAGAGAATTACCTAGTACACTATAAAGGCATCTTTTGTGATTTCACATTTATCTAGAAAATTCATTCATTTGCTCAAGAAGGAGCTTTCCACCACCAAGTGCTCCATACACTTGGTGATCAATCCAAACAACAACTGATCACTCCAAAACATGAATGCATGAGATTCATTTATTTCAGTAACATTCATCAACCACTATTTGCCTGTTCAAGCGGTTCAGGGTTCAGGGTCTATGGGTTGAGATCGACGTCTCAAGAAATAGGACATGCTGTCAATAACTGTAAGCCGTTCCATTCAACACAGGTCATGAATCTGGTGATGCTGCTCCCTTGCAATACAGTAGGCTTCTTGCTATATTTACTAATGAATCAATTCACAATGTACAGTACATCTGACCGACAGACCACCAAGTGTTGGCAAGGACTCAGACTCCTAATTATAGTAATATATCTAAACCTACTCCATAGGTGATCAAGCTCTAAAATGCAAGCATTCCTATTGAAAGTGCGGCCGTATCACAAATACACGCTCACCTCCACAGCAAGAACCACACTGGAGGACTCCCAGAAATAGCCTGAAGAGTTGCAGCAACTGGGAACTTGGCACGCTTGAACTAATTTCCTAGTGAAGTGACGAGGTCAACGATTGGGTCAGGTAATCTTAAAACCCTCCTCATCACTTATTTCACATTCCACCAGTGAAGAATTCAAGACCTAGAATTTTACACTAAATCTCTATCCTCAACAATTTTCAGTCAGGCATATGCATCTCCCTCTCTTGCCAGTGAAGGCGAATTCAGTCCAGGAAGAAGAGTACCCCATGTTTCAGCAGTGGACATGGCGAGCTGGGCTTGCGCACGAGCAAAATCCTGGAGAACAAGACCAAGATCGTAGGTCTTGCCTTCCTGAAATCGTAACATATCTTGATTCATCAGGTTGACTATTTTCTGATACCGCGATTGAGCTTCATCGCACTGAGTCTTACTCTGAACGCATCAAAAAACCACTCATCAGCATAGGTTTAATATGAACTCGTCAAGATAGAATCTCCAAATTCAGTGACTTAATAGTACCGTGGTAGCTCTCAAAGCTAAACAAAGGCAAAGAAAATCAAGTAAAGAGGTGTAAAAACTAAAAAAAATTCGAACACTCACAAAATGCAAATCCGCCTCCATATCTCCAGCCTTCTCAGGACGCAATAGCTTGAGTTTCTCCCTACAGCGCAAAAGCACAAGGTGCCATCAGATACAAGTAATGCGTTGACCTTCTGACTCAAAAGGTGCTGGATAGCCGTTCATGAAATGCTCTCAGCATGCAAAATATTCCAAGCTTCATGGCCACTTCCTAACACACATTCACAATTGGCCTCCTACAAAAGTCGGTAGTACTTTTCTGAAACCGGTGTCTGCCTTGCAATCTAAGTCGAAAAGAACTTACAGACTGAGTTTTTTCAAGGAGTACGCCTCCAAAAGCTCTTGCTGTTCTCGAAATGCCTGAGCTCTATCTGCCATTGCCACCTGAGCCCCGCAAAGACCAATAGCTTTAGACAACATTGAACAGAGATGAAAATGAACACGGTGCAAACTTTTGAGCAACACTGTCCTTTCTTGTGAGGATGAGGTGAAGGCAAGTATATCTGAAGAATAATTTTGGACAACTCTGCAACCTGCACTTAAAAGGAAGCAAAGTTTCCAGGTGTACCTTGATATTTTGGACAATCCCCACATACTCCTTTAGTGGTTCTTCAAACAGCAGTAGCAGATCTAAACCCTGGTAAAAATCCCCACCCAGAAAACCGAAAAATACATTAGTATTGTCCGCAGTACAAGCATCATCCTCGCAGGACAACTTAGTCAGGACGACATAAGGTCCTCCTAAAAAGAAGCATTCTGCGTTCGGATATTCATTCACTTCGAAGACTTTGCTCACGAGAGTTCAAGGTGTGACTTCGAAAGAGCCAACTACTTAACCTCTGTTTTGGTCACAGTCATCAATATCCATGGTGTTCGCACCAACACACGTAGCATTGTCTCCCAACAGTACAAAGACTGACAAGGCCTCCTTGTAAATACTACAATACTACAATCCAACAGAGTACCTGTTTCTGTTGATTTGCAGACAATTCCTCTGCACGGTCCGCAATATCACCAAGCGCCTGCTTCAATGTACCGCTTTCACATTGACTAAGAAGTTTCATCGCTTTACTGAAATCAGCCAGAACCTTCCCTGATTCTGCAGCCGATGTGACAAGAATTAAAACGTTACACATTCAGACACAGATGGCATACTTATCTATCCTTCCTAACAGTTTTGCTGAACAGGTGCAAAATATCAAGAACAGGTGATTCAAGAAAATGCAAGCGTTGGCAAAGAGGAGATAGAATCTTCATACCTCTTTGCCGTTTCACTAATCTCATGGAATGGCGTTGTGCCTCAGCGAGATGATCCTCAAGCTCTACAACGTAATTCTTCAACTTCTCGTATTCGGGATCCATTTCCTCCACTACCTTCTCTTTCCTCATAACTACATCACTTACTCTTGATTGGACATCCTGTAAGAGAGTGGACAACTTCAAAACTAAAGATTGAACAAGACAAACATCATTTGTAACTTACATGTTCTAAGGGTTTTCCTTTATAAAAGAAAATATACCCACTAAATACAAGACCTGCTGAACTACTTTACTGATTCAAACTAACAGCATCCACGATTCAAGTACATCCAAACATGTGGAGCACCTTCAACATCTGCATAAAGTCAACCGGCTTTTTCTTGAAAACACTGCTCTCCGTTGATCGTGTCTTTTCCATGGCCTGCATCATTTAGGCCAAAAAAATGACTATACGATCAAAAAAAACATCTCTGAAGAAATCTGAATCGGACAGGTGAGTAGAACAGGACGGCAGTTATGAACAACCCCGAAAAATGCAATATAAAGTCTAATCACCGACTAGACTGGTCTATAACTCTTACACATCACATCAGAAAGGTGTACTGACGCACCCGCAATCAAAACTACCTGGGTGCTTCAGTGCCCAACAATACTGACCCTAAACAAATTCATACTCTCCAGCACAGCATCACTTATAACAACCACATTCAAGCCTTCACAGGACTTACCCAAATCTCTTCATCAGCCTGCAAAAAATTCTTCAAGTCTTCACTTTTGCGCAACTCCGGATGGGCAGTAACGCGATTAAGAAACACGTCCAAGGCTTTTCTCCGAACCTCGATAAACTCCGCAGTAAAACGAAATTTTTCTGCATTGAGTTAAAGCAGATCAGTTACATATGCTCCCATCCACACTGCCAGGCTGTTCCGATTGAAGACAAGCTATAGTGTGTCTGAATATCTCACCGACAGCATTTTTTCCAGGCAGAGAAGGAATGATAGCGCCTTTATAACACTCCATCAGTCTCTCATAAAGCCATACGAAGTCGCTAAACCTCCGGATCACTATTTTCTCTGTTTCACGGAAATCTTGCATGTTTGTCTGCAGACTCAAGCCATCAAGTCAACGTCATTGAGAACACCCTTGCTAGCAGCATCTCTCGGAGGTACTATCATACTTGACGTTGGAGAGGGACTAGAGTGTGCAGCTGGGAATAGGCATCAAAGCTTCCATCACCTTTTCTTTTATCAGCAATATCTGCTTGCCTGCTAGCAGAGGAATATCTTACCATTGTAACTACGCCATCGACCTCCACTACTCATTCAATGTGAAATCAAACCCTCACAGACACGTAAATTATCGACCAGGACTAGATTTTCACCACCGAGTAAATGATAAACAAAATGACGTACTTTCGTGCCGACACGGTACGAGATGTATGCTTGCATTCCTGTGCCCATCTTCACTGGCTCTGTAACAGAGACGGATAAGAAGGGTGGATCCGATCCAACGCCCGCCATGTTGCTAAGCCCCCTGCACACGAATAAAAAACTGACTCTCATCAGTGATCACCCCCTTCAACTGGATTTAGAGAAAAATCCATTCCCCACATCCGCATTTATCGCACCTGATAACGTGCAATTTGACGTAAATAACCCGATCCAGCGATTCCTCAACAAAAGAAAAAATACGAACTCCGGTAAAATCAAGCTCACAAACTTGGAACAGGAAACATGTCTTTAGTAAAAAATTCTAAAACTGAGTTATCTCAAGTGTATTTAGGGGGCCTAGCGCTTCAATTTTCACGAAGATTACTTTGCTGGCCGTGGAAAGGAGGAAAAGTACTGCCAACAGGATATGATTTTGCATGTTTAAATCCTTGTGTTAAGAGGGGCAGACCAAGAAGCAAGAATCCTAAAGCTATGTGGCTCTGTAAACTAGTCACTCCAAATTCATATATCTTACAAGGTTCGAGACAACAATGCATCTTTACGGACATGAATCACAAAACCGCGAATTGTGTTTTTGTCAAATTATAAACAGAACACTCAAGATCTGTGAAGTACTTCCAACGCTTAGGTTTTGAAACCGCTCAGTACAAACATCTTTCCCAACACGCATCACAAAAACACGAAACAAAATTCTCTAAATCCTAACAGAGAGTTTTAAAACCCCAGAACACTTACAACGCTTAGGTCCCGCGTCGATCGTCCGTCAAGCCCTGTAGAGCTTCTCGGATTCTGCATATCATCACCACCAATATTGTCTCTTCCCAAAATGAGTTTCAATGTCAAATTCCAAATGCCCAGGCGAAACCTTGCAACCAAAATTGCGGAAACTTCGAAAGAAAACGATTATAAGAGTAGGATTAATTGGAGCCCATTTGAAGTATTGTGATTACGAACCCAGAAAGCAAGCAAGCAAGGTTCCAAAGAAATGCAATTGTGCACTTACATCGTCAGCGAAAGCAGCGGACGTCACGAGTTTTGTCAATCACATTTACACAAACATATGGTAGCTTTACACTGCGATCACCCCCGCTTCAGAGAAATTGTAGCAACCCCTTTACTATTTCTTTGGAAACAAGGCACTGGGAAAATGTGCAGTAGTTCGGAACGTCGTGCGCAACAACCAGCGAGGAAAGTCGCACACAGGAGGGAGAGAGACGAGCCCTAAAACCCCATCTGCACAAGGTCGAGATCGTCTCTCAGCGAACAGCGCCTGTGTTTCTTCAACCCCTAAACGTGCAGAGTGTTCGCCGAGAATTCACGATTTGAGAAAAATCATATTAATCCCTCTGGACGACGAACAGATTGAAACTCAAGTTTCATCTTCATTACTTCTTGGACGAAAGTCATCCTAATTTGTGGAGATACTTTATGAAGTTGTTGTCCCATCAAATGGTTGGATTTGGTGTGACCAGATTACATTATTCTTATTATTATTTTTCTAAAATCACAAATGTGCAGGTATGTCAAGTGGTTGACCAAGTGAAAATTGCATTGTTTCTAGTCCAAAACTGGATTTGCAAAAATGAGGTCATAGATTTTCAAAGCACAAAAATTTCAAAAAATCATCATATGAAGAGAACCTCATTTCAAATCCATTCCAACAGATTTTACTCAAAAAATGATGATATTTTTTTTTATTAATTAATTGAATTTATAAGGGATTTTGAATTTTCCATACAATATGTATATCCGTCATTCTAGGTGGATCTAATTAAGTGTCCATGTAAACCTATGTTTTCTACAAATTTCACATTGGAGAGAGTTCAATGTCTGAGATTGTTTCCAAAATTTATAAAATAGATATCTTTATATTGTGACAATTTTTTCTTTTGAAACAAAGATATGCATATAGATACTTCTTACATGTCCACATAATTGAATTTTGAAATTCATCATTGGTATGTACAATCAATTGTAAAATCAATTATCATGTAAGACCATGAAAATTAAATTAAAAGGTTCACCAAAAATAAAGTTTTGAGCTTTCAAAATTGAAATTTTGATTGTATAATTGCCAAGTTGATTATTTGTAATTAATACATTTTAGTTGTATTTTTTAATTAAAATTTCTTCAAATATTACAATAAAGATATTGTGACTTTATTAGACCCTATTTGACATTGTTATCCAACTTCCCCATTGAAAAGTATACATTCCAATTTAAATTACATGAAGAAGTGAAGGTTTCCTAGCTGCCGAAATTAAGGATTTAATTATCCTCAAAATTTACAAAAATAAAATATTGATTGTAAATGCATCTTTGTATTTTTCACCCAAAATACATGATAGATCAATCCTAACTCCTTGAACGGATATCCGAATCATCCAAAGAACCATTGTCTTATTCAAATCCACATCACCATTAAAGGTAAAGAAGAGAATTTTGCATGGTACTATGGATTAGTTTTTTCCTTTGAAATGCAATATATGTCAATGATTTTTAGGATTTCAAAATTTCAAAATGTCATTCATTATTGCATGACCTATTTGTGTGCAATTTTTTCTAGAGTATAAACAAGGACTAACCACATAGACCATAATAAAAGGGCTACAAAATACTCACCATTGATTTGATTTGTTATGTGGTTCTTCCTCGTCTACACTATTTATGTTTCTACTTGTATTTCTTATAAACATCATATAATTTGATGTATTACATAAAATGTAATACTCTATGAATTGAAATTTCATAGATCAAGTGCAAATTTCAAATGGGACCCATAGTGAGCACAAAAAATTTCCACCAAATAAATATATAAAAAATTGCTAAGATTTGATATGAGGCTTTTTCTAGAATGATTCTTTCTCCACTATAATAGACATTCTTGTTAATTTATTTTGAATGTATTTATGTTTAAATTACTCTTGTACATTGAAAATGAGAATGAAAAATATGTAATTAAACATAGAACCTATCTACAATCAAATTTTTTCCATGGCTTATTCAAAATACTATAATTTTAGAGGTCTTGAAACTTTAGATCCTCTAAACAAAGAATTTACAAAAGTAAAATTTTAAAACATAGTTCATATATTTAAAAAGATCAAAAGATGTCCATTTAAAGTTTCTAATAGTTCCATATTAGGCATTATTAAAAAATAAACTGAAAATTCAGTATCTTTTTAAATTTATTAATTCATTCTTCAACACAATTATCCAATGCATTATTTTTAAGTCAAATAACTTGGATTTTATTTCTTACCAGAAAAATCTAATTTTTTGTACATTTTCTATTATTACAACATCAACACAAGTTACACCCCCTATCATGCTAAAAAAATGGCAAAATAAAAATGTATAACTTAATTCTTTATTAATACATTTGGCACCCTTAAAAGTAGGATAATAATTAAGAATATTGATAATTTGATGAGGTTCCCATACTTCCAACATCATAGGATGCTTACAAAATCTCATAATAAGGCCATATTCGTTATATTGAGACTTTTTGCACTCTCATTTTTATCCTTGACTCGAAGATAATCCTCTTTATCTCTTTACTAATATTTTTAAATAAATAGGTAACAACAACACTTTTTAGAATTTCATTATAGGATCACTATTTGAGCATTATTTATTTTTGGTTTCCATTCCTATTTTTTTAAATGAATTTTCCAATAACTAGCACTCTATCTCAAAATTTGCGAAAAGTCTCAATATAACGAATATGGCCTTTAATGCTAAAGCATTCATTTACCAATGACCAAAATGAATGTTAATTAAGACATATGAAGAAAAAACAATTTTAGTAACACATATGGTCACCACAAACAACATTAGGTTTGCCACGTGCAACAACAGGGCATTTTCCAGGAATTTGTCTATTTTGGAAGTCTATTTGGTACGTAGTTGGGCCTTGAATTTTTCCCGTAGGTTGAGGATTGTCTGCCTTCTTATGCACATACTTGGCCGGCATTTTCCATTCCCTATAGTCATCGTGGTAGGTTGTGTCTGAGTCAAATTTGGCACCATGGCTACCCAAATTATCACCATGTCTTACAATTTTCGCCAAAGGAATTTTCCCCGGGTCTTTAAATTCAACAGAATAAAGAGATTGACCAGAAAATTTGCCCCCTCCATCATGTTTTTGAGGAGGTATTCGTGTTCTAGCTTGCATATGTTTTGACTTATCCCAATAGTCAACATTATAGGTGGTTTCTTTTTGAATTGGACTTGTTTTATCATTTTTAATTGGTGGTCGCCACAAGGGAGCCGGTCCCCAAGGATGCTTAACAAAGTCATCACTATAAGTTGTATTAGAGGCAATTTTAAGATTTGCATTTTCATTTGGAGGGATTTTGCGGACAAATTTTTTGGGCATGGGCCATTCTGGATATTTTGCACAATACTCTGAAACTGTCTTGTCACCAAATTTGGTATGAACAGATGTGTGTTTTTGTGGACATTTGTGGAAACCACATGTGCAAACCTTACAAATACATTGTCTACCTTCCTGGAGAATCAAACCAAAATGCTAATTTAAACTAATGAATGTGCAAAAATTAGTAAAAGGTATACTTAATATAAATGCAATTTTGATCATAATCAAATTATGTACCACCCAAATATTAATTCATGAAATTTAAGAATAAATATTACTTACACCCAATTTAGGATCGCAAGCTGGACTAATTGGGCGCTCAGGTCTTCCTTTTACATTAACCATTTTTTCTCTAAGTGGATGCTAGTACATCAAATCTATACAAAATTATTGGGAAGTACAACTTATCAATGCCAAATTAGACAAGTGTGATTTTTTCAAGGCATTAGATGCAAAGACTACAAACATCAATCTAATGTTTCTTTTGGTGTTGAGACTTTTGAGTATTTGTCTACTTGTCAGAAAAAGAAGTTAACTCCGGGCTAAAAGATTTGTGTAAATGGAGCATTTGTTGGAAATGGCTCAACTATCTAAGTCTCATGGACCTAGATGATCAATTCTATCCTTGATACTTTTGTGCCTACTTGCCAATATAGCTTGGGGCCAATTAAACTATAGTATTATTTCCATTGAAATTGTATTATGATATCACTTCTACAAAACAATCAAACTTTTCAAATAACTATGTTTTGAAAGACAATGAATTCCTAGATGCAATCTCATCTCATTATAAATACCTATCTTGACATGTAGGAGATATCAAACTTATCAAACTTATCAAGTTTGATATTTTATATCAAACTTCAATGCAATATGACAAACTCTCAAGATTTAGATGAAATATGCAATTATAGAGTGTAATATTAAAGAGGGTTGTATAAAACAAATTGCATGCTCTATGTCTAAGTGAATCACAATTTTGATGAAATTTATTTATAAAAGATGTATGTTGACAATCTATTTTAAAATACTTTGACATTGAGATACACTGCAATGCTAAGAATGACATTTGTCACAAGGGTGGAAGAAAATGCAATAAAACAATGTTGTTGTAGTTTTTGAAATTACTAAATTATATGAGTGCACCTTTGTCTTTGTTTGTTTTGTAAGGAGTATCTAATGGTGTCCAACAATGGGTTCAACCAAGTCCAGTTTCTTTCTTGAATTGACTCATATTTTAGTGGAGCATGCTTAAGTAGGGAGGTGAAGAGTTTTATGAGTCCGACAGACACTTACCAAGCAACGGTTGATGTCAAGAGGTTGTAAGCTATTATTTTGAACCTTGAAAACCTCTTGATGTTGTCATTGGACTCTCAGTTCTATAGTGACTATCCAAAATGAGTCTATAAAAGTAACAAACAAATTTGAATGACAATGTAGTGAAAATGAGCGATCCAAATAAAAAACTTCAAAAATAGAAATTGAAGATTATGAAGTGAAGCACAATACTATTATGAGTAAAAAAAGATTTCAATTACAAAAAATTAACAAAAATATTCAAAGTGCACTATATAAAAAGACTCAATTTTTGCACCACACCTCATAGGTTGGAAAATGTGTTCAATATCCTTTTATAGCTAGAAGGGCTATAGTTTAATTAGGCATGCTGGCATACAATTTCCAACACTTGTGTCTATACTTTTTTAGACTAATGGAAAATGACATCTCTTGCACTCGCTCCCATAATTCAAGGACACCACTAAGAGGAGTAGAATAAGAGTTTTATTCAATTGTTTGAGTGAAGCCCACACATATTCAATAGAATTTAGGTTAAGAGATTGTTTAGGCCATTCTAAATTACAAAATTGTTGCTTCCCAAACCATTCTTGAACAACCTTTGCTATATGCACGCCACCATTGTCTTGCTAGAAAATGACTTGTTCAAGATTGAAGCCAAATCCACATATCGTAGTATACAAATCTACCTCTAAAATTGAGAGATAGGCTCTAGCATTAAAATGCCCTTGTATATTGTGCAATGATCCCAATACTCTACACCTCAAACAATTCCAAAGCATTATAGAACCTCTACCATGCTTAATAGTTTTGGTTTCATTGCATCTATAGGAATATATTCCTTGTCATCTATCCAACACCACATCCTCACTTCAAAGTTGAAACGATTTACTTTTGTTTCATTACTAAACACCACCTGCTCCTAGTCACTTAGTGTCAAATTTTTGTAACTAGTTTTGAGTAAAACAAAATTTGCCATCGATGTTCTTCTTACTTATAGTAGGCTTTGGAACCTTTATAAAAGTAAACAATCCATAGTCTTCTCTCAATGCATTCTTCATTCTATTGTCAAATATTGTCCTTGTTTCTTTTCTAACTAAAGCAATTTTGCTACATCTATTGCAATTTCTAAATTGCCAATAAAACATATCGCCCCTCTTATGCTATGAAGATCTTAGGATGACCTCCATTAGACAATTCTAGGTTGGGAGATTGTTATTTTCTTACTCTATTCATTGTAGATTGTAACCAACCTACAACCTTTATGATCTTTGTATTGTTCTTGCCCTTGTCTATCAACACTGTAATGTTGAATTCTTTTTCTCGAGAAATTGGCCTCATCTTCCTTTACAACCTCTACAAAACCACAAGAAATACTACACACAATCTTATAGAAACACGTAGAAAAAAATGGCTAAATTTTGCCAAGAATCAACAAAGTTAGAGCTGTCGAAGGTCTTAGCTAAGTGTGCCGCAAAAACTAAGTCTACGGTTTGTGACACTTCTTCTCCCTCCTTGAAACCCTAGCATCTTCATTGCTGTCAACATGACTCATCTTGAAGTGAACTTTGTCTTTTGTTACAATTAGCTATCAAATTTTTCCATTGTGTATTTATTTATCCCAAGTATGACTTCAAGCTTATATATTTGCAACATATACTCAATTTTTGCAATCACTATACAAATTTACCAATACATTGTTAGATATGGCTATTTATTGCAATTTGTGCTACCAACTTCCAAAATAAAATGAAATTGTTGTTAAATACACAATTATAGATGTGATTGTTAGGACAATCATATATGAAACCCTTACAATCATGCATGCAATATAAAGTTGTCATTATGGAATAATTTTAGATTTGGATCACAACAATAAAAATAAGAGTTGTAATAAATTTTTTGAAGGAAGTGATGAAGTCAATTAGTAACCACATTAGGAACTTTTACATTGTAGTGCAAAATCATCTAATAAATGTGACTATTTTAGAGCCTTGATATTTTGATCATTTTAATTGAATAACATCATTATTGTGGCTATAGTTTTTATTGGTTTAGGATTATGTAGCAAGCCTTTTTGATGATTTGGATAGCACATTTCAAAAATTCACAACAAATACTCACTCTTTTGAAAAGATGATGCCCCCTTTGCCCCCCTAGCCGAATAAATAAGAGTTGTTGATTATACTAGGAAAAAAAGGAATCCGTTCCCCTACCATTGATCACGTTTGGAGAAAAGTAAAGAGTGACTGTTGATCTCGTCACTGATCTAGTTGTCGATTTGGATACAAAAAGACAAATATGTACAAAAGTATAGATATTGAATACAAAAATACATTCAAAACCCATTAATCCATATTGTTTGCTAGTAAAATTCATTTTTGAAAATACAAAGAGGAGTGAGGTGGAAAAATTAACTAGGCCCTAAGGGTGTTGGGTGAATTTGTATGAGTATATCTATATCTATATCTATATCTATATCTATATCTCTCTCTCTCTCTATATATCTATATATATCTATATATATCTATATATATCTATATCTATATATCTATATCTATATATCTATATATCTATATCTCTCTCTCTCTCTCTCTCTATATATATATATAGATAGATAGATAGATAGATATAGATCTATCTATCTATCTATATATCTATATTCATATGGATGGTTGGTATACAAATCCAAAGGGGGGAATTAAATCAGAATTAATAAAGAACTACATGAGTGAGTCTTTTGAATGACTATTCACTTAGAAGACAAGACACAATACCTATAGAGTGATTACTACATACTTTGTTGGACTAACATAATTTCAATTTCTATCACCATTTCTTACATTATTCTATACTTCTTCAAAAAAATCTTTCATCCCATGGCAAGCAAACCATCATGCCTTGAATGGGGTCCTTTATTTTACTTGCCCCTAAGTAGATTAAATAAGACCATCTTCAATTCAATATTCTAAACAACTTGACATCCAAAAATTTGGATGAGAACAATTTCAATGTAGCTAGTTTTAAAATGACCTTCATGGTACATTAGGTGAGTGTGCAAAGCCCTCCAAATGACCCTGTAAGACAAAGCTTTGATGAATTCTTGTATTGAATACATTATTGCAACATACGATGAAATCTTATTGAGCATTCTAAATAAGATAATTTGTGATCGGTCCACTAAGTATATACTGGACTTATATAGATAATACAAGTGACTGATTGCGTCCCTTGAATTTGAAGGTGAATGAACCTGAACTTTGAAGGGCCAAAGTAGAGGCCCTCACTGAGGATGCTCCAACTTGTGCACATCTACTTCCCATAGCATTCTGACGTAGAAGGGAACAATGGGAACGGTGGGAACCATAGGGAACGTTGTCGTCTAACTCAGGAGACCATGGCCCGCAAATGTTTAGGGTTTGCCTTCAGCATCTTTTTGTCCACTCCCTCGATTGTTGGTGTCGAACAGAACACTGTCCGTCTTCCTGTGTGTTTATCGAGAAATCCTTCCCTGTCCAAATCCATAGCAAGTAACATATTGTTAGACCGATCGAAAGATTTCCTTGGTAGTTTTCGGGTGTAATTTTTCGTGAATTTTTGCCGTTGTCGCGTTGCTGTATCAGATATGGCGAATTTGATGAGTGAGCTCGAGCGGTTCGAGCAGGAGATGAAGGAACTTGGATCCGACACGACGACGACGGCACAATTGCTTCCACCTCCACCACCTCCGCCTCCCCACGCAGTCGTCGCACGAGCTGGACACTTACCTCCGCCGCCGCCCCTACCCCCTGTAAGTCTCGCGCACAATCCGCGGCTTGCTAAAAGAAATTGTAAACTCTTACCAGGAAATTTGTAGAGTTTCGTGTTTTCTTTGTTTCACTTGTTCACAACATGATTCGTTATTTCAGAACAGAATTATGAACTTCACAGGGTTGAGACATGATGGAAATCAAACGATGTTACATTACATTGCGATGGTATGTAGATTTGATGGATTGACAGCGAGCGGCACACAATGTTAATCGTAAACAGACAATTTCTAGGGCTTTGCTTTTTTCCCTTGTTTTATTTTGTCACAACAGATACGTGGTTTCAGCCAGTGTTAAGAATTTGTTAAGGTTGTGGAAGATTAACCTAGCGGCGGAAATCTACCAATAGTGGCTTGCAGACTTTGTGGAATGAGATGCATTCCATAATGAATTCTTTCAATGCAGACTCTGTATTGACTTGAATTTATTGTTGCTGGTTTCCTTGCTTGAGCAAGCAGTTAAGTCCTCTTGATTATTGTCCAGACAAAATTTAGGGTTTCGTTTTTTTCCCCTTCTTTCATTATTTCACTACTGACCCTTTACAATCTCACTTTTGTGATATGGCATATTTGGGAAATCCTGATATGAAGTTGTCGCGTAATCAATTGTCTAGTATAGAAACATAATATCAATAACATCAGTTATATAACAGAGTATGACAGTAGAGAGGTGTAGCAGTATGTCAGAGAATTTCAAAGGTTGTGAAAAGTTCAAAACAAATGGTGGAAATAGGCCAGTTTCTTATTTCATTGCGTGATGGTTTGTAGGCTTCTGCAATGACAGCCCCTGGCACCACTCCTACAGCTGCTTTTCCTGCGCCTCCACCACCCCCACCCCGTCTTGTTACGCCCACATTACCTCCTCCACCCCCGACTCCAGGGTCGCAGTATTCATACCCGGCCACAACTGCATATGCTCGACCCCCCGCTCCTCCTCCTCCTGCATCAAGTTCTTATAATTTCCCGGTTCCTTTCCATCTCCAGCAGCAACAGTATCAAGCACCTGCGCAGCAATATAATCCAGCTTCACAGAATACTTATCAAGCACAGCCTCAGCCTCACACTCAAACGGCTGCCCCTTCAGCACAGTATCAGTACACTCCGATATATCAGCAACCTGCCACAACTGCTGCCGCTCCTCTTCCTCAACAACAACAGGTCAGTTCTCAAAAATTCTTCTGTTTACTACTGGGGTTTGATTTGAAGGTGAAGCTAGTCTTACAGTGCTTGTGAATTCTGAGAGCCCTTTATGTGTTCTATAAAGTGTACCTAAATATCCATGGAGAGGCTAGTTTGTATTTTGAAGGACCTGGGATGGAAACCCAGTACCATAGGTTTCTCCCTCGATAACCTATGCTTCGAGGACTCCCTATCCAGGCTGCAGGGTGCTTTTTGAATACTCTCATGAATCCCAATCCTATGGAGCGACATGAAGGTTTGTGTTAAGGCGGGAATGGCTCCTAGGCTGTGTCGCTTAGGGCTTAATACGATTTTAACAAGAAAAGGGTCTCCTGGGTTGATCTCATTCAGCATTGGTTTTATGAACACCCTAGGGCACTCTATATTGTAAAGAGGACTTTGTTGCCGTTCATGCCCTATGTGTCGCTGGGTTTGCATGATGGGTCTTCTGTACTAATCCTGTTCTCCCAAGGGAGATTCTCCTCTGATGAAGGGGAGACAAGCAAAAGATTGATATCAGTTTTGCGGGGCAGTTTCACAGTCTGGAGGTCAGTTTAAGAGGGACATCTCTCGGCCCTTGTCCGTCTAGCCTTTGCACTGGGATTGTTCACTAACCTTTGAGGTTTTCTGGTA
This sequence comes from Straminergon stramineum, assembly GCA_963920665.1. Taxonomy (NCBI): domain Eukaryota; kingdom Viridiplantae; phylum Streptophyta; class Bryopsida; order Hypnales; family Calliergonaceae; genus Straminergon; species Straminergon stramineum. The sequence goes on along the minus strand of OY987270.1, from coordinate 8,499,389 downwards.
TCAGGCTCAACAGCTTTTTCAAAGAGATGCTCAAACCATTACACCGGAGGCTCTTGAAAGTGTGAAGGCTGCGTTGGCTAGTGGCGAGGGTGAACAAAAATCAGAGACGAAGAAAAAAGCGGTCCCTCGAAAAGCTGCTGGACAGACCTGGGAAGATTCTACTCTTTCTGAATGGCCTGAGAGTACGTTCGCATTTCCCTGACTAGTTATTACTTTGGAGCCTTCCACGTGAGGTGCATTTATTGGTATCCTGATCCCATTTTTAGAACTACTGTTATGTTTCGCATGAAGGGTTTTTTGTGGGTCCCTAAATTTGTAGCTACTGAAGTTTACGGTTGGAGGAACATCAGTCTAAACAGGGTTCACTGTGATTCCTGACGAGCGTGGCAGACAGTTTATATGCTACAGGATTGAAGGATCCTTGTTATTTAACTTATTTGTTGGATGTGCAGATGATCATCGCCTTTTCTGTGGTGACTTGGGTAATGAAGTGAATGATGAGGTTCTGACAAAGGCTTTCACACGCTTTGTCACTTTCAACATGGCTCGAGTGAGTATTTTTCATTCAGCTTCATTCCAGAGAAAATCGAACTCCAATTAATGCCCTTAACCCTTCAATGTTTCGCTGAGAATAGAAAATCATTTTTTTTCTAATAGTAGTCTATTTTTTTCTAATAATAGTAACTTTCAAAACATATTTCTATCATTTATTAATGTAGAGTTGATTCATTTTCTTATCTCCCTTGAAGCTTCCTAAATGACATATTTTTCAACTTCTGAAGTTATGGAATCGGCCACTTTTGACTATATGATAAGTTAAGCGTCAGAAATTGAGAAGTTTTGGAAGTTTTACACTTTCTGATGCTTAGAAATGAAGGATCTTTGCTTTATAATAGTATGTTTTATACGTATTTATTTTTTGGAAGAATTTTTTGCTCTTGCGATCAGAATAATATTCTGACATGGAGGATGTTTTTTTAGGTTGTAAGAGATAAACGCACAGGAAAGACAAAGGGTTATGGCTTTGTCAGTTTCTCAAATCCTTCTGATCTCGCTTTAGCCTTCAAAGAAATGAACGGTAAGTGAAGTAATTTCCAGTACTTTCTTTGCCATCTGCGTATATGTAGTCGGGTGGTCCTAGGTGAATTGACCCCCTCGCTTGTCCCCGGGGGAAAACGCTGAAGTTTTTTTTTGCCACGCATGATAAAACTTGCAAATTTTGAATTCATATTTGCAAAACAGAAGCCCCAAATTAACTAGGAGAGGTGTAGAAGATAAATTAATCAAGCACAAAGTAGGGGGGCTTTTTTTTACTTGCACCCCTGGAATGACGTCGGGGGGACGAGCGAGGGGGTCGGTTCACCCGGCCGTCTAGAGGATGTCGGATATATTCCTTCTTATGCCAAGGTCACTTGCTTTTCTCGTATTCATAATGTCTTTTTCGCTGGATTTTCTTAGTAGAGTTGTGCGTAGCTTTTTCGAAAACCTTTGCAATTGCCTTCTTTTAACTTCTTTTAACCACCGCCAGTACTGCAGATAGTCATTTTATTGTTTTTTTCCTAGAAGTGTAGTTTTGCAATTGAGCAGAATTTCTACTGGAATCTCATTGCCTAAAGGATCATTACTTCTGCAGGCAAATATGTTGGAAACAGGCCAATCAAGCTGCGAAAGAGCACATGGAAAGAGCGAACAGACGTAGAAGCATTTACAAATTCTAAGGTATGATCTGACAGGGTTCTTCCTGAAGGGTTTGGATATTGGTGTAGTTTGATATAGGAGCCTTTGAAATCGGAGTGCTGTTCTTGAAGCTTTGGGATCATATAGAATTATTTTGTGTTTCTTGAATGGGTGTCAGTTGCTCAAGATCTGGAACCTAGAAACGCTTGTAAATTTTTTTCGCTGTTCTCTTATTCTCATTGCTTGTCCGTCTGTTCTGGATTTTCAGCATCATAAGCGGCACAAGTCAAACAAGAAGAACATCCTGCATAACTAGCGGGCTGCAACTGAACATGGCGGTGTGGCTTGGATGATTCAAACAAGTGGTCCTGGGTCTCAGATGTGAACATGCGTAATGAAGGGTAAGCCTTTAGTTGTAGAATGTATGTCAATTGTCATGAAACTGTTTATGAATTCATCAACATGAAGAGTGACTTAGAACAGAAGACACGTAAATGTAAATCCAGCACATACACTTTGCTAGCTATCGTGATTTTAACATTCTAGAACTCAGGAATGTTCTCCCCTGGGCCTTCCGTGATATCTCACCACGATTCTTGAAGAAGGATTTTGATTAAAGTGGCTACTGGCACGTCAGCAGTGGGATCCCTATTTTATGTGAAGCAAAGGGACCCTAAACTGATTAATAATGATTCGGTGTTTGAGAGAGGACTGACTAGGAGTAAATTTGCTTGCAGGTGAAGTTGCGAGTACGTTGAACAAGCTGGAGCTTTTGAATTTGATTGTGGATGTTCAGATGCAGGATGTTACACTTATTATTTGTGTACAAAATTACTACGTGGTAGTGTTACTTGTGTAGGTGTACTTTACTGGAATCGATTTTGGAAACAGTTGCAGATGAACCGTTTTATTGACACTTGTAACATGGAACTTTTAGTGTCAGGAACACCCATTATCGGCATTTATTGCAATTACTCAAATTCTGTTTGGAATTTGGATGAAGAGAGAATGCGTTGTTTCTTTACATGTACAAAAGAAGTATTGTCGAAGTGAAATTATGGAAGTACAGTAGTTTGACTCAATAACAGAGAGCTGAATTAGAGAGACATACACTTCCGAAGTCTGTGAATAAGCACTAGTAATTGACAATAAGTGATTGCCAGTAGGATTATCCATAAATCAAAGCACAGCATTATTGGACAGAATGTAGGGTATGCAACACATGTGGGGATGTGATTAAGAAATCCAAATTAGGGATAATACAATTCAATGTAATTAAATTGCATGCAATCATGTTTTATTGTCAGAAGTCATATCATCATCACTTCGTTCTGTCTGGCTATAAAAATTCACTTCGTATCTTTCGATCATGCGTAAGGGGCTCTAGCCCCATAGAAGATTAGGTTTACCACGCTCTACCTCGCTGCCGGTATATTTTGAGCTATCGTAACTAAAATTCGCTAAAATGTATTATCGAGGTAGACTTCAAAGACTTTCAATTTGTGCTCTGCCAATTTACATTCTATCCTGCGCTGTAACTACACAGAAACATGCAATTCATGAACTGCAATTTGCAGGAATGGACACAATGCAATTCTTCTTTCTTCAAAGTATTAGCCTCCTCGTACAGATCAGGATCATGCTTCTGCAATCGCCTTAATCTGCACACCAGACAACACCGCTATTATGGTTGCTCTTTCCACCACCATCTGTCCTCACTATGATGATAATATGTCAGATAACTGCAAAATTTTCTGATAGAGATGTATTTTGCAAGAGAGTACCTCATTTGGGGGGAATTATACAGATTCACTGAAGGTTCAAACTGGACCCTTGTCGCTCTTGTATTCAGCAGCGATCTTATCTGCTGCAAAGTATTGCTCCACTAATCATTGCTGCATCATGGATAAACATGCGTATAAAAGGGTCCCCCTTCATGCGTGGCTGAAACCTGATTCATCGTGAACTGTGCAGGATTGCTTGATTGGACTCGAGGTTTTGAAATCTCAGTATCCTTCAAAGAGTGGAGCTAAGAGACCCCCCCCAACGTTGTGTGGCAAACTGCTCAAATTCAATCCAAGTAGCTTCTCCGTAAGTATTACCTGAACTCTCTGTTTAGTCAAAATCAGAGCAAGTGGTCTGTGGATACGCTTGAGCAAGCCTCGAAAACAATTCTGCAAAGCCGTTTTTGCAGTTCGTAGGCCCCATCTCCATCCTATGCTCCTTATACCTTCTCGACCAGGTGACAACACCAGCATACTAGCTTGTGGTCTGCTCCTTAGAGACACCAGTTTCTTTCTGCGAACCTCCAGAGGATTTGAGTTTCTCAACCTGTTTCTTAAGAAACGCTAATCGCACCTTTTCTCTTTTCTTATCAGCCAGCGTCTGCCGCCTCTGCTTCAATTCCACTGCTTTTCCACGAGCCTCCATTGTTTCTATATTCACATCCCTGTATTTATTCAAAAGGTCAGGAATATACGCTGCATAAGACATCAAACTTTATAAAAAATTACCGCTACAAGAACAAATCGAAGGTAGAGAACCTTTTCTATTGAGAGACCTTTTGCCATCGGTAGGACAGGTATACGTGGAGGAAATGCCAATGACCAGACAACATTTAGAATCTAGTGAATATAACAGCAGCTGAAGAGTCAAAGCCTACCCATAGTTTCCCTCCCCTGTGACCAAAACTTTGAAAACTCATAAATTCATACGCTATCCAAATAATATACATTTAAGAGCATTGGAATTCTCTGAAAATGGGGCCTCAAATGCCACATTCAAAAAATTCCATTCTAAGAAGAGAAACCACTCAAAACAGCTGAATCGGATTCCTAATCTTACAAAAGCATTTTCTCATTGCATGGCATGGGTCTTAGCAAGACAAAAGGGATTCATACCTGATGAGTTGTTTCTGCTCGAGGCTCAGACCTGTTGATTTCCCCAATCCCCAACCCACACCTGATTTGGGCTTCGCCTCTGACGTACCCCTGTCAATCACGGCTGGTACCTCTGCAGTTCCAAAGTTCTCTCTGTCATCATATCTGAAATCCCCAAGCCGTTCTCTCTCCATTTCCTCGGCTTCGTCACCTAATGTCCCTTTACGAAGAAAATCAACACTATACTTCTCTTTCTCTTCTTCATCAGGTAACTCGCCCCTCACGAGCTTGTCATAAAGCTCAGCTTTCTTCTCCAGAGCTGCGTAGCTGTCAGCTCCAGTCTGCGTCGCCTTGAGATGGAGCTTGTCTCTGTATCAGAAACCACACCAAAATATGAATAAAGTTACTCCTACCATCAAATATCAACTGAAATGAAGTTGTTGTGGATAATCATTTCGAAGCAGTCCATGCAACTTCCACCTCAATCACAAACCCTAACATACAAAAGCGTATTGACTTGGAGGATGGCCATAGAGTTCCAAACTTAAGTAGATACTATCGTCGAGTCATATCAATTGAACTGAACGGCGGGTATTAAAACACTGATGACACCCGAGCACAGCAAATGCCAATTGGTTGTTGCAATCTCCAGACTACCGTAAACATGATTGAACCATTGTTCGCAGTTTTACAACAAGCTATCACTCACATCATCCGACCGAGATATGAGCATAAATATTCCCTAAAAACAGACTGATTGCTGACTCTCTGTAGTCTGCTTTCAAAGTCACCAATCGCCTAATGCATGCTGCGATCTCAATACTTCAGGTCATTATCGAAGCCATACTAGATCTCATTAAAAACACATTCTCAGTAGCTCTCCAATAAAGATTTCGCTCAAAAATTTGGTTAACAAATCAACAAGAAATCTCTGTTTTTAAAATTTGAGTGCAATCAATAATTAGGTCGTCTCTTAATACCAATACCTATTCCACACGCGGCTCCACTTCAACAAACCTTCGAATCACAAACCCTTCATCCTCTGGATAACCAGATGCAGAACCCTCCAAACAAGTAAATTACAATCATCCTGTTTCCCGAAACCAATCCTCACTTCACAAAGACGACACAAACGGATTAAAAAAGTTCAGCGCACCTTGTCGCCCGGCCCTCGACGCCCGAATTCTTCTTGAGAAACGCGTCGACCTTCTTCTTGGGCCTGAAAACATCCGCATCCACGCCGAGCTCCTTCGCCCGCTGCACGTCTTTCTGCGTGCGGTACAGTTGCGCTCGAAGCTCCACTATGGAGGACGCGCCCACGCCTTCAATCACCCGCTGCTTCTTGGGCATCACCGCGGACTCCGTGATCCATCCCAGCGAGTCCACGCGCTCCCGCTTCTCCTTGGGTTCGTCTTCCATTGGATTGTGATGAGTGTGAGACACGAATGCTGCGAGGTGGGAAATTGAAGTGCAAGGGGGGTGCGGTCTTATACTTCGGAGGCTTGAGGGAATTGTGTGGGAGGGAGCAAGATCGAAGTGCAGAAGAATGAAAACCCTAATTTGTGAAGAAGGGATGGGGGGTGGGGGTGGATGAGATTCTGGATGGAGATGGATGAGCACAGTGAGGGACGGACGAACACATGTTGCGTCCACTGCCGTCCTTCACAGACGTTAATTGTGTCGGTCGCAAGTCAGCGAGCCTACTCCGTCCGACTCCGTCCGACGAAAAAACCCACGCAAACGTAGGCAACTTCCGACCTTTCGTTTCGTCCATCCTATGAACGTTCGCTGCCAACTTCCAACCATCTGGCCCCACTGCTCCGGGGTCTCCCCAATCGCCATCCTGCACGTCACCAAAGTCTCCCTCCACTATATGTTCACGGACATTGTTTACAGAGTACGAGTCTCCTTCATTTCGCTGTGAACATTTCTAGTTGGGAAGCTTATTCTAAGCATGGGCCGCGCGTTACTCTTCGACATGGCCGCCAAGTAGCACTCCTTTCCCTGTTTCCCATTTTTCTCAATTTCATGGTACAGTTATCGTTTGGCTGGGTGAGATGTAAGGATAAGTTGTAGTATGAGAGTGGGCGAAAAACATGCCACTCTCTTTCATATTGTCAGAATTGCGACCACATTGATCGCAAATGGGTGCATCACTGTGATGATTTGTTGCTCAGTGTGGCGGTCCAGATGCATGTTCCTCTCTGTTGCCTATTTGTTAGAATTGCAAGTACAGTAATCGCAAATGGGTGCACCTTTGTGAAGCTCTTTTGCTCGGTGTGGTGGTCCAGAAGCATGTTCCTCTTTTGTTAGAATTGCGAGTACATTGATCGCAAATGGGTGCATCTTTGTGAAGATCTTTTGCCGGATGTTGTGTTATTGAATTGTTTGTAGTAAGTGGCGGTCTAGAAGTACGCTCTTCTCTGTTTCCTATTTGTGTGAATTGCGAGTACATTGATCGCGAATGGGTGCATCTTTGTGAAGATCTTTTGCCGGGTGCGGCTTTATTGCATTGTTTGCAGTTGGTTCTGGTACAGAAGCAAGTCAGTTTCCTGTCTGTAGGGTGTGGTGTTACTGAAATCTTTGTCGTAGGTCCTGGTCCAGTAGCATGGTCCTCTTTGTTCCTATTTCTGTGAATTGTGAGTACATTGACAGAAAATGGGTGCCTCTACATGATGATGTTTCACTGCGTGTGTGGTGTTACTGAATTGTTTGTATTAGATCCTGTTCAAGAAGCATGCTCCTCTCTGTTTCCTATTTGTTGGGTGTGGTGTTTTTGAAATGCTTATATTAGTTCCTGGTCAAGTAGCTTGCTCCTCTCTGTTTCCTATTTGCGTGAATTGCGACTACATTGTTCGCCAATGGGTGCATCTTCTTGATGACAGTGTTTGATGGTTATCTGGTGTTATTGACTTGAATGTTTGCTTCAGGTGGTGGTCGAAAAGCACTGTAGCAGTGGTGACGGGAAGCAACAAAGGTCTGGGTGAAGCGATTGCCCTGACGTTGGCAAGAAACGGCATCACCGTTGTGTCCACGGCGAGAGACACTGCCAGGGGGCTTGCAGCGGTCGATGGGGCGGTGGAAGCCGAACCAGAGCTCAAGGAGTTTCTGCATTTTCACCAACTCGATGTCACCGCTGAGCAGTCCGTGGCCGAGCTGGCATCCTACTTGCAACAGGCTTTCGGCGGTATTGACATTTTGGTAAGAAGTTTCTCCATTGTTGCTAAATTTTGGTTTGTTTTTAGAAACTCGTATGTATGTTTTTAGTGTGTTTTTTGGACTAAGGTAGAGATACTATCTGCGTCACTTTAAGCGTTTTAAACCTTAAAAGGTTGCTCTAGGAAAGCTAAATTCTGGACCCAACTTTTTTCTATTTGACATAGAAGCTACATGACGCTAGTGACAAATGTTTCTATTTATGATGGGCCAGATTCAATGATCCATGGCATTCCCAATTTGGATCATTATTGCACCTCCTCTTACACAATGTCTTAACTCTAGAAGAACACCAACCTATGACCAAGGTAGTCACTTAAAAATGATCTTATTTTTGGGCCCATAGGTGCATTCTTTATTTCTACAATGATTTGGAAAGCCATCCATTGGCCACTTTTTCTATTGGCCACTTTTTGGCTACAAAATTTGTAGAGGGTTAAAAGCCATAAAATTATTACAGACTCTACATTTATGGTGTTGTATTGGAGCATGTGAAAATGAATGAAGGATGCTAATTGTTGAATTATAAATCCAATGGTATACCACATTGTAGTACTTTATTTCTATTCAAGAAATCAAATGAGATAGCATTCATACATTATCCACAGACATGCATTTGCATTTTCGACATCAAGTATTGATATTTTGTAGATGTTGGGTGTCTAATTATTTCTATACTAATCTAGACAATACCGTAAGTGCCTCGTTAAGTTGTTTTTTATCAATATGTAGGAGTGTGCTTTCATTGGGAGATCACACCATGGGCCTAACCATGCGTTTGACATTTAATAAATGAGCTAGATTCTTGAAATATAAAATTACCTTATCAATCCCACTTCCATTCAACAAGCTATATAATGTCATGCTCACACCACCAACTTTGCTAATTGAAAGAGTATTGGATGAGATTTAGTTTTGGTAACCAATTTTAGTTTGGAGGTCAATATAGTAGATGGTATGAGGTTCTAGTATCCTCTACTTTTAGTTCTGTGGAAGTATAGCCTTGTTATGTGATGAGCTATAGGACTTGTAAGGGATGTTTTTATCTTGACTAGTTTTTGTTGTCTTTGTCATTGCCTTGTCACTTAGTGCTTAGATTTTACAAATAGTTCACAATCTCTTACCAATTTGCTCATTGTGGATTGTCTAATCTTACAAGATTCCAAATTTCAATGACTAACCCAAAACCGTTTATCTAGTATATAACTAGATTTTATTTTCATACTACTGCACATAAGTACTATAATCAATCAAGGGTCTCAATAGCAAGACATCATAATGATGTAATAAGATTATGAGATGTTAACCATACTCTTTCATATTCAATGTTTGGTTGCTACCTCTACAGAGACAAGATCCAATGAAGTTATGTTGTTATTGTGTTGACATGGGAGTGGTTGTGGGGTTGGTAGGTGAACAATGCCGCAGTGCAATTTATGGCTGAGGCAAATAAATATCAAGAAGCAGCAGATACAATTGAAACAAACTATTTTGGTGTGAGAAGAGTTACCGAAAAGCTATTACCATTGTTGAGAGCTTCGCCTTTTGGAGCTCGTATTGTCATGGTCTCTTCCCAAGTTGGTCAAATGGAGGTACCTACAACTTTTCTTTTATGTGTGTTATTTCTTTTTTTTCTCTTAACTCATAAAGCAGACATAGAAGCCCAAAATGGCCCTCATATGGGAATTATTTTTCTTAGTTTTATAAATATATTGACCAACATGTGCAATGTGAGTTTTAGGGGTATAAAATTTGGACATATGTTTCCCAAAATGCTATCAATCGTACTTTGGTCATTTTAGAACCATGACTAATTGGTCCTCGGGGGTTAAAAGTGAACCATGAAAGGGGATTTTGAACTCTAATTGTTCTGTTTTGTAGAACTTTGATCACAATGAGTACCTCAAGGCGAAGGTTTCAGAAGCCATAGAGCACAAGGACGAAACAATAGTGGATGCTCTTGCCACCAAGTATTTGGAAGATGTGAAAGCGGGCCGAAACAAGGAAGAGAATTGGGGGAAGAACCTGTTTCAGTACAGGGAGTCAAAGCTCTTCATGAACATCTACACACGAGTCTTAGCTGCTCAGTTGTTGAGCAGACCCGAGGGGCAGAAGATCTATGTGAACGCCATGTGCCCTGGAGCTATGAAGACCGGTCTTTTGAATTCTTTTGTAGCCAAAGTTGGTGCTGCTAAAGCAGAGGAGCTCTCGGCGACCGTGAGGTGGACGCCGGTGGAGCAGTCGGGCATAGCATTTGGATCTCTGTCCCTCTTGCCTGTAGAGAAGTGCTCGCAAGGAAAATTTTTCGTGAAGAACCTTGAAGAAAGGGATTGGTGAAATAGAGAGTAGGATATCCATGTATTTCGTTAAGCTGTTATTGCAATTGTAACATTATTGTTGTGTGTTCAATTCGTTGTGGAAATTTCAAGGAGATTTCGTTTCTGTTTGTGATTTAGACTGAAGATTTCATTCTATTTGAACTTTCATCTTCTGGAGTTTTTCAAACAATGGTTGTGAATATCATTTGATACTTAAAATAAGGATTTTCTTCCATAATATTCTGTAACCCATCTGATACACGCCCGTCAAATTTGGGTCGACCTTGATCCTTTTCTGATTCTCTGTATTATCCTCTTGTCGCAAACATATAAGCCTCGGAGAATCTTGGCGAGCTCCTAATCAAAGCTTGACTTCAACTAATCATGTTATACCACGTGTTTAGACAATCAAATTCACCGTTTATATGTTTCCGCATTTGCTGAAAACTGTGAAAGGAGTTTGGAGAGCTGAGCTCTTCCACACTGGAGAGACAACTGTTGATGATTGTGAAGGGGCTGATGTAGAGAACATGAACATAAAATTTAGCCCTACACCCACCCAGAGAATCAGATTCAAAGGTACTCAAAGCAGTTTTCCTTCTCTTGTATAAGCATATGCAATAGATACTACAATACTTGACAAGAAGTTCATGCCAGTGGCTTCAGATAAATTGAATGCGCCGGAGCACAATGGTACATATGCCTATACCGTATATGTATATCGTTTTGCTCTACCTGCCGCCATCGGTTTCCAGATCTCGATGCACGGATGACGATGGCTGCATTTGAACCGTAAGCATGCCTTTTCATAACACTGAAAGCACTAGATAAGGCAATGAATCTAACTTAACCCTCCACTTGTTTAAGCAGTAAATAAATTAAAGGGAATATATGAAATATACCACCTTAATTGCAATGGCAACTATGCCCACTAGAAGTTGATCAAACTGCACTTAGAGTGAACACAGAGCAATTTAAGGGCTCAAAAAATCATGTGTAGCTATAAAAAATGAAGGTGGAAGAAATACTATCAAGGTTAGAATCGGCCATGTCACGACTGGGCTGCAATCTGAAAGGAGATGCACACACCACGGGCGGCTGCGTTCACAACTAGAAAGAGTGGTTGAGAGATTGTGTGTAGGGCTACTCTTACAGTCTTCTAAACCCTCCCATGATCCCTCTACTACTCTTTTTGGTAGTGTTTGTAATCCTTTGGGTAGTCAAACAATGAGGAATTCCCAAAAATATGACACTGATTCAAGTGTCAATTAGAACTGGAGCCCTGAAAAAGTTTGCCCGTATCTCCAATACTGTGGAGCGACATTCATGCTCGTCACTGTGCGGCCATCTCCTGAAGTGACCATAAATGACAGGCTCTGTCCATTCAGGTCGGTGTTGATTTGCCAATTCTGGCCCCAGTTGCGCCACATGGGCTGCCACCCGGCTGTTCGGGAGCCTTTGATCTTCACCGCTTGGATGTTGCCACTGCCGCCAACGTTTGTGATCAGCACCAAGTTGAAAAACTGGTGCCCGTTCACAGTGAAGCGCATGCCACCTGACCTTTGGCAAGGAACTCTGCACACGACAACATTACATTCTCTTAAGCCAGTTTAAAGACTCATCTTAGAGAGAGCATGCATATGCAGGCTTATGTGGAGCTATAATAAGAATTATGGAGAGATTAGCCCGTGGAGAGGCTAGATGGTAGAACAATCAAACGGAAAGAGAAACGATCATATTTGTTAAAATGGCCGATTTTAGAGCACCAAACATGTGAAATTCAAGTGCTCAAATCTCTGAAAGCTATTACTTTCAAGTGCATAGATCGGTTCAGAGGTTAAGATCGGAAATCTTGAGCTCTGAACCTGGGGCAAATACGAAAAAGTTCAATTTTGGATTCCAGTTTTTAAGTGGAGCAAAACCAAAGTGGCTCCATTTTTGAGTCAGGAAAATGAATCCACCCCTCAGACCTCCACCTTTACGGCCAATTTTGTGAAATACCGACATTCCAGGTTAAAACTTCCAGGATCCAGGGAACATATTTTTATGCTCAATAACATATCTTTAAAGTGCAAACGATTCTTTGCAGGGGTTCGTAACTCTAATCTAAGAATAATCTAAAAATGATCTGAATTTCAAACACTGGACAGAAGACTCAAAGGTTGCATCTACATTTCTAAACGGTGGCTTCCCGAATTGAAGAAAATGATCATTCGAGAGTGTTAAGAGCCTTCTCCGATTCTCAAAAGAAAACAGTCCTTGGAAAAAATCACAGAATGATTATGGTCAAGTACCTTCTGTACACGACAGGGACAATGCCAGCACGGTAGCGAGCAATGCGAAGAAAGGCCGGCTGGGCCATGTCGAAGTGTTGCCGGGGCATGTTACACCAACCGCCGTTGTTGGTTGGGATGTGCGGATTGGGAGGGCAGAAATTGGTGGCCGTGACTGTGATGGAAGGGCTTCCTGGCATGCACCCTGCACCACCATCGTTACACTTGACCTCGAAGCACGAGCCGCAAGAGAGACCGGAGTTGTAAAGGGCTGTGCTCAATGCTACAGTGTTGGTTCCATAGCCAGACGCGAATACGTTGCCATAGCCGCAAGAACCACCTGCAGTAGTTCAATTCCAGGGACACTCATGTAAGAAGATAGTTTCTGTAACCACAGGCAATGCAAAATAGCGCAATGTGGTTCATCTTGTAAGAACTAGATAGGTGACTTGTTAGTAACGAGAAATAACATGCCAAACCATGGTATTATGCATGCCGAGTCATGCATGGGTATCCAACTTAATATCTGAGTGTGTGTGTCTTTTCTTCGATTCATGCTCAGTCAAGAGTCTCAAGAAGACACTGCAACACTAAAAGAGGAGAAGATTGTGAGAGCTAGGTGTTAATCCCGCCCTCTACCTATATCCACTGCTTGGTTTGCCACCTCTATAGAAATGGGCTCCATTCATATGAAGTTGCAAATGCAGTTTGCACCTATCACTATCTTGCAAATCAACTAGACTTGGATTTCAACGTTGCTGCGGCAACAATCTTAAGTGAGCTTTGTAGTGCAGACAACCAATGAAAAGATAACATCAATGAAAATAGACATGTTTTCTAAAATCTCTCATTATATGAAGCATCTGTACGCAAAATGAACTAAAAGATAACTTCCCTCCAGGATCGAGCTTCCCAACTCCCGAAGATTTCAAACATAAACCCAATCTGTTTCACTGAATCTTGGACATCGAGATCTGTGACTCTTGATTGAGCAAAGGGCTCAACGGTTGTAGTGTACAGATAGATTGAGAGGCAATGCAAAACAAATGAAGCCGGCGTCATACCCATAGTTCCTGCAGCGTCACTTCCACCATAGAAAGTTGCAGAAGCACCAATCCATCCGTCCCCAACTACTCCTTGCACGAAGAAGACCATCAAAAGCGCACACAGAAGCGTGGTGTTGCGAATGCAGGCCATTGTAAAATAATATATGTATATACACCACTCTAGATTTGGAGTTTCACAGATTCAAGATCGAACACACCTCCAATGCCAAGTTCAAATATACCATCAACCAATCAATCGACCATCACTTCAGTCCTAACTTGAAAAAATTCTAGAAGATAAACCCCACACGATCAAATGAGTAGGCTATCAGCGTTGCTCTGCATCCACGAATGTAGCGAAAACTCTGGGGCAGCTCATGTTTGTTGTATGCAATCCTGATTGCAAGGATCGAAAGCCACAGCTAGCAAAGCGCAGCTCACGGATCTGTTTAAGGGTAAGCAATGGATCCCCAACTGAACCCAATTGGCTACCAATTCAGTCTTCAAATCTCAGAAGAAAGCACGACTTCCAGCTGCAAGAGTGAGCTCGCTCGATCAATTCAAGCAAAAGATACAGACAGTCAATGGACTATATATAATGTGAGCTGAGATTTGTTGATTTTTGTGATGATCTCAGTGAAAGAAGACTGGTGAAATTGAAGACTGATATGGGTTTGTGAAATGGAAGGAATGCAGTTGCGGGATTTGCAAGGGGGGGGAGACTTCATACTTACAATCGGGGGGAGACATGCAGCGCGAGCGCCGTGAGAGAAAGAGATCGGTATAGTATTAAATACGGTATGTATCTTGAGTATGTTGCTGTATTGTACAATATATTCGTAAATACTATATAGTACATTCGTCACCGTCGACTGAAGTACGGACGGACGACTGTGGACGATTTTGTCGGCGTCAGTCGCCGTCACCGTCGGCGTTAGGGCGGACGACTGCGGGACGTACTTCCACGGAGATTATTTTATGTTTTTTTCCTTTAATTTTCACTGCAGTTGGGACTACAAGGGCCATAATGGAGCCGTGTTTATAAAGAAATCGGTTTTCACCTTCAAATGTGTACTTTTTATTCATTGGTTTTATCCATTTTGAATGATTTACAATCACTATCCCCTCAAAAGCCAGACATACACAGATCTTATCAATCAATTAACCACCCCCCACCCCTGCAAATCAAAAATAAATAAATAAAACTTATGATTTGTCCACATAACCCCCAAAACCCAAAACAAAAAAACTTTGATACATAAATGATGTATGGAAGACACACCAATATATACCAATTAATATATGGAATATGGAATATTGTTATGGTATCAGATGGGATATGGGATATGGTTGTTAATCCTACATCAATTTACATCAATTGTTATCTAGCATGTTCTGAAAAAATATACATGTGGGGGGCCATAGTGTAGTCATATTTATATTATAAATATTGATTACACGAGATGTATACATACAATCAATAGATGAAATTCTATGAGAATCTACTATTGGTTTTTATATAACCTTCACACAAAACTTTGAAAATTCATAATTTATTCATATGGTACTCAAATAGTGCATGCTAAAGTGCATTGAAATCCTCTTTCAGTTGCCAATAAGACCTAATAAAAATAAATTCTGTTTACTAATACTAACTATGCTCAGTTGTAATTAGTATGAATTATAGGTGCTCATACCGTACACATCAGCACTCGACTCATATTTCAAACAAACAGCTTACCACAGTTGCCACACAGAATGTGTGCAGCTTGGAGGCAGCTGGAGCACATCCACACATTCAAGTTGGGAGAACCCAAACCGCGTGTACAGCAATGAGATCCCATTTCATTTGTTTAAAAAAACGAAAACAAAACCACATCTACAAATGGATCGTTCTCCTGTCTGGAAGAAACTGTTAAAAATTTGACTTCATACAAATAATTGCATATTGTCATTGAAGACCTCTTGCAAGCCATGCACACAAAAATAACTCAGCAGACATAGGTCTTAAATTCTGAACTTCAGGCTGCTGCTGCTGTTGTTCACAACATGCTCTCTCTTTCTCTCTCTCTGCAAGCATGTGTGAGTTAGGTTTTTACAGATATAAAATTAAAAAAATGTTAGAAGGCCAGTTGTCCGGGGTTGCGTGATGTGCGACTGCATCCACTGCAATAACTTATTGGAAAATGTCTAAATCTAAGTTGGGAGAAGTGATACCGCGTGTACAAAAATGGATGATTAGCTGACAGGAACAACAAGTTGTTACATTGTCTGCATTGATGAATAATTGTTGTTCTGTACAGAAAAAAAAAGAGCCTCAATCTAACTTCAAGCTGTGTGTATGTGTGTGTGTGTGCAAAAGAGAGGCTCTGTCTTAAATTTTCCTGCAGGGGGGCTGTTGGAAGAACATGCTCACTGGTGGAAGTCTGTGGAAGTCAAGTTCTTCAGGTATTATAAAATTAAACGTTGGAAAAGCCAGCCAGGTGCAATTGAGGAATAGAAATAGAAATAGAAATAGAAAGCGCGTTGCTGTCTGCCATCGATTCTGAGTGAGCTCGTAAGCTTAGAACTGAAGTTATATCGTTCACTGTCATCTTGAAGTGGTGAGCACTTAAGTTTGTGGCTCCACAAGTCCTCAACTGTCAGAGAAAGGACTAAATTTTACAGCTTGAAAGAGATGCGGAAGGAAATGCTCACCAAACCCAAGTCAGTGCAAGTAGATTTTGTGAGCTGGAACTGAAATTTTTTGTAATTTTTTAAAACAGAACTGAAGTTTTGAAGGAAACACACGTTGCGTGAGTCAGGTATCTTGTCATTACGGGAGTAATGTACTTCAGAAGAGGAAATCTGGACTCCATCGCATTTTTGTTCTTGTGGATTATTGTACATATTTTTGTTAGTTATGCATGAAGTTAGACTAGTTCATATGAGATGGTTGTTTTCGTAACGATATGGATAGTTCTAATCAAAGGTCACTCCAAGACTAAACTTGTTGCATCAACTCTCAATGTACACTCAATATAATTGTCCCAACATTCAACACTGTGTAAGAAGACAAATAAACTTCTAAATGCAGCACTTTCACTTGTTGCATCAACTCTGAATTGGTACACTCAATACAGTCCAACATTCAACATTCAACACTGTGTATGAAGACAAATAAACTTCTAGATGCACTTTTTTTCTTTTCTTTATTTAAACACATGGACAATTTGCATTGAAACTAGATGCACTTTGAATTGTGTTCACAAGTTGTTTAGACAATCAAATGTGGACAGATTCAATAGGATAGACACGGAACATGTATTAAAGAGTTTGTCGCTAAGAGGGTTGGAAGTACTAAGGTATCACCACCACTTGAAAAATGACTATACATTCTATACATAGGAGTGTAAAAACAATTGCAACAATACCCCCATTGCATGAGAAATATAATATTTTCTTTGGATTGCTTGAATTGGATATTTGCTTTGAAATTCAAGGGCTTGGAATTCCAAATTTTAGATGAATATGTATAAAGATGACTACATGACCATCCAAATAGGTGAAATAGTGACAAGGGTTTGTGATATTGTACACTTCATAGAATAGAATAGGCAATATTTTTAGATGCATATACTTGAAAAGAAATCATCATCCAATTCTCAGAATACATGTTCAAGTTCATGTTTAGACAATGCAAGCTACTATTATGACCACTCATATTCTTCTATATGGAAGGGACTAAGGAGGGTACACCCAAAATCACAACCTAACTAAAACCACCATCATCAATTTGTGCACATCTCCAAAACCAATATGTACCTATGTAGAAGAAACACGAAACTTGTAGTATGTGACATACTACACATTACCATGGAAGTTTAAAGAAAAAATTAGTTGTGATTTGAAAGAAAATTAATTTCAAAGTTAGTCATGTCAAAACTCAATTTTGTTCACCATTTTTGGAATTACCTTATCTTTTGTCAATTTTTTCTTAGAACTCCCAAAAAACTCTTTGTGCATTGGCATATTAGTATATATCATTTCAAATTGTTGTACACAAAAATTGAAGGAAATTTACATTTATAGAATTCAAAATATCAACAATTTGGTAAACATGCAAATGATGTTAATTCTAACAATATTTGAATTCTTTTTTGGAATTGAAAGCATGGGATGGCATTAGCTATTATAGAGAGGGTACAGGTTGCAATATGGACCATTGTTATATCTTAATGCTCTTGCATTTGAAAGATTTGTTGAAAAAGGCAATGTGTTCAATTTATGTTTTATAGACATATAATACATTTTTAGATTCAATTTTCTTGTTGCAAAACTAGAGTTCATGATGCATATAATTGATCAAAAAAATTCAAAAAAAAATCAATGATTATTGCCGATATCATCAAAAAATAGCAAATTGCCAAAAATTACACTAGCCTTTCTGAAATTTGCTATTTTTTGATGATATCGGCAATAATCATTGAATTTTTTTGAATTTTTTTGATCAATTATATGCATCATGAACTCTAGTTTTGCTACAAGAAAATTGAATCTAAAAATGCATTATATGTCTATAAAACATAAATTGAACACATTGCCTTTTTCAACAAATCTTTCAAATGCAAGGGCATTAAGATATAACAATGGTCCATATTGCAACCTGTACTCTCTCTCTATGATAGCTAATGCCATCCCATGCTTTCAATTCCAAAAAAGAATTCAAGTATTGTCAAAACTAACATCATTTGCATGTTTACCAAATTGTTGATATTTTGAATTCTATAAATGTAAATTTCCTTCAATTTTTGTGTACAACAATTTGAAATGATATATACTAACATGCCAATGCACAAAGAGTTTTTTGGGAGTTCTAAGAAAAAATTGACAAAAGATAAGGTAATTCCAAAAATGGTGAACAAAATTGAGTTTTGACATGGCTAACTTTGAAATTAATTTTCTTTCAAATCACAACTAATTTTTTCTTTAAACTTCCATGGTAATATGTATTATGTCACACACTACAAGTTTCGTGTATAGATTTTTGGACTTTGTCCATTGATGCTTATGTTATGGTTGTTTGAATGAAAATGTTTCAAATTTGTACTCAGTTTTGTTCGTTAGTGTACAATATCCAAATATCTCATTCTTTGGTGCGTTGAAACCTCCTTTCACTTGCCAACAAGAAAACATGAAAATTTGACCAATGTAATAACAGTTACTAAGAAAAAATAGTGAATTAGGTTGCCCCAAAATAATTTCTTAACATTTTACACTATATAAATATTTTCAATTATTTTATAAGAATGCACTACTTTTGAATTAGGCATTGTTGTAATTGGGACTCATGAACCTCCATGTGTACAAATGAAAGTAATTTTTGGAAATATAGTTGTTGCCTTTGATGGCTTTTTAAGTAACTTTCTTGTTGTAAGGCAACCTAATTATTAAGGCAATCTAATTTCACTATTTTGTGTAGACACAATAGCAAAAAGTGATGGTTTGATACCCACCTTATCACACATTGGTTGTCTTCCCTGAAAGAAACACCGTACATACTTCCCACCATGAATATAATCTGTACATGAGCTAAAATTCAAAAAATGTATACTATTTAATGAAAGCAAAGGGTAGGATGCAAATTCAAGTTTTGGGGGTAAATAGTGGATTGTTTAACCCCTAAATGCCCAAGGCACCCAAATGTGGTGTTTGGAAAACTTTGAAGTTAATTAACCCCTAAAGGACAATTGTCCGTTGAATGGACAATCGAAATCTGGATAGGTTCCTATGAAGTCAATTTTGGTTGGATGTTCACAAATTTTTGATACAAGGTGTAAACATGTACCCCCTAAGTGGGAATATAATTTGTTTTTCGATCAGATGCCCGGATCAAAAGTTATGCTGCCCCGAACTTTTTTTTAAAATCAGGCAGCTTTTGCAAAACTCCTCCTTTACTTCTGAAATTTTACAGGTATGTAATTTACATGATTTCAGATACAAATGTAAAAAAACTAACCATGTATAGTGTAAAAATCTCACTTTTGCAGGAGTTAAAGTCTGCTGGCCCTGTCAGGCAGGGTCAAAAAAAACCTTTTTCTTCTAACTTCGAATGTTATAATCTTTCAATCCGTGCGGTCAAAGTTTCTGAAACTTTTTCTACATATTCCCATAGTAGTCTAGTACAAATTTGTACGGTTGAATTTTGAAAAAAAAAATTTTGTTTTCATTTTTTTCTTACTGTTCTAAGAAGAGGCATTTTTTCACAGCTTGTGTCCAAAATGTGCCTCGTCCTTTAGGGGTTAAAATCCAACCAAATTGTTATTATTATTAGTTTATATTTTTGTAGAATAGATTTTGAAGTCTAGTTTTAGGATCAAAAAGTTGATCTTAAAAATAAAGGATTATGATTTTTCTATTGAAGATTTTGTGCAAGGATACCCAGTGCAATCTTGACTTCCCGTAGTATTGCGGGCTCTTGGAAATGAGCCTCAAATACACTCGATCTTGGAGGCAAAATCACATTGAAAGTTCATTTAAAAAAATTGTAGAATGGATTTTGAAAAACTTTAAATTGATTGGGATTGTGCATTCTAGGCCCTATAACCTCATATTTTTTAGTGACCAACTTTTTAGAGTTGACATGTAAAAAGTGAATTGAAAAAATTTCATAGTTTTTACACCCTCATGATCAAACATTATAATCTTTCAATTTGTAAGTGATATTGTTATGTTTTCTTTTCCTATGTGATCTCTAACATGTCTAGTTTGAATTTGTACGGTTACAATTCAAAAGAAATTGGTACAACTTATGAAAATGTTGACTTTTTGTTCAATTTAGAGAAAATTTCAAGAAGCTCCAAACAGGCCTTGGGCATTTAGGGGTTAACGAAACTCCCACCTAATGATCATGAATGCGGATCTACCTACATACGCCCCGCCAAGTACCAAGAGGACCCATACATTGTCGTCAACAATCCCAGAATGGGTTCAAGGAAATTACCCAAATGTCCATATTTGAATTTAAGTATTTAACACTTGAGGGCATGAAGAAATTAAGTAGCAACTGAGCGAAATTTAGCCAGTTTTAGGATCGCTGATTGTCACTCAAATTCACGATCTTTGCCTAGGAGACTCTGACAACGTTGTTTTAAGAGTCGGGGTAGATTGACCCCCTCGCTCGTCCCCCCAAAGTCATTCCAGGGGTGCATGTAAAAAAGAAGACCCCCTATTTTGAGCTTCATTAATTTATTTTCTCTACCTCTCTTTGCTAATTTGGGGCCTCTGATTGCAAATATGAATTCAAAATTTGCAAATTCTTTTATGCATGACAAATAAAAAATTTCAGGATTTTCCATTGAGGACGAGCAAGGGGGTCATCTCCCTATAACATACACATCTCCTTCATATGGCAAGTTTATACTTAGGTAGGGGGTCATTGCACAATTGCACTGCACCTGGTGGTCAACCTCAACCCAAACCCCGACCAAACCGACCAACCCACAAGTGCAGACCGACCCTCCATCATCGTGACACAACGTGACATCACATCACATCCGTCCTCTCTCCCTCCCACGCCAAGTCGTCAATGCGTGAATGAAGTTTATTAATGAAAAGAGGTCCCCATCTGCCTTTTCATTTGTTTAAAAAAAAAAAAAAAAAAGAAGGAGGGTCTGGGTGCCTTGGGGGGGACACCCCTTCCCTTCCGTTTTATTCCCTTCCCTTCCCTTCCATTCAAGTCTTGGACGGTGCCACACATGTGCTGCCTGCCCTGCCCCTGCCCCGCCCCGCCCTGCCTGCACTAATTTAGTGTAAGGGAGGTTGGTCGTACTACCTGGATCTGTCCCCCAAATTGTCCTCGACCGGGCGGGATAATGTACCTCAATTTCGTTATTGGTAAGGTTGACCCTCTCTTTTTTTTTATCGTTTTTTTTTAACCCTGAGTGACCCTCTCTTTTTAACCCCTCATCGCCTGAAGTCCAAACATGTGTAAAAGCTGACTTGCTTTTCAAGTCCTATAAGTCTAAATCTCAGTGAGGTATGAAAATCTCAACCGTACAATATTGTAGTGTGCATGTTGTAGATGGTGTGAAAAAAATTTGGGGTCATTTGACTGTATAGATTGAAAGATTATAATGTTTTAGTGTTGAAAAAAGATGTTGAAATTTTCTTAAAAACACAAATTTGGAAGTGAAATTCGATTTCTAAACCTACTCTAATGAAAAAAAATTTAACTACAAAGTGATTTGAACCAAAAAACAGACACTTTGGTGGAAAAAAATCTCATTCAATTGACTCATTGTGTCTGCAGAATTGTTTTGAAATGTTAGAAAACACTGAAAAAAGTAGCAAAAAATCACATCTATGATTGAACCTCCCTCTACTAAAATGTTTCTCAGTCACTCATAACCTCTTGGATTCATATGAAATTTTAATCTTATCAACAAGACAAGTATGCGCAACTTTTTCAACAAAAATTATTGAAAATGGATCATGTATGAAGAAGTCATAAGCCGCCAAAGTTCATTGTAATGCAAAAATGTCTGGATTTTGAACTTCGAATTGCTCCCGAACATTCAAAACAACTTGGATTGACATGAAAATTTTACCACAATAACAAGGCTTTATTGGGAACAAACCCAACAATTTTTATTGAAAACGAACATTTGATGAGAAAGATACAAACCCCCGAAGTTGCAGCCATCACAATGCAGTGAGGTGAACTCAAATTGAACCTGTGAATTTCAAATGGCTCTCAAAAACTCAGTAAATCTTGGATTGATCTGAAAATTTTACCACTAAAACTAGACTAATATGCGCAACTTTACCAACAAGTTTTATTGAATTCGGACATTGGATGCAAAAGTTACAGCACTTTGAATTTTACTGCCAGACTATGAGAGGACACTTTTCGTCCCCTCCGGCGGTGAGGGGTTAACTTACAGCCAGAAGCTCGCCACACTGCTGCTTGCAGCTGGTTGGTATGTATTTTTCATCTTTGCAATGGAATTCAGTTTCATTTGTGTCAAAAAAATTAAAAAAAACTTACAGCCAAAAGCAACTAAGGTAACTGAACTCAGCCTATGACAGGCACAACTCTGGACATACCTACTGCAATCCCCAAAATTCTTGTGGTGTACATGTGTCTTGTAAAATGTACCACACAAGAAGAAGTGGGACTGCATTAGGCTTGTCCAAAGTTGTGCCTGTCATAGTCTGCGATACCTTAACCCTTTTGACAATTGATTGGGATGCCGGGTACATATTAAGCTTAATAACTGGATTCAAAATTGGCACTGGCAAGAACCGACCGGACATTCATTCATTCATTCATTAAATGGCACTGAAAATTGATGGTTGCAGTGGAACCCGTAAACAGTTTGTGTTTGGAAGATTGATATTATTCTGGTCACTATGGTACTAGCTACCTGTACAATTGCCCTATTGAGCATCTGTCTGAGTGTGGTTTCTAGCAATGTCTGGGGAGAACCCAGTTGGTTAGTTTATTGTTAGCCGGTGGAATTGGCGAAAAAAACAGTTGCAATTTGAAAACATCAGCAAAAAAAATAGTGAAGGAACCTATAGAATCTCTATTTAGAGTGAATTATAGAGGAAAATATGGACTTTGTACTTCAAAGATCAATTCAAATCTGGGAATTAATCCCTAAATGCCCAAACTGTGTTTTTTGGCAACATTGCTATTTGGGCAGCTTGCTACAAATGGACTTTTTATGTATTTTTCTTTGAAAATTGCACACAACGTGTGCCCAAGGAGTAGCTTTAAGGAGCAAGAATTTTCATAACTTTTGACTACGTGGTTAAAAAGTTATTGAATAGAATGTAATTTTCATTGTTGAATGGGTGGTCCAGGTAGCTCAAAAAATTTCTAAAAGAATCACTTCATTAAGAAATTCAAAATTCAAAATGGGTTTTCTAGATTTATATACGTGGAAAGCTTTGGATCATTCCATTTTGATTAATGAGATGAAACTTATGAGGCTAGAGTTTTAGTTTGCGGGCACTTGTGGATTCTCTACTCTAAGATAAACTTTGAAGTCCTTAATTTAACTCAAATTTCAATAATTTTGAAAAAAAAAATGGGTATAAATTGTTTATTACAACAATACAAGAAATGGGTTGATTGGCGTTTCTGAATTCCATAACTAAATTGTTAACAATTTAGTATTTTGAATCATTCTCTACTACTTTTTATTTACTACTTTTTCCCTATATGTTATACAACTACAAATGATCTGAATTTTTTCAAGCATGTAGCCAACTTGCTTTGAAAAATGAATCCAAAGAAGCACCACCATTAAGGACATTTTTTCATACAAATGTGACCTTACGAAGTACATCTACCCATTTTTTCACAAGGCCAAACACAAGATTATTGTCAATTCAAACACTAATACCTTGCAATCTACATGGTGAAAATTTTTGAAAATTTTTCCACATCTTCTCAAACCAGAGTACTACAAGATTCCACAATTACATGTGTTTGAAAATGTTGTTTTTCCACAATTTAATACTTGCACTTGGAATGGCAATTTTTGAGCATTTTTGGTGAAAACATAGTCAAAAAAATTTAGGGGGTAAATGCAATATTATTAAAGCAAAATGTGTCATATCCTCTAAAAAAATTATTGCAATTGAGGGGTGTGAGCAAAGTGAATCTAATCCAGTGGTATACCAATATTCACTCTTTTAGACCCTCACTAGTACTACTTTTTAAACTCTAAAATTCTAAAACCACAATCACAATGGTTTGAAATTCAAGTGAGATTGTTGACATTTTTGGGTGTTCTATTATTATTTGTGAAGACATCATGATAGTGCAAGTTGTATGACTCTTTTTAAAAGTAAATTTGGGCTCTTACTAATCTTTGGTACATGTAGTAGTTTCAACCTAAGTATGTACTAAAAGGTGCAAACAGAATTCGACATCTTCTAATTTCCTTTGAATGAGGAAGTTGAGATCCCCCATGGGCATGAGAGTGAAAATGGAGAACCAAAAAACTAAAAAAAGAAAACATATTTGAGCATGGATATCCACAAAATTATAAAAGAATTTGAAATTGAAACTTTTTATACATGTTGTGAACAAAGATAAAATTAACGGATCCTATTGTCCCAATTTTCCTCTTTTTATCCAATCATTTCATCCAAAAGTGATCAATTTTTACATTGGGGGGGAGGCTCAAAAGATAATTTTAGGGGTTTATAATAGCTGACCCATTTTTAATCAAGCATCCATTTCTATAAGATAGGTTGCTCTATTTCTGATCACATGAGGTTTAGGTGATAGCTCACGCAAAGCATGACCAACATAAACAATATAAATGTTTGGAAGGTGTGCATATAAATGTTTGGGAGGTGTACATTAAAAGCATAGAATGATTGTAACATGTATAGTGAAAAGCTACAATCCTTATTTACATCAATCTTGTTACAAGTCTACGGGTGGAAATAGGGTGACCTATAAAACAATAATATGTTGAACAAAACCTTCAAGAAAAAAATTCATGATATTTTTGTTCTAAAGAAAAAAACAAAAATAAAAAAAATAAATCCTTTTGAAATCTATCTCTCACCACTGGGAATTTTTCCCCGTACCATACCCATGTGGCAGATATGTTCAATTGCTTAAGTGGTTGGGAATGGGTAGACTACCTTACGTCGAATGAGAGCATAGATTTTGTTCTTTTAGCATTTATTATAGGTGGAGTAACCTTGGTATCAATGTAACTTTGTAACTTCCCAAAACCGCTAAATAAATAGAAAAAAATGAGGTTCCATGATGGTGGCATATAGAGATTTCCACCATTGATTGAGCATGTGACCATAATTGGGTGTAGTGAAATCCATGCAAGTTAAGCTATAACGTTTGTGAAGTTTTTTGAGTTTTATTAGCTATTTTTCTTCAATTCTCAAATTCAACAATTTTTTCAAGTACAAAGCCTGGTTATTTTCTCTACTTTAAATTTTATGGATTTTTTCACCTTTTTTTTAAAATGTTTTCAAATGTCAACCAATTTTTTTTTACCAATTCCACCAACTAACTTTGAACTAGTCAACAGTTCTTCCAGATCATTGGGTTATAACCTACTGTATAGTTGGCTGTTACAATTCAGGTTAGATTTTCAAACTAACTTACCTTCCCACTGATGGCTTGATGAGAGGGCCTGCAACTGACATCTGTCCATAGTCTGCCATCTCCTTCATTAATTAATTAACATGGTGAGTCTTACAAAGGGATTGGAGTCTTTACAAGGGGGTCAGCTTAGTTTCATTTATGTGGGGGGGGCAATCATGATCATAGCCATCTTTGATGGAGTGAAGAAGCCATTTTACATCCATGGACATAGATGAAATATACTAAGGTAGGAGGAGGCTCATGAATTGACCATATAAGGGCTGGTTCGTCTTTTTCATGTGGTTTCTTGGATGGGATTATTTTCACTCATTTTTTCAGACAAAGAGAAATAAGGTAGCCAACCCATTTCCAAACACTTAAGCAATTACGTGTATCTGGAGTGCAGGTTTGTTGAGTGGAGGAATTTCCAGTGTACAAAATAGAGTTCAGAGGGATTCCATATAATTTTAGAATTTTATTTCTCAAAACATAATTATTTCTCAAAATATGAGTTTTTGAGCTCAAGATTTTGTTTGACCCATATTGGTGATATAGGTCTTCCTATTTCCGACCAAGGGTTGATTGCAAAATCAACCAAGGTTGGGTTGCAATATTGAGAGTCTTGTAGCATATCATAATACACCACAACTACACCAGGAATTGCACCATAATTAATCACTACTCTGGACTACCTAACTAGAAAGAAAGCAATCTATAAGGTGAAAATGGGGGGTGATTGGAAATGGATTGCCTTCCTTAGATTCTAATCGTAACACAAGTTGTTTTGTATTTTTTTAAGTATTTTTTAATTAGTGGTGAATTTTCAAACAAGATGAGTCATAGGTCCCTATTTATGACCTTAGGTCTTCCATAAACGTTCACTTGCAACTTCTAAGAAAGAAATGGGGAAAGTGAAGAGAACGATTGGTTCTTGCAATAAATAATATATTTTTTATTGATCCATGCAATGACTATAAAAAAATCCATTTAAAAATCATCTAACATCCATTTCAGGTGAATCTATATGAGTGGTTCTAAATGCCTGTTCACTTTGAGAGCCTCCTACCTTATAGTATTCATTCCAAAAAAATTCCGTTTATTCAAAAAGAGCAATTAATGTCATTGAACGATTTTATCCAATGAGAAAAGGATGAGAATTTGTTCTTGGATGTTAAGAAAAAAGTTTGTGTTGCAATTGAGTAGTTTTTTTGGCTGAAACAAGAGACTCTAATTATTTTATCCATCTTAATAATGATCCCCTTTTTTGGAAGGTTTGACTCCTAAAAAAATATTTTTATATTATTAAGTAACCAATGTATGTCTAGAAGTAATAACATTAACCCGTAAAGGACCAAGGCTTTTTATGAGCTTCTTGGAATTTGATCAAAATTGAACAAAAAGACAACATTTTGATATATTTTATGAATTTTTTTTTAATTGTAACCATGCAAATTCAAACTATACATATTATAGATTACATGGGAAAAAAAAATACAACAATATTACTTATGGATTGAAGGATTGTAATGCTTGATCATGAGGGTGTTAAAACTATGAAAGTGATTTGAAGTCTTTCAATCCTCTTCAAATTACTTTCCTAGTCTTAACACCCTCATAATCAAGCATTATAACCTTTCTCAAAATCTACTCTATAATTTTTAAGATCTAGTATATTTGGGCATGCCTTTTGAAGAGTCCTCAATACTAGAAAATCAAGATTTGCAATTAGACACCATTGCACAAAATCTTGAATAAAAAAAATCATAATCATTTATTTTGAAAATCTATTTTTTGATGCTAAAACTAAAATGCAATTTTTTTCAAAGATAGTACTTTAACTTGGTAGGGTTTTATTTAAATTCAAAGTATTTTTGACACTAGAATTTGGTGCCTCAAGCATTTAAAAGTTACCCCTCTAAAGGACCAAACTACGTTTTTTTGGCAATATGGCAATTTTGGACAACTTAGTATGAACAATTTTTTTTCTTTGAAAATTTCACACAACATATGCCAAGGAGTAGTTTCAAGGTGCAACAATTTTCATAACTTTTGATTACATGGTTAAGAAGTGATTGTATAATATGTAATTTTTATTGTTTAGTGAGTAGTTCATGTCAAGCAACTAAATTTTTTTTGTAATTGTTTTTTTAAGAAATAAAATTTTGAAATTGGTTTTCTAGATTTATATTTGAGTGTAAAGCTTTGAATCATTCCATTTTGATTAATGAGATGAAAGTTATGAGTCTAGAGTTTTAGTTTGCAAGCACTCAAGATTTTCTACTCTAAAATAAACTTTGAAGTCCTTTAATTTATTCAATTTTCAATAGTTTTGAAGAAAAAAAAAATTGGGTGCAGATTTTTTATTATAACATTACAACCATTGGGATTGTCATTTTTCAATTCCATAACTAAATTCTTAACAATTTCATATTTTGAATCACACTCTATTTTTTTTCTACTTACAATTTGTTTCCTACATGTTGTACATCCAAATGATTTGAATTTTTCCAAATATGTAGTCAACTTGCTTTGAAGAATGAATCCAAAGAAGCACCACCATTTAGGACATTTTTTCATAAAAATGTGATTTTATGAAGTGCAATTGCCCATTTTTTTGTAGGGCCAAAAAAAGAATTTTTGTTAATTCAAACACTAATATCTTACAATCTACATTGTGGAAACTTGTGAATTTTTTTGACATCTTCTCAAACCTTTGTACTACAAGGTCCTACAATTACATGTGTCTAAAAATGTTTTTTTTCTAAAATCTGGTACTTGTATTAGAAATGGCAGTTTTTGAGCATTTCTGGTGAAAACATAGTTAAAAACCTTCAAGAGTTAACTCGTACTAATTTGCAAATTTCATGAATTTGAGACGTGCACTGAAATGAATTTCAGTATAGTCTAGATAAAATCAATTTATTATGGTGAATTCTATAGTTTTATACTATCTCAAATAGTATGATTCTCATCCCATTTTCACTTTCATTTTGCCACTTACATCTGCCTTTGATTCATCTAAGTTTTGACACTAATTAGACAACATTTATCCAAATTTCATTCAAATGTTCACACTAATTAGACCTTATTCCTCTAATTCGTGTGAGGTGTTCAAATTGCCTCCCTTATTCAATTGCTAATGATGTCATCATTCACCATCTTCCACTATGATGAGTAGATCCATCACATAGGGGGTCATTCATGAAAAGGAGTAAGGTAGGAGGTTCTGAAAGCGCACAGGCTCTAAAACCACCCACCTCTGTAAATGTTCAGTATTTGAACGTGCTACTTTTTCATTGAATCAATGATGTACAAATAGTGTACATTTGAGGAGGTGGGCGATTTCAGAGCCCTATGCCATTTCAACTTCAAAAATTCATAACTAATTCTACAAAGCTCCAAAAAATATGAAACGACTTGAGTTAGATGTCAATTCCTCTTGTCTTTCAAGAAAAATTTACTGAAAAATATTTCAAGAAGTTTCACCTCCCCAAAATTCAGTTTCAGCTCTTAGATGGGCACTTTATGGACCTCCTACCTTAGTGCTTGAATGTACCGCCAATAAAATAGCCATTCCACCTTATCAGTTTTTACTGAACCAATCCTGGAATGCCATCCGGGGGGGCATGTGTACCCCCGGTCAGTTGCCAACCATAAGTTGTCGCAGGGGTAGTAGTTGGTATGATTTTCAACATCAGTTACATGATTTCCATGGGCTCCTTCCATTCCATCCTTACCCTCTTGTCGTCCCGGAATTCCAAGAGCTTACACGTGCACGACAACAAATTGAAGTATAAATAAATTATGTCAATTTTAGTTGACAAGCATACTTTTTTTTTATGTGCACTGGTTCTTTCAAAGAATTGAAATCACATTTCAAGTTTCATGTGATTTCTCCCCACGCCTATTGAAGTTTTTGTCTCTCTAAAGTTAATGAACTTTGTAACAAGGGGAAAAAAATTGAGGGAACTTCATTGCTCTCTTATTGTTCTGGTCAAAATGGCCATTAGATAATGCTTGAGAGCTTGGATGCTCGAGAGCATTATGCAACATAATGCCTATAAATCCTGATAATTCATCACAAATGTTCATATTTGTATTTTTTGCAAATCTATAGGTGTAGAAAGAGGGACATTGTTATAAGATATAACCCTTTTATGACTATCCAATAGAATGGTGACAGATTTGCCTTAAAAATAAGACTTGGCACAACTTGTGGTTGATGAAAGTCCTCCCATTCACTAAGACTTGCATATTCAAATTGGTTCATAACATGAAGGATACACTTTATACATACCCTTTAGAAGGTAGAGTTGCAACTTTTTTCACACAAGTGACAAAATGTAAGTTAAAGTTGTATGAAAGATAGTTTTTCACAAATAAAAATTTCAACATGATTCCTCTCATTAGTTTGTCAAAGTTTTTGTTGGGTTGTTTTTGGGATTCAAAAGGAGATCTATAATTAGATAGGCATGCAATTTTTGGACACCCTATGAAGAGACTATGAATTGTCCATGCTAAAAATAACATCAAACCTTAGGGGCTCATATCAATGGAGTCTCTATAGTCTACATTTGAGTCAAACAAAATTATGTGGGTCAGCTATGCATATAGTTCATAATCATAGGTGTAGTTACTATAATTAAAAATCATTCAACCCTAACCTTTAAGTGTCAAGTAGTGCAAATTCTTGAATACTAGGATAGGCTATTCCATCTTCTAAGTCAACTTCAACTCACATCTACACCCTTGTGCATATTGGTGAAGATACTCAATGGAGTCACTTGTGGTAAACAATGCAGAGTTTCTTGTTCACATACCAATCCAAGTTTCCTAATTTCACAATGCAATTATGATGGGTACACCCAAAATTGCACCATGTCTAAAACTGCCATCATCATTCTATAAACATCTCCAATCTTCAAAAACAATATGTACTTACATAGAAGAAATGATTTCACAGCATTCACCAAAACAAACTTTGATCCTTCATAACTCATGCATATGATATCCAAATGCTGCATTCTCTGGTGCGTTTGAACCTCCTTCCCTTTCACTTGTCAGCAAGAAAATATAAAAAATTGACCAGCCTAATAAAAGTAACCAGGCACAGCAGCAAAAAAGTGGTGGTTTGGGGGGTAAGGTACCAGACAGTGTACCCACCTTTTAAGCCTTTGTAAAGACTGACTGATGATTCTCTTCCAGGCTTCCAGCTGATGACGTGTTTACCATTTTTTACATGCAATGTATAGTTAGGTGATATCTCATCAATTCCAACTGCAGGCAAGTGGACACAGCAGGAGCTGACTTAACAGTTAATTTTATTTCACACTATCTGGAAAAAAGATTTTGAAGCAATTTATGATGCTTACAGCTGAGGATTATATGGGAGTCTGTTGGAAGGTGGTGGATGTCCACAAGGCATAGGTAATGGCAGCCATTCAGCCACAATGCGATGACACGCACACTACAGTAGCTAGCTAGAGCCTGTGTTTTGCTAAGGTACAGCAGCTCCCAAACATGAATGCCCCAACGTACTTCAATCACTTCTGCAGTTTAGCCCTAACTTATGTTCAAATTTGACCTACCAGTCAACAGTCAAACCTGTGCTCTGCATGTGCTTAAAACTATCTTCTGTGTAAGTTGCTATTGATTGCAAATCATGCATTTCCAGCCTTCTTGTGTGTGAAATTAAACTTGATGTCAATGATGTGATTTTCTGCCATTGACAAGAATTGGGCATTTGTCAAAGATTACAGTGATTACTTGGTGGAATACACCAGACACTAATTTCATGCTTCTGTACAGGTTTGTGTTGAATTATTGTACATCAGGAGATGCAATGCAGACTTGCAGAGGAACCTTCATCCAATCCCGACATATCTTCAGCAGTTGTGAGACGGTAGATTGCACACAGGTCTTGAACCTCCTGAACCTAAAGTCACTTGCTATTGGAATCAGGCATTTCCCACAACTGAAGTGACTCTTACTAATATGTTCAAGTGCATTCGATTGTGGTGGTGAAGCTTGATATAATGATAATTATTAGACTGTAAGTTCTACCTTCCAAATGGCAACCAGAAACCCAGACATACAAATTGGGTATTGTAAAGAAAACAAGCATATGCCACTCGATCAGTGAGTGGCAAGCTCTTCAAACTTTTGGTTCCTCCTACTTGAGATCCAGAAGCTCACGATAGTGCACAAAGAGTCGAGTATAATCTAAATGCCTTTTTCCATGAGAGTTGAAGCATCTCCTCAAGACTGTCTGTTCTGAGTTGAGGAATATCACATTCCAACTATTTCATTGAAAGTCAAAATTGAAAGGAAACAACAGAAAGTAGGAGATGAAGCCGACAACCCATGTTGTACAAATTCAAACTGGCAGGATAATTTTTTTTTTTTTGGCGTTGTACCAGGCACTCAGATTGATCCTCTTTCTCTCCCTCTGCTCCCTACTAAAAGTACACCTATTCACACTGCTCTCTACCACCTTGGAATTGGCCCGCGTGTACCCCTCAGCATGCTCCTCCCTGTGGGCTCTGGGTGGCTTAGGCTCTAAACCTCATGAGCCACGGAAGGCACCTTCTTCAAGGCAGCCTTACTAGCTAAGGTTATATCATTAAAATCATATCACTCACTCGATCGATCAAAACTACTGAAAAGATAAACTGTTTTTGGAATTTACACGATTGTGCCCTGAAAAAAGAATGCAATTAAACCTAGCCTCTGTGTGTATATACAGCAGAGACATGGGACTACTGCAAGTCATGTCAGGGTGAAGTAACTAACGAAAAGAAGAAAAGTGAGGTTTAGGATTGAACGAGAGACGATCGTCAGAACTGAGATCCTTCATAGGTCTGACCAAATGCCCAATCTGAAGGTGCGACGTCGTTGGAAACGACTGTTTTGCCATCACTGGTGGTCACCATGAAGGAAAGGCTTTGGCCGGCCATGTCGACGGAGCTTTGCCAGATCTGCCCAAAGTTGCGTGTCATGGTCACCCACTTTGTCTTTGTGCCACGAATGAACACCGCTTGGACGTCACCCATGCCGCCAACGTTGGTGACGAGCACCAAATTCATGAAGTTGTGACCACTCATGCTGAAGCGAATGCCGCCCGTCTTCATACATGCAGTCCTGCAATGGCAAACCATTCAATTAATCCCTCCTCTTGGACACCCTAATCCTTCCTTGTAGCACCAATTCCCTCCTCGCTACAAGAGCATTCTAAACTTTTCTTGTAGAATAAACTAACACATGAGGTAGAATTTCGCAATATTAGCATATGCTACCTCAGAGAGCACTCATCGGGAACCAACACGTACTTGAGAATTTAACATTAGCATAGAGAACTAATAGAGATCGAAAAGACATCAGGAACCAACACATATTTGAGAATTTAGCACGGTATACTATATAATAGAAAATCCATCAGAAACCACTACATACTTGAGAATTTAGCATTAGCATGGCACCCGAAGATAGAGGATACTAAAGTCGTTAGGGATTTGATCTTGAATCCGATTGACTGAACCCTGTTACCAGAATTTCATCTCTTCCAATCGATCAACACTTGGTTGGCCTCCAATTTGCAACCATTGGTCATGACTTGGCACATAATGTCTCAGCGCCACTGATCTTTGAATGGAATATCACGAGTTTTCTACTACAATTGTAAGGTTGGATCCACAACCTCAATTTCATTGAATGACCAGGTAAGCCAATTTGATCTTGGATCTAAGACCTAAAGTAATCTCTCAAAAATCAAAGTTAACATTCCCCCACAACATTTAGTAATGTAAAATCTCCATTCACCGTACAGTAAGGAGAGGGATTCATTTACCATACAGGTGAACTAAAATTTAAACCTTTCCCTGAAACAGTCAAGAAACTTGAACCATCTAAAATTCTGCACATTTAGTTTCTGTTACGCTACAAACCAATTGCGAAAAAAGAAAATGTCAACAAATCCAGTATATCTTTTCACAATTAGTACCGTTCAAAGCTCCCCTGTATGGTCAATGGAGCCTATACCTTGCGTAATATCCTGTCTTGTGGAGGCCGAATTCTTAAACAGGAATAATTACTACATGGGGTACGTACATTGCAAATGAATCATATATACAGTGCAGTACCTTCGGTAAATGACAGGCACAATGCCCGCTTTGTAGGTGGCGATCTGTTGAAACGCCGGCATGGACATATCGAAATGGTGTAGCGGCAGATTACACCATCCGCCGTTGTTGTCCGGCAAGGTCGGGTTCGGAGGGCAGAAGTTGGTGACCGTGACTTGAATAGGTGAAGTGTCGGAATGGCAAACTTTCTCCGACCCGGCACACTTCACTTCATAGCAAGCCCCGCAAGCCAATCCTCGGTCGAACAAAGCAGAGCTGATGGCCACCGTGTTGGTGCCGTAGCCTGTGCTGTAGAGGTCGCCATAGCCACACGCACCCCCTGCAGAGAATATCACCCCAAATCATATCTACAATCACGCCCAAAATCACATCGATGGGTACT
The DNA here is from genome assembly GCA_963920665.1 of Straminergon stramineum. Lineage (NCBI taxonomy): Eukaryota > Viridiplantae > Streptophyta > Bryopsida > Hypnales > Calliergonaceae > Straminergon > Straminergon stramineum. The sequence continues at coordinate 8,465,345 of OY987270.1, read as the reverse complement.
TGTCCCCCTAGCTCTAGGGCAGATCTGAAGACCCTTTCGGTACAAGTAAAGTCTCACCAATAACTTCTCAATGACAATCCACTGTGAAATCACACCCATGGGTACATGTCTCCCTAACTCTAGAGAAGATCTGAGTCCCCTTTTCGTATAGGTAAAGCCTCCCTAACGACTCCTCAATGATAATCTTCTTGAGTGTGAGAGTTTCGTCCTTGATACTTCGGTAGTTCTTACAAAACGTCTAAACTAAAAGCTACAACGTTCTCCTCAAACAAACAAGAGTTTTCAAATGATCCTATCAATGTGTATGCAACATCAATTAATTCCTTCTACCTCATGTCCCCTGAACTAAAACACCAAATCCCAGCATGATCTGCACAGAGAAGGATATAGCACTGCAACACTATCTGTTGTGCCGCCTAGGGCAGATCTGAATCGAAGCCCCTTCTTGTTCAAGTAAAGTCTCACTAGCGACCCTCAATGGCAATCCTCAATGTATGCATTCTTGATGCTTCGGTAGTGCTTACAAAACGTCTAAACTCACATCTACAAATCCTTAAACATCCCAGAGATCGAGTTTTCTAATAAACCTACCCGTACATGAGGGTACCACGAATTCCTGTCTATCTCATGTCCACCGAACTCAACCACCAAATCCCTGCATGATCTACGTACATAGAAAAAGGACAGTGCACTGGCAACACTACCTGTTGTGCCGCCGGCATCACTTCCGCCGTAGAATGTGGCGTGAGCCGTCTTCCACTCACTTTGAGCTCCCACATGTTGCTGTAGTTCTTGTTGTACCAAGAGCACCAACAACGCCACAACTGAAGTCCACATCCTGTCTGCACACACACAATCAAGAACCCAAAACACACAATCAAGAACCCAAAACACACACACACACATCCACCAACTCCAGTCAGACCCTAACACAAAAAACAACCAAAAAATCCAATCCAACAAAGACTCACCACCACCTCCGCCACGACGTACCACCCTATAACACCTAATCCCCCGTCCTGTTGAACACCAAACCCCCCATTCCAACAACAACAACAACAACAACAACAACACTCACAATGCACATCAATCCTCTCGCATTGTCCCAACAACCTGCATTGCCCTAACCTCCTCCCCCAAACTTCATACCCCAACCACAACTGCTGTAGGTTCCAAAAACCTCGTGAGTTCACACACTTCATACATACATGCACACATTCCATACCCCAAAGTTCAAGCTGATGTATGATCGAGTCCCAATGCGTGGCGAGCTTAACTTGAGAGTACTTCGATATTGGTCTACCTTGATCAAGTCCCAAAGCCCCAATGCAAAGTCGCCAATGTGGGAGCTTTGGATGACGAACAAGAACAAGTCGACAGTGCAGGAAACTGCAGATGAAGAAAGATAGAATGAAAAGCTTCGATCGATAGGGCTCGCTCGCTCGAGGACTACTGAAGGTTCAAGCTTAACATGCAGTGTTTGGAAGCTGGAGAGAGAGACTGATGAGAGGTTGAATGTAGTGAACAAATAGTTGGGATGTGTTATGGGGGAGAGAGAGAGAGAGAGAGAGAGAGAGAGAGAGAGAGAGAGAGAGAGAGAGAGAGAGAGAGAGAGAGAGAGAGAGAGAGAGAGACGGCGAGCGCGCGAGTGAGAGCGAAAGAGAAAAAAGCTCGTGGTTTGTAAGTAGAAGTTCTTAAGCTTAAACTTCGTTTTAGACTTGCCTACTGCAGTATTAGGTTTAATTATTATTAGGTTCACTGAGTGCATGCCCTGGGAGAGCCCTGACAAGGTCATCTTCACGGCCTGTTGTTGGCCTGTTGTTAGCCTGAGCTGTCTGAGTTCCGGAATTAAGTTTGGGGTGCAGGGGGGGCTGTCCTTTTGGGTGAGTTATTATGAGGTGAGAGAGGCCGGGCAAAGCAAATTAAAGGGAGAGAGGAGGGAGGAAGGGGAGGGGCAGTGGGGGGCAGTGGGTTTGAAATGTGCCGACAATTGAATTTGAATTCATGAATGACTTTTTATTTTTAACCCAAATACAACACCAAATACTGTACTGTGCCCCGCCCACATTAATTTTACTTCTCTTGAGATTACACACTCGTTTGAGGAATCCATGAAATGATGAATAAGGTAGGAGGTCCATAAATTGACCAGGTTCTAAATGCGTCCCCCTATCTAAGAATGAGTGACATGTTCCTTGAAATTTCTATTATTGTTGAATGTTATCATTGATGAGTTAGGTTGGCTCAACCCCTAAGCATCCAAAGGGACCAAAAGTATCCTCACTGAGGGTCTAGAAGTCCAATTTGAAGTATTGTAACTTTTTCATTTTGTTGTCCAAATTTAATCAAATTTCTTGGGAAATTTGTACTCTCTCTTCTAGATTGTGGGGTAATTTTTTCACATTAATATAAGATGTACTTATTTTGGGAAGCCATTCGAAGTTCATAGGTTCCATTTGAGTTCACCAAACTACATATTGATGCATGCAACTTTGGGGAACTTGTATTTCCTTTATCTAATGTTTGTTTTCAAGAAAATTTGTTGGGTTATGCTCCCCTTGAAGTTTAGGTATTGTGGTAAAATTTTCATATCAATCTAAGTTGTTTAGCAATCTAAGTTGTTCGGGAGCAATTTGAAGTTCAAAATCCAAACATTTTTGGATTACAATGAACTTCAGTAGCTTCTCTCTTATTCATGTAGTGTTCCTTTCCAATAATATTTTGTGAAAAGTTATACGTACTAATCTAGTTTGTGTGGTTAAATTTTCATATCAATTCAAGAAGTTTTGAGTGATTGAGAAGCATTTTAGTAGAAGGAGGTTCAGCCATAGATGTGTTTTTGCAACTTCTTTTGCTCTTTTTTGACATTTCAAAGCCATTTTGTTGAAACAATGAGTCAATTGAATGATATTTTCTTCACCAATGTGTTTGTATGCTAGTTTTGAAGCACTTTACAGTGTAAACACTTTTTCATTTGAGTAGGTTAAGAAATCAAATTTTACCTCAAAATGTGTTTCTAGGAAAATTTCAGCCACTAGAAGAAATTCTCATTATTTGAGCTAATGTGTTTTTGTTAGAAAACAAGAAATTGTGTTGGGGAAAAATGCAATTTTGTAATTTTTTGACTAAAAAACTGCAAAACTGTGTTTTTCCCAGTATAGTTTCGTTTTTTCTAACAAAAACACATCAACTCAGTTATCGAGAATTTCCTCTAGTGAGCATCCTTTTCAACACTAAAACATTATAATCTTGCAATCTGTGCAGCCAAATGATTCCAAATTTGATTCATGTCATCTAAAATATGTACACTACAAGATTGTACAATTGAAATTTCTATATCATAATGTCATTTAGACCTATAACACTTCAAAAGCAATGATGTTTTTAAACCCAAAAAGGGCTTGGGCCTTTAGGGGTTAAAGGGAGAGTTTATGGACTTCCTACCTTAACCCCTAAGTGCCTAAGCCTTTCCAAGTGTGTTTTGACTATGAAAAAAGAGCATGGGCTTATAGTTATCCCCAATGAAGCAAATTGTTTTTCTTTTTCAAAATCTAACCACATAGATGTTTAAAGATCTTGCTTGTTAGTATGCCTACCAATTTTGAGTGCAAAATTGCATAGAAATTGTGAGATTATAACAAGAGAAATGTACATTTTCTATTTTAGTATACTGCCCCTATGTGACTACCCCTCTCCACAATGTTTTAGAAACTTGCATATAAAAGTTTTTTGGGATTAGAGTGACATGACCAACTAAAAATGGTGTTAGTACACTAAAATGCATTTCCAAAAACCTTAAGTTCAAATGAAGAGCTATCAAACTCATTACACAATCCACCTTGCAATTATTGAAATGCAAAATTTTTTTAATAAGTAGAAATCACAATTAACTCCAAATCAGAATTTGCATGTTTAAATTTTCAATGGTGAAAATCATGAAAACACTTTATTCTTTCCATTGGGACCATTTTCAAAGCAAATGGATAAGTACAGTTTTTTAGATCTCAAATCAAGTGAAATTGGCAAGCTTTTACTCTCCCACTCAGATACATATATGCCTTTGAGGACCCCTCAAAAATCCTATATTTACCTTTTTCTGTGAAAAAAAATTCAGTAGTTAACCTTTGAAATTGCCCGTAAAAAATTAAAAACCAATCACATGAATTTAACTGCCCATCCCCAAATGAGATTGAAATTTCAAATCAACCATATATAGTCAGTTAGGTAGTTAGGGGTTAAAGACAATTAGGCAAATCTATTGGGTACTCATGTTGTAGATTTTGAAATCTAATTTTTTATCATGTATCTATGTACTCAATCTGATTAATTACTCTATTAGTAGAAATATGGTTTGTGTAGATTTTGTAGTTTATGACCTCTAGTAAGTTTAATTCATCATAAATGAAAAATTAGGCTTAGGGTAGGGTCTTAAAGTTGAATCTGGCCAAACCATGTCTCTACTCATGATCCATATGTCAATTAGAAATTGGCAAATGCCCATAAAATTGTCAAAAATGAACTTTTTCTTTTTAAAAGGGTTGTTATTAAGAAAATCATTTTTAAAAATTTGTAATTGTAGGATCTTATTCTTGACTAGTCTTTAGAATATATATAAGAAAATCTAGAATCTAAAAGCAATGTATGTTTGAGAACACAAAGCTTGCAAAGTGAAGCAACATATTTATTTCCACTACATAAGCTTTTGACAATGTGGCTTTGTTGGACTTTCAAGCCCCATAACTCAAATTTTCTTTGCAAAGAAGATCTAGGGACTTGAGATTTGAGTAGAGCCTTGAGTTAGGAAAACTTATACAAATTTTCAAAGCAAAATGATGTTGTGCTCTCCTTGCCCAAGTTTGGGCCCAAAACAAAAAAAATGCGTAATTTTTTTTTATCAACTATTGGATCTTTATAAAAATTAGATTCCCTAAAAGTTTGTTGTTTTTTCCTAATTTCCAGGAGCAATGAGGAAAACAATATGATTCTTCATTTTAGATGCCCAAATTTTCAAAACCCATTTTTGCTTGCAAGAAGCTTTAGGGGGTGAAGGGGGCAAACCATTGAGCCCATTTAAGAATATTTTTAGTGTTGGATACATTCACTCAAAGAAAAAAGTATAGGTAGAGTACTAAATTTAATTTCATGGGATGAGCAAGGAATAAAAAGACCCCAACTTGCCTATACAATTTAAGGACCCTCACTATTTCCTTTCAACTTTTGATAGTTGTGAGGATTATAATCTTATGTATACAAAGGACAATGTTCAAGAGTTTAATATACAACTTATCCCAACCACTTGTATCATGCATGTCCTACATTAAATTAGTGTGAAGATTTGTTCCCTTGGTATGAGTGTATTCTAAAAGAGTAGACATTTAGTAAATGGAATGACAATGAATGTTTTCAAGAGGACACAAAGTTTATAATATATATTTAAAACAAATGAAGTGCACCCATGTTTGCCAATTTTTATTTATTTATTGTCTATTTTTTATCAATTAGTGTGACTAACTTGGTTTCTTAATGCTTAATAATTGTATAAGAGGTTATGAATCACTTCATGTTTCAATGGGAATAAAATAACTTGAAAAATGAAAAATTGATGGCTTGAATCTTATTAAGACACTATTTATTTTGCCTCAAAAGATGAAGATCTTCATTTTTTTCTCATATTTTTTCTTTTCAAGATTAGTTATTTGGATCAAACATTTCCCTAATTGGTATTGACTAAATCTAGTGATATTAATTTTGTCTCCATTTATCTTCTATTTTTGGGAATCTATATCCTAGTTTAGAATTATAAGGTAAGAAGTGAATGTTAGCTTCTAGAATCAAAGATGAAAAGTGAATTTGAAAATAAGTAATCATATTTGAAGTGATCCAAAGTGAATTACAACTTTGAAAAGCTATCATTTATTTCCTACAACACCAAGTCTGATGCAATACAATCAAGTGTCTTTAATGAGTTCCATTTAGCCTTTTAAATAACATTAAAGTTTCAATATTTTGTTCTTATTGACAAAACCATGTGTTTGTTTACCAATCTGCAAATTTTATATGAATTTTGTAAAAAATTGTCTTTGTTATATGTAACTACAAAAAATAAAAATAATTTGGTAAATCTAAGAAGAAACTATCTCCTTGATTTGATAAAGTCCTCATTAGGTATAAGTAGCCATTACAAATAGTATGAAAATTTTCAAGAATTACTTTATTACACCCAACGTATTCATGGTCATGACCTCCAAATCAAATAAGTGAATAACCACTATCAAGGCAAATTTAGCCATATAGAATTGATCAACGAAATATTGGGTCTTTTTTCATATGTAGAATAGTCATTTTGATGGATTTCAATTCCATTGGATGTATTAATGTCATTTGCAATGCATGATAATGCAAAATATTGATAAGGTAGATTTTTGCCTAGAAGGTGTAACTATACCTAAGGTACAACTCTTTTAAGTTCAAAATTATTGGGCTACAAGCAACAATTTTTCTTCTTGCAAAATATCCCCACTTCTAATATATTTTGTCAACAATATCCTTCAAAATGATTTCTAGTGATATAATGACAAGAAAATACTCATTGCTCCCCTAAAAAACATTAGCTATAAGTATTAATCCCATTGCAAAATCCATGAATTAAAAGAAATACATCTACTATTGTAGAGGAAGCAACTTCTTCATAGTTAGTAGTGCCCACACTAATTATATTCTTGGAGTACATTATACTTTGAAGATTGCATTATGATATATTATAAATATTTTATTTAATATATAGAAAGAGAAAAATAACTTTCATCAAATCAAGAAGCAAAAATGAAGAATTTTTGGATGTTGTCTTATTAGTTAATTACATATGAATTTATAAAATATTTGAAATAATAATAAGTGCAATATTGAGTTATAATTGATTTTTGAAATATTAGCCAAATATTACATTGAGTCATTTTTCAAGCTACAATTTAGTGATTTTATTGTCACAAAGTTGCAACTATGGTAATTTTTAAACTTTTGTGATTTTCAGAATTTTTCAACAGTTCAAATCACTAAAATTTTTCTTGAACTTAGTGTTGCCATATATATTTCTTGTGAGAGCAAACTTGTGGTTTTTTTGAAGGTTCTATTCTTCATCATTTGATTGCATTTTTAGTGTATCACGCTATTTTGAGACAACAAATGCCGTAAGTTCGTAATGATTAAAGTAAAAAAAATTAATCCAAATTTTAATATTCAAATGACTCTAAGATGATTATACAACTTCTTTATCGTTGATTTTGAAAAAGTTTAAAAAATTGTTTTTATTTATTTGATACATTAACCTTGGACCTTCTTGCATATGCATTGATTGATTTGAAATTTGAGTTAAAAAAAAATCATTTGGGGCATTTGGAATATAGAAAAATGTATTGATAGTGTTGCCCATCTATTTTTTACATTTTTTGGTGTAGGCACTACATTTCTTTAATGCACTTCATTGTTCCAAAATCCATACATAACTTATAAAGGCCCCAATAGAGGCTCTAGTAACCATACATGTGAACTTTAATTCATCCTAAGTGTTAAAAATACTTATTCTACTAGCATTTAGTTTTTTAAATAATTTTTAACTAAAAAATAAATGTGCAAATTATAGAGATGGCAAGTTTTAAAGTTTCTAGATTGTTGTAGAAAAAGGCTCAAAGTTCACCTTTGTGGTCGATGAAACCTCTCCCGTATTGTATGGTCAATAGAACTTGTCCCTTATTGTATGGTGTATAGAGACTTTACATTAGATCGATCAAAACTTGAATTGATTTTTATATCATTTATCAATATGTTAATTAAATCATTTTAATAAAACAAAAACAAAATCCATTAATATAGTTTTTTCATTTTATAGATTTTATTTCAAAAAATCTATGATATTCTTATATGTGACATTATGTGATTATAGATGTTTGAAATATTGAATTTTTTGGGAGATATACATAGGCTTGTTTTGTAAGGCATGGTTATGAAGATTTATTATATATTAATTATCAAATAAAAATATCATTGATTAACCTCTAAAAGACTAAGGAGACCACTATAGATTTTTGAGAACTTGGGCAAGCTCTGTTGACTCCATAATTTGAAAATTTTGCACAAAATCTTTAGAATGGATGCTAATCATCCTAATCTACTGATGTCAAGCTTTATTTCACATCATTGTGATGAATATTGAAAAAATCATCATTTTTTTTTTATTAAATTTCAATCTCAAAGTGGCCAACTAAAAAAATTCATTCTAAAAAATATATTAATGAATTTTATTTTATTATTTAGATTGATACCTATGTACAAACGTTTGAACCATTCAATTCCAAAGTTATGAAGAGTTTCATTCTATAGGCGAGGAAAGTAGAAAAAACTTGTAAAGTTGTTTTCTAAACTCAATTTTGGAAATCTCCAAATAACTATAAAAGCATAGGATATATAATGCTCACCAAAACATCCTCACCATTGGAAATTACAATCCTAAATTTCTAAGTTATTAGAAATTTAGTTTTTTATTTTATCTGGTATCCCCTTCCACTCTATAATTTTCTTAAAGATGATTATGGAAAAAAATTTGGTTAAATTTTTCCATTTAATTTCAGCTCAATTTAAACTTATTGACTAAAGCTTACATGCTATGGAACAAATGTTTTTTTTAAATGTTCAAAGGAAGAACTTCACCTTTGGGAAGGGCTAGAAAAAAATATTTTGGGAAGTTTAGGCACATTGAACTTGCAATATGTGGTGATTTTCACCCTCAATTTTTCAGCGGATGTCCTTGAATAAATTTACTAAAATTTCCTACAATTAGATTTGTTAAAGAATAAATAAAGATGAAGATATTAGCCTTGCTTTGATTACAGAAATTTTAGGGCAATTTTGGACCTCAAAACATCGCAATCATGTAGAAATTAACATGCACTACTTTTGCCCAAATCCAATGCTACAAAATTGACACCAAATTTTTGTACCAAGTTATTTTATTGTAGTTACACTTTTATTTAACCTACATTTATAATTATGATTTCCTTTCCATGTTTTCTTTTTCCTCAAATTTAAAAAACCCGATATATTTACATCAATTCACCTAAAAGAAATAAGATTGCAATGATTTAAAATTTACATATGTATGATTTCATAATGCACTTTAAGAAAATATCTCTCTATAGTTTATATACATAATTTTTAATATACAAAAAGAATACTTAAAAGTTATCTTGTTATATAGCATCATCAATCCCCTAAACAACTAGGATGCGTTTCACCATAAAAAATGTCTAAAATTGTCATTTTCAATGTATATCTTTACTTAGCATTGTACTAGCACAAACCAGTTGCAATGGAACATTGAACTTGGGAGAATATACATTGGGTAGCCAATCAAAGTCTTATAGAACTAGATGAAAACATTGCGGATGACAGGATGAAATATTGGGGATGAGAAAGTGACCATATTTGTAACATTGGGTCGTGACAATGTGTATTTAAAATAATAGATTGGACTATTAAGGTGAACAAGCCTATCATTACTTTCATCACAATTCCACACTTAATTATGTTTCCCAAGGGTCCATTTCAATACAAAAATGCAAACCACGTGTGCATGGAGGCAAAATTTGAATTGGGTGGTTATAGACTTGTTTACCTTATGTAAGTGTGTGGACATTTTTAGAAACTACAAAGTTTATATTGCAAATATTAAGGTTTAAAATTAGAAGAAAAAAAATGTGATCATGATTGATAAGTGTTCAGGAGAAATTGATCCCCTTGCAGTGAGATTTTGATGTATATATAGTTGAGATTTTTTACCATTGTATGATATATCATGTTAGAGTTTCACATAGTGCAATTTCAAATAAAGGAGGTACCTTCATAGGTGCAAGAGGGGTGGGTAGAATGTTGCCCCAAGATGTCTACTTTGCTTGCATTTTTTGGTCAAGTTTAAATTTTGATCCAAACCCCTAATTGGTAAATTAAAAAATTATTTCTACGAAAGAGATACATATCCACTATTTGAAACAAGATTTAAAAAAAGATCCTTTCACAATTGACTTTATCATCCTACTTAAACTTTATTTCATCACTTTAAGGACACTTGGTCCTATAATCCTGTTGCTTGGAGTACCTTTTGTGAACAATTTAGCTAAAACATGTATATTTTAGTTGCATATTCGTGTTATACATTCTCATGTAATTGGTACTGGGGTTTCACTACATAATAATGTTTAGGTACACCTTCATACTAAAGTGAACCATACCTAAATATGAAAATTGACACTTTGTATTGAATATTTAATTAAAGTTATAAGAAAAAATTCAATAGATATTATAAATATAAATTTATTTTTTTATTTTTTTATTTTTTGCATACAAGCTTTTGGGAGGAAAAAAAATATCTCTAATTGAGACATCTTTTTATAGAATCATTTTTTGTGGCCCTTGATGGCTAAGTACAATATACACATACAAAACCAACTTTCAATCTACAACATGAATTTGATGGAATCAAATCTTACATAATGCATATACATGAATATTATAGATTGAATCTTATATAGTCTAGAAAGTAGAACTATCGCCATTCACCCCCTATTTTTGTCAAATAGACATCTATTGAAGTGTCACCAATGTGACTATAAACCATTTGCTTTGAATGGCTCCTACTTTACAAATGGTGCTTCATGATTATAAAAGTAAAAAATTGTTAGTGAATGGTTTTAGGCCTTTCTCAAGGTATTTCAAACATGTATCTATTGAACACTTCAAGTTTATTTCAAGTCATGGCTTTAAATATTAATAGAAAATTCAAAGACTCTCCAAATTATTATTTTTGATAAAAAAACATGAATGATTTCCATTTGTCTACATGGCAAAAACACTACTTAATTGTAATTTTGACTCCATCCATATACATTAGCTTAAATGAACGGTAAAAAAAATATTTCTACCTTATGCATGTGTTGGTCTAGCTACAGTGTCTATTCATTCATTGTAGAGAACATCTTGGGTTCTTGATGTATTTAACCCCTAATCATCCCTAGCAATTTTGGGTTTAAAAACATTATTGCTTTTGAAGTGTTATAGGTCTAAATGTCACTAAAGTATAGAAATTTGAACCATGCAATCTTGTAGATGACGTGAATTAAATTTGGAGTCATTTGGCCACATGGATTACAAGATTATAATGTTTTGGTGTTGAAAGAGGCTGCTGAAATTTTTCTAGCAATAGATTAGAGGTGAAATTTGATTTCTAAACCTACCCTTGTATGAAAAAACTTCAAACTATAAAGTGCTTCAAAACTAGCATACAAACACATTGGTGAAAGAAAATGTCATTCAAACAACTCATTGTGTTCCCTAAATGGCTTTCAAATGTCAAAAAGTAGCTAGAAAAGTTGCAAAAAATTCACCGAAGGTTGACTCCCTTCTACTAGAATACTTCTCAAATGCTCATAACTTCTTGGATTGATACAAAACTTTAACCACACAAACAAGATTGATATGTGCAACTTTCCCTAATTTAAAAAGAAATGAAAAATGAAAACGAACACTATACGAAGAAGAAACAAGCCATAGAAGTTGACTATAATCCAAAAATGTCCGGATTTTGAACTTCAAATGCTTCCCAAACATTCAAAACAACTTAGATTGACATGAAAATTTCACCACAATAACTAGACTTCAAGATAAATGTAACCCCAATTTTTTTATTTATTGAAATTGAACATTGGATGAAGAAGATACAAGCCCCCAAAGTTACAACCATCAAAATGCACTTTGGTGAACCTAAAATCAAACCAATGACCTTCAAATGGCTCCCCAAAATTGAATTAATCTGAAAATTTTACCACACAAACTAGAAGAGAGAACACAAATTTCTCAACAAGTTTCAATTAAATCCGGACATCAGATGCAAAATTTCCAACACTTCGAATTGGACTTCCAAACTATGTGGGGATACTTTTAGTCACCTGGGGGGCTTAGAGGTTAATAATATCTTGTGCATTACTTTTCAAATGTTCTTTTTTCTTTTTTTTGAAACCCAGAGTTTGTTCCCAAAATGAACCAAGAACAAATGGCAGAAAGCCGAGGGCCAAGCCACGGATTCAAATGAAATGTGGATAAGATAAGATAAATGGCAAATGAGGTCTGTTGGAGACTTGGTGGTGGTGAAATCGGACTCTTTGCTTATCTTATCAATGCCGGCCACTGCGAGAGTGCGAGTGTTGCACGGATGTTGTTGTGATATAAGTTAAGGTTTGAGCAATAAGGTCAGAAGTGGAACATGGTGGTTATCAACTACTTTGTCAGATCAGCTGCACATCAATTAGGGATACTTGAAGTCCTGGACCCAGACCCCGACCGGACGATGGGGCGAACCCAGCCAGTTTCAAATTTTCATGGTATGAAATCTGGTTTCACTTGTTTCAAAAAATAAAAAATAAAAAAATTTCATGGTAAGGTAGGAGGTCCATAAAGCATCCATGTAAGAGCTGAAACTGAATTTTGGGGAGGTGAAACTTCTTGAAAAATATTTTTCAGTAAATTTTCCGTGAAAGACAAGAGGAATTGACATCTAAGCCAAGTCGTTTCATATTTTTTTGAGCTTTGTAGAATTAGTTATGAATTTTTGAAGTCGAAATGGTAGAGGACTCTAAAATCGCCCACGTCCTCAAATGTACACAGTGGATACATCCATGTAAAGATGAAAAAATCCCATGTACAGATAGTGTACATTTGAGAGGTGGGCGATTCAAAATGCCCTGACGGAGTTTGAGCCTCCTACCTTATCATCCACAAGGCAGCAGGATGATCTCCTTAATGAGGACTTACTTATGCTTTGGATCATTGCGAGTCTTTTAAGGTAGTCTGCTCTTAGAAGCGACCATTTAAGAGTGGATTGTGTTTTGGGGGAAGCTAAAACTTGTTGAAACAACTCCACATTTCAAAAAACTTTTAAAAAAATCTGTGAAACAATTTTCAGTAAATTTTCAGAGGAAGTAAAATGGATTTGGCATCTAACCCCAAGTCGTTTCGTGTTTTGGGGAGCTTGGTGGAAGTAGTTACAAATTTTTGAAGTTAAAATGTAGTGGTCACTAGAAGCGACCACCTCTTGAAATGTATGCATTTGGTACATTGAAGAAAGCAAAGTGTACCTTTGTGTCATTATTGTTTTTTTTTGTTTTTTAAAAGCAAAAGTGCTTTAGAGTAGACTACCTTACAGGGATACATGACTTGGCATCGATTGCATATGTTGAGATTTTTTTTAATTCTCCAAGAAAACATCTCAAGGTCCTTCTCTTAGGAGCTCTTTGAGAAAAATAATAAATGTTCTAATCAATAACACATAAGGTAGGAAATGTGGTCATTTAACCCTATATAAGGACGTTGTAAACACTAGGTGTCTAATGGATGACAAAGAATCCTTCTATAGAAGACAAAAGTGCAAATGTTCATCCTTGGAATTTTGTGTGAAAAGGGGAGGTCTTGCACAATAGTTTGACCCCAATGAATGTGCTTGGTTGTTTTTTTAAGCAAATGATTCACACAATCCCCCAAAGGATGATTTCCGTGGTGACCAACCCATCCTTTTCGGGTTAAGAGCTTATTCAACAATTTTGGGAATGTTGGATGTGTTGAAAAAAAATTCAATGAAATTTCTTGAAAGATAAATAGAAGTTGTGTCTATAGTTGCAAATTTGTTTCCAATAATTATGACAATAAAGTTAATTGAAAGGTAAAGTTTCATAATATTTCAATATGTGAGTAAAAAATGACAAGGTTTTTACTTGGGGGGTAGTGAGTGGTTGGAGTAGCAACATACGTGCAAACAAATGATAGGGTATCTTAAAAAAATGGGGGCTAAAAATTATAAATGGGTTTAGAGTAATGTAGGGTATCGAAAATGGCATTGGATGTCTTTAAAGTATTATAGAGTATGGAATAATAGGTCCCATTAGAAAATTACATAATGATAGCATGTGGATAAAAAAATAGTTTATACCCCCCTATAAAATAGTCATTGTTCGCTCCTATATCCTTATTTTCTTAACACATTAACCCCCCGAGGGATTTTAGTTTAAAGTTCAAGATTAGGTAGCAACAAACCAATATTAAATAATTTTAAAGTTTATTCTTTCTTAGATCCATATCTACAAAATAAGGCTTTAGATCATTCCATTTTCATCAATGAAAAGAAAGATTCAAAGATTTTTAGATTGTGAGCAATTATATTTATTTAGCAAATATGTTGTATAAAATTTGTTTTTGAGCTCAATTTTGATAATTTTTCAAGTAGAATTTATATGTGGTATAGAGTTTATTGCTAAGAGATTTTGAAATTTTAAAGAAAGATGCATTTTATATTTCATTTGGATTAAAAAAAATATTAGTATAGAGGTTTATTTTGCTAATTTGTCACAATTGGTTTAAAAAAATTTTAAGCTTTGAAGTACCCAAAATTATTGATCCCCAAGTAATCCTCAATTATGTTCCCATTATTGACATGAAATGACTATGCCAAGGACATCTAAAATAGTAAATATGGTTCACTTCACTTGTGCGCAATGACAACTCTTTTATATGCATACTTCTAGACATTAGAAAAGAGTTTGTCTCTATTTCTTTGATAGAATTTCATCTCCCAAATGTTCTTAAGAATGGCCAATTTTTATTTATTTATTTATTGATGATTCAAATGTCACATTGTATCCATTTTTATGAGATTTTGCACTTTCTTAGTTCTCATATTTAAAAAATTATTATGAATTTGATCTTTCTAGTATATAATCTTCTAAGAGGTTTGAACATTGATCCTATTTATTTGTTTTTAAAATCTAAATTTCTAATTTTTAAATATTCTTGGGAAAAACTTCAATATTAGATGAAAATGCAACAAATAGTACAAATATTTCATGGAATCCTCTTAGATCAGATTTTTTAATCCATGTAGGCTTTTCCACAAAAATTTCTAAAATATCACATATATGAGTTGAAAATAACATCTTAAGGTTGAATCTCAAATATTAGGCAATGTTTTGTTTTTTGGTTGATTGCACCTCAGATTGCACTTGAATGAACATTTTGAAGTTTGTTTTTTTGTAATATAAAGTTATAGAATTTTAGGAGCTTAATGAAAAGAAATCATGAGTACATTTGTTATCACATTAAATTGGGCTAGCAAAAAAGTTTATGCAAAATTTTAAACAATTAATTACTACCTCAATACGCTCCCCCCAAACAAGATAAAACAAAATCTAGTTTTAATCCTTAAAGTTCTTTTATGTTTAAATGCCCCAAATTGCTTCAAAATACTAGTCTCCAAAGAAAGTTTAAAATCTTCATCTATATTTACTTTTTAACAAATCCAACCATAGGATCCTTTAGTTAACTTGTTAGAGTACACCCTCCTAAAATTTCAAAATAAAAAACCTTACCAATTGCAAGATCAAGATGCTTCCCTTTTTTCTTAAAAGTATTTTCAATTCTATCCAAATGGTTAGATTTCCTCTTTCAAACATTTTACCCAAAAATGTGTAGATCCTACAATTTAAAATACTAATCCGTCAGCACTCTAACATCCATTTTCTAAACAATGAACAAATTGAAATTGGAATTGGAATTTCATCCTCCTTAGTGCTTGGATGAAAGTTATTCTAATTTGTGGAGATATGTCATGAGGTTGTTGTCCTATCTAAAGGTTGGATTTGGTGTTACTAGAGTACATATTTTTCTAAAATTATAAATGTGCAAATATGTCAAATGGTCCAATTGCATTAACTTTAGTTCAAACCTAGATTTGCTAAAATGAGGTTATAGATTTAAAGAATACAAAAATTTCAAAAAATCACCATGTGAAGAGAACCTCATTTCAAATCCATTCCAACAAATTTTACTCAAAAAATGATAATATTTTTCTTGTAATCAAATTTTGAAGGAATTTTGGAATTTCTCTTTTAAAATTTATTAAAAATATTGGTGATAGAATTAGTGAATTGAACCTTGTAATAAACATTTTTGTTTTTGGACTTAGTTCTTCATTAAAGTGTAAAAAGGGAATCAATTTAAATTTAATAGCAAGTTGAATGTAAATAAGGCAATAAATAACAAATAGACTTAGAAATATTATTTGTAAAGATAGAAAGAGTCTTAGTTGGTAGTCTATATTTGAGGTTCTAAGAGACATGACTAATCATTTTAGAAATATAAATAGCCTTCTTTCTCAATTCACAATTAGCACATAATATCAATTAGAATATGCAAGAATGTGACTCAAGATGCAATGATCATATCTTTCAATTGAAAAATAGCTAGAAGAATGATTGTCTAAATATGTTGTTTTGTTGTTGAGCCACCGGGTAGGTGTGCCAATTTATTTGTGATATGTTAAAAATTATTGTTGTGTGAGTTATTTAGGTGGAGTATATAAGACAATTGATTTTGAAGCTTGTAGCTTCTAAATAGAAGATAAAAGCTATTTAAAAAAATATATATATATAATTATGAAAATGTGTAAAGTTGAAAGATGTAAATTAGATTGTGAATTCCAAAGTTTTGATTGCATTGCATTGTTGGACCACAAATACTTGTATTTTTTTAATACCATCATAAAGTGATACCATTTACAATTTCAATTATCTTTTATTAGTCTTTTTGTCCTTAATGTGACCTTAGTTGCTTCAACAAAAGTCCTACTTGACCTTCCCTCTCAAAAGATCCCCCACTAGGAGAGTTATCATAGACCTTTTGCCTTGGTGGCTTTTTCCCTACTACAAACCTTATAGATGCAATCTAAAAATCTAAATCTAAAATTTTTATTTGTATACCAATTCCAAATTATGCTTCCAAATAGCACTTTATAATGATCTTTCTCAAATTGTCAATTCTAGAAATGATTCTAGACGTTTAGGGATTAAATTGTTGAGAATTTAGTTATGGAATTGAAAAATGTCAATCCCAATGGTAGCAATGTTTCAATAAACAATCTACATCCTATGACTTTATTTTTTTCAAAAAAGCATTGAAAATTTTGTTGAATAAGGGACTTCAATGGTTTATTTTTAGAATAGCCATACCATAACTATCGACAAACTAAAACTCCTCATAACTTTCACCTCATTAATCAAAATGGAATGATTCAAAGCTTTCTACACACACACACACACACACACACACACACACACACACACACACACACACACACACTTATATATGTATATATAAAATACCAATTTCAAATTTTTGTTTCTTGAAAAATTGATTTTTTAACCGTGTTATTGGTCTTTTAGGGATTAAGGAACACTAGGGGTTAAAAATGATTACTTTTGCATTAATTTGATCTCAATTTATTCGAATTCAAATAAAATCTCATCCACATTTGAATAAAACTAGAATGACATTGATGTAGAAGTGTCAATGACCTAATAAAGACATTCTCCTCTAATGTTTTATTTATGAAAACATTGGTAATATAAAGAATTTACCAATAATGTACATATCAAGGGGTGGATGCTTCTAGTATCACATGTGATTCCAACTTCAAAATTTATAACTAATTCTACAAAGGTTCAAAAAATACAAAACAACTTATGTTAGATCCATTTGCTTTTAAAGGAAAATTTCCTAAAATTTTTTCTTAGAAATCAAACTCTCCTACATTATAAATGAACTTGTAAATGGTCACTTTGTGAACTTCCTAATATGATGTTCTTTGTGTCCCAATGAGACATGTTTGGTAAACTTTTTATTTTTTGAGCACTTAAACCTTCATGACTGAAGAGACCATTATCTAGTCTTTGTCCCTTGTTTATGAGCTTCCCATTCTCAACTTTTGAGTTCTTTCTTGAAATAAAAGTACATTGTATCATGGATCCAATGGCAATAGTTCATCAAATTCCAAGTTAAACTCTGCCGTACAAAGTTTTCAAAAGTTGAAAGGTGTATTGTAGCTTACAACTCATTTTTTTAGGTTCAGTTTGGGCATAGACTGAAATAGTCAGTTGTTGTTTCCCACCTCAAAAATGTCAGATCGACCTCAAAAAGTTCAAATCCAAGGAGCTCAAGGAGAAGATAAATGTCCCATTCTTGGTTTTTTTACAAATAGTACACTCATTTTCAATTAGTGACCACCATGCATTGCCAATTTCCACTATGAATTGAAAATTGCTCGGAATGTCGTGAAATTTTAGATGAGCATTCTCAATAGTCTCTTGTCTATCACTGAGCACAAAAAAGGCCATATTCGTTATATTGAGACTTTTCGCAGATTTTGAGACAAATGCTAGTTATTGGAAAATTCATTTAAAAAATTAGGAATTCAAACCAGAAATAAATAATGCTCAAATAGTGATCATGTAATGAAATTCTAAAAGTTGGTGTTGTTACCTATTTATAAAAAAATAACAATAAAGAGATAAAATGATTTATCCTCGAGTCGAGGATAAAATTGAGACTGCGAAAGGTCTCAATATAATGAATATGGCCTTAAAAGGGCATCATCTCAAAATAAAACTTCAAAATTTAATATCTACTAAAATATGCAATCAAATAATTTGAATATTGTTGAGGTGCTCACTCTCAATGTGAACTTCAAGATCCTATGGTTACATTCTATCTGATCTCAAGAAAAAATGAACAAACAAATTACCCCAAATCTTGGTAGTTTAGCCCATTTTGAAAGCAACCTCCCCTTAAGTCATTAGGAATTAAGGCGAGCATCTCCTAATGTGCCATTGATCCACAACTACCATCATCACTTTGTACACATCTCCAAAATCTCTCTCTCTCTCTCTCTCTCTCTCTCTCCCTATTGGAAGAAACAATTCCCAAACCTCTACCCCCAAAAAACTTTGACCCTTCATAACTTTTGAATATGGTATCCAAATGCCACATTCTTCAATGCTTTGGAACCTCCTTTCACTTCCTGGCAAGAAAAATATGGAAATTGGACCAATCCAATAATAACTAACAAGGTAGGAGGCTCAAACTCCGACTGGGCATTAAAAGAAAATATGACTCAGAGGTACATTTTGCTTTCTTCAATGTATTAACTTCGCACATCACATTTCAAGAGGTGGTCGCTTTTGATGATCATTGCCTTCCAACTTCAGAAATTTGTAACTAACTCCCACAAAGGTCCCAAAAATATGAAATGACTTGGGCGTTAGATGCCAATTCCATTTTTCTTCATACGAAAACTTATTGAAAATTGTTTCAAGGAGCTTAGCTTATCCGAAAAGGGAAAAGGCAATCAGCTCTTAGATGGTCACTTCAAGAGCCTCCTACCTTAGGTGCAACAGCTAAAAGTACCAGTTTTGGGGGGTGCCCACCAGTGACCCTGGAACACAGGTTAAGGGAAATTATCCAAATGTTCATTTCTGGAAGATTTTTTTGAATTTAACTTAACACTGAGGCCATGAAGAAATTAAGTAGCAACCAAGCGAAATTTAGCCAGTTTGGGGATTGCTGGTGTCCACCGGGGCTTCCATTCAACGTTGAGTGACAATACTACCATCCGATCAAAAAACCCCATCACATGAAAAAGTTCCTCTCAATATAATTTTTTCGCTATTCACACAAGAAATGAGAGTTCATTGGTCGAGTGATTTCCTCGGTGGAATCCTCTTGGACGGCAACTTCAATTCATGAGGACGGAGCCTGACAATTAAAATGGGAATCTTGTTCGTTTTGATGGTGAGTGGGTGTTTCTTTGGGTGTTTTTTTTCAGATGTCATGATAACAAACTCAAGCACACCACCCAGGCAGGCAGGCAGGCAACTCAGAGGCACTCCATGGCCCCTCCCTCCAGGCTTCCTTTTTTCAAGTTGCTTCAGATTGTTTGTTTGCAAACTGGGAGACAATTCACTTACAAACTGAGTGGAAAGCCCACTAGGCATCTTCAAGACGGTACGGCAAGCAAGCGAGCAAGCAATAGTACAACATTGCACTGACGGTTCCAACGATCCCAACTCGGTTTCATTATGTTCCACTCTCAAATATTATACAATTTGATCTTGCACACCTTGGTTTGGTTTGTTGTACTAGTGGGAAACTCATGGTCTACATGGATTGAGAAATGGCCATGAGAACCCTAATGACAATGGTCTCGTTGGTCTTGGTCGGTTGGTTGGTTGGTGGTGTGGGTCTTCTTGTGGGTCAATTCTTTGGTCTAATACACATTCCATCTTCTTGAAAGTTGGTGGATCAGGGAATGTGCACAAGAATCCGAGTAGAAATGGTCTCGTTGGTTGTGTACGTGGGTTTTCTTATGGATCAATTCTTTGGTCAAGTAGTTGCACATTCCATCCTCTTGAAAGTTGGTGGATCAAGAAATGTCTATAAGAACCACAATAGAAATGGTCTCGTTGGTTATGTGGGTCTTCTTGTGGGTCAATTCTTTGGTCGAGCAGTTACACATTCCATCCTCAACTTGGTGGATCGGGAAATGTCTATAGGAATCCTAACAAAAATGGCCTTGTTGGTCATGTGGGTTGTCTTGTAGGTTAGTTCTCTTGTTTGCACATTCCATTTTCAAATTAATGTCAGTCTTGAAGAACATGTATTAGAGAGCTAGGAGATTCAAGTATTAATATAATGTCAATTGGTTTCATTGAATCTTGAATGTCCAATCTTGAATTTTGACTTCTGTTGTAGCTACTTTTTGGTTGATCTAAGGGATCTCATTGGACAAAAGGTTAATTATGGGTTATAAGTTTTCATTTGAATATCCAACAAAAGAGTGGGATGGTTGCTTGAACTTGGCATTTATATATGATTCTTTAGTGGGATGCCCATAAGATGTCCTTCTAAGTAATAATTTAGATTTTCAAAGGGTTTGTGTAAGGTAGAACAACCCAATGTTGTTAGTCACCTAATTCCGACATCTACTGGACCTTCTCATTACCATAATCTTAGTAACCTTTTAGCATCATGACAATATATTTGGAAAGGGGCTACTTTCACATTTGGTTTAGCATAGGTCTACCTATGTTTTATTGATTTTGTCCCAACAAACATTGAAAAATCATACAATATTCTTATCTTGTCAGAATGTTCATTCTACTTGAAAATGACTTCTCTCAAACTTTTCAATCTTTGAAAACTATTCGAGTTGGCAAATTGCTTCCCTAAGGTACTTAGATAGATAGCAAATCTAGGTGGAAATTGACTAATCTACCTTATTTCGAAACACTTGCAACCATTCCTTCTTGAAAGATAAGTAAAAATTATATTTAATTCACTTGGATTTGAATTTTTTGGACTCTTGTAGAATTAGTTGTGAATTTCTAAAGTTGGAATTTTGGGATGCTCCAAAAGTGTCTCCACCCTAAGATGCTCATTGTTGCCACATTTATTATTATTTTCTTGACACAGATGAAACAGAATTTCATTGCAACATTGCTGCCACATTGAAAACTCCAATATGCACTCTCTAAGAAGATGGCAATTTAGTGCAGGGACAATTTTAGCACACTTCACCTTAATCCACACCAATTTCAAACTGTACAATATCATTCATGGCAATTTTCAATCAGGGATAATTTTGCCACACTGCACCTTAATTCACACCAATTTCAAACTGTACTACTTAACTTAATTCATGGCGATTTAAACTTGGTACAACAAATTCATGACAGTCTCAGAAAGGAGATAAGCATTCTTACAAAAATAAACTGTGTGAAGGGTCAATGGGCAAGAATGATCAGGTGTTGATTTACTTTGATAACAAATCATTAGACAACCAATTGTAAGTGAGACAACCAATTGTAAGTCATTCCAAAGGGAGGCTAACTATTGTTATGTTGTTAATTAAATTGTCAAAACTCCATTTTGCCTCTCAATAGTGTACAATGGAAAGAGATGTGGCTAGCTAAGTGAGAGACTTTTTGAAAGTAATGTACCTATCATTTAATATGAGATCGTTTAACTTATAGGTCAAATGTTACATCGAAAATGTACACTTCACACCGCCCCTCATCATCAATGTCATACTTTTTGCACTTGCAATTAATTGTACCATCAATTATCCAAAATCTTCAGCGCAGGGAAATTGTGAGGTTTTCCAGATCCCATCACAGATCATGTATAATATCTGATGCTGTGTTGTCTGGTTCTCACATATCACATACTTCTCAAGTGATGGGAATAGAGGTACCTGACCTGTGGCAGGAATTCTCTCCATTAGCAGACCAGCACATCATATATAATGAGTGTTACTGAAACCCCATTTAAGTGATTAAGGCAAAGAAATGGTCCAAAAAAATTTCAAGTCAATTATTGGAATTGGTCAATCAATGTGGATGGATGTAGATATACTTAAATATAATTATATAACCAAAATATACTCCCTGAGACAACATTATTAAGGCTATGCTATCATTGTCCAATGGAAATTTAATAAAGCTATAGAAGGAACAAACTCATAATTCACAACAAACTCATAATTCACAACAAACTCTAAATAGCCCTTAACTCTTGATGTAAGATAGATATGACCTAGTTGGAACCATTCAAACCTTGGCTTGGACATCAGCCTAAGGCTGAACACTTCAAAAATTCTTAGTTTCTTCATAGAGTATACGAAAAATACATACTAAGATGCATTGATATCATCTTTCCACTGCCAAGAAGGCCAACAAATCTGAAGGAAGTCTAATAATAAAAACTCTGGTTAGTTAATGAACTCAACGCTATTAGGTATACATACCTAGCTTTCACTCCAATCTTCATGAAGGTTCACTAATCCCTTTGATTCCCTGTGCTGCGAGTGAAAAAAATGATTACATGTAAACGTCAATTTTATTTTTTGCATCAGTGGTCACGAAACATGCAGCGTCATGCAAGTTCTGTATATTACGCAACAAGGGAAATGTCACATCTTACAACGATTTGCCTGCACACCAAACTGCCAAGTCGCCTCACATGCTTCAGTACAAAATCCGTTTTTTAAAAGGAAAGGTGGGTCCTTATCCCCAAGCAAAAACTAATACAAAAATGATCACACATAAGGCTACATGAAAGAGACAACTTGAAGCTACCGAGTATCATGAGACTCTTCACGAGGCTTCAGATGCTCACATTACCTGTTGTTGGTTGATATTATCTCCCCACGTGGTGGGGTTAGTGAGCTGGTTTTTCCTTCCAATTGTTGAAAACCTGCTCGACGAGGTGGTCTTCTACTCTTCTAGAATCATCAGTTAAACACAGCCCACTTTTTACTCTTAACTGCTAACTGAGGACTCTTTCCTAAGCTCTTCAACCCAATTTTCCACCATTTGAACCTCAACGATTTTACAAGTATCAGCACACATTGAGGAAGGTGAGAATCTCAACAAGACCAGGCAATGATCGGTTAGTCTCGCCTGATCAATGACGCGTGAAATCCACTATTACTAGAGTTTCAGTTGATCTACTGTAAACTGTGTCGATTTTCCACTTGAATCTGCGAATAACTCAATAGCAAGCTTTGAGTTGAATTCCAAATGGAAAAAATCGGCCATCACCATGCTCAATGCTATAAGCCACACTTGTCTACACGCAGAGTGAGTGCTTTGAAAGCGCCAACGCCTACTAAAGGCGAACGAGCTATCTTAGATTATTGGCACAGACAATACGTACTACACGAACACAAGGCCAGGGTGGCTTACTCGATGGCTATTCAATGACTGGCCACGACTAGTGCTGAATCACACCATTTGCGACTTCGAGTGACGAACTCCATGTCAGGGAATTCATGGTGCATCAGTGACTATTCTTCATGCCCAAGAAAAAGTCAACTCGGAGGACTGCTCATCAACTGATTGACAAGAATTTGCAAGAGGATAATTGTCAAGAAACTAGGATGTAGATGAGTTTATCACCCAATCACATAGTTCCACCAGTCCAGTACCACCAGTCCTGGTGCCACGGAGCTGTGCAAGGGACAACGGAGTAAAGAGAATGGCTTTATTGCCACATTATTCAGGAAAGCTTTAAGGTTCACTTGCACTCAATGGTAGAGGCGGTGTTGATCAAGGATCGCTAACTGGGTTTGCATACGCACTTGAGAGTCAAATGGACCCAACAAAATTAAATGCTAGAAAGTTAACTATTTCAGAAAAGTTATTACACCAGAGAAAATCATGTCTTGCTCGAACCAGGCTCGAATTGGTCACTAATGAATGACAGTTCCAGCAACGTTGACTGGATTCCGTAGCTGGAACAAGACATGATTTCCACAAGTGTAACAGTTAATAAACTTTTCTGCACTTTGAAGATTGTGGATGTATCTTAGAATTTTAACCAACTACACCAAATTTAGACAATTATAATTGAATTTTGTCGCTGGTGAATGTTCAATATTTAAAAGCGTCTAAATCAATCTATACCACCTGCTTTCCAAGTTTGACCAAAGTGTACATTTCTGATTGTTATGTCCCTCATGTTTGAAATAAACTCAACAAAGTGGTGGCGAAGGTCAAGAATTAGAACACAGCTAAGATTTGGAGGTCAAAAAGTCAGGAGCTTTAGTGAATTATATTTCTGCTTACGCCGCTCTTGATATCGAGTGCAAAATTGTGAGATTAAAGTTACCTTTTGCAGGGGCATGCTTGATTGCAAAATGAGAAAATCTCAGCAAGTTCATGAATGAATCACCTGCCGATCCTCCTGCCGCAGCAAACTTTCCAGCTGTGGCGAGGGTGAATTCTTCATTGTATACCCTGACCGTTACTGACCTGCTAGAACCAACCAATTCAATACATCATCACCACACAGATGCCGTCTGAAACTCTCGAAGAGACTCAACTCTTCATGAATGCAAGTGCTACATTGAGTGACCTGACAAGCACATGCACAATGTCGGATGCATATATCCCCAGGCTCTTTGTGTTGACAAAGTATTCGTTAATGCAAGACATGGAGTGAAGCCGCACCACTCATACTCATGAAAAAGAAATATTCAACAGGACTACCGGCAATCAATTTGGCATTTCCTCGCCTACTTGAGCCCCTACCGCACTAAAATTTCTGAGAAATCCAACTTCACATGGACAAGTTAGTATAAATGATATCACATCAGAACTGTAGGAAGACGACCAGACTAGGGCAAACTCGAATGAGAATAGGAAACAGACAATACATAACTGACGAGAAGATTAAATCACAGCCTAAATCTGATCACTAAAGCCCACCAAGATTTACTTAAACCAATGAATGGATGCTTCCATAAGACGATACTGGTCGTAGGGAATGTCATAATGACCTCGAGATTGGATGTTCTCTATATAGAAGGTGACCTTAAATGACCTTTCAGAATCTTTCTTCCGAGTGACAGTGCAGCGGAAACAATTAAGGACAGGAGTACCTTGAATCGCATGTATCCATGCCTGCCTTCCCAGACACCGAAATCTTGATGAATCTTTCATCAACAGCTTCAAACAACTAATGCTGTAAAGCATGTGAAAAACTTAAGCCACGTAAATGATAGTATAGATTCATCATGAAAGATGACGAAGCAACAACTGCCTTCATTTCTCCGAACCACAATGTTGACCCACTTGGGACTACAAAGTTTGTGGTACCACTGAGCATTCTGTTCCTATAGTTATGGTAACCTCCGCCATATCAACGTACACACGGCTAACATGGTCAGTACCAAATACTACGACCATTCACAGTCAAACCTCGTTCATACAAAAATCAAATCTTCGTACCTGAACTTACACTCTACATACAGATGCTGGACAGTGCTACGCAAGAATTGATAGCCTAATTGCTACAAATATACCCAGAATCGAGCTGAAAAGTAGGCAAGAAGAGTAATGATGCGCGGAGGGCAATCTGGTTTAGTGAAGTGAATGAACTTGATTTGACAGACCTACACTAGGAATCCTAACCAGTCAAATTGCCTATTCACAGTCCTACTACCTCATTAAATCTTCTCTTTGTCTATCTAACAACTTCGTAAACTTCTCCCTAATTAAAACTAATGGACTTTTCTTGACAAGTTCACCAGTACTGTAAGCAGACCGTAAGAACACTGTTTCCTGCCTACCAACTCGTGACACATAAAAATATTCTGGGTGTCTCAAAAGAAGATCTAACGGCTTCTTTGAGAAGCTGAATCCGGTTTTGAATTCAGCCATAGTGCTAAGCAGAAGACTCTTATGTAAGGTAAGACTGAGAAGCTCTTGCATTCCTGCAACTGCGTGTTTTTCAAACTTGATCTTGAGGGATTCAAAATCTCTATAATCTGCATACGGTGACACAAACGGTGCCTCTCGAAATCGAGCTAGAACCTTCCTATGCCTCTTTGAAAGAACATAGCCTTTAGGTGTCCACATCTCCATCTGACTCATAGTTCCTGCAGCGCACCCAAACCACAATATTAGCTAAATGATGGTGCGTAACAAAGACCGCAGACTCCAATGAGGTTTCAGGTTGTCCTGAGATTATGAAATGCACGAGTACGATTAAAACGCCAGTGATCAACCAAAAAAAAGACAGTTCCACGAAGCACAGAGACAGGAAATTATATGAACTAACAGAGTTATGAATCTACCTACAAGCCTTCAATTTCACAAACAGCACATGCCCAGAACCTATCAAAGTTGGAATCAAAAGAAAACAGGAATACAGGACTCAAAACACACCCAAAAACTGGAAACCAATTTCTCAAGGTTAGTGAAAAGAAACACGTGATTGTAAAGGAGTGAAACATCTGATTGCCTTTCCATCTAGATCATCTGAAAAGTGAAGCGAAAAGGACTGATTTCTGTCAATGCACATCTAACAACATGTCTCCAACGTTGAGCTTTAATCCTGCTCTCGGTTAGAAGGTTACTAATCAGTACAGCACTACTGTGCAGTCTCTGTTATGAAAATGAACGAACATTCCATATTCGGGTATTTGGGGGCTGCCTTAATAGAGACATAGAGATTGTTTTCTAAATCTCCTTTACAATTCTTGAGCTGTAATTTCACAGATGAGCATTGCGAAAGGATGAAAAGCATTGAAATCAATGCTGAATTAGAAACTGATAATGTTGCAGAACTACTGGTAGAATAGAGATATCTTTAAGGTTTGACTCATTTGTTAAAAGTTTGAGTTTCATCCTCTATTCGACTCAAGCTTTCTCTTTTTAGTCAAAAAATGGAGAAGGAAGCCCCAATAACTTTGCAAACTTTGATAACTAAATACACATCGTACGGTTGTAATTGATCTAGCGGGGTATATTTTACTTTGTTTCTAATCAACTATAAATTTAAATAAACTCAAAACTTATTATCAGCTTCCACCCAATATATCTCAATACATCTCTCATTGAATACCTTCAACATTTAAAAGTTGAGCTTCTAGGGGTTCAATCAGTCTACAAGGTCAGGATGTACTCCACTAAATTATCAAATACACTGATTCAAGGAGATCAACGTAGAAACACAAGATGAAAAAATAGGGACGGACTTACAGGATACACTCAAACCTCTTCAATCCTATCAGCTGGGGTCCAAATTTTTTCACTCTGAATGAATGACAAGTGTGCTACAGTCAATACTGGTGTGGCGAGCGTGTAGGATACTGGAGAATGTCATTTTAGTGAAGGTAATACTGAAGAGGTTCGAATGTCAGTTATCTCAAGTTATTTTAACTAGAATGTGCACATACGAAACGTCAAAAAAAAACAAGATATACAGAGGAATAAGAATAAAGGACATTGAGAAGTTTACCAGCTTGTTGTTGCCTATCTTCAATCTCAGCATAGCTCACAGCCAATGCAGGATCCCATGACCTGAGACTCACCCAATCTGTATAATCCCGCGTCGTTGAAACCTTAAAAAACTCTCCAAAACGGCTCATGACATCACTGAGGTCACTCGGCAAGCCAAGATCCATCGCCAACAAGCCTAACCATTGGAGAGGGAGTTTCTGTTCACCCGACAGCATCAAGAGTTTGCGGAGGACACGCACCGAACGCTCTTCTTTCAGACATTCCTCTTGTTGGAGAAGGGCCTGAGCTTCCGGAGTCAAGCAAAGGAGGCGAGATCGAGTCCCATAATCAAGCACATTGAAGATGCCAGGATACTCCAGAGCAACTTCAGCCAAGCTTGGATGTCGAGTCGCAAGCTCTGACATGTCCATCACCCCCCCGGGGCGTTGAACCACAAGCTCCCGAACTTGCAGGACCAATCGAAGCTGCTGCTGTTTTGCAGCAGTAGCATCGAATTCACTTTCCTTGTAACGAATAATTTCACGAACATGCCTTCCTTTGTACCGAGATACCGTCTGCGGCGGCTCTTCTTCTGCCCCGTCCGGCCAAGCCTGTGTTCTCAAAGCTCGCAAATGCATAGCACGCGGATGGCGAATCAACAACCTCCTCACCACCATTACCGACATGATCGCAACGTCACCACTTCCCATTCCTCATTCGATTGCTCCAAATTTCGAAATGCTCCTCCACGATTTCCCTATCATAGGTCCTCTGATTGATATAAAATCAAAGCTAGAACTCAAAAACAATAAAAAACTTGAACCTGGAATCGACATCGCAAGGTAACAGCACCGCAGCCTCCTCGTGATACAATTGCATTAATTTGCGCCCCGCAATCAATTGCTCTTACACCAAACCCTAAACCCTGAAATCCGGGGAAACCACTTGTTAGGCACTTCGATTGATTTCGCAACTGTTTCACAATACAGCTCAATGATTTCCCTATATAATACTGCACCGTCGATTAGTATCAAATCAAAGCTGGAATCCAAATCGAAAGATTACAACAACGCATCCCCGTTGTGAAAAAATTACCATGATTGTGCACCGCAATCTCCTGCTTCCGCCAAACCCTAAACCCTGAGATCGAGGCAAACACTTATCCAGCACCCCAATTGTTTTTGCGATTGTTTCAATTCGAAATGCAGATCTATGATTTCTTCAAATTGAACCTTCAATTGGTATCAAACCACTTTAAAATTAATCTGAGGCCAGTACTCCTCATTTCGTCACTGCCATTTCGGAGAAACCCTGTGAGACGTGAAACTGGATCGGATTTTGAGCATTAAGTCGCAATGTTACAGCAAAATTACACGCTCACTGATAATACAAAACTAAGTGTGTTGAAAAGGAAATCGAGTGTCACGAAAATGAGCCGGAAATTGTGTCAATTGTGAGAACAGAAGCTCCTCCAAACACTTCAGCAGCAGAGGCCCAAGCTCTCAGAAATCAACATATTGCAGTCTCGTCGTGCAAAACCCAGTCAAGTATATTTCCAATCCTGCGGAGTATAAGTTAGTGCAGCCCGAATATCACTATTGTAAACATCTCGGTGTTCTAGAAACCTAATCACGTTAAACCTTGTCAATTGAAACACCATTCAACGCAAGTTCGGCCATAAATCCTGCCAATTATATACTTAATTAATGCCACGAGATTTTCTTTTCTACAAACTTACAGATTGCACCCACCAACGCCCGAGCTGTTGCTTGCTTGAACGAAGCACCGTCTCTTTCAAATCCGCTGATCATCGCAGGCAGAATTACTGTTTTGCGCTGTTGGCAATGTTAAAAAAAATCCATTTTTTTTCCACACATAAAGACAAATGTGAGAAATGGGGAGAGCAATTAAAATTACATATTTTTTGACAAAGTATGTACTTGTTATGAATTTTAGAAGTGTGTTGTTGAAGTAGCCCAAAAGAGTCTCTAGACTACCCAAAATCAGAAAAAAGTATATCCATAATGATCATATTATTCACTTAGAGCAGTCACAATATTTTCTAACATGGTCACAACATGAAGGCCTAAAAAAGTCACTTCTTATGATGAATTTATACTCAAAAGGTGGAAGTTCCTATTGCAATCATTAGTCATTCCATCATTGTCATTCAAGACATGGATTGTGATGGGTCTTTTACTTGTGATAGATTGGCTTATGTTAATTAGTGTTTTGAGAACAATATCAAGAACTCTCTTCATAATTAGGATTACATTAGAGGGGGGTCAAATCAACAGGATTTCAAAGTGGTTCTCATGTCTCCATGGGGGCATTTTAGGACATAAAATGATCACCATCTACACATGTAAACCATTTTAGAAACTTGTTTGTTTTACCACCCTCTACCATATAACTAGATAGAAATGGACTTGACATCAATCAAAAGTCAATAAGAACTTTGTTTTCTAAATCTCTAGTTACATAATATACTTCATTCAATAAGTTTCAAAGTTGTCCTTCCAAAGACAAAATACTCAATTATTGTTAGTTGTTGAAAATTCAAAAATTATATCAAGAACGACAACTTACTTGACATTGTCAGATTTAACTTAATTGACAACCCTCTACTTCAATTTCATAAGGCCACTTATCATGACATGTTTCCAAAACTACTCCCTACTAATTCTTGTTTAAAACATACAATCTCAATTTATAAGAATCTAGGATTGATTTTAAGCATACCTATTTGCAACACTTAAGAAATTCCTAATTCATTCATACTGTTTTCAAAAAATGCATTAAAAAAATAATCTAGAATCCCATTTTGACTACCAACAAGATCCAACACCAACGTTTCGCAGTTCAACAGAGCTGTAGATGTGACTATCAAGATGATCACCCATTTCCAGACACTTAAGCAATTCAGCCTATCTGCAGCATGGAAAAGTTCAAGAAAAAATTTCCCTATGTAGAGAAATAGATTTCAGAAGGATTTCATATTTTCCTAAATTTTTCTCCTTAAAAGCAAAATTATCACGAATTTACTACCCCTTCCACTGATTCTACTCCGACCTGAAAAAAAGAAGAAAAAGTAGTCGAAGGAAGTTGCAGAAGCCTCTCCGAGCCAAATTGTTGCACCAATCACGGGAACTAAGTTACTGCCTCAATCTCGATCAGAAAATGGAATCTTTGTTTTAGGGGAAGTTTGTGATTAATTAGTGCTACCAGGTAGATGATTATTACAACCTTGAAGTTAGCTGTTTGGTGGTTTGTTGACTAGGTGCCTACCCTGTGAAGACATTTTAGCTCATTGAATTTCAGTTGGAGCAATTAGTGCTAACTGCCTATTTTGCAATAAGCACGCAAACACTGATTGAGCTTCCAAGGAGATTGTTGAGTAATGAGAGCTTTCACTCCTCCGTCTCCCACACACAGCGCGTCCATAATCGAACAAATCTTCACTGTCATTCTATCAGTTGTTTAAATTCCTGATGATTCCAACGGCTTCTCTTGAAGATGACTTGATTTTGCTGAAGGCCAGACATTCCAGAGAGTGAGTTCTTGAAGTTGAGAATCCAAAGTCTGTGGGCTTGCATTGTGGGACAAGAATTTCTTCACCCAAAAGGGCTTGATTGATAGACGCGGGGTGAAGTGAATTTGTGACAGGGTATTGAGGGAGCCTCCAGGTGAATTGCCAAATCCTTAGGGCTTGAAAGCAGGACTATAATAAGTGGATAATTTAGTTTCTTGTTCTCCTGAAGAGTGAAAGATGTAGGCCACAGAGATGGAGTTGGAGATTTTCTTCCGCCACACGTTAGCAGTCGACGCCTTATGCCACAATCTCCAAACAAAATTCGTTTCTTTTCTAGCATTCTCCAGGTCCCAAGCTTCCGTCCCATTGAAAGAAAAAGATAATAGATCTGTTCTAATTCAACTCTGAAGCACGTTTTATTTGTATATTTTCCAAACATACACTTTCTCTATGTTCCAAAACTAAGCTCGGTATTTGTATATGCAAATTTATTGCTAGCTATAAACACAAGATGTGGAACATACCAAGAATTCGATGGTAACTCAATTGCGCAATTGCTCTTCAAACTTTTCCAGAATGTCCGTCCCTACGCTACAGGATGACCGAGCACATACGCCGAAACAAATAACACATTCAAACCTAAGAAGGAGATCAAGCAATCAATCGATCACCGGTCAGCCAATTATGTCAGAAGAAATGTTGGGTTTTTGAGTGCGTGAACTTCTGCTGCTGGACTATTTCGAGGAGCTTGTTTTGTTCCAAGGACTAATGCTTGCGTTTCAAATCCACCCTGAACTTCACATCTCTAAAACAAAGTCTTCAAGTTAAGAGTCATCAGTTATTGCGATTTGTAGCTTTGTGCACACAAGGTACCTGTCGAGGATCGGAGGAAGCGATTCCTGATGAAGTTGTTAACGTTCTTAATTACGGTGAAGGCAGCGCGCAGTATTCTATCACGAGATGGCTTGGAGATTTTGAAAGATGTACTTCAGTAGGCCTTTAATTAATTTGGGCTTGTAGATCCTGAACCTTATGCTCAACTCTTTTCATCACAGATCGTCACAGATCGAAAGGAAACCTACCGGTATGCGAGTACGGTATGCAAATCCCTTGAGTCCCGATTATCTTCAGGTGCGTAAAAAGACATGGTGCAAATGTTGACGAGTAATTCAAACTTTTCAATATCATTACGTCTACGACTGACATAAGCTTTAAATAGACGTTTGTTGCTACTTATGCAATCCTTTCTAGCTCTGTATTTTACTCATTGTGCTGCTCATTGGAGGTGCAGAAAATGGGATTGGAATGAGCATAGAAATATGTATTAATTAAAGTACCAAACTGGCTAATGCTGGAAGACCGGTTGATGCAATGTATTAATTCCAACAGTGAGTTTACAGAAAATTTAATTATTGGTACATTGATTGAACCTAGCTATAAGGGTAGGGTAGCGATTAGTACGATTTCCATGCAGCGTCTCACAGAGATTCGAAGAGAGATTATGGCATGGGGACCGACCCATCATGTGGAATTAAAGTGAAGCTGATTGCAGTGAATTGAAGCAGGCCCAAACCACCAAAAGTGGTGAGAAAGAAAAAGGTGTAGGGCAAGTCACTCCATTGATGAGTGGGATTTGTGGTTGAGAATGTAAAGCTCAAATCTCAGTTGCCCGGGGGCCACATGACGGTGGACTGGCTTACCCTACATGAAGAATTGAGGAAATTACAGCACTTGGTGCCTTAGTGTACATGTTCAAGGTTTGGCGTACACCAGTTTTAATTGCATTTGGAATGGTGACTTACACTATTGCTTATAGTTTATAGGAGGAGGTCCTTAAATGGAGTGGGCATTTTAGAAGCAACCATAGGAGCAGCCCAGCCCATATACAGAGCATGTGGTTGCTAAAATGGACACCATTTTTTGAGGTAGGAAAATGTGACTGCAAGGACGTGATTTTGGGGCAGTGAGCAATGCTCTCAGGCTACTATTATGTGTGATTCACTAATCATGAATGCATCATTTAACCCCTAAAGTTCCTTGACTATGTTTTCACCAAAAATGTTCCAAAACTGCCATTTTTAGCACAAGTACCAAATTCAAGGTAGAAGACATTTTTGAACACATGTAACAGTAGGATCTTGTAGTAAGTTGTTTTGAAAAGATCTGGAAAAAAATTCAGAAATTTCCACCATGTGGATTGCAAGATATTAACATTTGAAGTGACAAAAATTATTTTTTGGGCCCTACAAAAAACCAGGCAGCAGCACTTCAGAAGGTCACATTTGTATGAAAAAATATCCAAAATGGTGGTGCATCTTTGGATTCATTCTTAAAGTCAAGTTGGCTACATGCTTGAAAATTTTCAAATCATTTGGAATTGTACAACATATAGGAAAAAAATAGTAAGTGGAAAGAAGCAGAGAATGGTTCAAAATACTAAATTGTCAAGAATTTAATTATGGAATTGAAAAATGCCAATCCCAATGGTTGTAATGTTTTAATAACCAACCTACATCCTCTGATTTTATTTTTTTCAAAAAATATTAAAAATTGAGTTAAATAAAACACTTCAAAGTTTATTTTAGAGTAGAGATCCCATAACTTCTGGCAAACTAAAATTCCTCATAAATTTCATCTCATTGATCAAAATGAATTGATTCAAATCTTTCTACATGAAAATAAACCTAAAAAACCAATTTCAAATATTTATTTTTGAAAAAAATGATTTTTTCAGATCTGCCCGGGCTGCCCAAGTTGAGAAACAAACAATATTTTGCCTCATAACTTTTCACTTGTACACTCAAATGAAATGAAATTTAGCATTCATGGAAGATATTTCTCGTGCACACCTTGTAAAAAAAATTCAGCCTAAATAAGTCAAATCTCTGCTCACACGTACCTACCCCAAAAAGTTATGTTGCCAAAAACACAAGGCTGGTCCTTTAGGGTTTAATTGTGAACACAAAATTCAAGATGACAAGAAGAAAGAGATGATAAATAAAAATTTCAAGGTGCATATTTCTCTTGCTCAATTTAGGACACTCTATTCACGTACTATAGAACTTTCCCGAACATAGTGAGCACCCACTTCATCTATTTTAGGATGGATCTGCTCTTTTCAAAGGCACATGTTAATTCATTACTGCTAAAGTCTATGACCATCAATGGCGACCTATAGACTCTTCACTTTGGAAAATCGTATCTAATTCATTCTAAGTCAGAAAATTACAATTTAAATTGCAGTATGTTTCTTTTCCATTTCTCTGTCTACCAAAAAAAATTGGAAATAATTGGACAGACAATTTCTTCCACACATCTGTTTTTTTCCTTAGATGTGCCATTCTTGAGCCTTGTACCTTACCTTACATTTTTTTCCACTCATCTGTAAAGATATGCTTGGGACGCATCACTTGAGCACACACACTACAGGATGAGAACTTAATTCCTGTAATTCCTGCAATTCTTTGAAAACAGTCATTTTGTTACAAAACTTGTACAAAAATAATGGTGGTCCAGGGGAAAAAAAGTTGCTGGTTTCACGCAAATGATTTTGGATTTTAACTTATACTAGAATGAGGCCTCTTGCATGCAAAACCACTAGAAACGCTTCATCCATTTGTAAGATTTCATTGAGTTTTGGGGATGTCATTAGGGTTTAGGAAGAACAAATGAATGAAAATTTGTGGATGAGAGCATGATAGATGTATGAAATTATGACACAATTTGCATTTAATAATATAATAGGTTCTTTGAAAATGATTCAACAAAATGCCATTTTCAATGGAATTGTTTCTATTTGAATGTAAATGCCTCTAATTTTTTTTGGAATATTTGCAATTTTTGTAGTGTTGGAGTTTTGGATCAAAACCTCCTTGCAACAAAACATTCTAACTTATTTATACTTACACATCTAATTTGAACCATGTGTATTTAAATGTAACATTATTCACTACTATTGTAAAAGGGTTCTATTGAACTTGAAGACAATTCAAGTATCTAGGAAAGCTTATTTTTCCTAAATATGAGATGTGTTTGACCTTTATAATCTCTTGGATCCCATGGAATCAAGGGTTTCAATTTTGAGGGTGATGCCTAAAAGTTAACTTTAAGATCCTAAGATTATTTTCCTCGATTTATATGTTTTGTTTTAGGGGGAAGAAATTCCTTAGACTTTGACAAAATTGCATAGTTGTGTCAACATAGCCGAAGGAATTTTAGGAATCATTAGACATTGTGAAGGTCCTTGCATTCTACTACTTACCCTTATGGTTTTGCCCTATGGTTTTGGAGTAATTCAATTGGAATATCATATTTTTACTACCTTGGGCCATGAAGTCTTCTAACTAAGAAATGTTCTCTTCTTCTAATTATGACTATTGTTTTAGACAAAACCTCTAGGTTGGTGCATCTAATTGTAAACCATATTTCAAAGAAAACCATATGAAAATCTTGCCAAAATGTAAATGGCCAAAATAGGTGAACTTAGATATGATTCAATATTGGATATGTCTTTTTAGTTGTTCACACTTTTACCCCCTTAATCTAACTACTTAGTTAGGAGACCATCCTAGTACAAGTCAAGTAGTTTGAATGTAAGAAAAATGTGCTCCAAAGAATGATAGTACAACAAGTGTGCAAGATATTCTAGAATGTATTTTGGAGGGTCAAATTAAAGAGGTATGAGTGTTTTGTCCAAATATACATGCTAAGATACATCAACAATACTGATAATCCATTTGTTGTCTTTACTCCACTAGAAAACATTTTAAGGGATGTCAATATGTTGGCCCAAATCTTTTAGAGAGTAATACAGTGTATTACCACCATAAAAAGCCCTATTGATTGATATACAACCATGTTGTCTTCATACATAACATTGTATAACCAAGCAATGGTCCTTCCCATGTTGTGAAGGTATAATTATGCTTTGCTTAGTGCCTAAGAGACAGACATATCAATTGTTTCTGAAATTGAGGTTGGCTCAGGAGACATATAAGATCATTTTGTTCACTGTAGGAGGCCCATTTTCAAGGATGCAAAAGCACCCCTGCCTCATTGGTAAACAATTTTATGGATTCAATATGAGTTTGGTTGCCAAATGTTCCATTGAGGTTATGATGGAATTTTAGCAGGAAAGGATTTATTGAATTTGAAGGTCTGATTTGGTACCTGAGTGCCAAAACTGAGTTTCCACATCAGATTCTCCAGGGTCTATGTCACCTCACACCATTCACAAGATGACATGTGACACTTTTTTTCTTTTTTTTACCAAAATGACTTAATTTCTGTCGATTATGACCTTTCTGTACAATATTATGATATCCATAACTTAGTTGAGTCCGGTGCAGCATTACCTTTCTGTTGTAAATCTCCGCAACTTGGACTTCATGGCATTTGCATTTGCCCCCCCCCCCCCCCTTGTACGATGTGAACCCAACGTTTTTATGCCTCGCTTTGTACAACTTGTAGTAATTTAAGTTACAGTACACAGACTTTGTACACCAACCTATATTTGATCACTGCTTTTGCAGTTTCCCAAGGATTCCACATCACTCAGTATGTCCTCGACATGTGAGCATTGTTTTTTTAGCCAGGTCTACAATGCCAACACAGAAATCAACAAGAGTCTCCCTTTTTATTAAATTTTTTCTTAACAACAACAACACTTTCTGTTATGTAAGGTGAAATCACCCAAAAACTCCATTTATTTCCCAAAACAAAACCCTCTCAAAACTGTAAAAAAAACACAATTTAGCATACTTGGAGCTAGACTAACTGAAAATTTTCATAGGATCATGCTAATAATGGATTTTGATTTTTCAAGTGCAGCAGGAGGCCCCATGAAGAATGTTACAACAGGATTACACAATTGTGTGGATACAAACTTCTAATTGTCACCAACAAATGATTTATATCATAGAAATATGAATAGAAAAAACCCTAAAAAAAATCCCCAAAAAACAACTCGTCCTTACGAGGGTTGGTGCAAATTGAGAATCCATTTGTTCACAAGGCCACACCGAAATGCAAGCACACCGACCACATCCGCTTTCAGCGATGATTTCATGTGTTTCAAATGTACCAGAAGAATCCGCTTTTTTTTACCACCACTCATGTCTGATATTTGATCGTAAAAGTAGATAACAGACAGACAGTTTTTACAGAAATCAAATGGAAACTTGTTGAACAACCCTGAGTGAGTAAGATATGGTACTATCAACCCTTTTTTTTTACGACCTCTCGAAAAAGTTACAAAAATAATTCCCGTGGACGCACTCCATGATTTGGGATCCCGCATCGCATCGCCGCACCGCAATGCTTGCTTTCAGGTATCATGAAAGGTAGTCTACGAGCTTGACTCTAGCCACACCAAGAGTATGTGGCCATTGCCACCACCTTTGTGTGCGTGTGTAAATCTATTAGCTACTATTAGCTAGCTAGCCGTTGCATTTGCCATCAAATTTGGTGAAATGGCCAGGCAACTCAAGGCCATTGTAATGTATAAGTAAGGCAATCATATACCGAGTAAGTACAAACTTTTTTGTTTGTGTGTGTGTGCGTGTCTTATGTTTTGTGCAGAGGACAACTTACACATGGAATGTTATCGAGTGACTCGCCTTGGAATTTTTGCTTCAGCTGGAAGGCACAAAAGTTGAGAATAATGGTGGGCACGAGATTCGATGAAACTGTTCATCATTGAAGACTGAGTACAGGGGTACTTGAATGTATGTCTTCGGTTGTTGTTGTTGATGTTGTTTTTATACCAAGACCGGTATGGAAACTTGGTGGCTGGGGTAATTATTTGTTCCAAGAGGATTGGAATGGAGCTAAAATCCCACACGAAATGCACATGTGGAAGTGATATGGCGGTGAAACTTATTGAAATATTTTTCAGTAAATTTTTCTTGAAAGACAAGAGGAATTGACATCTAACCCAAGCTGTTCCATATTTTTTGGAGCTTTGTAGAATTTGTTATGAGTTTTTGAAGTCGAAATGGCACAGGGCTCTAAAACCACACACCTCCTCAAATGTACATTGTTGGTACATCCCTGTAAAAATGAAAAAAACCCATGTACACATAGTGTACATTTGAGGAGGTGTGTGGTTTCAGAGCCTGTGCGGATTTCAAGCCTCCTACCATATCACATGTCAAATTTTGGCTAGTGATCAAAAAAATTCCAAGTTGATTCAATTTAAAGAATCTTTTATATCTCAAATTTATCGAATTCAATATATGAATTTAGAGAATCTTCATTTTGACAAATAATATGGGATGACAAAATTTGCACTAGCTAATATTTGTACTTGTACTTGTATTCATATTTGTACTTAATTACACCATATTTTTATTTTTATTGTTATTGTTATTTATTTTTGTGTGACTTTTGGGTTTTTTAACAGGGTTGTCTTGTGTTTTCAAGTGAATGGTGAGGACATGGTTCCAAAGAATCATAGAAATACCAAGCTTGTACACATGTACGGGGCCTTCATAACTATGCCCTTGTGTGGTAGCTTAATATTCAAAGGCCTCCTTTTATCTATTGAATGTTCAAGTCTTAGTCTTAGATTGTCTATGGCAATAAAACTTTGAACTTTCCTAACTCTTGCATTCTATATTCAAATAATCTTGTTTTTCCAATTTTTCCTAATCATCTTTCACGTCCTCTTGAATATACAACATGCCTTACAATTAGCAAAGAATGCGAAAGAGCGAGACTCATTTGAGTTTTATTAAGTAACTTGAAGATATGTTTGTACATGTTAGGAGTGATGTCAAAGTAGGGTGCTCTAAAAGCAACCACTAACACAAAGATACATTTTGTTTCTTCAAATTACCAATAGTGTTCATTTCAAGAGGTGGTTGCTTTTAGTGACCAATGCATTTCAACTTCAAAAAATCTGTAATTAATTCCATGAAGATCCCAAAAATGAGAAATGACTTGGGTTCGATCTATATCAATTCCATTTTTCTTCCTACAAAAATTGACTGAAGATTGTTTCAAGGAATTTAGCTTTCCCCAAATGCAATCACCTCTTAAAATGTCACTATAAGAACATACTACCTTAGCAAAGTGAATTCAACCCAAAGATGTTCCTAAATTCACTCCTGAAAACTCCACACAAAGTGCAAACGAGTGTGTCCGAAGCTATAGTACCTTACTCCGTTGGTGGTGCCCCGTGTCCTCCCGACCCCAAGGAAGATTTGAAGAAGAAGAAGAAATTGTCAGGTCAGTGTTTGCATTCCATTCCATTTCCATTCCTTGGCAATCTTGTTTTTAAAAAAAAAAATTTGCCTGAGAATACAAATACTTTTTTTCTTCCTCTTTTGACAATGATATTGTCTGCTAAAATTTCTGTCTCATACTCCAACAAGGCTTGGTTGTTGTAACTTACTTACAACACCTCGATCATCATGATGATCAGACTCTCCAGGTGGTGCTCCTTTTAGAATGAGGATGACGGGATAAGAGTAGCCAACAACCCAACTCTCCAACTGACATCTCTTATTTTCAAATGTTGTGCAAAACTCTGCAGCAAGAAGAAGCGAAATGAGATGGACAAAAAAACAAAAGGAAGGAAGGAATTGAACAGTGGATTGAAAATCTTTTTGAAATATGAAATGGCTTCCTCCTTGCTGACTGACAATCTTATCCTAACAGTTGCCTTGTGGTAGCAGATCGAAGCTTGGTTGTAGTCTTTGTAGTCTTTGTGTTTGTTGTCATGCTCAGTAAAGAAAAAGAACTGGAAAATTAGACTGGTTGTGGGTCTTCTTGTGGTCATTGTTTTCTAGTCTTGTAAAACCTAACGGAAATGGTTTGTTTGTTGTGGCAAAAAACACACATCTAAAGACAAATCTAAATGTTGACTATGCACTTTTTATCCCTGAAATTTGTTGATGTCTGAAGGCACCTATAGCCTTGACTTAGTGGCTCTAGCGTGGCACACTAATGAGGTGGTCATGAGTTGAAATTCAAGCTTTGGCAGGGAAGAAGGGGGGATCAAATGACTTTGTTGGCATATGGGAATCTGAGAATTTTTAGAAGGAAGAATTCTATACAGAAGGCTACCTCCTAATGGATGCATCCAAGGTTGGAATTTGCCCGTCAAAGTCCACGAGGCTCGAAAGACCATTTTAGAACCTCCTACCCAAA
Organism: Straminergon stramineum; assembly: GCA_963920665.1. Lineage (NCBI taxonomy): Eukaryota > Viridiplantae > Streptophyta > Bryopsida > Hypnales > Calliergonaceae > Straminergon > Straminergon stramineum. The sequence goes on along the minus strand of OY987270.1, from coordinate 8,424,953 downwards.
AGAGGAGTTTGACTTAATTGGCACTACCATAAGATTGGGAATTTTTTTGGACACAAATAGAGGAGTATCTTTATTGTAAGATAGCAAAATACAAAAGCCCAATTGTAAGTGGACAGGACCAAGTTATAATAGAACCACTCATTTCTGACCAGCCCCCATGGACAATTTCTAAGTATTGGGAAATTCAACAAAGACTATGACTAATTTCTAACCACTAATTCTTGGTTTCCAACCATCAATGTCATGACAAATGTCCTTGGTTTTAACCCCTAAATGTTTTCAACTATGTTTTCACCAAAAACGCTCCAAAACTGTCATTTCTAGAACAAGTACCAAATTTTTGGAAAAAAACATTTTTGGAAACATGTAACCGTAAGATCTTGTACAAAACTTATTTGAGAAGATGTGGAAAAAATTTCAGAATTTTTCACCGTGTAGATTGTAAGATATTAGCGTTTGAATTAGCAAAAATCCTTTTTCTGGCCCTGTGAAAAAACGGGCAGCTGCACTTCACAAGGCCACATTTGTATGAAAAAAATTCCAAAATGGTGGTTACTCTTTGGATTCATTCTTCAAGTCAAGTTGGCTACATGATTGAAAAAATTCAAATCATTTGAAATTGTACAACATATAGGAAAAAGAAAGTAAGTACAAAGAAGTAGAGAATGATTCAAAATACTAAATTGTGAAGAATTTTGTTATGGAATTGAAAAATTCCAATCCCAATGCGTGTAATGTTTTACTAAAAAATTCACACCCTATGATTTTATTTTTTTCAAAAAATATTGAAAATTGAGTAAAATAAAGGACTTCAAAGTTTATTTTAGAGTAGAGAATCCGGAACTGCCCACAAACTAAAACGCCTCATATCTTTCATCTCATAAATCAAAATGGAATGATTCAAAGCTTTCCATGTACATATAAATATAGAAAAACAATTTCAAATTTTTATTTCTTAAAAAAGAATTTTTTTAAGAATTTTTTGGGCTGCCCAAAGAGCAATGAAAATTACATATTATGCAATAAATTTTTAACCATGAAATCAAAAGTTATGAAAATTGTTGGGCCTTAAAGATACTCCTTGGGCACATGTTGTGTGAAAATTTCAAAGAAAAATAAGAAAAACTCCATTCGTAGTGAGCTGCCCAAAATCACTATGTTGCCAAAAAATGCAGTTTGGGCGTTTAGGGGTTAAGAGCCAAAGTAGTCTTTGAACGAGCAGTTATGGAAAACTCTATGCATTGGGCATAGATCTTGATCAACTTTGGATTTCCAAACCTCATAATAATTTCAATTCAAAGCATAAAATTACCAAAAAAATTGCAATCCCTGTGATTTCAATCTTTCTACATTGCAAAAAATTTACATTGCCTTATATTGTTCAGAAAATGCACGAAATCACTTAAGTGGTGGACTATGGGTGGTTCTATCCTAGAGAGCAAAGTTAAGACTTGAAGTTTTTGGCTATTGACCTGAAATCCCAGCTTACCATTATCAAGTCTATGCTAGCCACTTGCATTCTTCTATAAAATCCACATGTTTGACTAATTGTTGACTTTTGCCGGCAAGGAATTCATCCGTAATAAGTTGCATAATAATCTACAGTTAGATACCCTCCCCCTCGTCTTTTTTTTTTTTTTTTAAACAAATGGACAATTTCCATTGATAAGGGAAACAGTACATCGAACCAGGAGGACAAGCCCCCGGCGGAAGTTTTTCTTTTTTCTGTTTTTTTTTGTTAAGTTTTAGTTTAAATGATTTGAGACTTAAACAACAAAGCAACAGTACAGATCCATGACGGAACCAGAACTAAATCACCAATGTCATGGAGGGAGAAGCCTGACTTCTCAACTGAGCACTCCGGTCTCTCCCCCTCGTCTTTGACCAAAGTGTTTTTGTTTTTTGTTTTGTTTTTTGACACAAATGAAACAGAATTTCATTGCGCTTTGACCAAAGTTTGGAAGTTCAAAACAAACCATTATATTTATCATTTCTCATCTGCATCAAAGCAAAGCCTATTAGGCCGTCAGTCTTACCAGCCACACCAACAACTGGTGTGAAGTTCTTGACGGTTATCCGTCCATTGATATTTCCACATTGATCATTAGCAAGTACTGTGGGTTACCCATATAAGTCGGCAGGTTCTTCTAGCATCGCCACCCCTGCTCTCCAAATGAGCCCGGGACTCCGTTTCATTTGTATCAAAAAAAAAAAAATGAGCCCGGGACGGCAGGAGAGTGGGGAGGCTGAGAATCGCCCCCATCGTGCTCCCGGCACAGGCACTTTTTGAACCAGGCACATTGAAAAAACCTCTGGGACCCTCAGCTTGCGGAGCATGGTCAATTTATCCCGTGCCTCATCAAATCACTTTTTGGTTGTGATTCGCAATGGATTTAGAAATTTGAAGAGAAAAAACAGCAAATGGGAAAAAATTTAAGCTAATTTCAAGAGATTTGGGTTTTCACCGAGCCTCTTGAGCAGGACACAGTGGGTGACAAGTACCCCAGCCTGAGCCCACCATGTGGCTTTTGGCATGGATTGGAGCCCGGCTCACGGTGGCAATGTTCTTACATTGGCATACCTTTTCTACATACACTAAATTTACATTGTGAAATTAGGTTGCTTTATCTCAAGAAAGTTACTTTACAAGCCATCAAGGTCAACAAGTATTTTTACCAAAAAATCCATTTGTCACATCACTAGTAGAAACCTATGTTGTGGTGAACAAAACCTAGGTGACGTTTTTTGTAAACTGTGTTCACAAAAATGCAGTTTCCAAGAAATTATGTTTTTGTGAGCGTAGTTTACAAATAACATCACCTGGATTTGGTTCACTGCAACATAGGTTTCTACTAGTGTATGGAAGTTTATGACCAATTACAACAATACTTAATTCAAAAGTGATGTGTTCTTGCACAATATCAATAAATACTTATATAGTGTGAAATGTTGAGGAATTAATGTGGGGCAACTTAATTTCACTATTTAGTGTAAGTTATTTATATGCATATGCATTCTCTTTCTTCTTTATATGTATTTGTGTAACTTTTCTACCTATTTTTACTAGCTCTTGCATAATCGAAAGGCAAAACAAAATTTATACAATTATTTAAGCTTCTTTTTTTTGCTTTGAAACGATAATTTCTTCAGAATTTATTAACATTGATTAAAGACTTATAATAATATTAATTAGGATGTCACCTTTATAAGATTGGAGGTTAAATGCATTCTCCAAAATTGTAAATGAAATCATGTTTTAACTTCAACTATTTCAAAGTATAGTAGACTATTGTGAAAATATGTGGGAAGAAATTTTGTCCATTAATTTGACAATGTGGATCGAAAGATTACAATGTTTAAAGCAAAAATTGAAATTTAAAAAAAAAAAATCATTCTTCCAAAATGGGGTCGGTGGACTTTGAGCCCTCATAAAATAAAAATTTTGCTCTATACAATTGAACCTCTACACCATCAAGAATTGCCTCTTGTGAGATACATCACCCTACAATATGACATCACATCACCTAGTCATTTTTTGATGATTTCTTAAGCAACAAGGAATTTTTTTGTATGAAATCCAAAGAGTGGTAACTAAGAGATAAAATTTTGAAATGTGTGGAAATTTAGAATTTTGTGATCACAATTTTTAAGATGATAGCGTTTATAGTTAAACAAAAATATTTATTTTTATACTTTCAAGGTTGAGGTAGTGAAGTCTTTACACTTTTTTAAATGATATTTTTTTCACTGAAAGTAGTTTATTTCTTACAATTGCATATTTTATCATGTTGGTTACATTCATGCCAAATTTTGAAAGTAGATGAGCAATTTCACAAAAAATCTTGCAAAAGATGCTTGAACTACCTAGATATTTTCAAGCAACATAGCTTTTGATTTGGGGATCAAATCAATTGGAATTTTTTTTACATTCCCACTAGGGGGGTGATTGTTTCCATCTTGAATCAATTTTTCATAAATATTTTTTCATTTTTTACTTCACCATCACCTACTCGAATTCCAATTGTCCCTTGAATGAACATTAAATACTTTAGGGGTTAAGCCTTTCGTGAATGAGATCAAATTCTAATAAGTTCAAATCAAGAGAAACCTTCTATTAAGATTTAATTTGATATGAACTATTTTTGCAAGGACATTCTATTCTCTTTTTTTTCTTGATCTTTCAATGCTCTTCACAAAGATAATAAATTTCATGGTCACCTTTTATAAATAGTTGAATTAAGTTGAATTATGAAGAGAGGTATAGAAGATATGTATCAAAATTACAGCATAATTAAATTTGCAGTGAGGGATAGGTCCTTTTCAAAAAGTGAAAAGGATCTCCAAGTGAGAGTTATATCATCAAATCAAAAACCTTAAAATACTAAAATATTTATTTATTAAGAAGATATAGAAAAAATGGTTGTATCTTTTATCCCCTCTTTCTCTCTTCCTACTATATTTGCCTTTCAATCTCACAAAATGAAAGGGAGAAATGAGCTATTCTTTTCTTTCATAGAACTTTAGGTGAAAACTCCCAACAATTGGTGTAAGATTGAGCCGATTTGAAGAGAATTACATCCTATGTATGTATCATGTCCTAGTAATGATATTATCTTTAAGATCTAAAACCTTCTATTTATTTTATTTTCTCAATGTGATTAAGGACCTTCAAAAAGTATATTTCACCAATTAGAAAGTAACAATTCACAAGTTTTTTTTACTAAATATTGGAGATGGAAATGAAGTTTGGAAGATAGGTCAACTTGTTTGCATGAATAATATTGAATTGAGTTTTTTACAAGCCATGGTGAAGTATCAAAACTCAACTTCATTAGAGAATGATTCATGATTTTTAAGGCATTCTTCTTCAACGATGAATTTCCTTTCATTTGAATTAGAATAAGAAAAAAAAAAGAACCACAATGGTCTCTAAATCTTTATTCGACTTCACAATCAAATTCCTTGTATATCACCTCAAAAAACATCATTTGAACTCAATTTGTGGTAGGACCTACAATTAAAGCATGGAATTTATAAAAACTCAAACCAACAAGATTAACGTACAATTGAATTGAATTATCAAGTCAATCATCATTGTAGATATTAAGCATTATTATAATCCAAGTATGAAATTCCGTAAGCCATCAAAAAATAGTGATATAAGAGTTATTATCTTCATACCAATGAATGGTGAAGCTTGACCTAAAATCAATACCAATAGCAACCAAGCCTTGGTGGTCAAGACATCTAGATTTTAATCCTCCAAGGTCTTTAGAGTATTGTATGTACACACACCATAAGGAATCCTATATACTCCCTTTTCTTAGAAAATATACAACTTCGTATTCATATATTATATGAATATATTATGGTGGGAAGTTCTATTTAATTCCTCAGAGAGCTAGGAAGAATGTAGATTTGGAGAATTGAAGTCAAAATAAATGATGGTTTGAAAAACATTTAGTATAAGATCTTCATTTTTGCAAGTTTTCATTTTCTTTTCAATTGTATGTGAGGTTAGAACCATACATGATTGTCATGAAGCACAAAGTCATCAGTGAAACAAATCATATTGATGAAAAATAGACCAAAATTGTTGTTTCAAAACACATTTGTGAATGTATTTCATCTAATTCATGTTGCTCAAATAATAAGCTCTTGAAAACTTTCATTATCTACCTATTGAATGTCAATTCATTAAGGAATTAAATATGATAATATAGTCAAATGCGATAGTCTAATCAATTCATAAGTTTATCTTCTTCACTACATTGGAGGTGGAGATGAGTTTAGGGAGCCATGCCAACTTGTTTGCACATGAATACAATTGAATGAAGTTTTTTACAAGCCTTGGAGAAGCATCAAAATTCAACTTGACAAAAAACCAAATGATTCATAATTTTTAAGGCAATGTTGCATTCTTCTTTAACAATGAATTTTCTTTCATTTGAGTTTGAGTAAGAAAATAAATAATGGACCATAATGGTCTTTGAAGCATTATTCTACTTCACAATCAAATTAATTTTATGTCGTCTAAAAAAACATTATTCAAACTCAATTTGATGTAGGACCTACAATCAAAGAATGGAACTTACATAAAACTCATACCAATCCATTTCATAATAAAATTCATAGTAAGGTAGGAGGTCCATAAATCAACCATTTAAGGGTTGGAACAAAATTTTGGGGAGGTGGAATATCATGAAATATTTTTCAGTAAATTTTCCTAGAAAGACAAGTGAAATTGGCATCTAACCCAAGTTGTTCCATATTTTTTGGAGCTCTATGAAATTAGTTACGAATTTCAAAGTTGAAAAAAAGTGGTCTCTTGTGGTCATCAAAAGCGACCACCTCTTGAAATATGTAGAGTGGGTACATTGCAAAAAGCAAAATGTACCTCTGAGTCTTGATCGCTTTTAATGCCTAGTCAGAGTTCGAGCCTCCTACCTTATATCACCTCCAAAAACATCATTCAAATTCAACTTGTCCCTGAAAATGCATTTAATCCAATCCTTTACTTAACTACAATTGGTTGACTACTGATTCTCAAGATTTCCAAGCTATGTGACAGTTTTAGTGGCCTGGGAAATTCCACTTTGAAATTTTATAATAATTAAAGTTCATGCCTTCTCCCCTTCTTCTTTTTCAAAATTGAAGATTCCCAATTGCTATTATTGCAAAAATATTTTTTCCCTAGAAAAAGGTGCCTCCAACTATGCAGAATTGCTTCTTTTGACAGTTTTGGATATTTTCAATTTACATGAACTTCAATTTGCAAACTCTGAATTCCCAGTAGGGGCAGACTTGGACATTTTGGCCAAGCTCCATGAAATAAAAAGCTGACGTGTATGCCCAACCTGAGTCCCAGCACCCCCAAAGCTATTATTTTACCAGGCAAAGGAAAAAACAAAACAACCTTGGACCCACTTGCTGCTTAGTCAAATAATTGTGTATGGGCTTTGGCCTATGCTATGAAGTATTAGAAACCTGTTGGGAAACCCTAATTGGTTTACCCAATAAGATAGGAGGTCCATAAATCCTTGGGGCTCTAAAGGTGTCTACCTCATGAAATGTACACTATTTGTACATGTTGCTTTTCCATTGTACCAGAAATGTATAAGTGAAGTACATTTCAGGAGGTGGATGATTCTAGTGACCATTGCATTTCAACTTCAAAAATTTAGAACTAATACCACAAAGCTTCAAAAAACAGGAAATGACTTGGGTTAGATGTCAATTCCATTTGTCTTTAAAAAAAATTTATTGAAAATTATTTCAATTATTTTAACCCTTAAACATCGACACTAATGTTTTATGTTTGATGGATGACTTCATTGTTGACTGTAGAAAAACAGAATGCATGTATTGGTCCAACAATCGGAGCAGTTTTGTTAACTACCTTGGTCATGGGGCTTCGTCCTTTAAGGGTTAACTTCCCCAAATTCATTTTTAGCTCTTAAATCGGCGCTTTATAAACCTCCTACATAAGTTATGGGTTGTTTTTTTGATAGGGGGGGGGGGGGGCACAAAGGGAACTTAGCTTCAATTGCAAAGAATGGTGAAATACTTATCTAATATGGTTTTGACAACATATGTCCAAAATGTCTAATCCTAACTATATAAAAGGGGTCATGTGACTAGTGCAATAGCCAAACATCAAAACTCCTTCACTATGTATATTATGTTTTTGGACTACATATAAAAGAACTCTCTCCCCCACACAATTAAAATTGAATGAAAAAATCAAATTTCTTCTATAAGTCATAAATTTTTCAATTTATTTTTGTGAAGAATTATAATGGCATTGAATTTTTGAAGAAAAAGTGAAAAAAATTCAAATCAAATGTAAAGAAACAGTTAAGGAATATAATTTTTTTACAAAAGGTGTAGATTATCATGTTGAATGTCATAATTTAAACCATTCTATATGTCAAGGTCATTCTATTCTATATTAAAAAAACATGACTCTCAATTTCAAATTGCATTGAGAACTCAATTTTAGGAAATGCTTGAAGTTTCAAAGCATAGGAGAAACTAGGCTTGGGAAGTTTTGTCTTGTTAGCATTGCTCCAAAGCAAGAAATCATTTGAAAGTCAAAATCAAGTTTGTAAAATAAATTATTAAAAGTGTTCAAATGCACAATATGTGTATCCAATTATTTGAAAGAAAACCTTTTATTTAATTAGAAATCAACTAACATAACTTGAATTTAATATACCACCATTCTTTGTAATTGAAGCTAAGTTTCCTTTGTGCCCCCTCTTAAAAAAAACCCATAACTACCACCAAAGAATGGCATCACTACCACGTCTTCATAGGAAAAAAAAAATCATCACAATCATTTGTTCTTCAATACAAACCATTCACAAGTCACTTTTTGGTTTGTCCAAGGTTTTAGAGATAGTAAGAGTGATACCAAGGCTAAAATTAATGAAATGGAAACTTTACCATATATTTGGACTAGGTATTGAAAAATGGTTTATTATAAACCATTTTGTCTGTTAGTATTTGTTGAGTTGTTGGACGGTAACATATATATTGACTTGTTAATTCTTTAAATAGGAAAATCTTAATGGTACACTAAGATATGTATTTGGTCTACCTTCAAGTACTCAATCGTTGATTCCAAAAATGCTAAAAGATCTTAATAATCAAAGTCTTTGGCTCCAAAATTCAACATGGGCTACACTTTTACTTAAAGATTAGTTTGCACACTTGAATTTCATTCATTACTCAATCAATTGAATTCCTGTTTTTAATAGTTAATTTTTTGATAATAAATTCCTAATTATAACTCTTCTAAAAAAAGCCAATGTCATTTATTCTTCTTCTCTAAATATACATTTGCAAGTCTTTACGTGCTTCAAGAAAGTATTCGTTTATTCTAAAATCTTCATTTCAAAATTGTAACTACAACTACTTAAAATACCCATAAGAACTAGTTTGGTTCACCTTGGATTATTTATAATAGTTCACTCTTTTCCATAAAATTAGGATGGGGATTCACATAATTGGTAATTACAAAGAGTGATTAGGTTTAGTGCTTTGGAATCCTTAATGTAGAAAGAATAAATGGACCAATATGTAGGTGTTCAAATTGAATGGTGATACTAAAGTTTGTGAAAGTTATGGCACTAATTGTTTGATGTTCCACAATAGGGAGTGAACTTGGCTCTAGGGAGTGTGATAGAAGCCCAAGAGTTATGAAATGTGAAAATCTGACTTTAAAAGTTGGTTTATATTTCTATGGTAAGGACTACGTATCAACACTTGGTAGAGATGCAAATGAAAGTTCTTGGATATTAAGTTTCAAATTGAAAATGTCGTTAGAACATGAAATAGATTTTATAAACCTCAACCAAAATCAAAGGTTTTAATAAAATCACTAGCTTACAATTTTGAGACATTGAATTAGTTCAAGCTGTTACAATTTTGAGGTCCAAAGTTTATGTACATATCTGTTGTGTGTCTTCTTTGTCACACCAATTATGAATTGAATAAGTAAATGTATCTGAAGACCTCAAAATTTGTGAAAAGGTTCAATGACTTCAATGTCTCACCTATCTATGTCTACCGATCCCAACCATTCAAGGAAAAAATCAAGGCACTCAATCATTTTCTAGTCTTGTGTCAAAAATTTTACTTTTTCCAAATATCTATTTTGATTGTACCATCACTTTTAGAAGGGTGGTCTTTGAGTACCAAGGATTGGTGCATGAGCCTAATATCCACGGCTTATTTCAGTATTAGCTTGGTGCCAATATGGGCCTTGGACACCATTGTATGACACTATTCATTGTTGCCCAAGGACCACCTTTCTACTAGTGCATTATATCCATTTACAAATTTAAATATCACCTCATATGAATATCCCATTTTTATGTAAAGTAGGTGCCCCCTAAATTGCCAATTTAGCTATTTTTCCTCTATTCTACTATTAGATTGGTCAAATTTTCATATTGTCTTATTGGCAAGTGAAAGGAGATTCCAATGCACTAAAAACATGACATTTGCATACCATATGCAAAAGTTATCTAGGATCAATTTTTTTTGGTAGATGTTCTAAAATTTTTTCTTCAATACACATACATATTGATTTTTTGGAGATGTACATAGAGTGATGATGATGGTTTTAAGCAAGGTGCAATTAAGGGGATATCCACCATAATGCATTTTTCACCTTGATGGTGTCCCCTTAAGAGGCTCAGAGTGGGATGGTCCACTTTTCCATGCCCCACAAACTAGATGCCCCATCCCTTTTCAAGCCCAACTTCAGTCTTGTTTTCCAAGCGTAGTGGCAATGCTCTATAAGTCATATAATGCCAAGTCCGTCTTTCAAGTCAAATTTGTCACCATTCCATTGGATAGTTAGATAAGGGTTATAACTCATAATGCAGACCCTCTTTCTACACCTTTAGATTTGCAAAAAGTACAAATATGGACATCTGTGATGAACTATCAAACTTGGCACTATGTCCCATAGTGCTCTCGAGACGCACTTCTCTCAAGCATTATCTAGTCACATAACATCATAGAACCACGAGGATTTCAGTCTCTCCTCCAGTGTTTCAATATTGATTTCATCAATACGAAAAATATGTTTTCTTCATAAAACTTGATCAAAAAAGAAAAAACCCATCACATTTTGAAGCTGTCTGGACCACAAGATGATTCCTTCTTTTTGTGATACAAACATTTGATCACTTCCTCTTCCTTTAGCTTTGACAGATACAGACAGACACTGGAGTAAAAAGAATTCTTTGAAGACATGTTGTTCAGAAAACATTGTCAAATGTTTATGGTGCTACCAAATTCTTTCACATGAAACTATTGTGGTTGGTGATATTATGCAATTTTTTTAATATCAGTATAGACATGTACACTCCCTCTTCTCTGCTTTCATATGCGTGGTAGGCATACCCACAACAACAGCAAAGGAAAAATAAATAAATAGAATGTGGGTAGGGTACCCCCAAATGGCCACTTTTTGCTATTTTTGCCAGATACTATTATTAGACTAGCCAAATTTTCATATTTCTTGTTGGGAAGTAAAAGGAGGTTCCAATGTACCAAAGTACGCAACATTTGGATACTGTTTGTAAAAGTTATGAAGGAGCAAAGTTTTTTGGGTAGGAGTTTTGAAATCTTTTCTTCAATATATGTACATATTGATTTTGGAGATGTACACAAATTGATGATGGCGAATTTTAGGCAAGATGTGATTTGGGGGGTATCCTCTTTACATATCATTGTTATACATTTAGGGACCTTGGTTGTGGACTGTTTGATTAACTTATTTTGGGTTCTTCTCGTTTTCTGAAGACTAAATTGTATGCAAAATAGATATTCAATTTTGCTCACATGACACTTTTAACCCCTAAAGAACAAAGGAGCCCACTTTGGATATTTTGAAAACCTTCTATACTTTTATCTTATTGTTTGGAAGTGAATAGTTCAAATGTTTTTGAGTTAGTATCAATTTGCACAATCAAATAAAATTGATCTTTTTTCCTAAATATATTTTTACAAAAATTATTACTTTTCAAATATTTATCACATTGTCGTGAAATAGATCTTCACATACACATTAGCATAACATTCTATGAATAGGCAATGGTCTTCTCGATGTTGGAAAGGTATAATGTCTCCCTAGATGCATGGAAGAGACTTTCAAGTAATTCATAGATTGGAATTCATTGAAGAGCCAAATAAGATGGTTTCACTCATTGTAGGGGACTTCTTTTCAAGGGTGCAAAAGGGCCTTCTATCTCATAGGATAAACAAGGTTATGTAGGATGATTAGTTTCTATCCTAAAAATTTCTTGCAACTCAAAACAGGTTGCATGAGTTCTCAAAAAGCACAAAGTGTTTTCCTTAGTTAATTAGGGATTAACATCTTTCATTTATTGAATCTCCTAGACATTAAAGCATGTTGTTAAGTAGTCATTCAAAGTCAGCGTCTAGTGTCTATTGTCCCCTAAACTATGATAAATATAAAAAATTACCTTTACTCAGAGTCTTGTGTTCTTCACCTCCCCTATAGTGCCCTTGGCCTCCCATAGCTAATTTTGGGCCTCTAATTCTAACTTTTAATTCCAACTTTATCATGCATGGCAAATAAAAAATTCTAATTTTTTCCTAGGGATAAAATCGTAAACTTCAAATGACCACCCAATGAACCAGGAGTAATAGTGTTTAGTTACAAGCTAGCCAATTTCTTTAAAAATCCAATTGAAATTGAAAAGTTTATGATGAGGTTCCGGATGAAAGAAGTTGCTTTTTGGAAATGGACCAAGCGTGTGGGTGGGGAATTTGGCAATTAGGTTGGTCATTGTGGGATTATGAAGGAAAATTATTGTTTGAAATAAAGTATTGGTAGCAATCAGCCGGTTTACAACTTTGTATGGTGTATTTTTTTAATAGGGGAGAACCCCCCAAACCACCACCCCCCCCCCCAAAAAAAGTCAATAGGTGGTCATGAGGCCCTCCAATACCCTCCATTGCCCATGTGAGTGGATGACCTACCAAAGTGACTGACACATTGTCATCATACAATCACATTCTTGCAGGTTTAGGTTGTTTGTTGTCGCCTAGACACCCACTCATTCTAGGATGCCATACCCTTGTGGAAGAATGAAACAAAATACAAATTTATTTATGCTAACCTATCTACTTATTTGTGTGTTCTAGCCACAAGTTCTAGCACAAGCAATGCATCTTCCTCATATGGAGATGTACATCAATAGGAGACAACATTGTCATAGCTTGTAATGACTTGTGTGGCATTGTTGCATTTTGTTTTTGTGCACATGTGGTTTTGATTCTATTGAATGGTGTTCCATGGGCGTGTTGTACTAACCAACCTCCCCTAAATGCCTAGAACCCCTCTTGGATCCATGCATTTTTGGAAGGTTGAATCTATGGCCCTAAACCGGTACGGGGAATGCCACATTCAAATCCTGCCAAGGATATTGCAATATGCAAATGCCCCCCCCCCCACCACCACCATCTCCCCCCTTCAAAGCAAAACAAAGCAACTTAAGCAAGAGAAACAAACAAAAAATTCAAACTGACGAGATTTACAAAGTTAAGGCCATTTTCCAAGTGAAAATTGATAGTGGTGGCAATGCCGATGGGAGAAATTTGAAGTTCTAGGAAATGAACCTTGGATTTTTTTTCCACCTTTCGGCACACTTCCAAACAAATTTCAAGAAAATTGAGGCGAGTGAAAATATGTAGGAAATCCACTGATTTTCCTACAGAACTTCTCGGTCTATGTGACCACCTCAAAGACCACTTCAACGTCTTGCGATATTCAATATTTTATCAAACAATTCCCTCATTTATTCTTTAACAGTAATGTCATTGAGTTCCCAGGCTGTAAAACCTTCATATGACAGTCCAGTGGGATTGAGTGTACAACATGACATGAAAATTACAGCAAGAAACATGTAAACTAACCATCGGTATATTCTATAAATTTTATGAAACTTCATTGAATTCCACACAGAATGTTCTAGAAGATTATGGGTTCAGACACATTGCAATGGGTTTGGTGATTAAGTTTGGGGTTAACTGAAAATAAGTTAGCACCTTCTCTTGAGACTTTCCCAGTTTCAATAGCTAATGTCAATAATGATCCCCCCCTTCTCACTATATTAAACCAACCAATAATGTATAACATATATCCTGCTTACAAAAAGGCTTTCAAGCATGCTTTGCCATGGATGATTTCACTTCTAATAAAAGCCTTTGAACTTGTGAACCAAGCATGAAGATAAATTCTCATGGTTAGGTTGACAATTTCACGCACGTTGATAATGGTGTACCATGGAATAGGAGTGTGAAGTTGGGATCTACAATCCTTCACGTGCTTGGCAATGAAATTCTATTTCATTTGTGTTCAATTTTTAAAAGTAAATTAAAATCCTTCGCATGCCACAAGATTCCACAACATTACATGTGTGGCTTGCAACTTGCAAGTAAGCACACCATGTTTGGATTTGGAAGGATATTCTCATTTTACTAACATTGATTGTTGGGGGACCTCCATCAATTCATATAAGTTGATAAAGATTTGTATACCAATACTATTGACTTGTGCATGGTTAAATGTTTGGAAAAAAAAAGAAAAGTTTAGTACAAAGTGAGCTGGAGAAAATGAGAAAGTAAGGAATTGGTCCATGTGTTTCAAAAAAATAAAAATAAAAATGAGAAAGTAACTAGTTGGATTTTGCAGTAAAAGCTTGAGAAAAAACCTAGTGAAAAACTCTAGAAATTAATCTATTTCTAATATAAACCAAAGAAAATAATTGAAAGGGGTACATGGAAAAATGTTTGGTTGTAAGAATTGGAGGAAAATACAATGGGTACCCCAAAAATCGCCCTGTGTCTAAAAGCGCCATCTACAATATGTGAACATTCCTAAATTTAGTTATGTACCTATTTGCATAGAGCACTTTTAGAAATAGACTTTGACTATGAATAACTTTTGCATATAATATCCAAATGATGTGTCCTTTGGTGCATTGGAACCTCCTTTCTCTTGCCAACAAGGAAATATAAAAATCTGATCAGCCCAATAGTAGTAACAATGCACAGTGCCAATTTGTGGCGCTTTTGAGTGTATCTACCTTAGCTAGTAAAGCCTTGGGGTTTCTAGCAATTTGTCGGCTCTTTGTACCCAAGTGATGGGCCCATGCCCATGCCCTTCGAACAAAATTGTACTATGAGGATAGAAAATCGCCAAAAAACTTCAAATTAAAAAAATCTTGGATGAAATTGCTAAATTGTAGATGAAAATAGAATTATAGATATGTGATATGTACTGATGTGATATTTTCTATCCAATTTGTGCATGAATTGGGAAATTTAGAGTACCACTATAACATTTAATATCATCACTTTGACACTTTATAAAAAATGAAAAGAAAAACTTGATAAAGCCCCTTCCAAAATCCAAAATATTAGTATAGTTGAGGTAGTGGTGATAGAATTGTCAGGGAGGGGAAGGGCATTGTTATTAGACATTATTTAATGCCAAGTCCTAATGGTTCATCACAAACATCCATATATATTTGTGCTTTTGCAAATCTACAGGTGTAGAAAGAGGGACAACATTATGAGACATAATGTTTTTGAGACTATCCAATGGAATAGTGACGAATCTGCCTTGAGAATTGGATTTGGAATTATGTAGCGAAAATTGCAAAGGGGCAACATATAACAACTTCCATGTGAATTTGGTATTGAGAAGGTTTGAATTAGGTTGACAAATCACAATTTTATAACTTAAATGACCCCGCATCTGCTTTCTACCGCTACAAGCCCCACATGTTTATTTACGCATTTTTGTGGACATTAACAAGTTTTCATGTTATTGGTAACATCAAACATAACATTGAGATAATGTATAAATGTTGAAATCTAAATGGATGAGAATATTCTCCCTTGGGAGCAAGCTATATATATATATATTTTAGACCACTTATAAAGTGTCTTTTTTTACTAGAAAATGAATTGATTGAAATACATGGAAAAAATTCTCTTGTTTGTTGTTCTAATGTAAAAAAATAAATGTTCAAATCAAAATATGTGTAATGACCAAAGGGACAACATCATGTCATCCTACCTTACATGTGAAGAAATTTAACTAGCATGTGCAATGAAGAGAAAGAGACTCTCATAGTAGAGTTCTTGATTTATGCATAGTAGAAGTATCTATTGACATCCATTTAAATATCTAAAGATGATAGAAAAGATTCTTATTGCTTCAAAAAAACTTTTGAGCATTGACATATCAATTGGTGTCTACATTTAGAACCATGCCTCACATTGTAATCAATGCTCATGATCCTCCTTTCTACTAATTAATGTCTTTCAAACCCAATATCATACCATCTAAAGTAGTTGCACCTAATAGTGACATGTTTACAAACTCATTTAGGCAACTAGATTCTTGCCTAAAATGTAAGTCCTATGAATATGACAACCAAGGATTAATTTTGGGTACACTTGTTTTCAACACTTAAAATTCATAGTCTATTCATATATTGTCCAAAAAATGTATGGAAAGAGAATCTATTTTTTTACTTCCAATAAGATTCAACACTAATTTAGACAATTTAATATCGAGAACTAAACTTAGATGCTTAATTGGTCGATATGAGGTGCTCTTACTTTATATATGAAACAATTTTTTTTAATTATATTAATATAAACAAAACAAAATTGAGTATAATAGTATGGCTATTCTATCTACCGTCTCCAATTAGAGCAATTCCAATAGAGTCATTACCACACCTTGGGCCATTTAAAAAAGTGGATCAATGGATTGGAATTTGATTTGCAATCCAATGGCATCGTTATCCTCACCTAGATGCATCATATTTTTGTGATACTTCCAAGAGCCCATCTCTATACATGGCTCATGGCTACTTCACCCAAAGGTGGGTCCAATGCTTTGGGTTTGGGGTTGCATTAGTGCTTCCCTCAAAAGATCCTTAGTCCAATCAAAACCACCATGTCAACACCAAAATGAAGGAGCAACTCAAAAAACACTCTCCAATGCAATTGGTATTGGTTTCGCTTTATTTTTAGGCTTGCCATTTTCTTTTCCACACTCAAAAGTTGGCAAAATATGAAGAGTCCACAACTTGACTTATGATTGAAAGATTCATAATTGTCATACATTTTCAAGCTTTGTTATATGTGCCAATGCATTGGAACTTCCCTTTTTGCATGAAATGTCTTTTTTTTAATGTAGAATTGTTTCATTTCCTTTTTCTATATTGTAGAAACCCCTATTTGAGGTTTGGATTGGCAACTTTGGATCGAGGTAATTTCTCCTAAAAATCACTGGAATAGAATGAGGTATGTGACCCTCCACTCGAAAATTCTAAAATTGTCCCTCTTTTTGGTCATGGATTGAGGTTGATCTTTGAGTATCCTCAATTAATCCAATCGGAATATTGGCACTCTAAATTTAGTTCCAACTTTTAATCGATATATAATTAGAACTTAAATTTTTTATCATTGGAAGTGCATTCCAAAGTAAAAGTATGTACAAAAAAAACTCAAATTTTGACTATGAAAATAAACCACTTCAAAAGCTAGCAGAAAGACAAAAAATTACAAAGGTCTTGGCAATTAAGAGTTATTACAAAGCAAAATTTTGCCATTTACACTCTACATAAGGTAGACCGATCCATTTCTATTCATTGTCTAATTCCATCATCCTCTTATTGAGTGACCCCAATTCCGTCCAAAAAATCATCCAAATCCATTCATCTTTTGACAAAACCATTGCATTAATCCCTCATTACCCGAGGAGACTAAATGTGTCTCCACTGCCACTATATTTCCTACATGATAAAACATAATGATCTCACCCCTCTCTCCATCAAATACAAAAGGACAAAAATTCCCAATTCATAAAGAAGGTAACTTCTACATTCAACGAAGGATGCCCTAGAAGATGATGCAATTTTTGAAAAATTGCTTTAAGCCACATCCTTCTCATAAAACGTGTTGGTCAAGTTGGGGATGTGAGGGGTTAATATCTTAAGGACCATCTTGTTTAGAGGCCCCAAAATGCTTCAAAATACTCACCTCTAAAGCAAGGTCAAAATCTTCATCATTACATATTTATTAACAAATCCAACTACGGGGGCTTTTGGTTGACTTCTTCAAGTATATTGTCCTAGAATTTTAGAGCAAATATTCCCACTAATTGCAAGTCCAATGTGCCTAAACTTCAAAATGTAGGCTTTTCTAGCCCTTCTAAAAGGTGTCGTTTTGTCTTTCAACATTTTAAAAAAAGAACTCATACAATCTATAACTTGTACATTTTTTAAATATGTTGGAAAATGGGTTGAAAACATAAAACAAAAATTTTAACCAAAAATACTTTCATATTCATCTTTTAAAATATTGTAAAGTGGAAGGTGGTATTGATTGAATGAAAAAAATAAAATGCTAATAACTTTTACAAGAAATTGAGAATTTTTAATCACCAATAGTGAAAATATTATATTAAAAAATGAATATCCTATATTTTTCTTTTTATTTGAAAATTTTCAAAATTGAGAGCAAAAGATGACTTTGTATATTTTTTCTATCTTCAATGACTACAAAATAAGACTCTTCATAAATTTTACCTCATTATTTGGATTTGAATGGTTCACTTTTTTTTATTAGTAGTTATGGATTGTTCATAGGATGTTTATGACTCCACTCAATGAATGGTTTCATAATTTCAAGGTAGTTCACTTCAAAAATTCATAGAAATTCCAATGTTAATCCCTAAAGGATTGAGGTACATTTTAGACACAAATTGAGAAAAATTGACACTTTTTAGGGCAGTGAGAATTTTTTTTACAAAATTCAAACATATAAATTTGTACTAGACTACTATGGGAATGTGTGGAATTTTTTTGGAAACTTTGACTCTATAGATTGAAAGATTATAACGTTTGAAATTAGGGTAAAAAGTTTTTTTTCAACCTTGCCCAATACGGCAAGCAACCTTTAACTCTTCCTAGATTGAGATTTTTACACTACAAACGGTTATTTTTTTTTTAATATTTGCACCTTAAATCATGTAAATAACATACCTACCAAATTTCAAAAGTAGAGGAGGTGTTTTGCACATGTTGCCCAAACTACTAGAAAAGTTTAGGGCATCATAACTTTTGATCCATGAACTTGATTGGAAAAAAAAATATTCCCACTCAGGGGATACATGTTCACTCCTTGTGTCAAAATTTGAAGAACATATGTTAGAAAATGACTTCATACAAACCTACCTAAAATTACATGTGTACGTTCAATAGTCATTTGGTCCTTCAAGGGTTAATTGCAAAATTATAACTCCACTTGGGTTTGATTTGTGAATCAAGCATATACCTTTGAAAACTAAATAACTTATGTACCCCTCTTTAAGTTGGCCCCAAGATGAGATTGAGATTGCTAGTTTTGCATGGTAAGAAGCATGTCTACCTTTGTTGTAGAATAGATATCATAGCAATTTGTCTTCTAAAGTTCCAACACTCCAACACTTGTAACTTATAATTGAGAATAATAAGCCATGTTCTTTTGTAAGATCGACATAACTTGTAGCAACGTGATCTCTCTTATTAGACTACCCAATAGTATTAACCCTTAAACGTCGACGCTAATGTTTGGTGTCTGATGGATGACAAGAAAATTTCCTGTGTAGGACAGAAGTGCAACTATTCATCCTCAAAAGTAGGTGTGGAAAGGGAAGATCTTCTACAGTAGTTTGAACTCCAATGGATATTTTTGGTTTTTTCAAAGTAGATGATGTTACACGGTTCCAAAAGCCATGATTTTCACGGTCACCAGTCCATCCTTTAAGGGTTAAAAATTAAAAGAAGTACTTGGAATGCAATTTTCAGTTTAAAAAACAACAACGTTCCCCGAAATCCACTGAAGTCTCCCCATGGGGGTAGCGTAAGCGTCTCCTAATGGGGCCCATAAAAATAAAAAAATTTAAAATTTAAAATATAGGTCTGATATGAATTAGGGTTTCCTTTTTGAGCATTGATTGACGAGGGCATGTCAAGGACTACTCCAGCTTAGCATTTCCAGGGGGCTTTAGAATCTCGGATTCAGTGCCAAAGAGTTGTACAAGTACCCTTGAAGTCTCCACTTTAGAATCTAATAACACAGGGGGGA
Source organism: Straminergon stramineum (assembly GCA_963920665.1). Classification (NCBI taxonomy): domain Eukaryota; kingdom Viridiplantae; phylum Streptophyta; class Bryopsida; order Hypnales; family Calliergonaceae; genus Straminergon; species Straminergon stramineum. The sequence goes on along the minus strand of OY987270.1, from coordinate 8,405,255 downwards.
GGACCGGGGTGGATATACCATTAATGCCTCAAGGAAACCCCTGAAATTTTTTATTTGTTGCGCATGATAAAATTTGCAAATTTTGAATTCAAATTTGCTATCAGAGGCCCTAAATTTGCTGGGAGAGGTATAGAAGATAAATTAATGAAGCACAAAATATGGGGTCTTTTTTTTACATGCATCCCTCGAATGACTTGGGGGGACAAGCGAGGGAGGCAATCCACCCTGGCCTTCTGAAGCAACACCCCAACTCCCCCTGCCCGGGGTGGATTGACCCCCTCGCTCATCCCCCAAGTCATTCGAGGGATGCATGTAAAAAAAAGACCCCGTATTTTGTGCTTCATTAATTTATCTTCTATACCTCTCCCAGCAAATTTGGGGCCTCTGATAGCAAATACAAGTTCAAAATTTGCAAATTTTATCTTGTGTGGCAAATAAAAAAAATTCATCATTTTCCCTTGGGAACAAGCAAAGGGGTCAGTTCACCCCGCCCAATTCAAGGAGGACTTTGGTTGTCCAAGAAGCCAAAAAAGACAATTTTGTTCACTGTAGGGGTCCCCTTTTCCAAGGCTGCCAAAAAGAACCCAACCTCATTGGCATTGGGAAAGTAAACCATGTTTATATACGAGAGAGTTGACAATTATTCAACCAGGGAATGTTCCCAAAATTCTTCTCATGCCAATACGAGTCCATCTAACTTACCACTCAGAGCCGTCACTTTTTTGCATAACTTACGCTTCGAAATCTACACCGTTCCTAGATACTCAACTGACATTGTAGCCCTAAATAATGTAAGATACAATCAATACTGTACATTATTTTATACAGACAATTCTTACAGTAGTCTCCGGAGTGGACACAGCTAAAAAACAAAAGTTTAAGTCTTTTTATGACGTCAGCCCTTTTACTAACTTACTGATTCAACCTTTCCAATAATAAATGCCCATTTGCCTTGATCCACCACATTTCGGGTCATTTAATTCCCACTAACGTACATTAACTTCATTAAGTCAAGGTAAAAAGGAAGACCACACCACTTATTTTAGGCTTTTTTTTCCTTGGATCCCTCTATTCTTGTTCCCAAAAGATCCCTTTGATGGAACTTATTTAAGTTATAGACAAGTCTCGTATCTTAAAAAAAATAAGGAAATTGACCCAATTGACCTCATTGTACATTTTGCTGTATATTCCTCCCAATTTGTACAGTCACGGTATTTTCCAGACTGTACTTAATTAGAATTAAGTTCTCAGAAAGAAATGTTCTACAGAGAAAGACAATGCTTGCTGATCAATTTGACTCTAAATTTGACGTAACTTCTACACTGAATAGTGAAATTAGGTTGCCCCTCACTAATTTCTTGACATTCGACACTAAATAAATATTTACAATTACTGTACGACAATGAACTACTTTCGAATTTCATATCGTTGTATTTGGGACTCATGAACCTCCATGTGTACAAATGGAAATATTTTTAAAAATATTTGTTGACTTTGATGGCTTGTAAAGTAACTTTCTTGGGGTAAGGCAACCTAATTTCACTATTTAGTGTAGTGTAAGGAAATGGGAGAGAGGTTGCAATATTCATTCCATTTAGTGTCTCCATGATTTAATGGTTGAATGGTTTGTAAATTATTGTACCGTATACTAAATTTACTTTTGTGGGGAGGGATAAAATAGGATAATTAGGAACCATCATCAAAAAACTTTTGAGGGAATATTTATTCGATCATGAAATGGCAAAGATGACCAAAAACTATTGACCCAAGGCTCTCGTGTTGGATAAGTGTACATTTTAGACAATAATTCTAGGAGTTTGATTTGAAACGTGGTAGCATTATAGGGAATTATCCCTTAAAGGGCCAAACTGCATTTTTTGGCAACATAGTGATTTTGGGGCAATTCACTACAAATGGAATTTTTATTTTTTTTATTTGAAATTTTCACATAGTATGTGTCCAAGGAGTATCTTTAAGGTGCAACAATTTCCATAACTTTTGACTACATGGTTAAAAAGTTATTGCATGATATGTAATTTTCATTTAATGGTGGGCAACCCAGGCAACTCAAAAAACTTCTTGAAAATTTACTTTTAAAAAAAATAAAAATTTGAAATTGATTCTCTAGATTTATATATATGCTAGAATCTTTGAATCATTCTATTTTGATTAATGAGATGAAAGTTATGAGGATTTTTAGTTTGTAAGTAGGTATGGTTTTCAAAGACTCCATAGCTACCTACAAACTAAAAATCATTGTAACTTTCATCTCATTAATCAAAATAGAATGATTCAAAGCTTCTGGAGTATATAAAAATCTAGAGGATCAATTTCAAATTTTTATTTTTTTTAAAAGTAAATTTTCAAGAAGTTTTTTGAGCTGCCTAGGTTGCTCGCTGTTAAATGAAAATTACATATCATGCAATAACTTTTTAACCATGTAGTCAAAAATTATGAAAATTGTTGTGCCTTAAAGATACTCCTTGGGTACATGTTGTGTGAAAATTTCAAAGACAAAAAATAAAAATTCCTTTTCCAAAAAATGTAGCTAGGGCGTTTAGGGGTTAATGGGTTATACCTAATCGGGATATGTTCACAACTCTCCTATAGATTTTTGTAGCTTATTCTTTGGTTGTCTCCAAAAATGCATATTATAACAAGTCGAGAATCCTAGTTTGACTCCCAACAAGATCCAACCAAAAATTAGACAATTTTGTAATAGAAATAATTTTGAAATATTTATTTGGATGATTTTAGGTGTAAATACTTTACCTTATTTTCAAACTAAATAAAGCTCCCAATAATTTTACTTGCAATAATCTTTAGACCAAATTTTATGCAATGGAAGCCATTTTTGTTAACCTTGAGAGGACAAGACCTCTCACCAAGGTACTTTGCCCAAAATGATTTGATTTGTGGACCAATAGGTTCATTCTGCATTTCTAAAATGATCTTGAAAAGTCTTCCATCAAGGCACTTTTTTGTTGCAATGTCTTCAGGGAGTTTCAAGTAACTACATCCAAAATTGATTGTTTTCTAAAATTAACCCCTAAAATTTTTTGTTTAAAATGAACTCCCACTATTCATGAGAATTTTGGATTTAGAGTGGAAATACTCATTTTCAAGATTTTGAAAATTCATAGTTTCTTTGTATGGTGTCCAAAAAATACATTCCTATTGAATCTAAAATCTTGTGTTGACTACCAATAAGGCCCCACGAAAACTTCATCAATATAATTAGTTAGTGGGAACCATCCTAAATTGTTTATTTTGTCAATTTTAAGTGTGGTTATCTTGGATACAATATTTTTGTTTTGTTTTGTTTTGTTTTTGAGGCGGACTCCAATAGTAATAAGTTGTCGTCCACTTTGTTGTAATCAAATAGCAAAACTCCAAATATGGAGGACACTAAATCCTCCATTCGAAGTGGGTCTAGCAAGGTGAATTCACTCCTGGGGAAAATGCAAGAATTTTTTATTTTCCACACATGATAAAATTTGCCAATTTTGAATCCATATTTGTTATCAGAGCCCTCTCAGCGAAGAGAGATGAAAAACATAAAATTTATACAGCCCAAAATATGGGGCTTTTTTTACATTTACCTCGGAGAACACAAAATTCACCCTGCTGGTCCCACTTCGAATGGAGGGTTTAGCGTCCTGCTGCGAAAACAAGAAGACAGGACCTATTAAGGTAAAAGTGGCGAGACTTTACTGTGGACGCCGGCCGCAGTCACAAGTACCTTCTGTTCCTTGTAGCTCTGAAGTAGTCTAGCTTGTAGCCTCACTGCTCGCGCTTTTCTTGCTTTTTGCGAATTAGTGTCGGTCTCCTTCATGATTTCGGGAGAAATATTTGCACGCAGTCATTCCGGAACTCTTCAGTCTTGACTCCTGAGTTACCGAGTTACACCAATTATTTGTAGAGTCTTTCTTGTTGTTGCTTTACAGTGGCGCTTCTACGACGGTATACGCGAGAGACAGCCAGCCAGAGAGAGAGGGAGGAGGAAGACGATGATGAAGAATGATTGAGTTTGTCGCACCAGGAACGTAGACTCGTTTTGCGTCGACATTGTCAGGGAGGGGTCAAGCTCTTTGTCACTGTTTTGTAAGCGATCTTGGGAAGAAAATTCCCGTTTAAGACACGCTTAGGTGTCATTTGGCGGGATTTTGGAGAACTTGGAGGGATCCGGGAGTCGTCTCTTGCTCATTTTGGTGTTGGTTGAGGGCGTAGACGAGAGTGCGCGATTTCTTGAAGTGAAGTCAACTTTCGTGTATTTACGCTCAAGCATTGTCCTCCGGTTGTAGGACGACGGCGGTTGCATTAGTATCAAATATATCCATTCCTTGAGCTTCGAAGTGCACCTGACGTGATAGACCGCTGCCGGGAGCGTTTGTGAGATTTTCGGAGAAAGTTATAAGCAATTTCTTGCTCATTTCGGTGTTGATTTGCGCGTGGAAGAAAGTATTGGATTCTTTTAAGCGGAGCCAATTTTGTTGTGTTTTGACTCGAGAATTGTCCTCCAGCTACTCAGTGGAGGAATGACAAATGTTGCTTTACTCTCAAATATCAATACCTTGACGTTCGAAGTGCAATTGTAGTGATAAGCCTTTGCGAAACGTTTGGGAGTCCAGCACTTGTTTTCCTAGGATTTGGTTTGAAGAATTGGGAAGGACTTTGCTGCCTTGGAACACAGGTGATCAGTGGCCGAAGGAAATTGTATCTTCGGGCCAAAAATTGTGGCATTTCCACCTCTTGGAGAACAACAAGCCCTTGCTGAGCGCAATTAGAAATACGACCGGCCGTCAACCTGAGCGTTAGATTCTTGAAGAGTCGGAGAGTATCAGTTTCTTGAAGGTCGCGGAAGCACAATTTTTTACCCGGTTGGCGGAAGGAGTTATTCCTTACTTTGAATCGAAGGTTGACGTGGTTGAGCGGGTGAGTTTAAGATTTCGTGCATGAGTCGGGACCTGATGCATTTGGCGCCAAAGTTTGTGGAAACTCTTTTAACGAAAGTTCTTTGGCCTCGGTTGATATACTTTAGTGTTGCTTGCTGTTTTGTGAAATGAGATTTGTGAGGGTCGTCGCATCGCTGTTTCTTCAATCGATTGTGATGCCGCTGTAAGGCTTATGGATGTGTTTTCTTTCTTTTCCGCAGCTGAGAGAGGCGACCGGACTAGTGAAATGGTGGTGGTGCAGGCTGCAAAGAGAAGAATCAACACTACGGTGAAGGGATTTCGGTTGAGCCTAAGTAGTAATGACCTTCTATTTCTCGTGAGTTCCTCTTCACATAATTTTTCACTCCTCACAAGGGGGACAATTAAATTCTATAGACTATGGGCTGCTGTGGTTTCATGTGCCAATGTTGTCGGGTTTCCTTTGCTGAGGCAAGTTTTTTTTGCTTCCTGTTGAATTATATTATTTCAGTAACCACATTAGGAGCTCAGTATGTGTCTTTTTTCATTAAAACAATTAAGAGCAGGACACTTGAAGTTCAATCCTTAATGAGTTCTGTGTTTAATAAGTTTCATTGATGTGGAAATTATACACAAGTACTTTTCAGGGTAACTCTAGAGGCTTGTGCTGGACCATAGAATGTAGCGAAGGTCCTGAATTCTTAATCCTCATGAATTTGATGAAGGCTTGACCGCTTGAGAAGTTTTTTTTTAAACTTAGACTGCATTTTTGGACAAAGAAAGCGAAAATTTTCAAGAGTTTTGTACAATCCTACAGGGTTTCTTTTTCTTAAGAAGTGTTGTTGTTCGGATCTGCAGAGGATGTTTCAGAGAAGATTTTGGAGCAATTGATGCATAGAGGTGCAGCATTCTTGTTACAGGCCTACATACATTTTCGTCCACCTCTCCTTCTAAGGTAATCCATTCCTCATCTCTGCGTCGTAAGTCATTACTTGATTTGAAAGGGCTTCATATTGTCTCCTATACTATGAGCGCGTGGATATACGAAGTATCGTGATCGCTACAGCATTTATTGTATTTGCATAAAGAAGTTCCTGCTCAATGCTCAATATAGAGTTCCTGATGTAGCAGAGGCCTGTGCATATTTCCGACAGATGGCATTGACTTGGTCAAAATGTGCACAGCATTAGTCAACCACGTCCCATATGTGTAGCCCCGGGATTCCGTCTTTACGATTTTTACCTCTGCTGAAACTTTGATGCAGTTACCAAGCAAGCACGTATTGCATTTACTTGCATTGGCGAGTCGAAGGCCAACTCTCGACTGAGAAACACGGGGTTGAAATATATTCAAGGCGCGAATGGCGATCAACTCGACTCTTCACATCAATCAGGACTGTGATGCACTTCAACAGTCGATGGCATCCAAAACCTTCGATAAGCAATTTGGTGAGAGGAGGTTCTTTCGAGGCGGAACTAAAGCGCGACTTGTGGAGATTTCCGATCTCTTGTGCGGAGAATATGTCAGATTCGGATTCAACGATGAAAAACTGCTGAATGAAAAAATCAAGAAACTGGAGCTTGAAAATGACAGTCTTTCAACTCAAGTGGCAACTATGGAGGCGAGAGAGGAGGTCATGAAGGAACGAGTGCAAGAAATGGAACACCATTTGCAAGATTTATCGATCAAAGTAAGAGATGCGGAGGCGCTTACCATGGAGCTGCTGCATAAGAATGCCGTTGAAAGCCCGCGAGAATCTGCAAGAGCATTGTGCTCCAACAATCTCCAAGTTGTGTGCAACAAAGAGGACAAGCGTGAGCTTCGAGAACTAGTCGAGAAATTGCAACTACTCTGTGCGAGCCGCGAGATAAACACGTTCCCCGATGATTTCAACGATCAAGCGCCGGGAAATGGAGAATGCACCAACCCAAAGCTCTTGTGCTGGCGCAACGACCAATGTGCTGAGTGTGTGGACAGCGTTGAGCAGGTTCAAGAGCTTCAAGAGGAGCTTAAGATGATATCTGCCAAATTGAAATTCTCCGTAACTCAAAGACAAGCCATGAAAGAAGTCATCGCGGCTTCCTCCACCAAGCTGGCTGAGGTGATGACAGAGAATGAGAAATTCAAGCAGGATCTCTACGTCGAGCGTCAGCTTGTGCAAGCGCGAGAGAACGATGTTTTCAACCTGGAAACGCGTTTGGAGGCTCTAAGTACAAGCAATCAGATGCTCAAGTCTCTGCTGAATCTGAAGAAGATGGCATTAGAATCAAGAAGGTCACTCAACTTCACAATGCTGGAGCCCAAGCTATTGGATTTGGCAGCAATAGTGAGCGCCCAGAACGCTTGTGTGGTTCGACTCTCTATGCAGAACGAAACCCTCGCACGATCGCTCCAGTCCAAAAATCTAGAATGCGAGCGACAACAGTTGAAAATTGCAACCGCAATCAAGCAGAAGGACGCGGCCATCCGTGCCCTGGAGCAGTTCAAGGAACAAATGGTGGAGTGGGCAACGGAAATGGACGAGCGAAACCTACACTATGACACGCTTCAAGAGCTTGTTCTGAATCAGGAAGCGAGCTTGCGGGATAGCCAATCGCAGTACGGTGCTATGGCCCGGAGCTTCGAGGAGTTAAAGAAGGATCGCGACCAGTTAGCAGCTTGGCAATCGCACGCACGAACCCAGATAGCGGACTCGGAGAAGGCGCTCAGCGAACGCGAGAAGGAGGTCGAAAGCATCAGCCGCGAGGCTCTACACATGAGCCTGGAGGTGGAGCTTTTGCGACGAAAGCTACAACAACTCGACGAAGATGTCATGTTCAAGGAAGGCCAAATCTCTATTCTGCGAAGTAGTTGGGAAGAAGAATAAAATAACAAGCCCTTCCTGCCAGTGAACTATCAGAAGCACTGCAATATGAAGGTTGACGAACTATCCGTTTTGACCCTGCCGACGATCAAGCATACCCAGAAGACATCATCTCACAAGTGGATTCTAACATTCGATCATCCCTTGATGACACCATCTCGAATGGGGTATGAACCTCTCTTTTGGTTCCTTGTTTGAAACGCCGTCCGCTCCAGTTCAGCACTCTCCCTCAGGGACACGCGGTGTTGGCCAGATCCCCCAGGGTGGCGGCCAGATCGTACTATCGGTATTACTGCCAGTACTAGCTCTCGACTTTCGAAAGTGCCTTGAAGCAATTGTACCGCATCGGTCACCCAATTGGATTAGCGTTCTCCTGGCAGGGCATTTAACTGAATCCAATCTCGACTGTTGGTACACTCTGTTGCCTGAAGCGGTTGTTGCAACAACCCATGAAGACATGTGAAAACTGCAGACAGCATGTCTCGTGCTCTGGTCAGCTTTGCCTTTGATATATTGAAGAATCTCCTCGAGGGCGAAGCTAGATTTTTGGTGCTCCCTTTTTTTCCCCCGAATTGTATGATACAAGAGCAACCACGTGAGTAGCTCTCTGGTCCCCATTCCCTGGCGTTTGCCAAGCTTTTGCGATCACAACTTAGCATTAACTTGTATATTCCATGTCCGATATTGTCCTTTTACCAGCGGAATAGCAAAAACCAGCTCAGTAGTGACGTAGAGAAGTAAAGAAGCCTCAGCACAAGAGTGACAGGATTGTAGTTCGGCACCTCTTCTTCCCGAGAAAATTTCCCCGTCCTGTATGACACATCGACATGGGAGAAAAGTGACTTAGGACGAACTGTTCATATTCTCTACTGGCCCTGCTTTTGTTGTGGAAACAGTGAGCATTTGTAATGACAATATTTTTGCAACTTTCACATGAGTTTCGGCAAACAGCTGCACTAATTGCAGTGTTCACCTAGTTCTCCTCTACTTGTTTCTATTGTTACTCCTGTCACTCTAAACGCTGGTATATGTTTCTTTCATCTTCTGCATTGGCACATTTTGTACAAGGACATTCCTGGGGTCACGACGGAGAAAGGAAGAGAGCTTCGCAAAGAGCTTCTACTGTAGCATGCTGAAAACTAATGTAGGCAGAGCGAAAGTTCACCCCTTTCTAGAACTTGTGCACTTTCAAGACTTTGAAAAACTGAGATGCGCGGCGACATGTGGATTGATGCAAAAAGGGAGGAAAAAGAACAGATCCCTTTTCATTAACAGCTAGAGCTAAACGCTGCGGAGTAGTACCTTCTAGAATTTTCTCATTGTTCTAGAATTTCTCATTGATGTGGGCAATCTCAAGGAGAAGCCGGTGCAGGGACTGAGGCTTCGAAAAGAAAGGGCAGTGGTCGCTGCCTCGCAAGGTGAAGACGCGTTCCGGCGGATTCTCCTCGATGACTGCGTGTTGGGCGGGGAACGGGATGGCTTGGTCTGCCGTCGTGGAGATGTAGAACCGCCTCACCGTGCCGTAGTTCGTTTGCGTCAACAAGAGCTTCTCCATGGCTGGGGCGAACGGCGTTGCTCGCATGGAGTGCGTTGCCAAGGCCACGTCCTGACACAGATTTTTCCACGACTGGAAGTTGAGTGCAAGTCCCCGGGCATACAAGAGAAGAAAAATACACTGCACTGATCCTCATCTAATTCGTGAGTCAGGGCGTAAAGTCTGTGTCACTAGAAAAAAGAAAAAAGAAATTGGGTTCAAATTAGTACAATACTAATTTCTTCACTCACTGCAGTTGATGCCGTGAACATCCACAGATTAGCACACATGGGAGACTCTTGGGATATGCACAGGGTATGCTCATTGAGGAGTTGCAATTTGAGAGGGTTGAGTGCAAGGATTACCTTCGCTGGGCAGGTGTTGAAGAAAAGATCCGCAGTTAAGCTTTTGTCAAACGTAAGTGCAGTGGGTGGTTTCCTTCTACCGTGCCCATATATAAATTTTTGAGCCTTGGCCATGAGAGCGTCCGGACTTTGCACCTACGCAATGATACTTGGTCATTACTTAAGAAAGCAGTTGGAATGTAAGTGAAATGGCATATTACCACAGAAAGGCAGGAGATACATCGATAGTAAGGACTGCACTTTTTAAAAGATACTTACCCGCCGCAGGTGTGGGCAAGAAGATGCTACGGATTTTCTACACATTTTCGAAGTCCAAGGAAAATTCCAACTCGGGCACGGATGATTGAAGTATTTGAATAAGCTTACATGCTTTTGCAGAATATCAAAGGCGCTTTGGTTATTGCTGACCATAGTTGCTGCAATGAAGATAGCCTTGGAAATCAGTCCTGGAAAGCACTCCATTGCATAGGAGATGCATGCACCCCCTATACTGTGACCTACTAGGATTACCTATCAAAAAACACGACAACCTGGTTAGAGCACAAGCACTAAAACGTAAACGGTTGTTCTTCTGCACTCTATATTGCTTAGAGTTTCAGTACAACGGTACAACAACATATGTCTACTATGTTAATCGGTCTAGTTCGAAAAATGACAACCAATAATCAGGGCAAATGAGTGAAGGAAGAACTCAATAAACAAGCAATTCATGTGCGACTTCCAACTTCCGTCACTTGAGGCTGGATCTATAAAGTTATTCATATTAGCATTGAGCCTAACTAGAGAAAGTTTGCGGCATTCACGATATCCAGAGAAATCGTATCATGGAAGTGGTTTGACATTCAACCTTTTCATGTCCCGTTGTAGATTCAATTTTTTTCAAGACATCCAGAAGAGGCTTTGAATATTGCTGAAGGCTTGTGATACGATTGGGGTCTGTTGGCTCGATGCCAGAGCCCAATAGGTCAATTGCTGTGGCCTTGAAGCCGGAGTCCTCAAGCAAAGCTATCGATTTGTACCAACACCATGCTCCCAGACCTCCTCCGTGCACCAGTACGAAATGTGTACTTTCCAGGTTCACATCCATGTACCTATCCTGAAATTCAACGAAATTGTAAGTTCAAGACCATGTAAAACAACCAAGGCATGCAGGAACTCTAACAGAGCTGATATGAGTTTCAGTGTTCAGGATACCCAGAGCTTATCATCATATTAAAATGACGATGTAAGAAACGAACGATATTACTGACAGTTGATTTGCAAGCTAACAAACACATGTAACATGATAAGCGAACGAAAATTGCAGAAGTGAAATGAACCTTTCTTAGGTGCATAGATGGTACGGGATCGAGCAAGGAGTCAATGTCTCTCCGAACTTGAGAACTGTAGCTCCTTGAAAAATCGTGTCTCCCATAATTTGCCCTTCCAGAGTAACTGTGTCTAGGGGGGTCTATAGAAGTCTCTTGAAGCATTTTGCTCTGCGAACTCAAACTAGCAATGTACAGCTCATGCTTAGCCATTACCATTGCCTGGTCCCTGATTGTTTGCTCATCCAGACCTCCTGTTTTGTTGGAAGCTTGTTTCGGGAACTCGTTTGGCTTCTTGTCACCCTGCTTCTTTTTGAAACGAATGCGCGTAAATTGATTCCCCATCGTTAGTGATGTCAGAGCTTCTACAGCCAAGCAGTAGATTTGGATCTCTAATCACGAGCCAAGTTCTATGCTTTATCTCACCTGCAACACGCAGGCCCGGTCATTTCTTTTCAGTAGCAAAAGACGACAATCCCGGATCGAGATAGGTCGATCAACATCAACACATTCCAGATGGCAAACATTTTATCCAACTCGAATAAAGTATTTTTCATATTTTCGAAACTTTGACATCATTATTTAATTAAACTCCGGGGAAAAGGATTGCCGATTAGAAATATCCACCAGAAAACGGAGATCATGGATTAGAAAATAGAGAGTTATGATTTGGCTTGCCTCAGCATAGTTAGCTGGGGAGTCCGATATTTCAACTATCCTAAAATGTTAACTCCTAAAAGCATGGTGTGGAAGCAGATTAGGTTTGTATGTTCAAACCTGTAGACGTGTCCATAGGAAGAAAAGAAGAGACGGGCTAAAATCTACTGACAAGAAGATTACTAAGCTAGGAACCACGTGATTCTGTTTGTCGAGACAAATCGCTACTATATGACGGAAAACACCTGATAGAATTCGGGTATGGTGGCTCACTCTCAGGGGGAAGCCTCTCTCCTTTCTAACCTACTTCGAATTCGCAGGATACTAGCTAGTCGCAAGTGAACATGAGAGGTTGATTGAAGGAATTCTGTGTGCCTACATACATCACATATATGTCGAACGAAGGTCCGAACCAAGCTTCTCATTAGAAATGCAACGAAATCGAGAGATAAGAAAAATGCGGTTGTAGCTCGAGGCTATAGTACCAAGATGGTTAGGTTTTTTAAGAGCGAGATTTCGAGATAGAAACTTAAGATGCGTCTTCAAATACGAACATTGTGAACATACGTACCTCATGCTGCCATAAATTTGTAATCATCCTCCTTAAATTGTAAAGACGAAGCTCTTTTCAGAAACGGACGTGTTCGTAATGAATGCGCTGGTCAGCTACACGGTCCCACACACCCTACGCCATAAAGTTTCTCAAAGAATACCGTTTTCGTTGATTGGCAATGAAGTAGCGCCTCGCAGTCGCCATACTTCGTCAGATCTGTCCAGTGCAATGCCGCACTTCTCAAGAGAATTCCCATTATCCGAAGCTCATAACCATCGGTGAAGCCCCGAAACTGTTCTCGTACAGCCTATAACTATTCACCTCCACCGGGACCATCTTAGAGAACTCACGAGTCCTACTGTGGACATTATGAAAGTCGATCATAGCAACGTAAACACCTGGAGTGCCTTGTTGCCGTGAGTGGCAAGGAGTACTCTTCACGATCCTATCTCCTGGAGCATACTTCTCAGGGAGGCTGGCAGCATTGGTAATAAATTATTAGGTGAAAGACAATGAAAGATGCCTCGGTCAATACTAATGCCTTGTCGTCGCTACTCCAGTTACCGCTGTAACCATACCACACGGTTCACCTCATAGTTCTTGCCTCCAACCTCGCAAACAAGCACGAACTTACTCGAGACGTTGCCAAATTGCTCCTCTCAATCCTATTCACCACTGTCTCTGCATGTCGAGCTCCTGCTCCTCACAAAATGCTCCTCACAAAATCCAAAGCTCCATCGCTTACGCTGTTGTCAGCACTCGCATCACACGCTACCTGCGGTGGCTTTAACGCCACCAGCAAGAACTTTCAGCAACTGCAGAGAAATCAAAGAAACACTATGATTAGTGATCTTCCCCAAACGAACAGCTGACATGCAGGCGTACTACGTCTACTGAGTCCTGTCAGATGTCTGATCGGTAACTGCGACACTTGATTTCATCTTCCAATCGACACTTTCTAAAAGCTGCGAGCCTATTGCAGTCGTTCTACCAGCTCTTGCATCCAGTTCTTGCAGCACCGTATACACAAGCATCACTAAGTAACACGCAAATGACTTTATCGCGTAACCGCACTTGACTAGAAATTACAGAAGCCACGACCTCCTCTCTCGATCCCAGAATGTCCCACTGTCACAGCAACATCCAAAAAAAGAAATCCTCCTCGAGACTCTCCATAAGAACAAACCTCCACTCTCGCCTCTCTCTCTCTTCCACATTATCACCTGCCTTAACTTAAAATTCAAATCTCCGCGCGCTACTGACTTAAAGCAAGGCCGCATTAAGGAATTGTCACCTACATTTAAAATTCTGTTGACGTTACGCATTCGAAACTTCCGTCCATAGCCGAGTGCACACCATAATTATTGAATGCTCACGCCACGCTAACTACCACGCAAAAATAAGCAACGACGAGGCTTGATTAGGCCATTAATGTGCCGAGAAGGTTCTTAATGCAACATTGCAACTCGCAGTTGCGCTTTGAATGCGTAAAAGACACACACTCGAAGATGCTCTTGGCCACTGGCGCTTCTTCTACAGTCCTACTAACAAACAGACAGAGACCCAAGGCTGTTACGGGTGCAATCTACTTGGGGATACCGAGCTCCTGTTGTAGAGTTATAACAACGCAGCTGCAGCAGCTCCCTGCCATGGCCAGAGCCAGAAGAGTCTAAGTAGGATGGTGGTAGGACTTCATTCGTCCATGATCTCCTCATCCATCGTCACGTTCATCCGTTGCATTGGGGAGCGGGATGAAGACTTTTGAGGGGGGCAGAGTTTTAACCCTGGAAAAGACGTGGCCCCTCATGACCAAGGCAGTCACTAAAATACTCCGTTTATTGGATCAATAGGTGCATTCTTTGTTTCTATAGTGAATATAGTTAGACCATCAGACCTTTTAGATCTGTAGTGTTCATATAAGGTTAAATACCTAAGTTCAACGCAAATATTTTGGGTCAATGTAACCCCTATTTGCCTCATTGCATTGGGCAATTTTTCGAGGGACAAAGCCAAAGAGGTTAGAATCTATCAATTTGAGCAAAATTTCATCCGAAATAAATATGGGGAAACCCAAAGGTACATTCACACCAAGGATGATGAAAAGTTGGGGTATAAAATTTTAATTTTGTGAGCTTAGGAAGAATTTAAAGTATAATAATGGATGAGAGTTTGTTCACCTAAAAGGAAGATTCAACATAATTCTCTAGAGCAACATGAACAATAGATTCCACACTCATTATAGGATTTATTATCCTCACTATCTCCTTTCAACGTCCAATTATTTTGCATCTCCTTTTGTAAACCATTTGATTCATTCTTCAAAGCAACTTGGCTACATGCTTCAAAAAATTCAAATCATTTGGAATTGTACAACATATAGGAAAACAAATAATAAGTAGAAAGAAGTAGAGAATGATGCAAAATATTAAATTGTTAAGAATTTTGTTATGGAATTGAAAAATGCCAATCCCAATGATGTAATAAACAATCTACATCCTATGATTTTTTTCCCAAAAATATTGAAAATTGAGTTAAAATAGGACTTCAAAGTTTATTTTAGAGTAGAGAATCCACATCTACCCATAAACTAAAACTCCTCATAACTTTAATCTCATTAATTAAAATGGAATGATTCAAAGTTTTCCATGTGTATATAAATCTAGAAAATCAATTTCAAATTTTGTTTCTAGATTTTTTTTTCTTTAATATGCCTAGACTACCCAGACAAGGAGAAAAAATACATATCATACAATAATTTTTTAACCATATAGTCAAAAGTCATGGAAATTGTTGGGTCTTAAAAAAAAACCTTGTCCCTATGCTACATGAAAATTTTAAATAAATTTTTTTTTTAAATCCATTCGTAGTGAGCTGCCCAAAATCACTTTGTTTCCAAAAACTGCAGCAGTAGAAATGTGATGATTTTTGCAATGTTTTGTATAATTGTTTGAAATTCAAAACTAGTTACAATACAAGAATTTAAATATTTATATTGTAGATAGGCAACGGATTTGTTGAACAACAAATGCAAGCGGAAGTCATTAAAATATTCTTTCATTGAAAAGGTTGTTGAATTAACTATGTTTCCATGATATTCTAATTATTAAGTTAATCCTACAAAACTCCACTGAAATTTGTTTTGAAAGAGTTTAACTTCCCACTAAAGCCAATCAGCTCTTAAAAGGTCGCTTTTTAATACCAGACTACCGTACTCACTATTTCTGAACACAGTGGGCAGTACAGGTACAGTACATTTTGTTCTGTCCGTGACATTGACTGGAGTAGACACAGTGACAGACTTCTCCATCGTACCTCTCAAAGGTACAAAGACTTACAAGTGAAATGAAATGGGACTACACAACCAAAGATCTTAGATGCAATATTTTAGGGTTGTGTGACTTGCGATCTTGCAGGGACTCATATATTTTCCTTTACATTTATTTAACCCTTGAATGCCGGGCTGGTGACCATGGAAATTAGGCATTTTGGAACCGTGTGACATCATCTACTTTAAAAAATCTAAAAATACTCATTGGGAGTCAAACTATTGTAGAAGATTTTCCCTTTCCACCCCTAATTTTGAGGATTGAATAGTTGCAATTATGTCCTACATAGGAAAATTCCTTATCATTCATTGGACGAAAAACGTCTGCCTCAACATTTAGGGGTTAATGAATATGGATATAATGGATGAAATGTCAATTATTCATCCCAATATGTGTGTACATTCATTCAAAATGTAGTGATATGCATCATTCTATTTTGAGAAAAATATTTAGATGAATACATGCAAATTCATCGAATAAAAAATGAATAGCATTTTGTAAATTGTTTGAGTCTTTTTTCCAACTATACACTTTTGTTAGCAAAACATGGTCGCAATTCAAAAACCTATAGACAAGATACTCAAAAGATTATTCTTCACTAAGCATTCAAATCTTGAGCAATGAATGAATGTTAACATCTCTTGAACATAAGTGAACCATTATTTTTTCATTCATCAAAATGTTTGTAGGTTCTTTTAGTATTCTGAAATTTGTGTGATATAGATTTTCAAAACTCTTATCTCCATTACCAAAACTTTATAGTCAAAGAGCATATGTTTTACCTCCATGACCAAAATTTTCAAGTTCAAGAAATGGCCCAAATTGTATTAATAAACTATGAACTTTGGGCTTCACTGAATTCACAATCAATCTTATGTTCTCAAGTTGTACATGTGTAAATTTTTGACAAAAAAAACTTGGAGGTTGCTTTTGGGTACTGGACATAGTTGCCTTTACAAAATTTCACATGCTCATGATCATAGCATTCACAATTGTACATTACAATGGACGGGAAGGACTAGCAGCTAGCGTAATATGGGCTACTTCATTTCGTAATATGCAAAATCATAATCAAGATTTAAGCATATTGTTGAGCAATATTCCCCCCCCAAAACGCAGTCAAAGTACACAAAAATAACCGAAACATATCAATGGAAAACCGATTAGTAATGGAGAGCTCAGATATTGGCTGATTAGCTCAATTTCTCTCCTGACACTGTACTTGTGTACAAATACAAACACTCCATTCACTACAATCTAATATTGTAATTGCCAATATTCATCGCTAAATCCACATTTTTAACATATTAACAATACTACAGCTGATTCACCTTCGTGCAATGCTACGAGTGCCGTTTCAGCAGCTGGGACAAAGGCAGGGGCCAAACCAAAACAGCGCCTGCAGCTCAGGTCACCCCAAGAGGGTAAGGAAAAACGCATGACCTGTAATACTCTAGATTCGAATGCGCTACCAAGATCAGCTTTTTCCATAAGTTACACGAAATCACTCGTAATGAAGTGATTCTACGATAGTTACCCATCCAATGCCTGCTGAAACAGCTGCTCCACACCCAGTTATGTCACAGGTAACTTGCGCCACATCTACAGTTTTGAAAGGAGACCCGCTGGTATCATCTCCGGCTGGCCTCCTTTCATGGAAGTCTCCTTGTTTCCATTCTCGTCTGTCGCGTCGTTCGGAGGAATGTCTATGGCGGGTGAGCAGTTGAAGAAGCCGTGCGGCTGGTACCATATCAAACCCAAGCCAGTTAATACATGGTTCAGATGTATGACCAAGCATCCGAATTGTGTACATGATTACATGGTTTCAATTGAAATCAAGAGTGTCCTGGTTTGATGACAAAAGACCCACTTACCATCAAATTGAATCCAATGTGCTCAACAGGCATCACTGGCCAATCTTCCAGTCTAGGTATGTGTGTTACTCCGAATACATACCTGCAAAGGAGCATAGTATTACGGCAGCGGCACAAAGACACAGAGAGACTCCAAATTAGAAGCAATTCACGAACAAGTCTCAACAAATACCGAAGGCTATTACTACAATACCCACACTGGGTTGTCGAGGAGCTCAACACCAGAGTTTGAAATCAGTAGTTGAGGAACTGCACCTACATCAACAGAGCGGCAAGCTCCATTTGATAATGATATCATATCCTTGGACAGAACTTGCTATATCAGAAGAGCATCCAAAGAACTCACCAAAGGACAATATCCGTTTCCTCCAGTTTCCGGTCTTGCTTCACCCAAGTAGGAAGACCCTCACCCACCCGTGGATTTTGATTTGGAAATTCTCCACCAGGGAAGCACTCTTCGGGGTTGTATTGCGTCACCCACAGATTGTGCTTGAGAAATGCAGCTCGTCTCAGGAACTTGGCATCCGGACCAGCAAGTGGGAGACAGTTGGAGCCCGGCACTAGCTTGTAGCCAGTTAGCTTTCCTGTTCGATTGAAAGTTCTTGTATTTCTTACCTGCAGATGTGTAAATATTAATTTTGTGTTCATCTGCCAAGATGTTTCGTGTCGCGACTTATATTCGACAAATAGTATATTGATTTGAAAGTTAAACATAGATGCTCTATACCGGCTAACATAGTGTGCGAGAGGTACTGATACGTTTACAAGACCATGTTAACATATGTGGTTCCGTCCAGTGTTACGGGTTAAGGCCCTAGAACTAACAACCAGAATCTCACGACCTGTATGTGATCTCACCATCCTGCGTCATTATCTCTCGGAGGCGGTCCTTTTCATGGACATATCTGCAACTATCAGAAAGGCCAGCATATTCTAAGAAGACTAGTCCTTAATATTGAAACCGAAAGATTTCATAAGTAGCAGATATGCCCATGATTTCGGTTTAAGTCAGAATCATCAAGCTCCTCAAGGTAGACTCTCTACCGATTAAGAACCATGTCTATTCAAAGAATATGATCAGGGGATATTCCAAGATAAAATCATCAATCTGAGGTTTACAATGCAAGAATTTCATGAAGAGATGTAAAAATTTGGACTAAAAAGAATGGAGAAATTTTACTTACAACCCAATGTCGAGCGCTTAGGGCATTGCAATCCCTCTGAGCTTCTTGTTCTGTTCGCAGAAGCGTTTCCTCAGCAAAGAAAGCATTGTTGTGTGGATTGTTAGGTCCTGGTTTTTCTACCTTCACATTCACTTCCACCACCTGATTCAAAGATGTCATGAAGTCAAACGACAGGAGGATCTAAAAGATATAAATAAAGTCATTAAAACTCGAACATCTTCCTCATAAATTGATCCACAGTTTAAAGTAGCCGTTCAATACGCTCAATGACTCCAAACTTGGAACACATAACGACCTTGACCGGTCACATGCCCTGGCATGCACAAACGAACTCGCTTTTCTTCGTCTCAAGAGGGTAATTCGGAGGTTTTGTAAACAGTCATGTCTCATGTACCTGATTTAATCCTTCGCCGGGTTTACAATCCACAGCCATATCCAAGCGAGCGACAAAGAAATGTTGATGTACTGGAGCATAGAGTCCGGGAGCTATCACAGTGCCATGTCGCCGGTTTTCACCCGCCTTCAAAGCACCCAAGCTTAAGACACCAGTCAGCTTCACTTCAGCTTCTATCTTGCCGTCCTGCAAACAGACATTCCAATCTGATGTTCAGAAATTGTTACTGCTACCTACAGGGCATTCATTGCAAAAGATGGCTTAAACAAAGCCCTAATCCTTAGAAAATGCAGTAAAACAGAATATAACGCCACATTCAGATCCTGTAGCATTGGAAGCATCTCCAAGGAGAAACCAACTTGCATTGAAAGTGGAATGGCAGATTGGATATTGTACATTTACAATTGCGTGAAGTACAAAGTCAAGGATTCATAAAGAATTGGTGAAAGAGCTAACGGAGAGAGTATTTCAGGCAAAAAAGAGGAGCAAAACGAAGCAGAAATGATATATGCCATCCATAGCCACTCCAAACTGCAAGAAGGCAGCAGTGAATCGGAAGGTTTGTGAGAGCCAATTCATGACACAATGCGTAAATGCAGATGTGCAGAATGGAGGCACTTCAAACTGTTCCTAAACAGCACTGTTTCCAAGTGAGCAAGGGGTGACCAAATGAGAGGACACAAGGATTGTCGACTCTGCAATTCCAGTAACCTCTTTATTGATCCTCGTCACGCTTCTGAGGAGGCAACAAGGGCCCAGATACAGCTAACGTGGCTTCATGCCACAGGCCACAACTTTGCCTGTTCCAAAAGCAAATATACCATCTAAACCTCAGCTGATCTGCACGTATAGCTCTAGACTTTACCATAAGACTACACTCGTCTCCCGTTTCGAATCTAACGACCTCCCCGAAGTCTACATTGCCCTACGACAAGACGTCTGCATCTCTTTCAAGAGGTCCGGTAGTCACGCAACGAGGGTCCACGCCCTATTATGCTCCTATATTAAAGATGGATATCCAACACTACTCAAAATCAGAACTTTGTATTGCAAGGACGCAACACGTAAACGATTCGCCCAATGATTCCAAAATAAATTCAACTTCAGGTAGTGATTTCTCTAAGTTCCATCTGTACTAAGGTGGCACAGCCTATTTCTGTTACGGTAAGATAAACTGTCAATATCTAATACAGCTCACCAGATCCAGAGTCTTGAATGAAGGCATATCGCAAAAGCTGATACTTAACGACGAAAAGAAAAATAGACTGTGAACTATGTCAGTATTTGTCATCCCTCCTTGGCTGTGAGGATAAGAAAGACTGAGAGACTTACCTGAAGATGTAGATCATTGACTCAACTAAATAATAAGTCACAGATACAAAAAAAATTGCTGCATTGCCTGAATCAGAACCTGCCCTCTTGCAACCTCGGCTCTATGTTATACATATGCACAGTTAACTTGCTCAGCGCCAAGGGGCTGCAAGAAGCTCCCCTGGGAAAATAAATTATATCTGATAATGCATAGAGAGGTATAAAACAAGGGTAGCAGTACTCTCTAATGAAAATACAGTTGCGGATTAGTCAGCAGTCATTCAATAAATGTATTATCGCCAGAAAAACTCCCAGGGCACTAAAGAAAAGGACAGATTGCAGCTAGAGCTAGTTCGGAAAGTTGGGTTTGGAATTCTGACTTAAGTAGAAGAAGAGAGATCGTGCAGTAAGTAATCGGTTGCGTATTGCATTCACTAACCACGAAGAATATAACTCCACTAATATTAATAAACTGTTGCAAGAGCAAACACAAAACGACGAGACCCTTAATTGAACAATTTTTAGTAGGCAAGTCATAAATGCAGGTAAGGTTTAGAGCATCAAACCTGATAAAAATGCCAGTAGAATCCATACTCATAGTTGGCAACAGTGCAGAAAAACGAAACAGTTAATCGCCGAGACCGACGTCTTTCTGTGGAACCAGTTCGCCAGTCCTGATGTTTCCACAGCACACCATGGTCTTCCTCGTGCATGCAGACACAGTTTTCGATTGTTTCAACACCTCCGTGGAAGTTCGTAAAATGAGCATCAAAGTACTTGATCAGGCCCAGACAGTCACACCCCTGAACATCTCAAGGCAGTAATAAACTCAGCAAGCCTGTTGCCGTTCAAAATTCAGTTCACAAAATCTTGTCGACCTAAGGTCTCTGTCTTCATGATATGATAGAAACCACAGTGCCCTCCCCCACCGTAGTAAAGACTTCCAGCAATAACGATTCGGGTTACAAAACTGTGCGAGCAAAGTGTACATTTCAAGTGATTCATTTCATCTCAGAGTGAAGAACAGAATTACGAACCCGTCTTAAAGAATGGCAGTTCTTCCCGAGCCCATCTTCTCCTGCGTCAAATGCGTTCTTTCTATAATGTGGATCCTTGGGGTCGCCATATGGAACCACCATTTCCACGAAGCTCAAGCGGTGAGCAACTGATCGTCTTCCTCGACTCCCATCATCATAGGCGACCGTGTGAATGACTAAGCCTTCCCTTGGTGTAAAGCCGATTCGGAAATTCCACTGCAATGATATTAATCCAATCAGAAAGTTCGCGGAAAGTTGGAAGCTAAGACTGACAATAGGGAAACATTTCAACAGTAGTCTGTCCATTTTAACGAAAGTCGGCTCATTAGTAGAGAACAATAAGATTCTAAATGTTCGCTGTCGTCCAGAAGCTGAAGCACGCTGTGTACTCGTCACTGAAAAGCTACACCATGCTATTTTCACGGCTAAACACGCTGTGTCATAAAGTTCTCAAGTAGTACCTTTTGCCATTCCACAGCATACCCATTCACACGAAAGCTAGGTCCTTCGGGTTGAGAAATAAGCAAGGGTTTTATGTCACTTCGATCCACGCCCCCACGAGAAGCAGCAGCTGTGTAATTTCTCAGTGGATCTGGAGGTGGGAGTGGAACCAGATACCTATCCTCAAACTCAATTACCTGCAATCACCAGAACCCTGACAATCAGATTAAGAGGAAAGTGGGCAAAGTAGACCAGATGACAATTTAAAATGATAACTCTATGGTTGAATAAATGGAAAACAGGGGAAAATGTCAGAGTAGCACCTTCATTTTTTGCATGTCTACCAGCACATGTATGCCCTCCACAGGTCGTGCATATCCATTCTCAAGAGGACAGTCGCTCTCTGTCCTGCAAAAGACTAGTGGTCTCGCAAGTCTTCGACTGGGAGAGTCCTCTTCACTGTAGTACCCGACACACCTGCACACAAGCACACCCTAAGTGAACTCTTCACCTCATAAAAATCTCCAAACTCCATTTCGTCGCCAACCATCGTGACGAATACCAGGCATGACCGGATATGGAGGCATCTCAGACATTCCACTGCAAAGATCCAGTGGAAAACGAAAATAGCGACTACAAGAATACGTACTAGATAAGCCAGCAAGGCCGAGAATGTTATCGGACATCAATCTCTCCACCAGACTAAATCAGAACCATCAGGTCTTAAAGATCAACATCTGACGACAAGGGTTATGACTCTATAGACACATATTTCCTCATGTCCAACCGCAATTGCATCATGTGGCGATGAAAGTGATAGTAAAGGACTATAAATTGATGTGTCTTGAAGACATCTTAGGATCTAAAGGAACATGGAGTGCTAGAACAGGCTGTGAACTACTACAACCGCATAAGAAGATAGACTACGCCTGCTCTTGAGGGAAATTTCTCCACAAAATTACTAAGTGCACCAAAACATAATGTTCAAACTTGATGTGGTTGGAAAATGCATTCGCTGTACAATGCAGCTTATATGTGACTTTCACAAACGAATGCAGTGTGATAGAATAGGAAACTCACCAAGGATCCACCATAACAAGATCCATATCATCGATTCCCCGCCTTTTCATGGCTTCAACAAAGCCTGCATGCTCTTTCACAGACGCTTCGCATTCGGCATACTCCACGGCATCCTGCCATCACAGTACAGGTAAAAAGAATCATTTGCAGATCAACCTGCAAGAAGGTACGCCCCCAGAAGCATTTATAGAGAAACTATCTTTAAAACATCCTAGTCATTGAAAGCTACTCGGTAACCAAAAAAGGTGAAGCACGCGTACCATAGGAGGCTGAACATCTGGAACCACGACAGAAGAGATGACCTTCCCCCGGTGATGTCCTCCACGAGCTGTCGCGTGAACTTCACTAAGCTCCACCATCCATACGCTTGTTACGTTTGTTCTTTTATTGTACACAACAAGTCTGGCCTGCCGGTGAGGTAGATGCAAAGGATAGAATGATGATTTTCCTTTGGGTTTGAACAGCATGGGTTGGTACGGAGGAAAGAAGTATGCATCCGCCATGGCTACCACATGCTTGTCTGGTTCATTGAGCACTACCTCCACAAATCGCATCCCATCGCGCACCTGCGTGCCGGAGTTACAGCAGTACCAATGTCAGACCTCCCAAAACTTGTAAAATCGTGTCTCTCAGATATTTTGAAACAACTGAGAATTGATGAGGTACTCAAATTCGAAAACTGAGGAAACCGCAAATAGCAGACATGCCGAAAAAGGTCCTTACAGGCCAATGCAGTCAATGAGGGTAGAGGCAAGTATATATACGAGCGTGCAGATAACTACCTGTGAAATTGAGCAAATATCGATAGCTCACTCTACGTCTACCTCCAAAGATATGTCTACAACTTTTCAACCTGTTAAGAAACACAAACGAACCTTCCTCTCAGTTAAAAGAGAAGAGGACGGGTCAATTTTTGTTTACTTACTTCGGGAGTTTCTCCTGCCGCTCTGACAGTGGCAATAGCAACCGCTATCTCGGTGGGATTCAAAGGATCCAAAGGATGTGCTGATTGCGACCTCAAGACAAGCATTTGCGACCCTGCAGAGACATCAATCACATTAACAGATTAGGTTGAGATTTCTAACAGACCAGATTAAATTCTAGAAAGAAACTCTCCAAATTCGACATTCAGCACTACTTTCGAATCATATTGGACCACATACCAATTGAATTAAGGCTCTGAAGAGGACACCCCAATACAATTCAGAAAGCGTGATAGAATTCAGAACTAACAGTATCGCTTCCCCTTGAATTCAATTGGGCATAATGACAAGAATTCTGACAAATCCGTCGCCTAGATATCGGTGAAACAAGCCATGATCGTAAAATAGGCGTAAAGGTGACCTGATCGTAAAATTTCGAAGTTTAGCGAATTTCGTACAACCTTCATCTCCAGGTCTACTGAAACTAAAACTAATTCGCTTGCATACACCAACGCAGTGGAAATGAAACAGATCTCAATCTCATGGATCAAACGTTGCGAAACTGATATCCACTTGCCAGAGAATATGAGTGCTGTATAACCCGGCGACACTGTCCGTGATATCGAACTCATGCTCTACTGCAACTAGAAAGAACAGCGGATCAAAGGGTGAATTTTCACATTCAAGACGACATAAAATATACACAAATTCTTCCGCACTCACTCTTGTCTTCGCCTCGCGGACCATCCGAATGGTTAAACATGCGCTAATAAGGTAGCGCAGCGTTTCATATACGTACCTCACCAGCCATAGCACCTTACGACGTTGGCATCAATAATTGTTGTGAAAGCCCATTGTACAAATAAGTAAAGCACTTGTACAATTGTTCCGATTCTTTGCGAACTGTCTGAATCATCAGGTATCCTAGAAATTGGAGAAAAACTCACTCTCACAATGAGTAGACAATGGAGGGACTCAAACTGTATAGTTTCAGGATTAGTACTCCATTAACTAACCGACAGGCGGGCTTGATAATGGAATCTGGATCTTTCCTACTTGGGAATTAACTTTACTGAAATACTTTAGATAGTTCAGGGCAAATCTTCGCAGAGATGAAGACTTATTTTTTCAGGAACACAGCATTCAAAGGATCAGCCACATTCACATCACGTAGCTAGGGAGAGGGTGAAAATTCAGCAACCTTTCAGTGTGCTGTCAGCAACTGGAAAAGTGTGTAGAATCGGTCGAATTACTACTCCATTAACTAACCGACATACACACTGCAGAAGAGAATCTGGATCTCTCTTGCTTTGGATCTGACTTCGCTTAACTAACAGGCCAGGAAAAACGTTCTACAGAGATGAATTTGTTGAGCAACACAGGGAGCAGCCGCACAGCTAGAGTGACGATGGCAAATTCAGCTACCTTTCAATGCGCTTCCAGCAATCGTAGCTGCCGGATCCAAGGACCCGTACGGAATCTTGATATTCCTGTGATGCTCCTGCTGGTCAATGAGAGAAATCTCCTCTCCCATCATCTCGAGAACCTCTCCTGAAGCTGGTTGAGGCTGGAGACCTCCTCCCGCCATGCCTAAGTGAGACTCGGAATCATCCGAAGACGAGACCGAGGCTCCTGCTCGAAAATCTTCGAGATTCGGAGGAGGAGTGGCGGGCGTGTGGCAGCAAATCTTCGGCGACTTCGTACATGAGGCCATTGGCAGGGCTTCTCTAGCACCCCGATGCCCGGATACTCCTTCCCTAGACCCGCACTATCAGACATACACGCTTCTTCTCTCGCCAACCCGCTCTTCCTCGTCTTCCAAACTCACGCTCTCCCAGCTTACTGTTATTTCTTCCCGCTCTTTTGCTCCCAATTCATCACCAATCCAAAGAAAACGACCTCCACAACAACAACCACCTCCAAAATCCTTCAAATCGCGCTCTCCACACCACAACCTCGCCACACCTCACACCTCAAGTGCTCTTCCCAATTTAACAGGAAGAAATCACAAACACATCAATCACTCCACTCCACTCCACTCCACTCCAAGAAAACAAAGCTCCAAGAAGCTCCCGGGCAATGAAAATGGCCAAAAATCTCATCAACCGCTTCGTCTCGGAGAGCAGATTCCGATTTCCGGGCACGCCAGAATAGACGACGACAACGCAAAGCTGTCACGATGGCAATTGAGAATAAAGCGGCCACAAGGAATGGTGGAGAAGATATACGAGTGGCGACGGCGACGACGATGCCCTTTCGGGATCTCGGCGAGGTCCTGACATTTGATTTTGGGGATGTCGATCGGCACCTGAGTGGCTCGGTAATAATAATACTATGAGGATTGTTCACTCTTACGTTATATTCCAATCATTATCGCCTCTATCCCCTGATCTTCTTCTTCTTACCGGTATCTACAGTCAAATGCTCAACATCCCCCAAAAATTTCAGTTGGTGGGGGAATCTGCAACCCGGCTAGGCTCTTTTATGAGACAAATTTTGGAATATAAGGTGGGTACACCCAAAATCACATTGTGCCTAAAACTGCCATCCTCACCATGTGTACATCTTCGAAATCAATATGTATGTATTTTGAAGAAACAATTTAAGAACATCTACCATAGTAAATAAAAGCTTTGATCTTTCATATCTTTAAAAGATGGTACCCAAATGTTGTGTTCTTTGGTGCGTTCAAACCTCCTTTCACTTGCCAACAAGAAAATACTAAAATTCAACAAGTCTAACAATAGTAATTAGGCACAATAGCTACAAGTGGTAGTTTTGGTGGGTACCCACCTTAGTTAGTTGTGTTCCATGGTGTATTTTTTTTGGCAATAACGGTGGATCTTTGGAGTCGAAACTAGATGAAAAGTGATCATTAAGTTGCCACATAATAGATGAAAATGATCCAATGGATTGAAATTTTTGATGTAGGGAAGACAAAAATTTTACTTGAAACTACCACATGTCATTATCTAGTGCTTTTTAATCTGCTTTGTTGTACTGCATCCCATGGGGGGATGCCTTCCCAAATGTGGTTACCTTACACACTCCCCAATTCTCAGTTTTTTATCCGTGGGGGTGGGTTACAATTTCTAAGATTTTTGAACTGATAAACTACAGTAGAATTCCGAAAGATGCTACAGATTGAAGCCAGTGCAGATGAATTTGGCACTGATAAAATAAAACCCAATGATTACTCATCCGCAGGCACCATCCATTGTCATCCGTAGCAAGGAATGAAAATCTTGTTTGGTTGTTTTTTCCACTTTATCCCCCTGTTTTGCTCTTTTTTTTTCCTCTAAGTACTATATTGATTGACTTCCGTCTCCTCCACTTTTAGTTCAGTTGTGTATCTTATGATGTGTATGATTTGTCAGTTTTTGCTGTTGGATGGCTGGAAGTGAGTTGGAATCTTTTGCAACTGGCAAAGTTTATTTTGCGGTGGTGGTGGAGGTGGGACTTGTGTTGTACGGACAATTCTGTTCTAGTGGAAGGAGCACCGCATATGGCCAGTTGGAGAAAGATTCCCCATAGGCACTGCAAGTTTTATAAACTATCTATACCTTAAGATAGGTTATTTGTTTTGTTTTGTTTATACCCATAGACAATCACTTAACCCTAATGTAGGCAGGAGCCACAATGTGGTCTATTGTTTTGGGGATTCTTCACTGCCTCCTGTTCATGGCCAAGGTGAACTGACCCCCTTGCTCAACCCCTCACCTGGAAAACACTAACTTTTTCTTTTCCACGCATGATAAGATTTGCAAATTTTGAATTCATGTTTGCAATCAGAGGCTCCAAAATAGCAAGGGGTGGTGTACAAGGTCAATTAATCAAGCACATACTAGGGGGCTTTTTGTTTTCTTGCACCCCCTGGAATGACTGAGAGGGGCCGAGCAAGGGGGTAGTTCACCCCGCCCCTGTTATATGGTCTCCATAGACCTAATTCCCAGGCCAAATTCCAACATGCATATTAAAGGTTAAGCGATTCCGCGCATGTTCTAGAATAGTATAAGGCAATGTGAATTTTTGGCTCTAGACCTATAGCCAATGTCTAGACTCTTCCAATTTTGATCATTCAAGAACTATTTTCTTGCTCATCACTTCCTACTTTCTTGTGCCCTACCTTTGGGACATGTGTCATCACTTTACTAGTTCCAACCTTGAAAAGGTGGGGGCGGAGGGGGGGAATCCCACTTTCCAAACTTGGGGTGGAAGTTTGTTCCAGTCTTGGTTGGAAATAACTACACCCTACAAGTTAGGTATGGGTCCCTAATCCCAATTTCCAAATCATATCCACAACCACATTTATACTACACAACATGTTTGGGGTTTGGTTGGAAGTAGAGATATGGGATCTAATTGATTAATAAATTAATATTGTTGTTTACCTAGCAAAGAGCCTCACAATTATACCATTCTTGTTTCTACATACATACATACATCTTTAGAATCCAAAAAATTCATTTCCATTGTATTCATGCACTTTTCCATCCAAATTTGGTGAATTCATCCACATTTTCAATAGAAATGGAAATTTTTGGGCGAAAAAAGACTACTTTTATCTAGCAAGAAGTAGAGATTTCTATACACTTGGTGCAATCTAACCCTCATGGTGCTAGAAAGAAATAGGGTTGTGTTTGAGCAGATTCACACTAAGATGGAGTATTTGAGGGCATCACCACCTTCATGGGATTAATCTCTAAGTACTCAAACTAAAGATACTAAGATCACTTTTAGAAATCATTATGAATAATTGAAACTCCTTTGAAATATTTAATTCATTAATTCATGTAGAGTATTCTTTCTTCTTTCCAGTGATTGTATTAGACAATTTTGCTTAAAGCTTTGTCAATGTCAATGAATATTAATTAGATTAAGTGCATTTTTCCAAACATTCATCATTTGCCAATTGGATAGTTGAGCATTTAGAAGTTGAAAAGAGGTTAAAATGTAACTCTTGTAAAGATAAAAATTCACCCCTTGGTTGACATTATGTTCTCTAGAAAAAAGGGGAAATGTAACCTCGAGGGGCAAAAAAACCCTACCTTCTTCTAGGTTTGAATATCCTAATTTTTCCTGTCAATATCTAATTGTTTTGAAGATTATTATCCTATGGGTGCAAAGTATTAGCTTCACAAATTTAAGATATAATTCAAAGACCATACCTAATGTCCATGGTTTAAACTTGAAATCTCAACCTCTTCAATTTTATACATTTTTGCCCTTTGTGTGAACATATCATTAACCACTAAATGACCAAGGCATCATATTTAAGGCAACTAAACTTTGAAGTTAAATAAAATCTTACAAAATACTATTTTGTATTATGTTTTGGTTGTTTATCCTTTAAAGTCTATTTTAAGCATGAAAAATCCAATTTTGAACAAAATTATTTATGATGTTTCTATGCAAGACTTCATTTAAGGATATCCATTGTAAATCTTGATTTTTTAGTGTTTGAGGGTCTTCTAGATGAACCTCAAATACATTGGATCTTAGGGAGGAAAATCACATTGGAAATTCATTTTTAAAATTTGTAGAATAGATTTTGAAAAGTTGTAATTGATTATAGTTTTTCATGTTATGTACTTTTACCTCATATTTTTTTCACAACCTCAATTTTAGACTTGACATCTAAAAAGACAATTCAAAGACTTCAAACCACTTTCTATGTTTTAGCACCCTCTTGAACAAACATTATAATCCTTCAATCTATAAGTGATATTGTTGTATTTTCATTTCCTATGTGCTTCATAACATGTCTGGATTGAATTTGTATGTTATTATAAATTTTCAAAAATTGATAAAAACAAATCAAAACTTGCTTACAACTTGTTAATTTTAAAGAAGGCCTTGGTCATTTAGAGACTAAAAAGGATAAAATAACCATGACAAGATCAAATGGGAAAAATACCCCACTATATCCCCTTTTGTGTTCAATACTTTATTTAAAAGGGAGTTATTTTATCCCACTTATAGTTAAGAGATGCCCCTTTGGTGAGAAAGAACCCTTCGAGGTCTACATGTCTACTTAGTGAATTTAAAAAAAAAATTCAAACTTCATTTCGACTTTGAAAATAATATCCGTTGGCCTTAAATCTAACTAAAAAATGAAGTTCATCAAACATATTGTTCAATTCACTTTTTAAATCTAAGAAATCCCAAATATTGAGCATTTAGACTAATTCGGAGTTTGCAAGTTCTATAGATCTAGCCCAAAGTCCCAAACCTTTGTACTCCACATGATCAATTTTTGAAATTTAAAAATCAAAATTAAAAAAAACAAAAAAAATCATTGTGGAGAGTATACATTATAATAGTGGTAATTTATATGTCTCCGAATAAAAAGATTTTTATGGAGATTTTTGGTAATTAACATGATTGTGTCAATAAATTTTTTGGTAGTCAGAAGGAAAGAGGGGAATTTATTGCTAAATATTTTTGTAGAACAAAATTGTGCCACTTTGAGCGAAAAATCTCAAATTTTTACTATATAATTGAAGATTTATTGCCCCCTTTGAAGACAAATGAAAAATAAATGAGAATGTAAAGTAACATTTGAATACAAATATTCTAATTTGAAATGCTTAAGAAAATCACATGTAGTTGACTAAGACATTGGATCACGGAAACACTCCTACACACCTCCATGTAGAAGTGACAAACATAGTCGACACTTGAAAATATAAAAGTGGCACTATTATGTTTTACCCCTCAATGAAAGTCTATATAAAAGTGTCTTGATTGTTTTGTGTTTAGATGTAGATTTTTTATGCCTATTTCATGCAATTTTTTAATGTGCTACCAATGACAATGCTCTCAAGCTCAATTCCATTGAGATTAGTGTGTTTCAATTCCATCTTAGAGCTATTAACAATTTTGTTTTTCCTTCAATCTTGAACCTACTTCTAATTAACAAATTTTGAATGAAGAAAAATTAATAAAAAAAATTTCCTACACTCTCAACTCAATTTTTCAATATAAAAAATTAGAAATTCAAATGATTAGTACGAAAACTTTTAAGCTACAAAGATTCAAAGTCAGAAGATCTAGTTGAGCAAGTTGCAAAAAAAACTTTTTTTTCTTCACTTTAAATCTATATATCTTGCAATCTATGCAGTTAAAGTTTCTGAAATTTCTTCTTCACATTCTTACACTAGTCTAGTACGAGACCCAACAATTAGATATGCAAAAGAAATTAAAAGAAATTCAAGTTTTTCACTCTTTGCAATGAAAATGACAATTATGAGTGTTTTTTTAATGGAAAAGATCTCAAGACTGTATGTGAACCAAAAATCATTACACCATTCAAGTAAGTACCAATTCAATGATATCATCCCTCCAAAAAGGTCAATCAGATTCATGCACACAATAAGCCACTTTTTGTATTAAAAAAAAGTGCCACATGTCATCTTGTGAATGGTGCGAGGTGCCGTGAACCCCTAAGAATCTAACGTGGAAATTCAACATTGGAGCACCAGAAACAGACCTTCACGTACAGTACTTTTTTTTCGAAAATTTTCACCTCAAACTCACTGAAAGCCCCCTTCACTCACCGGGTTTTTTTTCGTTTTTTTTCATATATATTTTTTACTTGGTGATTATGATATTATTGCAACGTAGGTTTGATTGGCGTACTATGAAGCTGCTGCCATGACTCTCCCATGCATGCCAAACGCAGAAGCGAATTTAAACTTATGTTATGATGGCCATTCATCAATTCAAGCAAAAAAAAAGTTCCACTTCCGCATTTCCCATTGCACAAAAAGCCACAAAAAGTCACAAAAAGCCCAACTCAACTCATTATTCCGCCGGCCTTGAAAAATATCAATTCTTACAAAATATCAATTTGGTTCTTTTTCCAAACATTTGACCCCGAAAGCAAGCCGTGCGAGTTCTACCAAATATCTTTTTCCGTCAGAATTCGAAGCTCATGCACAGGCTGACGAGCCCCCATGAAACCCAAGGAATTGGACAAGTTGGATTTGGATTTGGGTGGGGGTCCTGTTTGCGATTGGCTCGCCACTTCCACCCTTCAATCACCCTTTTGAGTTCCCCAATACGACAACTAACTTAATTAGGTATGTACTGAATGAATGAATGAAGGCGGTGGACGGACAAAAGAAATGGCCGCACATCGTATAAGAAAATTGAATCCATTGATCGGTTTACCCGATATATATATAAATATATATTCATTTGAATGATACTTCGTCT
Source organism: Straminergon stramineum (assembly GCA_963920665.1). Lineage (NCBI taxonomy): Eukaryota > Viridiplantae > Streptophyta > Bryopsida > Hypnales > Calliergonaceae > Straminergon > Straminergon stramineum. The sequence continues at coordinate 8,373,273 of OY987270.1, read as the reverse complement.
TTCCGATGCTGACTCATTTTTCGTAACAACTCCGGACGGGATTCAATTTGCATGGCCGTCCGATGTGGTTTTTTTGCCGGCGCCACCCCTCGGGACATGTCACGAAACAACGGGTGGAAAGGGGGGCGTGGCAATTGGGAACGGAATGGGGGGGGAGGATAAAGTGACGTTTGTCTCATTTGAATAGTTTAGTTTGGGAAGAAAACAAATTGTGATGTGGCATGTGTCATATATTTGTGTGTGTAGGTTGAACCATTCAATAGCTAGCAACAATATGGACAAGTGAGGTTCAATAACGTTTTGTTGCGTTCATGGAAGGGTCTCTTGGTTATGCTTTGGGATAAATGGAGGATGATAAGGGAATAATAGTTTTGTTGGAATGTTGAACCATTCAAGAGCAACCCAATATGGACAACTGGAATTAGTGGGTTTGGAAAAATTTGGAATGATGTGTTAGTGTCCTAGATTTTTGTTGGTTGAAACATTCAACATATAGCAACCCATTATGGTTGAACACCTTGAATTGAGTTTGGAAAATCGGGATGTGGCGGTGTTGTATGTTTCGGTAGGTTGAAACATTCAATAGCAATCATAAGGACACCTTGAATAGTTTGAAAAATCGTGACGTGTAAGTGTCATACTTTTTTTTTGGTATGTTGAAGCATTCAATAGCAATCATATAATTGGACACCTTGAATAGCTGGAAAATTGTGATGTGTGTCATACATTTTTGGATATGTTGTTGAAACATTCAATAGTTAGCAACCATATGGACATCTTTGAATAGTTTGAAAAATATTGATTGAATGTGTGTGTCATATCATTTTTGTATGTTGAAACATTCTATAGCAAACATATGGACAATTATAGCTTTAATGTCGTTTAGCGTTCATATAAGGTCTCTTTATGCTTTGGGGACACAAAAATCACATACCAATGAAACCGTATTTTGGCATGCTTGAAACTTTCAAATAGCAATTGTGTGGAAAACATTGACTTTTAATAGCTTCTTGCGTGCAATTAAAGTCATTATGTAGTTGTGAACACAAAACAAGCATCAAAGAAAATGTCGGTTTGGATATTATGGCACAACACTAAGTGACTTTTTCTAAAGACTTAATAGGGGACACTCACCATTTTCAATTATAATTGCTCATACATTTGCATTTATTTGCATTTATAGTTTTTGGCTGGTTATTTTATCATTTTCCTTTTGAAAGTTTTTGTTCATTGGTCTTAGACAGGCATCAATTGGCTGGTGCAAAAGATGAGTTCTGGCAAGATTTTCACAGTTAGTCAGTTGCAGACAAAATTCCATTTCTAATTTCATGACTAGGCACAGTATTTTGCTAGTGAACATTTTCTAATTTAGAATTTCAATCATATGATAATGGAAATGATGAATTGCGCATTATTTATTTCCTCTCATCATTAATTGTGTACTTACTTCAATTCAATTCCAAAAGCGAATGATCTAGATCCAAGTCTTTTGAGGGTGTAATATTCGATCAAAATAATATATTTCTAGGGAAGAGGATAATTTTAACCCCTAAGATACTTCGAATCTATTGGGTGGATTATCAATGTTTTCAAGAGCTTTTTGCTGAAGTTATATGAAATGGATGAAGTACATCCAAATATGTTGAGTAAGTATTTTTTTTTGTCTATTTTTCAACAATATGACTAGTGTGGTTATTCAATGGGTGTTTCATTGAGGTTTTGAATGAGTTCGTGTAGGGATGGGAAGAAAAGTAAAACTTGTAGAAATGAAGACTCGATGTTTAGATTCTTCTCATGCCATCATTTATTCTGCCAAAAATCTCAAAATCTACATCTATCTTCCTACAAGGGACTTTTGAAGGTTAACCCCTAAATGACTAGAGAAGTCCATATTGAGTTTTAGCATTTTTTTTTGTACTAAGCCATTGTAAGGTAAATTTTTTTAGGGGAGGGTGTATAAGGTTACCAACTTTCAAGTGCACTAATTTGTGCCCAATTTGCTTAAATAGATGTTGAGTTGTGAGGTGAAATGTTTTTTTTTCTCACCATGAGCAATTAAAAGATTCTTGTATTTTAATTTTTTTTAAATCCAACCATAAAGTCATATAGATAACTCATTGAAGTTTTTTGTGTTAAAATTTCAAATTGTCGAGTCTCACTAATTGTAAGATATTTATCTTGAAACTTGAAAAAATATTTTTTTCACATAATGTTACTTTGCACTTGCATAGTTCATCTTTCAAATTTTTTCTAGCAAAATGAAAGTGTCTCACAACTTGTCCAAATTGATGTTTTTTTTGAAATTTAGTTGAAAGTGTATGAAAAAAATATTTAGGAAAGAAACACTCAAATTCAAAAAGCCATTTTCTTGTTGTCCAACTTCTCCCTTGGGTGGAGAATAAAAAGACTAAATTGGACATAAGACTATTAATCCCCAAAGGACATTAAGATTATTGTTGAAATTAGCTATATTGGTACCATATGAATCATTTGAATACAAAAAACTTGAGAGCACTCATTGGAGGTCAAATTCTACTATGCAAGACCTTCCCTTTTCACACAAAATTCCAAGGATGATTCTCCCATCGGACACTTAAGGTGGGCATACATGTGAAGCCTAGAGGGCAAAAAAAGTACTAAAAAGACAAAAACAATTCCATTGATCATCAATGGGTGTAGAAGAAGGAAAATGAGTTCCACCAATATCAATACATTCCACATTGCAGAATAAATATAAAAGTGCTTTATGTATTCTGACATTGATAAAAAGCACCCACATACCGATACATGTAAAGAGTCCCTTTTTGTCCACGACATCCTTCTACAGTTAAATGACCATTAGAATAGGACGCAAACAAAGGTTTTAGATACTTCTACTTTCACAAAATTTCACATTTAATAATTGAAGTCAACATACATAAATTCCACATTTAATAATTGACGTCAACCTAGGGAGGTCATCATATCATTCATGTGTTTGCTTTCAGACCTCAATGGCTCTACTTTCCACATCAGATTGAAAAGGTCAGAGTGGGAATGTGTAATGATTCATGTTGATATGCTTTGGCCGTGAATGGGCGGTTGGTTGATGGGAATGCGGATCGAATTCATGGCTGGGCTCCAGACCTGTAAAAGAGATTGCCAAAAAGGTTAAATAGCCTGGGACAAACTTTCTCCCCTTTCCAGCACCAGCATGGGTTCATTCGTTATAAATGATGAGTGCTGGCAGGGAACACAACTGAATTGATCAGATTTCAAACTACTACCCAACATGAAGGTCAGATTCGACATAAATTAAGTCATTTTTGTTAAAAAAAAAAGAAGGATCACATGGCATCTAATGATTGGTGCAAGGTGACATGGACTTGTCAAAATCTGATGTGGAAATTTCCATTCTGGCACCTCTTTGCTGACTATGACCTTCACATATGGTACTATTTCTCAAGAATCCTTCAAACTTATCAGGTTTGAATCATTCCCCATGTATTATATGATTTTGGGGTTCAAATGGATACACGCACCTTCAATTGATGCACAGGAACTGTGGCTTTTCTGGCAATTCCTTTCAATCCTGGCTTCACTTTTGAAATGGATCCTTCATCATGATGAGCAAGTATCATTTGGGCATAGTATCACAAGGTAAGTTAGTAGGACACAATTGCAACAATGACGTAATTGCTACACTCCTGTGATGACACTCATGTTTTAGAATCCAAAAAATGAATTAGGCTCTTAAAATGTGTCACAACTAGTCTAAGTTATGAGAGAGGCTTTGTTCCTGTTGCACTGGCTTGCTTTTTGAGTAAAACCTGCTCCAAACTTTCTTACATGTAGCTTTTGTTAATGTAAAGCTTTCTCCCTTTTAGTCTACAGCCAACAAACTTTGAAGAGTTCATAAATATGTGTAGTTAGTTACCTTTGTAGCTTGGCTGCTTCAGCACTGATCAATTTATGCAGTACACAATAGTTGGTTCAAACATATGAAATTGTTGACAAAATGGTATAAGAACAAATTACCATTTGATTCAAATTGAAACTTGGGTGTTATTTCACCAAGATTATTTGATTATCAGAGTTTCCCATTGTCAAGATGGTTACAGTTTTTCACCTCTTGAGCTGGACCCGGAAAACTTATGTACTGACTCTACCAATAGCATTGCAGGTAAAGCTGTTTCAACCCTTTTTCTCACACATGCAACAAACCTCACGTCTGCCAACGTGAAGCAGCTGTTTTGTTTTTTGGGAATGTGAGTACCTTACATGCATTTCCATTTGTCCATTGCGCCGCCCAGCAGATCCCAATGTCCTTTAAATCCAACATCGAAGGGCAAAAACAGGTGAATGGCAGCACACAATGTCAGACAGCCAGAACTGGCTGTGAAGGCATTCACTAGCATTCAAAATAAGTTGGGTTTCACATGTTGCAGATCAATCCAGAATAATCACTTATGCTTAACATCTATTTGCTGAAGAAACTGAATGTAGACAGAGTCCACATTCCATGAAGAGTGTTGAAAACTATCATGTGAAACTCCAAAGGATGAAACAGACATATGCATAGAATGGAGAGCTTACAAACATGTGAAAGATGGTACTGTTGAAATTCAAGAGCAGGGTTTTCTAACCAGCCATTGAAGAGAAAAATTGTGAATCAACTCCAAGCCCATGAGGAGACCTCAAATATTTGGGTGAAGATAGACTAAAAAGTGGTGTGATACAAAAAAACTGATACAGAGCTACAGGAACGATTTACTCACACTTGGGTTTTCTGACTAAGTCAATTTCCTGGAATGTTCAAATTCGACTCCACGACTAGGCAAGTCAGTACTAATCTGCAGTAGATAAATTCAGAGGTGCTCAAAATTCGTCTAGAAGGGGCCAATATTGGTAAGCCAAGTTGGAATGGGCTATGAAACTGGCCACGTGAGCAGGATGAATTATTCTGCACCATTCACCTGGTCACCTAAGAATCTCCATCCTGCCGATAAGCCCAAGGAAGGTCCGTTCCTTTCATGTGGGACCAGTGGAGTGGCACGCAGTCTTACGTCCAACCTCACGCCCTAATTCTTCCAAGGACATGGGAGTGCTTAATGGATCCACTGACAAGTGCTCCGCTAAAAATCAGAAGAAATATTCGCGTTGAGGCAGATACCTCATTAATCTTGTCTTGATTTGACAAGTGCTCTGCTAACAATCAGAAGAAATATTCGCGTTGAGACAGATACCTCATTGATCTTGTCCTGATTTTAACCAACTAATGCGACGACAAGATCTTTCACAGTACTTGTAGAAGGCCCCTTTTTTTGTCAGTATACGATTTATTCCAGCTGTGGAGGAGATGCCAATGCTTATTTTGTAACCTCTTGAAAGTGGAAACATCGTGCACATCGAAGTTTGAGACTTGATGCCATCTCACCGCTGCCCCAAAAAACACTGCGCAAAAGAACATTAATTTAACTCCAGTACGCTCCTCACCACCACATAGGGACATGAAGTTGTAGCAACATGTGCGCCAGTACTCTATTCCAGGGTTTAGAGTGAGGTCACCACTGCACTGTTACCGTGGTAGACTGCACCACCCGCATCTAGGAAGACAGGTAGAAAACAAGCCGTTAATCACAAGCTACCCAAATAAAAATAAAAAGCTTCACCACTTTTGAAAGTCTTTTTTTCCCTCATGATCGTTTATACAATCTTTGCTGATTAAAAGTTTGAAATCCGTAGTATCTGACTGGGTTAGAGATGCAGTTTTTTATATTTATCCTACATTGTACTTTTCCTATAACTACATTACCGCATATCACAATTTTACTAAACATAAGAAATGAAAGTACAAGATTGATGGATCTCAAAATGCTACTATTGATTTTAAATCAAGGCCTTGTAACTTTTTGGCTTTGATAACCCTATTTCTGTGACCAAGCGTTTACAATCCTACTATACATAAAGGGTCCCAACATGCCACTATTACTTTTAGAATACGACTCATTTTCATTCGGGGGCATAATGTTGAACGAACCCAATGCTCACCGTTGCTTAAGCTCTCCCCAGGGTAGAGATAACAAATAGAAGTTGTTAGTATAGTAGTTCCATACATTCAAAGCCCTAAACATGTGAGCGATTTGGACATTCAGCGACCCCTAGGAGAGTCTAACTTTGACTCTCCAAGCAAAATTTGTGAACTAAGTTACAACGCTCCTCCTGGAAATTTGGAACTGAGACTCGGAAATCTTCCAATACAGTAATGAAGAGAACCGTTAGAAGTGGTTAACGTGCACTATCTAGAACGGTTCACGTGAAATGGGTCTTTCGATCATCATCGTTAACTCAACCCTGTCTTGAATATGTGTAGATATCACTTATTCCCCCAGCCAGTGGAATCTCCGTCACATAATTCCAACTGTCACTGACGTAAAGTAACTAGCTTTCCACTGAGACAATTGTCATGACATACTGCTGTCCAAAGCCTTAACAACCTCTCACTCCGTACTTTCCTGATTGCAGGTCCTTGTTGAGATGTTCCTTCAACAGATGTTTGCAAAAGAACAACCACAAGCCTGTCCTTCGTTAGACCCCTTGTCACATACACCTTCACTCAAAACTAGGGATAAAGAGGACACCAGAATAGCACACAATAGCTCCAAAACAGCACGGAATTCAGCTGGGTCCAGCAATGGACGGCAATCCATCGCCGAACCAAGATGGCAAGCGATGACTGAATACTGGTAAACTAGAGTCAAACCAGTACTTCATGCAGTCATACCAGTTATTACAAGTTCTAGATTTCATTCTCTAGTTCGATACTTCCATCACCTAATATTTAATTTACGTTTTGGAGAGAAAGATAGAAGGGAAGAAGAAAATTAATAAATTTAAGCGTCGTTTTAGCTCCGTAATCAACACGTGATTATCGAACCAGTATTATCTACGACAATGAAAAGCAAGATTTTAGAACAAGCTTCAGTTCAACGTGCTCAAATGAACAGATGACGAAAATATCGGATAACAGAAGATAGACAACGAAAGATTACAAACAGACCGAAAAATATTAACTTTATTCAAATACCAAATTCCCTAGAATTTATTCTACAGAGTATCCTACAACAAATGCCACAAGGTATTGAATTACAAAATCGCGATAAATCCATTTCCGCACTCCAAAACCTCCGCTGAAAACATCTAAACGAAATGCATGGTGTTTCCTGACTGGAATCGACATTTGCAAACCCGAAGAAAGGGCCCTATTGGCCGAAGACCTAAAATATGGTGGTGGTTGACCTCCTCTCGAGAAAGAGTTTTCAGGCCTCCGCTTCCCGGGACCTCGACACTTGAAGACCTTTGTATGAGGAACTTCGCCTTCAACATTTACAGGGATTAGTGCTGGTCAGGAGAATCCGCCCTCTGAAATGTATACCACTGGTACATCCTCTCCATAGAACATTCACGGGGGTCTCCTGAGCAGCACTCTACCCCATGTACTAATTTAAACCTACTTGAACTCTGCAAAATCGATCTCTTACAATAACCTGGGCGAAAATCCTACCATAGTATAACATTTGCGGGAACATTGGAAGGACTTAAGAGAGTTGTGAAAAGATTAGGGTCGAAAAATTTCCTCCTTCCGCACCAATCCAACATCACTTTCTGAAGCCTGCTTCGCCCTAACATCCGCCTTGCTAAGCACCTTGATAATCAGAACCAAGAAATTGTTGGAGGAACTTCACCTTCAACATTTATCGATCTAAACTAAATTGGAGAACCTTGTGAAGCTAATCATTTACAAAAAACCTAGGAGGAAACCCTCACATAAAATAAAAATTTCCATTAGGACAACAGCAATTTCGACAGTAGTACCAATATTACATCCGAACGCGTTACTCTTTCTCCAGTACATTCTTTATCCTGCTACTATCTGTGACGCCCAGAACTATAAGAGAAGCCTCGAGGCCAATACGCGGCTCCCCGGAAGAGGAGAGACACCGCCAAACCCTAACATAAAATACAATTCCGGGAGGAATTTAAAAGGACTTGGTGAATTGTACCAAGATTTCAGGTCGAATAAGCCCCTCTTTTCTCTTACTCGGGCTTCACCTTAACATCCACCCTGCTAAGCACGGTGATGCCCAATACAATAAAAGAAGCCCCGAATATCCACTGCCAATGCGCGGCTTCCCCGAAGAGGAGAGACACCACCAAACCCTAACACAAAATAACAATTCCGAGAGGAATTACAAGGACTTAGAGAAATGGACCAAGATTTCCAATGTGCGGCTTCTCCAAAGAGGAGATACACTGCCAAGCTCTAACATAAGATAACAACTCCGAGAGGAATTACAAGGACTTAGAGCAATGGACCAAGATTCCAATGCGCGGCTTCCCGAAGAGGAGAGACACCGTTGAACCCAAACATAAAATAACAATTCTGGGATAGATTAGCAAGACTTAAGAAATCTACAAAGATTTCCAATCCGCGGCTTCTCCAAACATGAAAGACACCGCCAAACCCTAACATAAGAGAACAATTCCGAGAGGAATTAAAAGGACTTAGAGATAAGTACCGAGATTTCCAATGCGCGGCTCCCTGAAGAGGAGAGACACCGTCAAACCCTAACATAAAATAACAATTCCGGGACGGATTAAAAGGACTCAGAGAAATGTACCAGGATTTAAGGCCTAGAGCTCCTCCTTTCTCTTACTCCTGCTTCCCCTTAACATCCGCCTTGCTAAGCACCGTGATGCCCATAACAATAAGAGAAGCCCCAAGTCCCCACTGCCACTGTGCGTCTTCCCCGAAGACGAGGAACCCGGCCACACCCGAGAGCAGGAAATTGACCGCGAAGTTGAATACGGTGGCTTGCAGCGACGGCAAGCGCGTCAAGCTGCGCACGTACAGCGTCCACATCGCCACATTGCAAGCCACCACGGCGCCGTAGCAGGCAAGTCGAAGCTCCCACCGCGCGTCCGGAGAGGCCAGTTTCGCGAACACGGCGGCCATAGCTGCCGCCGCACCTGCAGCCGCGGCCAGCGCCCTCCCGAGACCCTGATCCGCCATAAGATTAGGTCGTAAACTAAAGAAGAATCTTCGCCATAGCCAAGCCCAGACGCTGCAAGTCCAGCCGCCAGTTCAGAAAACAACTTCCGTTTGAAAAGGCTATGGAAATGCTAGGCTTCAAATTCGAATTCTAGCAGGCGCCCAATTCCTGGCGGAGACATGACAACGGACGGAGCCTCCAAGGCAGGGCGGAAGAAACTCATCCGTCAAATATGTTCAGTTATTCATCCAAAAGTATGTACATTCATTCAATGAGGGGATATCATCCTACTTTAAAACGAGTTCTTGGTGAATTGTGGCAATTTCGTCCATTCAAAACTGATGGGGATTATTTTGCTATAAATGTGGGGAGTAATTTTTTCTAACGTCACAATTCAAGAGGAAAACTGCACTTGCAAATTAAATGAAACAAGTTACTTACTCCATGGCTAACTAAGGTATTGGGGTGTTGTTCTTTTATTGAGTTCTTCAAACCTTTCAAGTGTGGACAACTAAGACATAAGGTAATGTAAATAACTTGCACATGGAACCACTACTTACATTTGAGTATGATTCACAATATTGAAGTGCTTTGGTTTTTGGTGAGTTTTATTGTTAGATGAAACAATATTGACTGTTATAGAATATCTTTTAAAACTAATCATGTATCCAAAATCAATTATAGTCTTCCATATTCAACAAGTGTAATTATATTAGGTAAGAATTTGTGGGGTAGAATTTGGTATTATACATACATACATACATACATACATACATACATACATACATACATACATACATACATACATACATACATACATAATGCAAGGTGCCTCTTTAATTCTTTTTAGGCATCTACTAATAAAAATTGACCCTACCTTTGTGTTTTCAGTCCAACCTTGATTCGATTGATATGGTGTCAAGAATATGTCAAACTAAAATTAAATGTATTTTTATAATTGCTTTTGCTTTGCACTTATTTAAGATGGCTTTTATATGTATATGACATTGGTTGATTTTCAAATTGTCATTTCCATATTGCTATGATGGATTTGCAACACATTCTAAATGCAATTTGAGTATTTAACTTTGATAGCCATTAGAATGACATTGAATATTCATTGAAGAATTTCTTAAGGAATTCTTAAATATTTAAATTCTTTTTAAAAATCCTTTGCATTACAAAGCCATCTCGAAAATTGGGATGAAAGTATACAATTAATACTTGGACCCGCCTTCAAAAAAAAATTTACTCTAAATAAGATTTTTCAAAGTATTCAAAACTCTTCAAAAAAAGTTCATTTTACCAACAATTAGTAAGTTGTTTGTAATAAATGATGGATTATTTTTCACTATTGCACACTAGGAGATTTGCAATTAATGTAGTGAATTACACAAATAAGATAAACAACTAATTAGTCCTCCTAAACCAATATCCAATTCTTCATTAGTATTGATAAACTTTTCTTGCACTAGTTTTTATAGATTGACAAAGTTTTTTTTGTTCCTCAAAGGAGTTGGAAACATTTCTCTTCTTGGTGTGCAATGTATTTTTTGGGATACAAAGATGTATCTAAAGGTACTACTAATTTGGAAAAATTTTACTATTCCTTGGTCGTTAATCCTTAAAGGGAGAGCACTATGTTAGAAAATTAGTTGTGTTTTGCAATAAGTGTGTGTAGGGCCAATGCATTAGTATAGAAAGTTGCTAGATGAGGTCAATTTTTTTGTATATATAGTATGGATTAGAAATTGATTTCCTAAATTTTTTATATGAATTTTTTAAAATAAGACTTTCATGTACAAAAATTTGTGTAGAGTGGGAGTGGATGAAAATTGCATTTGACGATATATAAGTGGCTCCTAATTGAGTGTCTTGCATTCAAATTATTATTTTTTCCCCTTAGTGTAGTGAAATGCCTTGTGGAAGAGATGACACACTTTAGAGTATGTTAATCAGCATTGGCAAACTGAATCAAATTTTTTTTGTATTTGGTAGTGTTTAATTTGTATGTGGCCTAAGTAATTTTATAGTACTGGAAATGGAAAAAGTCCATTAGGCTAAGGTGTGTTGCCCTTATAGGAATTTTACAAGACAATGATGACTTTGCCCTTTGTTTGATTGGCTCCTACCAAAATAGACTACAAATTGCATAGGTTGGTCAAAGACAAAAAGCAATTGGTTACTATAGTTTTAATAGCTAGTGCATCATTTTGGGAACATAGTACTTGTCAATTTTTATGATCAACAATGTGTATATGCTTAATAGCTAGTGTTATAGAAATATGAACTAATGGGATCTTAATAAAGACATTTTTAAAATTTTGATTTATACATGCAATAAAAAAACAAAACTTGCTATTCAATGGGGTTCTACCTTATGTTTTAGCACAATATATATTCCTAATACCTAGGATGTAAGTTACACACTATAAATGTAACTACCAGTGCTTCATTGTAGAAATCATGGTACTGCTACAAACTAGTTATTAAGTTGGAACACTTTCATAGGGCTTGTCTTGCTCATCTTCAACGTTGTGAAAATTTGCATTGTGACATGCGTCACAAGTCTTGTCATGGTTCCCCACTGTCTAAAGTGATGAAAGGAAGAGCTTTGTCTTCTCTATACTCAACATCTACATATTCCTATGATATGTTGTGTTTGACTTCAATGTCATTAACCCCTAAAGGATTGAGGCACATTTCGGGTAGAAAATGTCAAAAACTGCCACTTTTTAGGGTAGTAAGAAAAAACATGAAAAAAAAGTTGTTTTCTCGAAATTCAACTGTACAAATTTGTACTAGACTTCTTCAAGAACATGTGGAAAAAATTTCAAAAACTTTGACCACACGGATTGAAAGGTTATAACATTTGAAGTTAGGTGAAAAAGTTTTTTTCCAACCTTGCTCGATAGGGCCTACAAACTTTAACTCCTTCTAGATTGAGATTCTTACACTAAGCATGGTTATTTTTTTAACATTTGTATAGTGTATCATGTAAGCTACACACCCACCAAATTTCAAAATCATAGAAAGAGTTCTGCACATGTTGCTTGGAGTTACCTGCAAAGTTTAGGGCAACATAACTTTTGATCCGGGCACCTAATCGGGAAAAAAAATAGATTTTCAGGAAGGGGGTACATAGATACACATCATGTCCAAATTTCATGAACATCCAACCAAAAATGACTTCATAGGAACCTACCCGAGATTTCTTGCGTATGTTGAATGGACACTTGGTCCTCTAGGGGTTACGGAAACCTCTTCTCATAACAAGCTTTATTAGTATGATGCATCTATAGATGCATGGACTAAAATTTGTGCCCATAGCTCCTATGAGAGATTTTCACCACATGTGGCAAAAATCCCTTCTAGAATTGGATGGTGGGGAGTATATGGAACCTCTACTCTAGATGTCCTTCCAAGTAATGAACTCCAATAATGTTTTTTAGATAAATTTCTTATTAAATGACTAAGTGAAAAAGGAAGCGGTACCCCTAAATCCCCTAAAAATGGGTCTTAAAATCCCCAAATGGCCTTAAGACCTATTTCAAGAGGTTAGAGCAACTTCCTAGGCCTAATTCTACCCAAAATTGACAATTAAGGCACCAAATGGGTTATATTAGGGTCTTGAAAATTAATTCCAATACAAGAAGACCACCAAAATCCTAACTCAATCCAAGCATTGTGACACCACACACCTCTCTAAGTCCCAAGATCTAATCCTATAACATTCACACCTTCATTGTAGGCAACTTCAACTTTTCTTCTCTTATTTCATCATCCAAACATTCAAACCCTAATTTTAACTCAAATTGGCATCACTTCTGCACTTGCCCTAAACCTCCCAAAAACAAATACACATGCACTTGCAATTCATCCTAAGTCCCAAGGCACATTACTGTGACCTACTTTCACCTTTAAATCATCATTAGGGCACTAAAAGGGATCCTAAAAGAGATGTAACCAAGAATTTCAGCACCCTCAATTACACTACAGTACCTCTATCCACATGCTACTTGCAATATCAACACATGGATTCCAAGTCACCACACCTTGATTCACAACCAAGGTTCATCATTCACACAACATTACTTCTAAGGCATGGAAAAACAAGACTTGAACTTGGAACAATTTTGTTAGTGATTGACTCACTTTTTCTATAATTTATATCATTTAAAAATTTGAAATAACACATACACTTTACTTAAATGTGTTTGTTTTCAAGAAGAACCTTGCTTTTTCTATGGCAGAAGACCACCTTTTACTAGAATGGGTGGTTCATCTTTGTCCTTGCTTGGAATTTGGCAAGCCTTAGCTTTTTGGAAATTTAACTTTGAGGCACACTACACCTACAAAATTCAGCTCCATCGACCTTGATGATCTTCCACAATTGCCCACCAAAGTTGAAAGTCTCAATTGCATCAATAGCAAACCTCTTCATAAAATTGGTTGCCTCAACCATGTCCTTGCTTTGAATTGGGCAAGCCATAACTTTTTAGAAAGCTAAATTTAAGGTGCATTATCCCTCCAAAATTAAGCTCCATCAAATTCTCTATACTCCTGCAATTGCCCGTTAAAGTTGGCAATCCTATCTCACTCAAAAATCTCCTTTCATTCTCAAGCACTTTTCCCATCTAACTTAGAATACTTCCATTTTTCACCCATTTTTTCCCTCACATGGTGAAAATCTATTTGACAAATCATTTTCATCTTCTGTAGATAAAACTTGGATCAATAATTAAATAAACCCAAATTATAGTTTAAGTTTGTTCCGGGAGACTTAGTCAAATAAGATTGCTTCACAATTTTGTAATAGCCATTGCAACAAAAAAATAAGAGAAAATATTCCTTAAATTCACATACATATGATTTTCTCACACGGTAATGCTAATGACAAAATTTTGTGCTCTCCATTCTTAATGGCCATGTACAAGGGTTTAGTTTAATTTCCCAAAATAATAATTGTTCTTTATTTTTATTCTTTATACTTTCTCTTAATCCCCTTGAATCTTCTACTTCTAAATTGGAACTCTGCAACTTCTCCCATCAATTGAGATGCTCCAACTTGCGAATGGGTCTTTAACTGGTACAACTTGGTATGGCTCTTAAGCTTTCGATTTGGACTCCATTTTATCAATTTGATCTTTGTCTTCTATTAGTGGAACCATAGTCTTTTGCTACACCAACTTGGCATGATTGTTTCTTAATCTAGTTTCTTAATTAACTTCCTTACATACTGCAAATTCTTACTCCTATTTGGTAGACAACATACACAACTTGCAAGTTTCACTAATCCAATTAGGCTACACTGACTTAATGCAATTAAATTGACTAACTCACAATTAGAATTCAATCCTAGACCAAAAGATAATCAAAACTATAACTTCTCTCATTTTTATATTTTCATTGAGACTTAGATTTCTCAATTACTTATCACTACAACATATTTGGTACTCTAACCAACTTCACTATTTGACTAGCTAGGACTTGCACTAGACTTTCACTCAATAGTGGGTGAAGGAAAATGATAGGAAAACACAAGTCTAATAGGAAACACCCAGGTGGTTACCAACTTGGAAGTGATAACAGGCTAACCACCAACAGCCACCTAATTGGAACCAAAACCCAAACTAACTACAACAACTCCTCCTTCAATTCCAACTTGGCTTAACTCTTGTCCTAATCATCAACTAAGACTAGCACCCTTACAAATGACCTTAATTCATAAAAAACCGAATTGGGATTACACACCAACTTGCTTTAGGGCTCCTACTTGGCATATAACCTTACTATTACAACAAAATTTGCCCCTCGAACTATGCTCCCAGGCTGACTTGAATAGAACATCACCCAAATTGAAATACTAACAACAAAACCTCAACTTGGATGGAGAACTTGATTGTTCCAATTAAGAAACCAATCATTATACTAAATTAGCTCAACCCCCATTCATTCATCCATCACATCCAAAACACTCAAAACTGGAATCAACTAGTGCATCAAAACAACCAATTTAGACTCAAAATCCACAAACATCTTGCCAAAAACAATAAAAGACCCCCCCAATTAGGCCAAAAATTACAAAAGAAAAATCCTAATAAGTTATTTACATCTTCCCTTTAATACATTTTTCTACTTCTTCTAACCTTTATGCTTCATTTTTCACCACATATCTCCACATGGTCTCCAAAACACATCAAGTACACAAAGGTTGAGAGAGAGGGCTTCAAACCCTAATTTTTCATACACCCAATTCACTAATGAACTAATTTTGCTTAACTAGTTTCATCTTACCTTAATTTATTGTTAATTCTCAAAATTAGTGTGAAGCATGTCAAATTAAATTATTGCAAAATACTCTAAATTACTGAAAACTCTTATTTTAGTGTTTTCTTCACTATACTAATGTTTTAGTCATAGTTTTAATTTACTAATTTTTTTTTAATTTATTATTTTTGTATTTTCAATTTACTTCTAGTTCCATTCATACTCCTAGTTTGTTTTGTTTTTTTTAAAATTTATTTTATATATTTTATATTTTATATTTTTTGGTTTCCAATTTGATTCTAGTTTTATTTTTTATTTGTAGTGTTTTGTTTCCATTTTTTTTGGTATTTTTTATTTTCATTTTGTCATCATTTTCTCATTAGACTATTTTGGTTACTCTAGCAAATCTTGGTTAACATCTTTTTAGTTTTAAATCCTTATTTTTTCTCTACAATTTCCCTAATTTTCTTCTAATTGCATTTTCTAGCTTCTCGCCCTAACCTCCCAAAGTTCCCATTGCTATCAAGTAGAAAACTCCCTAATTGAAGGTTGTGACTTAATCTAGAGTACTAATACTTTTGGATTTGCAAATTCAAGCCTAATGTTTATATTTTTGTATTTTTAAATGGTGAACCAATATAGTGGTTTACACCTCCCAAGAGGAAGAAAGTTTAGTTGTCCTACTTAGCTAGCTCTTTTACATTACAACTTCGTCTTCTTTAGTTGCCCATCGAAATTTAATTGACCCATTCACCGCCTTCATCAAGTGACCATGTTTTGGCAGCCAAAGCCAATAGATAGCTACTCCAACATGTATTATGAAGATGTACAAGGAAAACTCAACAATGGAAAACAATTTTCCATTTTTTTCAACCAAGTCCACTCATTTGCCCTAGGAACAACTATTGAATTTGATGCTCATGAGTACTTTTGGACCATAGTTCATTATACAGTCTAAAGCGGCAAGAATATTGACATTGTCTTGGCTTCTTTTCTTTGGATGTATATCTCTAGTATCCTCACTACCAAACCATACTCTTGTCGCTTCTTTTGCCTTATTTCTTGTATAAGTTAACATGAATAACATGTGTGCAATCCCAATGTTGCCAAGTAATACAAAGAGAACTCCTAGATGTACTCTTTTGTTTGCTATATGTATCTCTTTTCCTTCATTGCCAACTTGGCAAGAATGCAGTTGTTGTTCATGTCTTCTTTTAGTAGCTGTACCAACATGAGTTGCACCTTGTATACCTTGAGCTTTGGCTAGATCCCAACTATAGAATGCTCTAGCTTGTTCTAAAGGATTCTTTCATTCAATGACTGAACAATGCTCAAGTTGCCTAGTCTAAAGGGTATGCAATTATCATTAAGGATATTTGAGGTGCTTGATGTTGTTAGCCTTGTTGTGCAAGATGATTTGGTACGAGGTCCATGCTTTCAAAGGGAAACAAGTGTGACATAGTCAATTCACTACTAGAAAATGATGTTCAAATCAACAAAAAAGATGGCAATTTTTTTTGGTGAAGTGGGTATTGTATCCATCGTTTTTACAATTTTTTTGTTGATTTTACACAAGTTAACAAAATAGTCAAATTTTTTTGACTAGGATTGTACAATGTCCAAATCAACAAAAAAATTCAACAAAAATTCAACACTTTTTGTTCATTTTTACTTACAAGAGTTTAAAATAAGTTTTTGTCATTTGGACAATGTTTAAATGTTTAATTAACCATGGTTGGAAATCTAGGTGCAAAGATTTTTTTTTTAAAAGTGAATCATTCCAAAGTGGGTGTTTTTAAAACTCAATAGACTTTGGTGTCCATTTTGGCATGGGAGAATAACATTTTTCAAAAAATTTCAATCCAAGAAAAATTGGGAAATTAAGATAACTTTCATCTCCAAAAATCCCTTTGAAATTAGGAGTTTCATCAAAAGTTATGGGCAAAATTCAAAGAAAGATTGGAATGAATTTTGTTTTTGACATTCTTAAACACCGTCTCTGAATTTTTGCCTATAACTTTGAATGGAGACTCCAAATATCAAACGCATAATGGAGATGAAATTTAGCTAGATTTCCCAACTTTTCTTAGTTTGAAGTTTTTTGAAAAAAATTATTCTTCTATGCCAAAATGGCCACCAAATTCTGTTGACTCTACCAAGCAAATAAAAAACAATTTCAAAAACTATACACATACAAAACCACTTTTGTTATTTACAAGGAACTCTATGCATGGTACAATGGTATAGAACCTAGGACCTCAACCATGAAGTCCTAGATTCAAGTCCCTTTGGATACTCACCTACATGGTGGTTTGCCTAGGTGGACCACAATTATGTTAATGTGGCACTTACTATGTGTCAGATTTCCATTGGCCAAATTTCCTTTAAAGAATATTATTATTATTTTTTGTACATGACCAAATTAAAAAAATATCAACAATTTTTTGTTAGACACTATCCAAGTCAACACATCCAAATTAACAAAGAATTAACCAAAAAATTAATACTTTTTTGCAAATTTTTTGTTGATTTGGATACAAATTTTCTAGTAGTGATTGCCTCCTCTACAACCTTTATAATAAAGGTCATTTCTAGTATACTTAGTACACTTTAGCTAAATGCTTGTGAATTAGAGAGACAAAAAGTCTTTGACATGCATTGTATGTGAAGGAACTCCTACCCTTGTTGACAATCTCGTTATTTAGTAAATTTTAATTTATCTTACTTTCCAAAGCTTGCATTCTTCTTTGTCTCTATTTTTTTCATTATACCATAGATTTCAAGAGACATTCAAATAGTAATTCTATTGAAATTAAATGTGATGATCGAATCATAGCTTTCTAATCTAATGTGATCATGGGGCTATATAATTCTCTAAATCATTGGATACGGAAAGTTTGGTCAAGCTACGAAGGGAGAATCCATGTGGCCTTTAGGTAGATGACATCAAAGGAAGACTTATTTATAGACTTCACTCATATACAAACACTCAACTAACATTGTCATGTTTTTGAGCTCCATGATGGTGACATTCAAGTGCACAAAGCTTTAGAAACTACAATAACTATAGATGCATGGCTTGAGGCAATCATTTAGATGAGGTTTTATCTCTTCTAATTCTTTCATTTGAACTAATATTTAGATATAAACACTTGAAAATTGAGCATGAGGGATACTTATTTAGTTTGGTTTGAGTTTAAATTTTGAATCTAGTGATTTCAAAAATATAAAGTGCATATATGTCACAAAAGAATGATGATGTACACAATGACGCTATCCAATTTGCTATTGCATCACATAATAGCTCCTACACTTTGATTCAACCAAAACTTTACTACATCAAATTGAGTAGAACAATATTTACAATCCCTTCTACTTACAAAAGTTGATTGCCTTGCAACCAAAATGCTTTTAAAAATGATTGGAAGAGTTGTGCATTTTATAGAGAGGCAATCATCCAAAATTCACTTAATTCCTTGCCAATTGCACTTGTTGCTCATTTTATAGAGAGGCAATCATCCAAAAACTCACTTACTTCCCTTGCCAATCCCACTTGTTGCTCATTTTGTAGAGAGACAACATTGTGCATGGCACCTCTTAAAAAATTTTAAACTAGCACAACAATTCCAACACTAGTCTACAACCAACAACTATTATTTACTAGGGAGAAATCTCACTGGGGTTAGAGTCCATTATGCACAGTACTTTGACACTTCACTTCCTAAAAATCAGTCCTTTATTTTCCTTCCATCAAACCATGACTAGATATACAAGAAGTCCAAACCACAAGATCCCTTTCATTCTTTGGAATTGATTTCTATGGCCAATGATGCCTCTTCTTCCCAAGTGATGGGCAATTTAAACACAAAATTCACTCGATCTCTACCACTTCTAGTGACACGGTGTACAAGAGCAAGAATCTAAACTTTTGTAAGAAGATATAAAAAATGATCTACATATGCCATTGAGCTTGAAAGTGGACTTGAATTGAGTAGAGATTGGTGGAGGGATAAAACCACTAATGTATTTGTCTTCACAATGCACTACTCCACTCAAAAGAAAGAAAAGTGCCTCAATCCTCCTTTACAAACAATTGCCTTTGTATGTGAATAGGGTAATTGTAATTGTATACCACTCGGCATCCTTAACTTGTTACTCCTACAATTGCTATACAATGCTAAATTAGAGTGACTTCCTTAGAGCATCCTCAATGGAACCGATATATTGCCCTTCCAAATAAAAATCTAAGTTTTCATCAGTTTGTAATTAGAACTTGAAATTTCTTGTCACTGGAAACACATCCAAAGGTACTTTGAATAAGTACAAGAAAGCTCAAATGTAGAAATTAATTTGAAAATGAAAATGAATAGCTTAAAAAACAAGTAAAAAGACAAAAATATACAGGCCTTGGCAAATCATGCTTACCAAATCAAAATCATGCCAATTGCATGACATTTTGAAGTAGTTTGGGGCCTAAAAATCCAACATTATTTTTGCCTTCTCTTTGATGCAAATTTAAAAATAAATAAAGATAAAAACCATGTTTCATAATCACATTCAAATTTTTGTTTTAAACCCAACAATCAATTAATCACTTAAAGGTAAATATCACCTTAAATCCTTTTTTTTTGAGATATGATTTTTCTATCATATTTTTTAGAATTATATGCCCTTAGTGTAAAGGTGTGAAATACTTATCATTTGTGGGACGGTATTTGATAAAAAAAATCCAATTTTTTCAAGGAAATATTTGATAATATATTCTCCTTTTTCAATAGTTGGAGTACAAAATTGCTACAAATTTTAAGGACGATAATGCTTTTTTTGGATGAATGTACATATTTGCGGATGAATAGTCTAGATTTCATTTATAGTTTGCATGTTTCATCATGTATTTTGATGTAAACAAATTCATTATTCTAGCAAAGATTGTTTTTTGCATTACCCAAATTAAATAAAAACAAAACAATCCCTAGGGTGTAAACATGAATATGCTTAATTGAATAGTTGTAGGTAAAATACATCAAGGTAAGGACCTATAAGAGTGTTGTTATATCTATTGTGCATAGTTTTTATTATTAGACAAATGAAATAAAATCATAATCTAATTGACAAAGGAAAGAAGATTTCAATACATTAAAAAATGCAACATTTTGACACCCAATACAAAATACAAAAGTTATGAGGGATCAAAATTTTTTGGGTAAGGGAGGCAATCCATTCTTAATCACCACCTCATTCTAGTATTATAGGTTGGAGTAATTTCAATGGGGAGGTAACCCCTAAACGTCCAGGTTCATTTCCAAAATTGACAATTTGAGAAAAATCATTATAAAGTGCTATTTGAAAGCATATTTTGAAATTGATATACAAATAAAAGTTGCAAATTTTGATTTGTAGATTCCATCTGTATGGTTAGATTTACCAATGCTATCACTAGTCTTTTTTTATAAAATTTGAAAGAGAAATTCCAAAATTCCTTCAAAATTTGATTACAAGCAAAATATTATCATTTTTTGAGTAAAGTTTGTTATAATGGATTTGAAATGAGGTTTTCTTCACATGGTGATTTTTTGAAATTTTTGTGTTCTTTCAAATCTATGACTTCATTTTGACAAATCCAATTTTGAATTGAAGTCAATGCAGTTTGACCACTTGACATGCTTGCACATTTGTAATTTTAGAAAAATATGTACTCTAGAAACACCAAATCCAACCCTTAGATAGGAGAACAACTTGATAGAGTATCTCCACAAATTATAATAACTTTCATCCAAGCAATTAAGAGGATGAAACTCTAGTTTCAATTTGTTCATTGTCCAAAAAATGGACGTCAGAGCGCTCAAGGATTAATGCTGTAACATTTCCCGGCCCAGCTATGGCCCATTATGATTGGTTGCAAGACTCTCAATATTGCAACTAGCCCTTTGTCAAAAATAGGAAGGTCTATATGACCAACATGGATGGAATAGAATCTTCAGCTGAAAAATTCATAGTAATTTTGTTTAGAGAAATAGAAATCTGAAAAATTATGGAAACTTTATGAACTCTATTTCTGCACCTGGGAAAATTTCCTCACTGTTTGAAACCACCCCTTGCAGATACGTGGATTTGGTTAAGTGGTCAGAAATGGGTTGCCTCCCTTAGATGTTATAGAACCGTTTCTTCAACAATAGATACATATTGATGAAGGAGATGTACTTATTAAAAACATTTGTTAAAGAGGCGTTTAGACACCTGGCTGGCATATTAGGTTTGACCGTAGGGTACCTGACCTGCAGTACTGTAAGAATAGAATCTCAATATGAACGGTCTGGAATGCCCTATGACCGTCATGAAATGCGTGCCCAGTCAATGCTACACACGTACCTGCACATTGGAATAACTGAGTCACGGTCATAGAACCCTTAAAGACACGGTGAACGGAACGACGAAGCCCGCGGTCACAGAACCCTTGTCCCCGTTCCTGTAGCTTGCTCTCTCCATGCTTCACTGCACCCCACGCGGGTGAGGTCCGTCGTTTGGGGCGTTCGATCGATTTCATTCCTCGATTTGGACCTTCTGGTGCAATTGGATGAGGTATGTGATTCATACGACTTGAAATCGGTGTTGGGTTCCCTGTTTCTGGTACAAATTTGCGCTCTCTGGCAGTGAATTTCGTGGTGTGCTGCGCTTGCAGCTTCGCTCTGCGTGCAATTTGGATTCGTAGAGTTTCTTATGCAATCTTTGGCAAGGTCGCCATACTCACTTGAGCTGAAATATTAGTGTCCGCTGAGAATTCACATGCTTGGACTGTTTGCAATACTGTTAGTTTCTCCTCGGGAATGTGTGTAGGGTATCTGAAATTGACGGTCTCTTGAGAGCGGAGTTTTTGTTGCTGCTCTCAAAGATTTTGCGTTTCTTAATCGCGAAATTGTACGATTTTACCTGTAGGATATGGACTAGGAGTGTATCTTTGTCAAACGAATTTTCGCTGAATCTTTCTCAGAATTGGCTAAGGGGTCTTTTTAGGTTTTGTTAGTCTTGTGGAGTCCCAGAGATTTTGGAGTCTCGCAGCTGAGATAGTAGTGGGCGAACATCTTTTGACTATTTTTGCCAGTGGTGTTTTCCTCCAGAATGCTAGTAGGGTATCTGAAATTGATGGTTTCTTGAGAGAGGAGTTCTTGTTCCTGCTCTCAAAGATTTCGCGTTTCTTAATTGTGAAATTGTAAAATGTTACCTTTAGAATATGGATTAGGAGCGTATCGTGGGCTAACGAATTTTTGGCTGATCCTTTTTCAGAATTGACTTTGATGTTTTTTTAGGGTTTTGTAAGTCTTTGGGAGTCTTGGAGCTGATAGAATAGTGGCCGCTGAGAATTCACATGCTTTGACTATGTCCGCCACTGGTGGTTTCCACCTGAGTGCGAGTATAGGGTATCTGAAATTGACGTTTTCTTGAAAGCCGGTCCCTTGTTGCTGCTCTCAAACATCTGTCGCTTGATTATTGTGAAATTGTAAAATGTTAGGTTCAGACTATGGATTAGGATCGTATCTCTCGAGTTTTGGCTGGAGCTTTCGCAGAATCGGCTTTCTCAGAATTGGCTTAGGCGTCTTTTTTAGGTTTTGTTAGTCTTGTAGAGTCTAAGTGATTCTGGAGTCTTGGAGCTGAAATAATAGAGGACCACATCGATCTATTTGCTTTCACTTTTCCACAAGTGTTGCTGCTCTTCCAGAATGCGAGTAGGGTATCTGCAATTGACGTTTACTTGAGAGCCTTTTCTTGTTGCGTTTTTAGAATTGTGGGAATTATAGAGTTTGCAAAATATCAGGTTTAGGTTATGGATTCGGAGCATATCTCTCAATCGAATTTTTGGTGGATCTTTAGAATATGCTTAGGCGTTCCTTGTAGGTTTTTGTTACTCATTTGGAGTCTCGGAGACTATTCTTCTCATTTCTTGAGGCCGTTGCTTAGTTCTGCAGTTGATTTTGAAGTTTGCAGAGTCCAAGAAAGTCGATGCTCCTCCAGAATGCGTGTAGTACATGTGAAATTGGTGTTTTTCTTAAGAGACTTGACTTCGTTGCTATTCCCCAAACGGTCTATCGTCTCGCATCTTTAAATTTTAGAGTTTATTATATTTTACGTTTAGCTTATGGATGAACTCCCCAAACGATTTTTTGCTGGATCTTTCTCAGAATAAGCTTAGCGTTGCTCTTTTAGATTTTGATGATCTTTTGGAGTCTCAGAGATTATTGCTCTTTTCCTTCCTTAATTCTGCAGCAACTTGTGTGGACTTTGTACTTTGCAGAGGGCCATATCTCGTGTGTGGTGATGACCTTTGATTTATTTTCTAAGATGATTTGCATATGTTTTGTTTCAGGATCTTGGCAAGCCAAGTTATGAGGCACGATGGATTCAAAGCATTCCTGCTTCAAGCTGAGGGTAGGAATGAGAAAATAGGTGAGCGAGAGCATTGTTATATACTATGTCCATACTAAGGGTACACCAGCATGCAAAGTGACGATTTGTTATACTTTGACCTATTATTATCCCAGGGTTAGTTAGTGAGAGTTGTGAGAATTCTAGCAATCAGAAAGAATTTGTTGCGATAGATTCGGAGTGAACTGCACGTCTTGATATAGAATAATCTCCACCCATGGAAACCGCAGTGGCGGGGCGGGTTTCTCGTGTTAGGCCGCCTCGCCCAGCGTCTGTATCTGTCACCGACGACTTCTCTTTCAGCCAGCAAAGTGTGAGCCAAAGCTCCAGCAGTGGGTGGTTGGCAGCTTCTCTGATTGAATCCAATGTTTGGAGTTCGCCGCCGTCGCCTTTGATGGACCTTAACATGCCTGTTCCTCGCTCTCGCTCCATCCAGGTTTGTTCTAAACTTTTTATCTAAAAATATAATATAACATGACAAAGTGAAGGTGACAGTCTTTCTGTTGGTTCCTTGGGATTCAGGCTTCTTCCAAAATTTTGATTAATAGAAGTGAGCTTTGGTGAACATTTTGCAATCTTGGATATTGGTTAGTCAAAGGACTGTGGTGAACATCTTCCAGGGCCGTATACCGTTTCGTGTTATTCAAATGGATATAAAACTGCCGTGAGGTAGAGGATACTATGTGCGTCGCTTTTAGCATTATAACTAATTTGTAGGAGTGATTTTGGGGAGATACAAGGGCTGTGGAGAGATATATGGGTTCAAGAGCCACATCTTTTGAGAGGGAATTTTTTATATCTGTGTACGAATTTCTTATGCAAGTTGAAACTGGGAGGTTTTAAACCACTGTTAGTGACAGTGGGCAACCGCATTGAAGGATCAGTGGCCGTAGACAATTAGCCAAGTTATGCTTACTCCGCTTGGTAATTAGTCCAACAAAAGAGTACGAATATAAGAGTTGCTGTTGGTAAGAGGGATCCGTATAGGAGATGGGATTAAGTTCCTTACGGTTCTAGTATCCTCTACCTTATATTCAGATGCAATAGATGTATACTGAGGATGGTGGTGTTCTGTAGGTTCCACATGTGCGGCAGCTTTGCAACTGGGACTGTGGATTGGCATGTGTGTTGATGGTGTTGAAAATGTTGGGTATTGAGGGCTGCGATCTCAAATATTTAAGCCAACTTTGCCAAACCAAAAGGTACGACTTCCTTATGTCGTGTTGCTATCTAATAGAATATGTGAGGGGCGCGAGAACAAAGCTGATGAGCGGGGATTGACTCAAGCCAAGTATTTAAGGTTCATATCTGTAATTTTGAAGGATTTCGGGTTACCTGAGAATTCAGTTCTGTAAGTTAGATGTGCAATTGGTCTACTTATCCCCAGGAAACCTTCTGTGTATGCCTGTGAGTACAAATTGACCAACTATTTCTTCTGGCAATGGGTACAGCATATGGACAGTGGACTTGGCTCATTTATTGCGGCATTTCAAGGTTGACGTGGCGTTTCTTACTGTTACAATTGGAGCCAACCCAAATTTTGCAATTGAAACCTTTTATAAGGTTAGTTGCTTCACTTCCCTAAGCACTTCCACTTTCCCGTGGTTGTGTTGTTTAGCGAAGAATAATAATGTTGCCCCCTTTAGTACTAGCCGTTCTGTTTGCAACATATGTTTGTTGATTGATACCCATTGCAATTCTTGTCCTTCCTTTTCTTTCCTCCCATCTAACGTTTTTCTCTTTTTCCACCAAGAGTTCTTAGAGCTACAATGTGGTGTTTTTATCCTAATTTGTATGCAATGTGATCCATTTATTGATGGATGTACCATGTATCTGCGGGTTTAGGAAAACATGGAAGAAGATGGGGAACGTGTGAATATGCTTTTTGAGAAAGCCCCTCAAGTTGGCATTCGTGTACAGGTATACTTTCCTGTTTTCCCATCATGGTACTTCTAATTCTTCAATATTTTCTAAGTATATTCTAACCCCTAAGTGCTCATTTCACAAATAGAAAGTCTTCTTTGGAACCTAATAGTTGATTATCGTAATTTTTCTATTCCCTCTCTATTGATGACTTGTTGGACAGTAACAATAGTGTAGGGTATGATTTTTTCTTGCTATTGGCACAGAAAATTCATACATGATTTATGTCCATAGATTTGGAACTAGCACGTTTGGTCGTTTGGTCACTTAATTGGTAATTCTCATTTTATTATTATACCTCTTTCTGTCACAGTGGAGATCGATTACTGGTGAAGAACTGTCGTTGCTGATATTGTCTGGTGGATTTTTAGCCATTGCTTTGGTTGACAAGCGCAAGCTTAGGTACTTTCCATGAGCATACTCATTCTTGGAGAAGGCTTTATTCATGTTCATTTTCACACGAAGCATTAGTTGCACACTTTTCCTTGGATATTGAAATCTCAGCATCGATCATACTCTTGATTGTTGGATTGGAGAGGTATGGAACTCGGTTTTTTCAAGACACTGGGATTTATTTATGTACTTGTTTTGGTCTGGTGTCTGTGCAGTCATCCATGGTTGGACGAGCTTTGTCTTGCAGACTGTTGTGGTCTTAATACAGGCTACACTGGTAAGACACTCTTGAGGTAGTTTGCAATGGTTTTATTTCAATTTTGGGAACTCATTTCCGTGGGTTGATAAGTAGAATACAAATGTTATCTAAAAAATGTGAATTGTAAGAGATTGGATCAACTTCTAGGTTCTATTACTGTCTAAGATGCTTCCTTCAGATACATCGTAGGTGCAATCATCTCATGGTTCAAGGGTAGTCTAGGGTTGTGAGGGAGACCCTACTACTTCAAACTTCAACAATTCGTAATTTATTCATACAATGTCCAAATAATACATGCTTTAGCGCATTGAAATATTCGTGAAATTGGGGACGAGGTAATGGAAATTTCTCAAAACAGCTGGAATCCATGGGATCGAGTTCCCTACCTTAACACATAACTTCTTTTGGTGCTTGTGCTGACCTTAAGATGTGACTGCTGTAGGCCATTATGTTGTTATATGCGGATATGACATGGACGCAGATGAATTTGAAATCCGTGACCCAGCTAGCAGCAGGTAATGTCCTACTCTCAACAGGGATTTTTCTCAGTTCACCTTATTATGAGAACAGTTTATTGAAACTGTATTTTTGGTGTAATAATAGTTTCTCATTGGACTTCCGGACTTTTGCAGTACAAGTGGGAGGATTTCATTGGATGCACTTGATGAAGCACGCAAATCCTTTGGTACAGATGAGGATTTACTTTTGGTATGCATCTGACCTTTCACCTCATGCATGTTGTTCAGAATGTTCTGAAATAAGAACTACCGTATATTGCTTTTCAGAGAAGCAATTTATTGTTATTAGGACTGAGTTTTCTTTACTTTGGCCAGGCATGTAACATTATCGTTCACATCGTCAACTTTTGATATCTGAGTGGTGTCTTTCCGTTTTTCGATGCAGATATATCTGAACAAGTTTGAGCGAGACACTCCTGCAATTGGGAGGCTTTCCTTAAATTGTGCTGAGAAAGTGTTGTAGCATTTGTGAGGCTCCGGGCTTGCAATGTCTGATGTTGTAGCGACTTGCAATTTAACAGGAATAAGCCTATTCTAGTGACATATATGTATTTGTTTTCTCGGTGGTAGACTTGGTTTTCAAGCATCTCACACTTCTTTTAGCTAGTTTGTTCAAATGTGAAACTGTCAAAATAAGGTGTCTTGTATTTATTGTTGCGTTTGAAAAATCTTGCTGTCTTATATTTGATGTGATCTTTGTTTCCACAATAAAATTTACAAGGATATGATACTCAAATCTGCTTTGTGACACATGATGCATTATAAATCGCGGCTTGTATTACTGAGCATTCTTTCTTTCTTTTTTTTAACCCTTTTTGGATTATGAATGACTTCAATCATGTCCCTTTTATACAGTACAAGTACAATGATTTGTAATTTCATTTATCCAAGTTTCTTAAGATTCTTCTTGTGGCAATGCCCAAACATTTGTTCAACATAGATTTTCAATGTTCCTATTCTATAGAATTAATTTTTTTGATTTTTGTGTTGTGAAAACCAATCATTTCTAACTTCTTATGTTGCATAAAATTTTCAAATTTTTTTCATTAGTTTTCATGGCCACAAATCCTTAAAAGTCGGAATTAGGTCTCTCTCTTTCTTCCATGTTGATGCTACTTGATCTTAGCAGCCAGTCGCATGTGCCAAATCCAAAACAAAACCCTAAACCCAAACAATCCTTTTTTTAAGAAAACTAAAAGAAAATTAGAAAAAACTGAAAAACTTCCACCTTATCATGGAGCCCCCGCCATGTCATCTGGTCCGGGCCATACGAAGTGCCCGGCCAACGCGTGCCACGGCAGCCAAGGTCATCTGAACTGTAACCCCGTCCCGGTCCCATCTGGCGTGTGCCAGTAGTTAAGATTCCTGCTATTCTCCAGACATTGGCAACATTTGCAAGTGTTGGGTTTTCAAGCTCACAGGAATCTAGGGTTCACTCCCAGCGCAGGTAGTAGTAATTTGTTGCAATCGCCATGGAATTTCGTTTACTGCATCATTAGAACTCACTCTCAACTTCGTATTTGAAAGCAATTCTTCTTGTTTAGAGTTCGTGCGGAGATTTATGCAAAACTCTGTGAGGCCGGAGGATTCTCGTGTCCACTTGTGAAGTGCGTTTTTCTCTTGCATTGCGTGGTTGTTCGCCTACTTTCTCTGAATTGGCATTTTTTCAGCGATTTCAGATGTTTACTGCCATTGGATTTCTTCTTGCAACTACTATTTCCATTGAATTTGAAACTCGAGCTTCGTTAATCTTGGCTAGTGTTTTCAAGCTCTCAGGAATCTAGGGTTTAGTCTTTCGCTCCTGAACAGCTGAGGCAATTTGTTGTGATCGCCATGGAATTTGGATTGTTGCATCATATGAGCTTAGTATAAGCGACGTAGCTAAAAGCAATTCTTGATGTTTTGAGTTTGTGCGGAGATTGTGCAGTACTCTGTTAGGCCGGAGGATTCCTGTGACCTTTTTTCGAAGTATGGGTTTCTCTTGCATTGCGCGGGGTTTCCACTTTCTTTCTCTGAATTAACAGGTTTTTAGCGATCCAAAATATCTACTGCCACTGGATTTCTACTTTGAGCTACTGATTTGAACTTGAAACCCGAGTTGGTGGTTTTATAATTTTTAAGGGTATTTCGTTTTTTCCCTGTCTGAATTGACAGATTTCTTTTCCTGCACTTTTCAAAAGTTTTGTGACAAAAGATTTCTATTTCCATTGAGTTGCTATTGTGCCCTGATTTGAATTTGAACCCTGAGTTTAGTTGAAGTGTGCGTTTACTTCTTGTGTTTCAAGGTCCTTCGTTCTTTCTCTTTTGAATTTCCAGCACTTTTTGAACTGCTATTGAAATTGGTTGAATATTTTGTCAGCTTCTTCGGAATTCAAACGTTGTGCCAGTCAATATTTTTCTTCTTGGAATCTTTGGGGTTTAGGTGGTTCGGAAATCTTCGCTATCTTAGCGGATGTGCCGATTTTCCGGGATTTCTGCTACACTTCTAAAAGTTTGAAAACATTCCTAAAAGACTTGTGAGTTGAATTCAGGAGTGTTCACAATGTATGCTTGTATCGATTGGAATTTGGTGCCTATGGTTTGATATTCACTGGGACTGATGGTTGAATGTGCAGAGTGGGAATTTAGTTTTTGAAGGGGAGAAGATCCGGAGCTGTGAATGGCATTCACATTCGCGGCGTATGCCATTCCGGGCGCTGTTTCTACCCCTCGCCTCGTCGATCCCCAGACCCAGGTACCGTCAACCTGTATAAATTTAACCTTCATTGGTTTACATCTAAAGAACAAACGATGAACGTGAAGAACAAACATTAAATCTAGTTGCAAGACCATCCTTTTGGAAGGAATTTTGTGAAGCTTATGTGAAGCTATAAAATGATGGGGAAACTAGTGTAGAAGGTGGTGAAAGAGTCAAATGTCTAGAAAAGAATGGAGGAGAATTTATAGGAGTTAGAAAGGTATCTTTATTGGCAATAAACATTCTCTTAAACCATGGATGGTACTTTGTTAAGAAGGTTATGAGCCTGCAGGATTAATGAGCGATGAAATCATGATTTTCTCTTTCAGCAATATGAAGGACAAAATCATGAAGAGGGGAGTGTTAGTACAAAGAAGGTTTTGAACCCTTATACACTTTATGCGTTGTTGTGTATTTAGAAACGTCTTCAGCGTATTTTATAGAGGGAAGTAGAATTTTTAGTAAGGATACTGAATTATTGATACACAAGGGGTAACGCTAATCCAGGGTGCACCATCATCGAGTCGGCTGAGCTATGGTGCAAATGCCGTGAAGTTTCATGATGCGAAGCCTGTCTTCTCTCTCATGTGTGCATCTGCTTCCACTGGGAAGGAGCCCTCAAGGCAAGGCCGCCAGCCAAAGAGCACTGCTTCAAGCATCATCACGAATGCAGTGTATGTTCGCCTCTCAAAAATTTTGCACGAGATTCCTGCTATTCATTTTCTCACACTTTTGATTAGCCTAACGTTACTGCTTTCCTATTGAGGCTGTTGACCAGTAGAGAACCCACCTACTAGAGGTATTCTAAAAAACCTATCTGCGTTCCAATCGGCGAGGTTTATGGTAATTTTTTCTTAAATGGTATTACAGTGAGCAGGTTTTGACGCAACTAGGTATTCTAGAATACTTCTGGTATTTTCTTACTATTGTGAGGTTAGTGGAATGAATTCATCATTTATAGGTGTTTGTTTGCAAAGCAACAGGAAGAAGAAAACCGAGGAGAAGCAGGTGTTGGATGGTGCTGCCTTAGAAGAAACTAAGCCAAACGCCCAGGCTGTTTCCAACGGCAAACCCAAAGTGGCTGTGCACTTATTTGAGTATGAAGAGGGTCCCTGGCCGTGCTCTGTCTCTATTCTTCCACATCTTCATGATGTGGCAGAGTCGTTGGCCGATCATGTTGCTCGAATCTCTGCAGAATCTATCAAGGCAGGCGGGTCTTTCACGATTGTGCTTTCAGGAGGCTCCCTTGTGAAGGTTAGATTTCCTTTACAACCATCACAAAATTCACTAGTCACTGATTTTCAATTGTTTCAGTATTAGTCCTTTGATGAATTGAATCCATGCCATTTCAATGCTTAAATGACACCAAGAAAATATTGAAATGGTATTAAACAGTGTCGTTTTAGTATTATTCTATCAATCATTAAAGCAATGTCATTCAGTGCTAAAAAAGCATTAAAAATCATTGAAATGACACTTAAATACTGATCCTTCAACAATCTAAAGCAGTTCATTATAAGTGGAGGGTACGATATTTGAATATATTTTAACGTTTAGAGATTTGTCCATCTAATTTTTTTGAGAGTGTGTGTTGGCGGGAAGGGGTTTCCCTTTGTGGTTTTGTACCTGCTTGGTTTCTCTGAAAACTCTTTCACAATTATTACTTCCCTGTCTTTGAGTGTAGGACGGTGTGAATTAAGTTCTGAGGAATGTGCAGGCTTTGAGCCAGTTGGTGGAGGAGCCCTATAGCAAGAAGATAGAATGGTCGAAGTGGTATGTATTTTGGGCTGATGAGCGTATGGTACCCATCTCTCATGCTGACAGCAATTACAACACAGCAAAGGTTAGTTCTCCTTCCTGCGTTACTTGGGTGAAAGTTGCTCACTTTGCTTATTGGGTGAAATGTTAAGTGTCCAATCTGTAATAGAAAGCCCACTTTGGAAGATAACAAGTGTCCGGGGAGAATTTTGAGCCGAACCAGCCAATATCCGTAATTCTCTTTTCTTAACCAGTTTTCCATTGATATTTTTGGTTATTTCGTGAACTTTTACTTGAAGTAGAATTTTGCTTGAAAGATTGCTTGGCAAAATGCCTAAAGTTTTGATTTTTATTCAGCATTTTAGGAAAATAAATAAGCTCATCTTGTACTAGCCACTGGATAATCCCGTTCATTGAAGCCAAGAGTTGATTATTGTAACTTCCAAGATATATTTCTGCTGTTGAAAAATTTAGGTCATGGTTTCGTCTACCTATTAATACATTTTGCTACCTTCCTTGAAGTTTCCTAACTGATGTATTTCCAGTCTTGTTAATATGAAAAAGGTTACTTTTGGCCATTTGGGAACTTACGGGTTAAGTGAAAAAGGTTGTTTGAAGTTTTCATGGCGGCTCTGGTGGTGCAGGCTGAGTTTCTTTCGAAGGTTCCCATTCCTCACGAAAACTTAATCACTATTGATGATTGGGACGTCTGTAGCGCTGCAGCACATGGTTATGAAAATCGTCTCAAGTACGTTGCTGCACCCGTTTCTTATCTCCTAGTCCTAGCTTCAACTTTTTTGCACATTGAGGGTTAGTTAGGTTCGGTCTCAGATGTTTACTAACTAGAGGGAAGGCAATGAAGTGGAAGCATGTTACTGCTCTTTTAGTAGTGGAAGAACAACAAGAAAAATCAATTAGTTTCTGTTTTGGGAATGCTTTGTTTCACATGATTGATGCCATGGCAACGAAGAAGCAAGTAAATGTTCTCCTTTGGGGCACTATTGTTTGAAAGTCCATGAAAATGGGGAAAACTAAAGAATGATCATTTATTGTTCATGTCCTGTGGATTGGGTCTTGCATCAGTGCTCCTGTAGTGTGGATGGTAACGCTCTCATTTGTTGTGTTTGATTCAGAGATTTGGTGAAGGTGCAGAAGGTGTTGCACACCACCATGCAGAATCACCACAAGTATCCCCGCTTTGATCTTGTAAGATACTTACCTTCCATTCCTCACAGTTTGTGGAACTAGTACCTTAGAATGATGCATGAGGCTAGTCAGCCCCTTAGATCTAAGCAAAGTATAACATGTGGCATAACACTAAGTTGCAATGGTGAAATTTTGCACAAATGCAGTGCAAATTAAAAAAACATTGTGGAAATTAGTACAATACATAAATATTCCCGCCACTTGCAAGTTCAATCAAGGTCATAAATTCATTGTTCAACTTTAGATTGACCCCTAAATATTCAGCAAAACAGGGTTTGTGGTGTTTTTCCAAATAGAGTTGAAATTCGTATGATTTAAGGATTCACAGCATTGTTTGTTTCTTGTTTCTCAAGTAAGAGTTGGTGCTGCAGGTTTTGCTGGGCATTGGGCCGGATGGCCACATCGCCTCGTTGTTCCCCAACACCACGCAGCTTGCCGAGACAAGGCGGTGGGTGGTGCCCGTCACCAAGAGTCCCAAGCCCCCAGCCAAGCGGATCTCCCTCACCCTCCCTTGCATCAATGCTGCAGCCCATGTACGTAGGCTTCCCCTCCTCCTTATGGTAATGGTTTCTACGGTACCCGGCAAATAATAATTTTAGGAAATGATTTTTCCAAAAAAAGAAAAATTTTAAATGGAGAAAACAGGAATTTTGAGGGAATATTTCTATTTTTAGCATCTGCAGAATTTGGTTCCCCAACTTCAATTAAATATTTGGCATGAAATGCCGACCCTCACAGCCTGATACGGTACCCCATCTTTTGAGTCGTCCTGTAGTGACTTTCTTTGCTTCATTTTATTCGGTTTGTAACCAACGCATGCAAGGTTCTTCATTGATTCTAGTGTTAAAACTGTGACAACCCTATCTTTTAACATAACATCATTCATTAACCAATACTAATTTGGTGTCTTTAGTGAACAATTCAGCTTAGCTAGATACAGCTTGTTGATCTCCTTTTGCATAAGATTAAGTAAGGGTTGACCAATTGCAAAATATTCTACCTCTAGTCATATGCTTTGGGTAATCTCTTGATGCGCTTCATAATATTCTGTACTTTGAAAATTCACAGAAATTACAAAAATCATCCAAAAGCTATGATTTAAAAAAACAAAAACTGGGTTTGTTGTACCGCCAGGTGGCATTCGTGGTAGTGGGATCGAGCAAGGCGGAGGTGCTGCAACGGGTGTTCGAGAGGGCAGCATTGCCGGGGGCTCTCCCAGCGCAGTTGGTGCGACCCAAGGATGGCGAAGTCACTTGGTTTGTGGACAAGCAGGCTGCTGGTAGGCTCTCTGTGGAGAATTACGGCGACCCCAAGAAGTTCCCGTTCCTGGATTGGAGTTCCTTGAAAAAGGAGGAAGCTGGTAATTAAATGAACCCTAAACTTAGTTCTTTTAGCTTAACTAAGCGCGTTCCTTTTGGCTCTTTCTCATCGACAACCCGCCCAATTTTTATGTCAAGGGCTGAGCGTGTATCATAGGTGGTGCACTCATCGTTTCTCTCTTTTTGTGGTAGAGCACAATAAAAGGTTTTCTTGGAGCATTTTGTGTCATTTTGATTTGGTTGTGTTTTGGTACCTTGCACCACCTTTATGATTTAATGTATAAGAGGGGTTGCGCATATCCAAGGCTGTCACCAATTGAACTGTGAGCAAGTTCCCTAGTCTGTCTCAGCAACTGCCCGAGGTTTATTTTAAGGGTTGATCACACGCCTTTGTAACATAATTTAGCAAGAACAAGAGAACAGAAGCTGTTATCAACCCTTGAGATGAGATCGTAGAGGAGCCAAAAGTGGTCTCTTCAATTTGCATGATTTGTTTTTTCGGAGATCATGAACTTGAAGTTTAGCTATTAAGATTGATGTTCCAATCTTTGTAGTAAATGAGGGTTAAGTAAAGGTGTGTAAAAGCTTACACTTCAAATTTTTGTATCTCTTATTGTATAATTCCAATGATTTATTCAATTGAGACAATTCTATTAGCACATCTACCACAAGGACAAAAAGGACAAAGTATTATCCAAAAATTTATATCCAAGAATATTCTTGCCAAATCAAGTTTGCTAAATGTATAGGGAACAATTGTGATACCTTAGAGCAACCACACTATTAGATGGAATATGGGGAGGATGGAATAGCTTGGTGGGGCAAGATGAAGCCATTTGCCCACACAAAGTTGGGCAACCCCTACATGACTATGAATATTTGCAACTTTTAGATAACTCCTATTTTCCTATTGTACTCATGTTTCTCTACAACCCTATATCTAAAGCTCCCAACTAGAATAGTTTTAAAACAAAGGTACATTGAAGCCTTGAATAGCCAAGGCAAGTTGGTGTCCAAAGTTTGACAAGCTCAAGCTCCTCTATTCCATTGGCAAGGGAAAAATGTAATGAAAAAAACAACCCAGCCCCAACCATCTACATTCTAAGCTATAATTCCACTTGATAGTGCAGTTGTTCTTATAACAAACATTATATCAAATGGAACAATTGCAACCATACAATTCATTTTAATGAAATCACTACAAGAGAAAGGGGTGTTTTAAGTGAGTTTTTTAAGTAAAATCCTAGATAAAAGATTGTAAGTAATGGCCTTTTAGGAGATTTTCAATAAAATTTTACTAGAAACACTAGTATTTTTAGTAAATTTTTAGTAAAAATCTCCTAATAGTTCATTACTTATAATCTTATGTTTAGGACTATACTTTAAAACTCACTTTAAACACCATTTTTTCTTGTAGTGAATTAATATAATATAGGTTCATCAATTTGTAATGAAGTGGGGTTGGGGGAGTATATCATCACCTCCCTCCTACAATGAAAACATTTTTCTCCCCATTTTATGAAGTCCCATTAAGGTAGACCAACCCAATTCCATTTGCTAACCAATTCCATCATCTTACTTTGGGCCCTAATTCCATCCAAAGAAACATCCAAATTTTTTCATTTTATATCATAATCAATGCATTTTATGACAACAAGGAGTAACATGTCTATCCTTTAATGGTGGTTATGGGTTGTTTATAGGATGCATATGACTCCACTCTATGGGTGGTTTTGAAATTTTAGGGCAGACTTCTTCAGAAATTCACAGTAATTACAATTTTAATTGGAAAATTACAATTCCACTTGGGTTTGATTTATGAACAAGCGCACACTTCTAGAAAATATTTGCCCCTCTTGGAGTAGGCCCCAAGATATTCAGATTGCAAATCAGGGTGGTAATAGGCTTGTCTATCTTAGTCGTCTCCAAAGTCTAGTATTCAGGTGTCATCAAACTCTGAAGTTCGATGAAGCGGGGAGTTTACAATGGCTAAAATATCTTACAATTTTGTAATATACTTTGACAAAGTATAATATTAAATGGAATAGTACTGCTACCTATCAGCATCAAGTGCACAATCTGTGCCGCCAGCAGAACTGTGCATCCAACATTTATAGCCACGTTGTCAAATTCTCAAGAACGATAAAAGCAAAAAAGCACTGCTCTGTCAGTATAAGTTCTAGTTCCTCACTCTTCCTCTACCTTAGTGTAATTTGAACGGAAGAAAAGCCCGTGGTTAAACGTACAGAACGTACAGCACCGCAACTGTCCGATCAGAAGGAAAGAGACAAATAATAAGTTCCAACACACAAGAGTTCCACTCATACTGAAACAGCTCTTGATTCTACGCAAGTTGCAGATGACTCACAATGCAACCTTTCAAAGCAACCGAAAAAAGTACATCATCTTCATTTCAAAAGACAAAACTTTACTTCAATATCTACATATAACATTTACAACTAAAAGCATTCAGATTGCATCAATGCAATATGGACAAGATGACTACTAATACCCGGGAGTTGGCTTCTCTCAAAAGCAATCCACCCCAGAAAGTAACCTCCTAGCTTGGGCAATAAGAAAATTCTCATTCTCATATCCCATTGACGGCTAATTCGTCGAGCTCTTCCCACTCAGAACATGCTACGTCAAGGAAGGACTCGAGCATCTGAGATGCCCAACATATATTTCTATGCCCAACAGATCCTGGCACATGTTGAATGAAAGTGTTGATGCTCCGCCTGTTATTACAGCCAAGCGTAGAACCTGCTAACCACAATGCAGCTTTCAAAACACAGTCCAGAAGTGAGAGACAGGGCGGGTAACACCGCTCTAGAATGTAATAACGCAAGCAGAAAATGCATTCCAGCATCCAAAAAGAGAGAAAGGCAGAATGACAGAGAGAGAGAATGCGAGTAGGCGGGTAACAATGCTCTAGAATCTAATAACGCAAGCAGCA
Source organism: Straminergon stramineum (assembly GCA_963920665.1). NCBI lineage: Eukaryota > Viridiplantae > Streptophyta > Bryopsida > Hypnales > Calliergonaceae > Straminergon > Straminergon stramineum. The sequence goes on along the minus strand of OY987270.1, from coordinate 8,336,484 downwards.
AATGCATACCAGCATCGAAAAAGAAAGAGAATGAGACAATGAGAGAATGCTCACATGGCTGTTGCACCTACTGATCCGCTTGCAAATCTGCCCCCCGAATCTCCTCCACAGTACCCTGCGGACAATACTCCGGAACCCTGAACATATTCATCTCCGGCCGTCCCAGCGTCAGCGTCCCCACATCGAAATAGTAAGTAAAATTAGGGTCAGGAAACACGAACGCGCAAGGTAATCCCCCTTCCACGGTCTCCAACCACGCATGCATCGTCGGAGGAAACCCAAAACGATTACACTTCACCCCCTTCACCTCCTCCACACCCACAAACACACCATGCGACACCCAAGTCGGTGGGACACTCCCAACGTCAGGAAACGTGAGCTCACATTTCCTGCCCACGGGGTCCACTTCAAACGTCCCCTGCCTATTCTCCAGAATGTAGCACGGTCCGGGACTCCCAAGAGAAACGCAGTGGGAGGCAGTCTTCCCGTGGAGGATCGCTTGCTGCTGGTTCCCCCAGTCGTAGAGTAAAACACCAGTTGCAGAATCGTTGTCAGTTGTGAAGGAAATCGTGAACTCCGATGGCCATGGAGTCGCTTTCGGAGTCTCTGGCTTGTGCTGGTTAGGAATCACCACTTTCTTAGCTAGAAGTGGGGCGAGCTCTTCACGGCTTAAAACCCTGACGTCGATAGCGCCCACACTCCAGAGCAAGAAACAGAGGACTAACGTGAAACTACGAATAATCGCCATTCTGTTCGATTCCTCTCTAATCCTCTAGAAGCCACACACACAATGTCTAAAATCGAATTGGGTTTGAAACTTGGAATGCGAGCTCAAGAATTGGCGATTGTGAACCCAAAAAAACTCTCTCGTGAAATCCTAGAATGAGAGTGCTACAATGAGAGATGTTCTGCGTGCATGTTGGAACTCTGTTTGTTGAGGTTTTGAAGGGATGGACTTGAACAGACTTTGAAGCAATACACGGTGCAGGCAACCGATTTTAATCTAAGAAATCATGTAAATGCTATTGACGCAGTTGTGATAGTAAAATTGGAGATGGAGAAGAAGAGAGAAATCGGGCTCTGTGTTGGTAAATGCTAAGTAGCGAGAAGGACGGGAAGCGAGGACTCCGCCATAGCTCAAGGTGCTTGAAGAGTCTACCTGCAAAAGTGGAATGAAGACGCTGCTGTAACTTAGAGCATGGAGAAAGCATGCTCTGTGTCCCCACCGCCGGTGTTCCGGGGATGAGAGCAGCTCCAACCGCCCGTTAAAATCAGACCGGGAACGGGATTCGATGGTGGCATCACTGGCATGTATTGGGGGACCAATTTACAGGGAGAATCGGCACCTCCAATGACTTGTCTTGTAACACTAATTTACCAAAGTCACACTATCTATAAAGTAATTAAATTAGTGTAGGTTGAAATATTATTGTTTTGTATTGATATTAATTTGGGGGGGATTCCAGTTTTTCCCCTTCACTAGTAATACAAATAGTGAGTGTAAGAAGAGCCTTCTTATTCTCCCAAATTGTTTGTTCAAAATCAAATTTAAGACAAACCAGTTTGCCTTGTACCATTGTCACAATCAAAATAAAAGTGAAAGTGGTTTTCTAATTTTTTTAATTCATAAAAACTTTGAAATTCAATAACTTTCACACTATAGGTCTAAATGTCATGAAATAAAGCCCATGCACCCCTCCTTAGAGAGAGCTTCTAATCCCATAAACGTCAACATGGCCATTTTGTGGCCAATGGATGACAAGGAATCTCTCTATTTAGGATAGAACTACAACTATTCATCCTTCGAATTTTATGCAGAAAGGGAAGATCTTCTACAGTACTTTGACCTCCAATGTGTATTTTTTATTTTTTTTAAAGTAGATGACATCACACAATTCCAAAAGCCATGATTTCCACGGTTACCAGTCCGTCCTTTAAGGGCTAAAAGAAATTTGTGTTTGCCTCAACAAAATCTACATGATGTGTTTGTTGAGGCTAACACAAAATCTACATTTTTCAGCGTTTTTCAAAGTAGATTTTGCGTTTGCCTCAACAAACATGTCATGTAGATTTTGTTGAAGCAAATGCAAATTTCTTCTAGTGTAATGGTACCCCAAACTTGACCAGGGATGCTTAGTTCTGGAGATCTCACCATAACAAACAAACAACCTAAATTAAAGTATAGATTGGCAACCTTTCTTTTTTTCTCCTTTGGGGGTCTAGAGTAAAATTAGAAGGCTTAGATGAAAACATCAATGAAAAATCGACACATAAGAGAAATTTATGGGTATTGAAACAAAAAATTCTATATTTATACTCTTTTACTCAAAAGGTCCAACCATCCTATCACCTAGTCAATGAGGCAATGATTGATGTTATATTTAAGAATGATCATTTTTGTACCTCATTTTTTATCACATTTAGTTTGTAGATTTTTTAAGTATTATTAAAATTATTAACATTTATCAAATCAAATAAATGATCTTTAATGTAATGTAATTGTGTCCAAATTACATTTAAGATTTATTCAAATAATATAAAAATTCAATGGACAAAACTTGATCATCAATTCTGTTGTTTGATTTATTACACTTTTTAATATAAAATTAGGCAACGCAATATCTTAACCCTAAAACCTAAATTTTGAGTGCTATGAAACCTTGTTGTACTTTGATAATATCAATTTTTTTTTCAATATAATTGGATGAATATGTTTCACATGATTTAGAAAAATATTCATCTTTAACTACTACACATTCAATGAAGCCTGTAATGTAAAAGTGAAAAACAATCATTTGAGAAGAGTTGGACCCCCCAAGTTTAATTCATAATAACTCTCTTTTCCTTTTCTAAACTATCAGTTTAATTATCCATGCTCCTCTATCCCACTAAAACATTGTGAATTATAAATAGTGCATGTACGACTAAAAACATATATTGCATTTCTTGATTTTGATTGTTGAGCAAGCAATGTGGAATTTTTGGAATTGATTGAGCAAAAATTGATTTGAATTCCACATCACTTGCTCAACTATCGAAATTAATAAATGGAGTGGTTTAGTGGTACACATACTATATCCAATTCATAGTTTTTTAGTAGGATAGAGGGAATATTAGATAACTCCAATTTGGAGCCTTATTGTAGATAGTACTATATCTAGAACCACATAATTACCAAAAGATGTATTTTTTGATAGCAAGTATACTTCTCTAACACTTTGAGATCATCATCCTACTAAAATCTTATAATGAATGAATAAGAAATTCAAGCACATTAATTTCTAATTATACTTTTCAACCTAACTCCATCATCTTAAGTTATATGTAACATGCATTCATTTCCAAATGGGAAAATCAATTGTACAATCCTTTACTTCAAGTTAAATATTTTCATTAATCAATTTGAAGTTTCTATCTACAAAAGTGTCCTATTGCTTTTGCCAAACTACATGGCTATATCCATTAGAGTGCACACTAAGATGCATTCAAGTATTCATCATATTTGAGCACATTTTCTTCACTATATTGTTGAGGTCATTTTTGATGGAGAATTGATATCAATGCTTTTTTAGAACAAGATTTTTCAATGTAGGATCATTGCCTATCCATCTAGAATTTTGCGAATAGTAACTTTTACATCCTAGAATTTTTTTAATGTTTAAGATAGAGCCCATCTTGAAAAATTGCCCATTAGCAAGAGATTTCAACTTAACTGCTATTTCTTTGATTGCATTGAAGACATTCATCATCCATATGAAGGCTACCATGCATCATTACTGATTGAGGATTTTTCCATATACATTGTTCCATGATAAGTTCCTCTCCACAATTTCATTTGCATCTATTTGTTGTAAATACACAAAATAAGACCTCTTCAAACAATTACTTTATATATTCCACTTGTATTAGTACACTAGTACAAATACGTTAAATATCATTGAAGAGAGGCACCATCCTTGATGGGATGTTTCCATCCTTATCTTAGAGCAATAAATTGTAATGGTTTTGTCATATTATTATAAATATAAACACTAGTATCTTATTGCTCAACTCAAGCCTCAACATGGTGATTAGAAGAATCAAAGATAAATCTAAAGGATATAATACAAAGAATAATAAAAAGTGGATGATACATAGATGAAAACCTTTACCTTTTCTATTCTTGAAAAATCTACAAAATAATTTGACATTTTTCAATATTTTTGCAAGCAAAGAAATGTAGAAGATTCAATGGTATTTTTTTAAATAAGTAAATTTCACATCACAATACATCAAATTCCCATCATAAATGCAAGGTGCATCAAATGTTTGTTTTTTACCAATTTAGTACCAAAATACCCATTTTTGAACAAAAACAAGTCCTAGGAAATTCATTTGAGTTTTCCATAACTAATTCAAGACCTTCATAAAAAATAAAAACTCATATTACAATTTGTATAAAATTCATATTTAAAAAAAAAAATTAAAAATACACTATCTAGAATTCTTAAATGACTAATCCAAATTTTTGAACATCAACTTGAAACACATAAGTGCAAAAAATCCAAAAATAATTCAAAATGAAAATTTTGATCCTTATAATACTAAATAACTACCTAAAAAGCTCCAAGAATTAACTCTATTGTTACAAATGAGACTTCTAAATTTAGATTACATTATGTACTATTACAAAACACTTTTTTAGTATAAGGATTTCACGTAACCATATAAATTAAACTTTCAGTAGATTTCTCCAATATTTTCATGAACCTTAAACAAATGCAACTTACAATAAAGTCTTTCTTCCATCTCAAATCCAATTTTCATTTCCAACAAAAATTTTCAAAGTTCTAAAAACAATGCAAAAAGTGTTCTTTGACCAAAACTTTGGTGTGCTTTAATGTGTAAATGCCATTACTATTGTAAATGGTTCTCTAAACTTCTATTTAAGATGTCTACATTTATCTTGAGTTGTTTGCTCATTAAAAAGAATACCAAATGTATTTGATTTGATTGTAAGAGGTACAAGCAACATAATTGGTACATATGATCAACTCACATCCATGACCACTATGGTTGTTACTTCATGCTTTGTTTGAGTTCATTGTTCCATTGCATGCTTGTTGTCCATAGGAAGGCAACCTAATATGAAGACCATTCTTTCCAAGTTCTTGAATCTGTCACTATATGAAGGGTAAATTTCCACCATGAAGGTCTTCTAAACAAAAAAAAATAGCCTTCAAATTTTCAATATTCAAAGGGCATCATTGGTAGTGTAGAAAGCAATGAAGCCCTCATATATATTAATAATTTTTTAAATTTATAAGTTTATGAGTTTTTATTTTTTTATTTCTAAATTTTATTTTATTTTTGTCAATTTGTATTGTTTTATTTCTAAATTTCAGTGATGACTCTCAGGTATGAATTGGAATTTTTTCTTTTTTGGCAAATAGAAGGTCCATTAGTAAGGTCCAAAATATAAAACCATAGAATTTTGAGGGTCTACAATTTAAAACATCATGAATGAAGCCACAATAGTCTCTAAGCCATTTTGGATCTGTTTCATATACATTTTGGCCTTGATAGTCACCCATCTCCAAATTGCTATGAGTTTTCAAAAGTAAACAATGAAAGTTGGATAGTTTTTTGATACATAAATTTAATTATGAAATTTTTGATTTTTAAATACAATTATTAATTATTGATAATTTAAAAAATATATTTTGGTAAATTTGAAATTCAATTACAAACAAACTTAAATTTTTCTTACAACTCTTTTAATCCCTCAAGGCCTAAGAGGACAAAATGTGTCCTCTTCAAAATTTCAATGGCAAATTCTTTGTAGGGTGAAACAAATCTCAATATTTTGTAAAATAAAGCCTTAGAGAGTAACAAGTTGATATACTTGTTTCTTTTTTAGATTTTCAAAATCTCAATGTGAGAAGTATTGAATTTTTTATTTAGAAAAAACAGTCTCATACAAGGGGGGAGTGGGTATAATTTTTGGATAGGGCTCGAGTGAAAGGAATGGTGGAAATTTTTCTAATGATGTTCCTAGAGATATGTTGATAATATTAACCATTGAATTTCAATATTTGACATGCATATATATATATTTTGAGATTTTGAGATTGTTTTGAATTTTGTTAAATTTTTGAATGAAGCATGCCACTATTGACTCTGTTGGGGAAATTTTGGACTCATTTGGATGAAATTGATAAAATTATTGAATAAAATATTTTAATATATATTTGACTAGGGACTTTATCAATGACTTCATTAAAATGTTGAGCCCTATTATTGTGATCATGAATCTCCAAAAGTGTATTGACATGATGAATAGTTATATTTGACTTTTCTACAAGAAATAGAAGTCATTCATCAAACACTTTAAATCCTCTGTAATTTTATAGGGTTAGAAAACTTCAAATAGTCAATTTTCATTCTTACTAGCTTATTCCTTTTTTTCCTTAATCATGAAAACTAATTAATTTGTACTCCCTTTTGTACTTCCACAATTCTCTAAAGATTTTGGCCACTACTAGGTGATCTCCTAATACAGGTGTACCTAATTGAAACCCTTCTCTAAAATCAAACCCTACACATTCTTGCCTAAAATGAACTAAGTCTAGGGTTGCTTTAGAATACACCTCTTTTCATCACTTTGAAAATTCACAATTTATTTATAGAGTGTCCAAAAAATGCATATGAAGAAAATTATGAATACTCTTTTAGCTTTCAACAAGATCCAACAAAAAATATAGGAAGATTAACCTAGTCAGGATGTCAAGGACTACAAAAGGTTCAATGCATGATCTCTAAGGAACTGTAAATATGAAAAATGCATCTATTCATCCAAAAGTCTTGACTACTGTACTGTACTTGTAGGTTGGTTTTGTAAATAATTAGGGAAAATTTGGAAGATGTCTGAAATTTTAAAAAATTGTACAACTATTTCTAAAAATCTGAAAAAAATTCATTGTTGCTAATTTTGAATATCCAGAAATTATTCTTGAAAAAATTTAGAAAAAGGAAAAACACATATACACATGAATAGAATGAATCAATCCAAAATTAAGAGTGTCTCAAAAATTAGGAAGAACAAAGTGTTTGCAAGCCAAGAAATCCAAATTGAACTACCGAATTGTCTGAATCTAAAATTAAATTATTTCGGCACCAATGTGCCAAATCAGATTTGAATGTATGGTAGTGATAAGACTGCAACCTTTTACTTTTTACTCTTGGGTTCATAACATCATGCTTGAATTTGATGTTGAGAATTCAGGGCTTTTGGGGGGGGGGCAAAATTTCGCCAGATCTGTCAGAATCTGACCACTCGGACCACTGTGAATCTGGCCTATGCAGTGAAGCCAACACAGGGGACACTAGTCCAAAAGAAAATCCATAGTTGAGATGCAATTTGGTGTTGTTAGAGCATCCTCAGTGCTACCCTGTATATTGGCTTGGTAACTGTACAACTAACTTTTGAACTGTAAATAATTAGAACTTGAAAATTGTCTCGTTGGAAGCACATCTAAAAAACCTTGGAGAAGGTTCAAAAATATTCAAATTTAGACATTGGACAAGTATCTCAAAAACAAGGTAAAAATCAGAAATTGTAGAGGTCTTAGCAAATCACGGTTACCAAAGCAATATTTGGCCATTGACCCTCCACATTTGGCCACATTTAGAGGGTCAATGGCCAAATATTGCTTTGGTAACCGTGATTTGCTAAGACCTCTACAATTTCTGATTTTTACCTTGCTTTTGAGATACTTGTCCAATGTCTAAATTTGAATATTTTTGGACCTTCTCCAAGGTTTTTTAGATGTGCTTCCAACGAGACAATTTTCAAGTTCTAATTATTTACAGTTCAAAAGTTAGTTTTAGAGTTACCGAGCCAATATACAGGGTAGCACTAAGGATGCTCTTACCTTTAAAGTGGAAAGCACCAACCCTAGCCTTATTACTTTCCCTAACCTTTAGCTTTATTACTTTCCCTTCACCTGAGTCAGCTTTATTTGAGTTTTCATATTCCCCTTCCTCGTCCTCGTCCTCGTCCTCGTCCTCGTCAGTCCCATAACAACAATTGCGTTTCGAACTTACTGCCATGCTCCTTGCTGCCTTGGGCGGAGCTCCTCCCTCTACGTCCGCCATTCCCCTTCTCCAAGTTCAACTTTCTTTTAGGTTTCTCTTCTCTTCCGTGCTGATTTTTAAGTTATAACGATGCAGTGGAGGCTTTCTCTTTAATTTTTTTAATTCTGGGGAAAGAATTGGATTAGGTGAAGACTCTTCGGTTTTCTTGACGATTTCGTTTTAGGGTTTTTTTCTTGGGGGAGGGGAGGGGAGGGGAGGGGAGGGGAGGGGGGAAGAACAAGTATTGCTCTTGTCTGCTGCGGATGAAGCTGCGCCATGCCATGGTGTGTGCCAGCAATCAGAACCGTAGCATGGAGGCGCATGCGTTGTTGCAGAAGCAAGGGCTGGACGTGAGCTCGTACGGCACAGGGACGAATGTCAAGTTGCCTGGCCCGTCGGCCAGAGAACCGAATGTGTATCAGTTCGGGACGCCGTATCGGCAGATGCTGGAAGATCTCAAGAACAAGGACCCGGAATTGTATCCCCTTTTGCGCTTTTCAATGTTTTTACGAATTTTGAATGTGTAGCTGCCAATTTTGTGGTTTGGAACCTTGTTTTGAGGTCTGGGTTTTTCTCTTTGAGAGCGGGTGTTCTTGATTTGACCTCTCAATTTATGCATTTAATTAAATTTTCCTGGTTCTGGAGCTGTTTTTCTATGGTATTGTGAGGCTCAGTTTGTTCTCTTCATTCAGTTCTCGGGATTTAGGGTTTAGAGGAATCCTGGTCGATTGGAGGATTCTCAGCAAGGAGCTAGGTTATGCCATTTATCCGTCCTCCTACCTGGCGAACCAGAAAGGACTGGCAAAATAGAAACGAGATTTACTTATTTTATGAATTTGGTAGCTATGAATTGGAGGGTCTACAACTAGCGCCTAGGTTATGCTGGATAACGGTATCCTAATTGGCGAACCAGGAAGTGACCCCTTGTGCAAGACAATCATTTATTGTCATATAGTTGTGTTGGAAGTGAAGCTCACTGGAGAGCCTTTTCTAAACTGCTCTGACACTTAGCCTAGAATAAAATTTGATTTGTTTTCTTTCTGTTTTAACCCTTAAATGGCAAAGAGGCCCAGAATTGGTCTCATGTTTATTAGCATTTTTTAGTTGGTCTTGTAAGACCTTCTTTTCTCAGTTTTATATTATTTTTTGACCAACATATGCAATGTTCTTGTTTGATATGAAATTTTTCCCAGTCCCAATTATAATTTTTTAATTGAATTTTTCACAGTATGATCAATTTGTATGTCTTGGTTAACCGAAGAATCTAATTATGAACGAATCAGTTGCCCAAATTATCTAATCTTAAAGTGGAATTTGCGTGTTCCGTTTATGAATTTAATTATCAAAGAATTATTTGCTGAATATACAGTTGAATTAGTTCAGTTATTAGAAAGGTTCTGCCTTGACTTGCGATACACAGGTACAAGCGAAATGGTCTTCTGCAAATGTTGAAACGGAATTCCGGCGTGAAGGAATCACCCCAGAGGTGGCAAGACAATGCAGCAGATGGTGCTTTTGATGTGGTGTTCACCTTTGAGGAAAGAGTTTTTGACATGGTGATCGATGGTAACTACGCTCGTCCTCGTGTATACATTTGCTAAGTTTCTAAGCCTTGACATATTATGCATTTTAGTTTGACACTCTACGCTCAACCCTCTCAAACTGCACACTTTGTAATTTTACATTCCCCTGTATATACCGAGAATCTTTCATGTTATGATTGGACAACTTCCACATTTCAAGTTTTGAAGAACAAATGTCTGAGTTCATTTAGAACTGGGATATCTGATGCATTACTTTTGTTTCTAAGGGTTAGTAGTGATTGTCGTGACTAGCTTGCATTGATTTCTGGGTGTAGTAGACATTGATTGTCACGTCTTCCCTTTCCAATTGCAGATCTTGAAAATAGGGAAACAAGGTTACTGAAATTAGCGTTGGTAATAAATCTGGATGTAAAAGACAACCACGAAGAGGCTGCGATTGGTGGCAAGCTTGCACTTGACCTTTGCCAAAGGGTAAGGACTCGTCCTCCATACAAGCTTTAGGAATGTAAGGTTGGTGTTGAAAGTAGGAAATATTTTTAGAACGGTATTCGCTGCCTGATTGATGTCTTTCCCTCTTTTTTGAGCTAGACGAGTGAGTAGTGATACTGCAGCAGACCCGGCGCTCTCTAGGCATTATAACCAATGAAGTCTATATGTGTTCCAGTGTATTTATAAAAAACGAAGATTGATTGCCCTTGGGATCCTTTTGTGGTAATTTTTGTGGTTGTGACTGTTTTGGCCTTATGGCAAACCTCACTTGCTCTTCTCTTCTCGGCTCTTCTCTGCTCTTCTCTGTGGGTTTAGTGAATTGAGAATCTTCGAAGGGGACACCCTAAAGCCCAGGATCAGGGTCTTCAAAGCATCAGCTTTAGAGGGAAGAAACCCTATAGTATCTTGCATCTCCTCCTCCATGTCCGCAATTGTTCAAACTAGGTCCTCACTTACATACGAAGAGGTGAAACAATGTTCGACATTGACAGATGCTTGTTGATGTGCAGCTCGAAATGGCAGACGCTTGGGAGGACGAAATTGATGATATCATCTCTCGTTTTGAAAAGCAACATAGAAGAAGACTCATGTACACAATTCGCTTCTATTAAAGCTACCCCATGCCATCTCACAAAGGTTTGCAATCCTTGGTACATCTCGCATGCAATTACTGTGACATCCGGGTTGTGTAGAAACATATCATAACCACCAATCCAGTTCTGGGCTCCTCGTGACCACCAATTTCAACCCCTGAAGAAATACATGGTGAAACTGCTCCTGAAGATATGCATGTGGAGGAAAAACACCGTAAGTACAAAGAGATGAAACCAATTTGTTAACTTCAGTTGGCCCTCCTTGACCGAGGTGCTAATACGTACGTCAATGATAGGCAGGAACCGTTTAATAGACGGACACGGGCCTTCCAAGACTGGCCTTTTAAAGTATATGATCACATATGTGCTGCGCACTGAGCATTATCGGACGCGGTTTTAGTTTATTATTGATTTCAGAGTCCTTATTTGTGTTCAACTGGACCTAGTTGTATGCAATTTGTGTTACGTATTTGAAGTGAGTGGATTTTTTAGAACTCTTACGGAGATGGTTTTAAGCTTAGTTCATTACTGATTTCATGGTCCCTGTAAATGATTTTTCATTTGTTTTCAGCTGGGCCTGGTTTCATGGAATTTTGTTTATGTATTTGAAATGAGTGTATATTTTGGAACTCTTACAACTGATTGTGAAATTGAATTGGTGAGTGTTTATTTGAATAGATTCCAGATATTTTATAACATTTTATTATCTTGGAAGAACTAATTTCAAGCCTCACTGTTCATCACTTTGTTTGCTGCCATTTTGCAACTAGATATGAATGAAAAACTTTATATTTATTTTTGAGAGATGAAATCATATGTCTCCTACAAGTCATAAAATTTTCAAATCTTTTTGGGAGAATTTGATATTACTGTGAATTTTTTATGAAAAAATGAAGAAAATTCACATCAAATACAAAATATATTCTGAAAATTTTCACCATAGATGTAATTTATATTGTCTGTATGTGAAGGTCAAATTTGGTTGAGAGGTACCAAAATGGAATTTCCATGTCCACACCATCTTGCACCAATCACTAGTTGCCATGTGGCAGTTTTTTTTAAATGAATTAATTTATGTCAAATCTAACTTTCACATAGGGTAGGATATAATATCATGGTGTAAGAAAAAGTTATTATGTCACTCTAAAATTAGAAAACCAACAAACCATGGTTATAGGCCTAAAGTTCATATTGCTTTGAAATATTGAAATCTACAAATTTTTAGAAATTTCCAATTGGAGTAGAAGTTGCACTTGACAAACTTCATTTCATTAATTTTATTCAAATTCAAAAATATTATTTTTAAGGCTACTATTCACATCAAGAATAAGTAGTCAGAAATGGCTATAATACACCGCAAGGTTGATTCGTGGCTTAAGCATCCTTTCTCTACAAAAGCCAATAATACCATAATAAGGGAATTTCCAATACTATTCACTAAAAATTGGATATTCTCAAGCAACTTCCAAAAGAAATATTGGATGAAAAAACACTTTTTTTCCATCCTATAGTTTAAGGTGAAGTCATCCATCAAAAATTTAGTACCCACAGCAATGTTACACAAGGTTAAGGAATGAGTTACAAGTGGAATTCTTGTAAGCTAATCACTCATTTTGATGATTTGACATGTATTAAATTACTATTCAACCATCCAATTAAGTAACTTCAAGTTTTAGAATCTATATATTAGAAGAATTTTGAACTTTGCAGAAGGCCATTTCAGTTTCAATTTTGGCACCTCCCCAATGCAAATACAAAACAAATAAAAAAATGTTTTTTTTTATTAAAAAAAAATGGAAATCGCCAATTTGACGTCGTACTAATAGTGCCCCATCAGATTCCTAGAATTTTTTTTCATTGTAATTGCACCGCTGCCATGCAATCTCATAGCCTTTTGCATGATTCAAAATTCTTCTAATGACATAGCATTCTTGAATAGACTATGTAGGGTCATTTTTGTCCTTGTAGTTAAGAATGTGGGATAAATGGCTATAACAAAGTGAGGGTGCATTTCAAGTTGAGTGTGGGAATGACTTTTTCACTTTAAATATTGTATATTTCTTGAAGCAAAGGATTTCCCTAGATTAGCTAAATACTATAGCAAGAATATATTCCTCCCACAATGCTATTGTACAAAGGAGACGTGGACCTTTACTTTCAAGAATGTTATGAGAAGTTAGTTTCTCTTGGTAAGTGCCTCTTTCATTAGGGGAGATTTGAAGACTGTACATACTTGTGAGTTCCCAAGTTGTGGGGAAAGTAGGAACTTCGCCACTGCTACAGTCTGATGTGGCCGAGACTATGCCACGTCAATTTTTTTTTCCAACTTCTTTTTGCATTTCAAGACGAAGATTTTTTTTTGGATATTTATTTTCCAGCCAGCAGTTAGACGTTCCCAGACAGCACAAGGAATAGGTAGGGGAACAACCTTGAAACAGGCATGTTGAGCCCTCAAATTTTCTCTAATGCTTTTCTCTCTTGTAAACAATCAACCAATTGAGTAATGATATGCCAATGCCTAAGAATAACTTGCTAGTAGAGACTCTAAACAAGAAGGAAAGAAAATTGGTGGCAAGTAAAAGATGAGCCAATTCATTTTTTTAAATCCAAAATTGAAACTCTTCATTTCCCTAAAATGTCAATTCTAGTTTATTCATACTATATCAACAATCCAATTATAAAGATATTCTAGAATCCTCTTCCCATTGCCAACAAGATCCAACCAGAAAATTGACAAATAAATAACAATAACCATATTCAAGTAGCTGCTTATTCCACTGAGACTTTTATGTGTGGGTTACCTTATATTGATTTCACTTGGTTTACACTACACATTCTTATGCTTCTCTAAATTGTGGTTCACGATAATTTTTAAAATTTGCGAATCTACAAGAGTTTAGAATTCTCATTGTGAGAAGATATCTTTAATCTTTGAAAATACTTTTTAACCACACTATAATTGAACACCATTGATTCCTTCCGATGAATAATTTCTCGGAAAAGGGTACACAACAGGTACCCCTTAAGTACGGCAATCTACAAGAGTGGTCTATGTTGAAGTACATTGATGAAGTCTCCAACCAAAGACTGCCCCAACACATGAAGGAATGACTTTGTTGAGGTTCATGGGCGGGATGACCGGAGGATACATCTTGTCATTTTTGTAAATCACACCTTGCTCCTCGTCAACATCTTGAACTTGTTCAGGGTTTAGAAATTCATGCAAAGTACTTCCATTGAAGAAGACATCTTTGGAGCTTCGAATGTAAATGCTACAGTCATAGTTCGTTCCAATTCCATTAAACCATGGCGTGATTTCGGTACGTCGACTCGCAACAAAGGCATTGCTCTCGGAATATATTTTCCCACTAACACGTGCACCCAAGGCATAATATCCCCAATTTGAATACAAATTGTTGAGGACGTGGCATTTTCCCCACCTGATCAAATACAATTCATTGCAAACTTTAGTGTACATTACATTGTCTAGAAGCCAAAAAAAAAGGTTACATGATTAAGTTAGTTTGATTCCCCCTCAAATTGGACATTTAAAAAAGATTTTCAACAAATTTGGATTGTTCTAGGAATTTTTAGTTTTTTGTTGTTATAAAAAGAAATAGTTTTATGATTCATTGGGAGGTCTTCCTTTGGTCATAGTGATCTTAAAGAGTCTTCCCTAAATATTTTTGAGTTCCCTAACTCTATTATCTTCTCTGTAATTATTCTGGAGGTGTTAATTTGTAGTGATGTCAATTTGACTAAAAACTGTCATAGTGGATGTCTTCAAGTTTACACAAAATGCACCACAATTGTAAAGTAGTAGATTTCTAAGGTAATGAAGCCTCTAGTTGATGATATTGAATCTTTTTAAAGACCAATCTATGATGTATTATAACACTCTATATTACACAAACTAGACATTATGTGACCTTGAAAATTTATAAAATTGCTTCCAAAAATATCCCATTCTTTGAAAATTTTATGATTCTTTTTTCCCTACAAGAAAAAATAATAAATATGACCATAACTATGCAAATTGGTTTAAAGTTAGTGATAGATTTGGGGTAGTTTGCCTTCTTATGTGAAGTCTTCCATGTAATTATCGTAACGATAGGAAGACTTCTCACTATGGATCATGCCAAAAGACATTTTTCAAATGACATTTATTGTCTAAATATTGTTGAACTAGTCTACTCATATTATTTTTAATTATATTTATGATCATTTTAAATTATACTCCCTTCATACCACTACAACCTCCAAATCAGAAATTGTGCATATACCACTAAAACCACTCCATTTATTGATTTTGGTCATTGATCATTGAGCAAGCAATGTGGAATTTTTGGAATTGATTGAACAGGAATTGATTTGAATTCCACATCACTTGATCAACAATCAAAATCAACAAAATAGAGCAATTTAGTGGTACACACACTATGTCCAATTTGGAGTTTTTTTAGTGGGATGGAGGGAGTACATACCAAGTTTTGGGTAGGCAAGAGGGGGGGTGGGGGGTGGTTGAGCAAAATAATGAACCTGCAATGGGGCATTCGTTGCATGGAGTCTTTGAACCAATTTCGGTACACAGAAACGCGCATGTCCATGTCTTCCTTGTCAAAGTCTGAAGCTCCCAACAACATGTTAAAATTATAGTTGGACAAATGGGAATTTGAGATCGTCACGTCCGTGGAGCCTTGGAGGACGGACACCAACCCAAGCTTGGCATCCGAGGACGTGAGGTGATCCAACCAAATTCTACTGGAGCCTGCAAATATGTGGATGGTGTCGCTCTCACCAACAGTACTAATTTGAAAGTTGTGAAGGATGACATTGGAAACCCCGCACAAAACCATGCTTTTTCCTGCAAATCAGATGATTTCTTTGAAAATCAATCACAGAACCGTACAATTCAAGGGAATTACAAATTGGTTACATTTATATTTATCATACAATTATAAACATATTGTAACCAATATACCATTAGAAGCTCAATCACTACAATTCCATTTTATACATTGTTTACTTAGTTTTCTAAAAAACCTTAAAACAAAACTATTTATCATATTTTTTTTCCAAATATATTTTTAGATTATCTTACTCTTCTTCCATAGTCACCAAATAAATAAATAAAATGACTCCCTCCATCCCACTAAAAACCTTTGAATTGGACATAGTGCAAGTACCAATAAACTACTTCATTTCTTGTTTTTGATCATTGAGCAAGTGATGTTGGTGAAATTCCAATCAGTTCCTACTCAATCAATTCCAAAGATTCCACATTGCTTTCTCAATGGTCAACAATCAAAAATTAAGAAATGGAGCGATTTTAGTGGTACATGCACTAGTTTTTGATTTGCCATAGGATTTTAGTGGGATGGAGGGAATTTGATATACTTGTCAAGCAACAATCAAAGTCAAAATCAAACCTGTAATTGTGACATTGTGCCCCCGACCATCAATTGTGGTTCCACTTTTGATCCACAACAAGTCCGTGAGGGTAATCACAAAGCTTCCGGCAAATGTAATCCAAACCCCTCCATTTGCTTGGCCCCCTTGATGAACACCATATCGCAAGGACCCGGGTGGAGGCTTCTTATGGTCATCTTCATTGTTTGTCACAACATATGATTTTCCCTTCAAGCCTCCCGTGACCCCGTCGGCATACCCAAATGCGCAAAGCGGGAGGCGTCGTCCTTGGCCACATGATGTGAATTGGCATGTTGTTGGGTTAACGATTTGGCATCCTTGAAAATTTTCATCATCATCAACTGCATATGGAATTTATTAATTAATCCCACTCAATTAGTTTGAAACTAGAATGAATTCACATCTATGAACATTGGTCTACAACTCCAAGATTTGAATGGATGAAAATCATCCAATTGCAACACGGATGCACTACAAGATGTTGACCAATATAATTATTGACCATATTTTGTTGATTGCATCTTTAGGAGGCAGTAATGACATTGAGTAATGAATTATTTTGTTTTAGAAGAGATTATAATACAAAAAATTAACTAATTGCAAATTAATGTCTATTCCAAATAGAAATTTATAATTTTCATATGTCTCCTTTTTTAATCCATTCACACATTTTTCAATATTTATTTCTTAGTATTATCTTCCTTGTTTGAAATTTTTTTTTAAACTTATTTAATATCCTAACAATAGTCATTCTTTTTTAATCATATGGTCAAAAGAACTTATAAATAAGAATTTCATTCATTAAAATATTGCCCCCTAACATGCTACTACAATAATCCCACTTAAAATCATCCCTATAAGTATGTGACTATGGATTAAAGTATCTTGATTTTTGTTGGATCTTGTTGGTAGTTGAAAAAAGATTTTAGATTCTCTTAGCATGTATGTTTTAGCCACCTTATGTATAGGGCAAGATCAAGGATATTACTTGGCATAAACTACAAGCCAGAAAATGTGGGGATTTCAAATGAACATAAAACTTCCCAATGAAGATGAAGAATCAATAATGCCCAATTACACTAATGGACCTACATAATGTGTTGATTACACAAAACCTCTTGCCTAGCAAATGAACAAGGAATTTTTGGATGGGGATGTACAAAGAAACTATGAATTATCAAAGTATGATTGACAAGTGTGTCCAAAATCTATCCTAGGCTCTCATGATCAGAAAATGTATAATTTTTTAAGCAAAAATCTCTAGGTTTTCAAATTTTAGAAGAGTTTGCAATTAGGTGTGGTTACCTTATTACTATTACTACAAGTTTTACTTTTGTTGGGCACCATATTATTTTATGTTTGAACAATTGTTTGTTTTTTCCTTTCTCAAGAGATAGGGACAATGAATGTAATGAAAAATACATACATGGGGTCACCACATTGACTGTGTCGTTGATGTGTGATTTGTCATTGACAAGATTACTTGTCTTGTTGAGTTCGTTGTCCGTTTTCTCGGCTACCACAAGCTCGCAATCAATGGATAGTTGGGTAAGCATTTGGTGGACTGTTGACAGAGCCTTTTTGTTTTTGTGATATACTGAAGCTGGCAAGGAATCCTGTCATGGAAACCACAAAACATGGCACAAATAAAAAAAAATACTTTCAATTGTTGTCCATTTAACCTTAATTAATTAATTAATTAGAAGGACACCACGGACATCAGTATCCAATGGATGGCAAATAATCTTTCTATGTAAGACAAAAGTGCAAATTATCATCCTTAGAATTTTGTGTAAAAAGAAGAGGTCTTGCATAGTAGTTTGACCTCCAATGGGTGCATGTTTTTTTTTTAAGCAAATGATTCATATGGTACAAAAAAGGATGATTTCCATGGTGACTATCTTGGCATTCTAGGGTAAAATTGTATGGATGGAAAAATCTTGTTGTTCCAAATGTTAGGAGTCTTGCTTAAAATAACTACTACACCTAGCAAATCATCTAATACATATTGTTAAACATTGTCTCTAAAAGAAACATGGGTTTAGTCTGCTAGATCTCTTTGGTATTTTGGATAAATAGTGTAGCTAAGACAAATATAGATTGTTGATTTTAATCTACTAAATGTCACTGACAATGTTGTATTTGACAATATAGCTTACTAGAGAACTATTCATATTCTTTTGAGATTGAAGGACAATATAATTGGGTTAGTTTGGCCCCTTCCATCTTAATGAGGTTATTTTGTCCTTCTCCAAGTTCAAAATATTCTCCCTTGACATGAATGAAGATCATTGCATATATGACACTCCCTTTAATTTCACTCCTCCATTGTATTAGGTCTTATTTTTTCCCTCTCAATTATGCCTAAAATATGCCATGTAGGTGTAAATTTACCTTCAATGCAATGTTGCCTCAGTAAACAAATACTTCGCTAGATCAATTGTTCAACATTTCTAAGATATTTTACAAGATATTTTTCCAAAATACTCTCTCTCTCTCTCTCTAGCCATTAATTACAGGAAACATCTTAACAAGCGTAGCCCTTAATCCTTGAAAGGCCGTTGGAGGCCCTTTGTACAACCTGTATTTAGCCTTGTAACTCTTTGATTGTGGTTAAATATAAAAACAATGATACATTGTTATTTACCTACTATCATGATCATTAATTTACTCTGTACCGAAAAGCATTTGGTCAATATTTTCCTTATCAAATAACATTGAATTCATAGTATTCTATATGGTTGCAAAGGGCTTCCAGACCCTTCCAAGTGGTTAAAAGGCATTCATTTGCCTAGAGGGCAATCCAAATGGAAATAAAAATTCTCCTTGAAGCACGGTATGGATCATGTTGCTTTCCAAAAGTTTGTATGGTAAAGGCATGCAAAAGTGAATAGTGAAAAGTGCTTTTGACTTTGGAGCCTAAATGCAATGCTTGGCAAGCCACATTCACTATTGAAGTGGGTTGAATAGGTTGAAACATTCCAAGAAATACACAAAAAAATATTTTTATCAATGATTCTCTCAAAACCAAAACCAAGGGGCTTAGCCTGTCATTTAAGGCATAATAATGTTATGGAATCACTTACCCCACGGACAGAGAGGTAAGTCAAGCACGCAGAAATTGCTTTGGCCGCACCCTGAAAGAAATCCGCGGACTCATCCAAAGGGATGTTGGGCAACTGCGATGCCATCCATGTGAGTGTATCATTCACGCTCTCAATTTGCCTCCCACAATCATCTGCCACCACCCCTCCTTCCGTGGCCACGATCTCCAAATTCCTTGTGATGTTGCTCAAGGCATCCCGAGTGTGCGCGAACTCCTCGGACCCGGCCTCGGGGTCCATGGAACCTCCATGGCAGATGAGGAGCAGTACCAGCACTGCCCATAGCAGAGTCCGGTTCACCATCTCTGCAAACACACACACACCAAAAAAAATTAAAATTGGCAAAATTCTATGTCGTGTCTATGTTGGCACTTTTCAAGGTGAAACATAAATTAATTTATATTGGTCTGAAGTTTTAGAGCATTGTGAAGATGAATGTCACTTTTTTAGTGTCTGAAAATCATGTCAGTTTAACAAACTTTACAGTAAAAACTATAAAAACTATACTGATAAAATGAATAAGTAATGAGGAAACTAGATTGTGAAATAATTTGTCAGTTTGTTAACTTCTAGAAACCAGATTGTTTGGTTTGAAAGAATGGTTGTTCAACACATCCTTGTTGTGGACTTGCCTCAAAAGAAATTCAACACAATCTTGAGCTCATCTCAGGTGAGAGGTACTAAAATAAAAAAAAATTAAGAAAGGCTCACTTTGGTCTCCCTCGATGAGCGATTTTATAGTGAATGTTAAAGGTGTGTTTGCACTTGATGTTAAAGAGTGTTGTTATTGAGAGTCTTAGGAACGAATTTAGACCTACTTCTGGACTGGATTGACATTACAAACATCACCTCGAACACCAAGTGCAAACATACCTTAAATAGACTTTTGATTCTGGTTTTTTTTTCCCTTAATTTTCATCTTCACTGGAGACTCACAAACTGCTAGAGACTGCTATCTACTCCCCACGTTCTATTTCGCATGATTGACAACAATTTGCACTTGCTAAACTCCTTCTGAAGCCTGAATGCTTCGCTTGGTTACGAAGAACAGAGCTGAACGGAGATGAATTTGTTCTTGCTTTGATTCTTATTCAAACCTTTTTGCAATGCTCATCCGAGAAGCTACAGCTCAAAATCCATGATTTTTCAAAGAAGAATTTGGCAACAGTGCAGCACTTGTTAGCATTGAAATGCAGTGCAAGCAATTTGAATCGTGAATATTCGATTGTTCTTCGTAACAACACAGTGGCTTGCAATTACAAAAGACTGTACGATTTTCAATTCAAGGTCCATTCGTATGTCTGCAAGTTAGTTACAGACACAAAACCCACATACACAACAAAACTTATAGTGTACAACGCCCATTGAAAAACCCAATTTCATAATCGCATTCCAAATCTCTACGACGAAAGTAACTAATAATTCGAAGAAAGAAGAATCATGTCGTGTCTAATTCAGTAACAAACCTGCAAATTACAGTGCGAGAATCACAAGGTTTGACACCGCCAATCCATTATGTTTGCATTCTTTTTGCATTTCGTTTTGCATTCATTTGGAAAGAATGGATTGGAAGGTTACCTTGAACTGCAAATGTTGCGGTGATTTGGCTGTTGAGAATCGGGGTTTGAAGGTTTAAGAATTGCGAGAGAATTTGAAACAGAGAAAGAATTGTGATGAGAAGAAAGTGAAAGAGCGGATTGATTGGGATCTCAAGAGTTGGAAGGTTTGGGATTCAGAAGGAGGCTTCATTGATATCTCTCGAGGTTTGCTGCACCTTATCAAAAGCGCTTCACGTTCTTTTGGGGTCCGGATTATGGGTCTGGATTATGGGTTCGGATTAGGTGCAACAACTATTCACACCAATGAATAGCCTATTCTATTTAACCTAACCTGTAAGAGTAGTAGTAGGATGGTAGATTTGGAGCTTTTGAGGCGAAATCAATTAAGTGGGGGCAAGAGAAGGATTTGGAGAAAAGGTTTTTGTTGCAAGTTTTCCTCTCTTCAATCCCATCTCTACATGAATTGATTCTAAACCTTCCATAAAAAACATAAAGCACCAAGTGTATCAAGCTAGTCACATCATAAAAGAATAGACAAAAAAAAATTCATCGTATCTAAATGTGCATCATTTGTTTCATGTGGATTGGCATTGAGCTCTTGAAAACAATCATAGTCTACCCAATGGATGGAGGGACTCTTAGGGGTTAAAGTAATAACATATAATTTTTTCAAATAAGCATTTGAGCATGGTTTATATTATTTAATTGTGTAATTTTTGGAGTATGTTGGTAGGAGTCAAAAGTGGATTGTGGATTGCATTTTTTGCACACTGGCGTATAAATAAACTATGAATTTTTAAAACATCAAAAATAGGAATAGACTCTCATGAATAGACATTGTTAGTTTTGGCAAGGATTTGGCAAGAATTTGTAGGAGTCAATTTTTGAAAAATATTACAATCAAATGTAGCTATTGTAATGTAGTTGAAAGGTAATTTAGCTTTAGAGGTTTCTTTTGCTAGAATTTACTCAAAAGTATTATAAATTTTTCTGAGGGAAAGATTGGTGATAGATTTTCCAAGTTCAACAGATGAAAATTATTAAATTGCTATAACATTTTGAGACCATGTTGGTCTTCTATAAATGATCCGGCCACTTTTGAATTTATCAATATATTTTAATCCATATCCATAAGTATAAGTGGCTTCATTATTCCAAGAATGTTTTGATCTTGCATTACCCAAAATAAATGAAAAAAAATTATTAAAAATTTGTTCCATTCATACTTGTCAAATAATGGTTTTAATTGGAAATTTCTATATTGCCATTGAAAAATCATGTTTTTCTACAAAATGGATTTTTTCTCTTTAAACCTTTTGGCTAATGTCACATCCATTGTTCCCTTAGCAAACCCAAAGAGTAACATATCGTTCCATATTCACTCTAGGCCACGGAAAATGAACCATATCATTTGTCAAGAAAGTCTTCACCTATTCAAGGTTAAATGTAGGATAAAAAATACCCATATTTTGTAATAGGTGAATTTTATATTTCTTGCTAATTTGGGATCCTTTTGTTTAAATTCTGATCATAAAATATTTAAGTAGTGTATTCTTGCATTTTCTACAAAGTGAAAATGCATTTCTTTTCTAGAAATCAATTGCCGAAGTTTATTCCAATGGCCTTCAATTTACTCTATAATCTTACTCATATTCTCTTACAATTCAAAAGGTTACATATCTATGTGATTATAAGGAGTTTGCTAGGTGTGAAGAGACTCAAAAGTCAAGACCACCTTCCTTATCCCAACCGCAAAGTTGTACATGACAAAAAATTTAGTTGTATTGGAAATTAAACCTTTTGTTCATTTTTAAAACCTAATACCAAATTCTTTAAATGAAAAGACAATTCCGTTTGGTATTTTCTTTAAGTCAAATTGGATTTTTTAAAATGAATTAATTACTTGGCATTTAAATGTTGAACTTGTTCAAGTAGTATGTTATAGAATTTGTGGGGGTTTTCTTTACCTCATAGAAAAGTATCCTTTGATACCTGACCACTTTTATTGAGAGGAGTTTGGAATTTAGAGTAGGTTTGGAGGAAAGTATTGCTAAACAAAGGATCAAAAATGGTGGACATTTGTTATTATTTTCTTAAATCTGTAAAAAATTGCTACTAAATGTTTTTATTTTAAGTATCTTTTAAACTTAATTTGTGTGAAATAAATAAATATTTGCAAGATGTGTTGACCCTCCTTTGCACTCATGATAATGGGAATGTATGCATGGTGAGGTAGGCTGGATTAGATAGTTTTGAAAGTACTCCCAAAATTGTGTCATATCTAGAAAACAAATAGTAGATATTCATTGTAGAATGTTCAATACTAGGATAGTGAGATTAGGCCACAGAGATGAAAAGTTTATCAATTGAGCTTAGAACTCTTATAACTTTTGTTCAAAATTTATAAACAACATTCTTAGACTTCACTCAAGGGCAACTACAATTGATTGATAGCCTTAAAATTTAGATTTTAGTGAGATGATATCATGGCAACTAATTAAATTTAGTAAATAATAATTGATCCTACGTTAGAATATTTAAAGCTATCAAGAGAAGTATTGTTGGCAATTTTCACAGTGGCTTGAATTAAGAGGTGTTGGGATTAGTTCTTGTAGTTTGGTAAGTGTTTGAAGACTTTGATGGTGGGCATGAAAGTCAACCTTCCAATCTTCTAAGTCTAGATGTTATAATAGATAGATAAATTGAACATGTAGTAAGTAAATGAGCCCATTTCTTGCAAAATGGTTGCCTTGCTTCTATGGCATCAATGATATTTGAATTTCTTTAAACACTTATGGACATAAGAAAAGGCACTAGAAATTGAACATATATATATATATATATATATATATATATATATATATATATATATATATATAAAGAATGAATTTGTCATGAAATTTGAAGCGAATGAGTCAAATCACCTTGAAGAGTCACTACACCTTCCCAAAACCAACATAATATGCATCTTAATTTAAATGGTTTTGGTAATATCTAAAATTGATACAATTCATCGTATCAAAAATAGTCACTTTTGTGATGGTTTTATATTCAAAAGGGAGAAGTTTCTCTTGTGATTAAAAAAACTCACCCCATTATTTTCACAAAAAACTTTGATTTTAGCCTCTATTCATTTGATGTTTCAAACAATTGTTGCAAACAAATTCTTCATTTAAGTTAAGCCTAGGATAAGAAATCCTTTTTTTCTTTATTAATCTTATTATTCTATTTTCATCTATTAGAAGTAAAAGAAAAAAATAGTACATCCAACATTGCTATCAATTTAAAAATATTATGATCCAACTTGTGTCAAAATTGCAATTAATTGTGTTTATAGCTTTTTAAAAAAAAATTCTATACAAAATAAATTTGATCCTTTTCAAAATATTTAATCTATTTTTAGAATTATTTTCTATCAATCTTCTTTATCACTTGTTATTTTAATAAACAAACAAAGGATAGGGAAAAAACTAAGAATACACTATGGTACAACTTGTGGCATATCCTAGAGGTACCCTTGGATTAGGTACAACAATATCATGTCTTGATTTGCAAATATATTAGGGAGGTAAGTTGCATGCATGAGTTTCTTTAGATTCTTGTGTATGATTTTGTTCAAAAGAAGGCATATTGTATTGCTATGTATTGTGACATCGACAACAAGAGGAAAATAATTTAAGAGTTGATGGCAACACAAAGAATGGGGAGTCCAAAGTACAAACCATATATGAGTTAATTTTGGATTTTTTTTCCTTGCATTATATTTGGATTTTTAAAATAATCATAATGCTAGAAAAAGTTGGAAAAATTAAATATTGATTATAGTTCCTTTTTAGTGTTCAACAATTCACAATTTCACATCCCAATAAAACAATTTGTCATATCCATATATGCTAAAAAGGTCATCCAATGGAAATTGAGGACAAATGTATGATAATTCCTATAATATTAAAGGAAAGTGTATCACAATTGTCTAAATTTGAACAATTGAAATACATTTCAATAAAAATAATCCATTTCTCTGCTTCTAAAATTTGTTTTTGATTTCTATATCATATTTTTACTTACAAAGATCTCTATTATTTCTTATTGCCCCAAAAAACATTTAAATGAAAAGGAGGATTAATATTGTCACTATAATTTGCTTACTAGTTGTTCACTACCCTAGTACAACAATAAGTGTAGTTAGCTTCAAAGTTACAAAATTGTCAAGATTAAAGATTGCAATGAAGTTGTACTATTCTAAGATGTTTCATATTGTACGTGGCATTTTGAAGGTAGGTTGAATGGACAATTTCTCACATGTACAAAAAATTGAAGCACATTTCCATCACCTTCAGGATGTGTAATCATTTAATCTACAAACAACTTTCTCTACACTAATTGCACATTTTAATACTTACATGTCCCACATTGTGTACAAATCTAGTTGGACACTACTTCCACATTTCAAAGTTGTGAATATTACATATGTGAGTGCATTTTAGAAGGCCATTTGTCGGTCTAGAGACAATGTAATTAGAGAAGGTTAAGTCTGCAAAGAATTCATTTGTGTCAAAGCTTTTCCCCATGAATATAATCATTGTTGATGAATTTTGTGAATTTACATGGACTTGTTGACACAGAGATGGAAGGACCTAGATTTAGATATGAATATTGCCATATACCCTAGGCCAAGATTGTATATCATTGTCATACATTTATGACTTCTATGACCATGATATTTAGTGTTAGGCTTTGGTCTTAGGTTCATAGTTGCTTTTGGATAGGCCTTCCTTATAACTATACCACAGACCTTTCATGTAACAATACCTCAAATTATTTGAATAAGGTTTGAATATAGTTCCTATTATTAAATTTCAAAAATTTTTGTTAGATATTGATGGTAGTCAAAAGAGATTCTAGATTATTTTAGAATACATTTTGTGGACACCACATGGATAAATTATGAATTTTCAAAATGCCTGAAACATAGGTGTACTCAAAATTGACCCTATGCTTTTATGAATGGAGGTGCAGTTACCTTATATCCTCATTACAAGTAATTGTTTAGAAACCTAATTGCAAACAACTTTTTATCTACTCATGGCTCCTAGAATTTTGAGGTGCTCATAGCTTACACTCTAAGCTTCATGCTACCATCCTTGACAATAGGTTGAGAGTAGAAAAAGAGAACAAACGGAGACCATTACACAACATCAATGAATTTTAGTTTATTGAAGTTACAAGGATTTTACAATCTTTTCAATCCCTAAGATGACTTAAGGATTGAAAGGGAGGAAGAGATTCATTAAATTGATAGGTAGCAAATGCATCAAACTAAAACACTTAAGTGTACAAGCTCAACTCTAAAAGGGAAATAGAAAGCCTCAAGAGTCAATCTATATATATGTATATAACTAGTTTGTCTGTTTCATAACCCAATTTCTACACCCTAAGGAAACTGTGTCCAACTCAATTACAAATGCATTAATATACTACAATTGAAGGGGAATATTCTATGAATTGCAGTTCATCTTCAAACACTCAAAGAATAAAATATCTCAAGCTAATCATTCTTGGTCACGCTCCAAACAAGAGCATGCCCCCTTCTCAAAATCAAAGGTCAAACTTGGCAAGGTAAATTATAGTCAAATTAGTGATAGTCTTTGCTTAACCAAACTACAACCGAGAAATATCCTTGGGCAGCAAATGTGCTCCATTGACATCTGCTTTTGCAATATACAAGAACTCACAAGGCTGAGTTTCAACAATAATTCAACAAGGCAAAACACTGACGAACTAGTTTAATAAAGGGGAGTGAAAGCATGTTTCAAGTGGGAGGGAAAATAAAGAGCCAATGAATAGAAAAAGAGAACACATGAAGTAATAGGTGGAGTTTTGGAAGTTGGATGGACCCCACAAGAATGAAAAACGGTCATGTTTCACCTAGAAATCCTGCACAAAGTTGTGCTCGTTCGTTTCGCAGCATGGCAATCTCCATGCTGATGCCTTCATCACCTTGACCAGCACCTTCTGCTATTGTCTGCTCCAATGTTGCAATTATGCGCTCTATGCTTTTAATCTGACCAACAACAACCAAGCATGGTATCAGATCTGGTCATTGCCTCTTGAATATGTACCCTAGCATGTGCTTGAAAAGTTTAACTATGGTCTCGCTACATTGAGATAAGCCCTCATTGTTAGAGTCCTCCATCTCAAATCCATCAATACTATGTAGTGTGGTTGAACTAAATTATTCAAAATTATGTCTTCAGATTGTAGTTAGATGCTGTAAGCCCAATCTACAATGAACCTTTGGCCATTGTAGACAAGGCAAACATTTATACATGACTGGTAGCATTCAACCTTCAATGGTTTTGGACAGTTATTTGCAAGAAAAGTTGGGCAAGATCCCGATCTTGGGTTTTCTTGAAGGAGTTGCAAACACTTTAGGCCCTACAAATAATTTTTGAGGAAGAATTAAGATGCTCCACTTCTTTGACATCTTCTTTCCTTGTCATAAATCCTCACATATTGAGGTCATAAATAAAAAGTGTTGGTACACAGCCAAATATTATAGGCAAGTATAGTTATTGCCAACTATAGTGAGCCAAAGTGGGTGGTCAAAACTGATTTGGAATTTTGTGGGTTTTCTTACATGTTGGACATTTTAAAATTTTGTATTTTGTTGTCTTCTATCATCTTAGACACCGCTCTTGATTTCTTGAGAGTTTGATCAATAAGATTAATTTCCCAAGGGAGAAGGGAGGTGGGGTGGCGAAGAACAAAAGGGGGAAAATAAACCAAAAAAATGGGAGGATTTTTATCCACCTTGTGTAAATACTCAACATATGCAACTTCGACAAAGTTTTCTTTTTTTGTCAGTACATCAATGATCATCACCTAAATTTCAAGGAGTTGGTTTTGGGAGAGCACCTGGCATGACAAGTAGGGTATGATGCAATAGATTTTAGAACTTTTGTTAGGAGGATTCCGACCTTGCGATGTGGCCATCGACGCATTCCATTACGCCGACATATTTTTTTGAGTACTGTGGGGCAAATGCCCAATTCTTTAGCAGCGGCATTGATTGGCAAATGAAAATGTTGTGCCAAATCTGTCATTTTAAGTTTTCCTGTTCTCTCTCTCTGTGATGCAAGAAATTGTTCATTAGCAAAGGATAAACTCTTCAAGATGCAATGAATTCTTCACCCTTAGCATAACATCGTAGCTCTCTACTACCTTCAAAATGATGCTAGGAACATTCACCTGTGCCGCAGCATTACTCTTCGGCGGCTTGGGGGGACCGACTATGACTTCAGCATTGTCAGTGCTATCGATGCTTCCACTACGGTGAAGCTTGTTTTGTCCAAGTCCAACTTTCCCATACGCACATCCATTGTTTGAAAAATCTAAACCCATAATCAATTTATTAATATCCTATATTTTTGTCAACAAAATTCTATTTGAAGATGACAGAATGAATCCCAACTTTCAACCTTACATAAATCCACTTAGAAAAACCCAAGGCCCATCAACCTTAGCTATAAGAATGATCTTTAGCCAAACCTGATTTCAGCCACATCACTCTCTTAAAAAAATCATTTGAAACTCAAAAAAATTGGTCACTTTTGCCCTAATCACCCTGCACAAATATGTTCTTATAAAAAGTCTAGTATGCAGAGGCCACAAACAATGGTACACAATCCTAATCGTCCCTTGGATCTGACATTAAGAAGGAAAAAAAATTAGACTAATTTCTTTCACAAGAAAGTAGAGTTATGACAATACTTCTTCTAAAACCAAAAATAATATGGTGCTCATCCAATAAATATATCAAAGAAGGTTTGGTAGAAAGAGAAACTACCAGAAGAAGTACAAAGAACGTCTGGGAGAACCATGTGTCCCATTTGCTTAGGGAGGCAACCAACGTTTGCACCCATCACCTGCTCTGATGACATGCCCATGCCAAGGCCTCCACTTGCCAAAGAATCATGCCGAAGTACAAAACCTTCCTTTCGACGCAAGAGACTGTACTGAAGAAGAAATTGCTTCACATACTCGGCATTTCCAACAGGAAACCTACCACAATATATAATAGTCAGCCTAGACCAACAATCTTTCTTACAAGTGATATACCAGTGATTATGACACAAACACGCACTCCTAATATGATTAAAGAGGAGCCAAAAGGAAACACCTATCCAATCATAAGGCATCGAAATTTGCTATAGTCTCTAACATAGTCCAGCTAATCACTACAATGTTATAAGATCTAACCTAAATTAAATTATATACTGCCCAAGTACTAAGAGAGTTCCTAGAAAAACAACAGCATTGTGCAACATGCGCTTGACATCACTACTTGAGACAATATTCAACAATGGGTCTATGTTCCAAACTTGAATCATTCAACAGATAGCTACCGAGACATGTCAACCATTGCATTGACAAGGAATTCATTAAGCACAATCAGAGTTGCTTAGCAACGTTAAGCCTTAGTACTATTTGTATGAGAAAATCACAAGTCCACATGGAGATCGCCAAATTAGCAAATTGACAACTCACTCAACCATCTGTTGCTCAAAAGATGCGGGAAAGCCATCGTCGATACAAAATCGAGTTTGTAGTACTGCATGATAGCTTTGGCCATCACACCCATGAATTTCAAGCTTTGTGTCTTGGACTCCTGACCAACATACCATGTAAAATATTACTCAATGAGTATAATTAAAGTTTCTTTGGTTGACAAAAAAATCAAAATTCAAATAGAACCCTAATGGAAGACGAAACTTCAAATTATAAATTGTGAAGAAATGATGTAACCAACCCTTGTAATGTGCCATCCCAACTTATCAAGGCACTAGCTTGAGGTTCCCAAAGGGACCAATCTCTAACAATGAAGATTCAACAATCTCATCGAGATCATTGACCTAACACTCACCATACTTAGTATTGTGCACTTTAACCTAAAATTTGCAGGAATAAAAACAAGGCAATTGTGTTCAATATGTCAAGCTTTCAGATCTACCAAGATGACTAAACAATTCAACTTAAGACACCAATGAACAATTCTACTCGTAGGTTCAGCCTTAGCCAAAGCTTTTGTGATATTCTCATTAGAAGAAATGGCAATTTCCAAATGAAGCACTTTTTAGTTCTTTCATCCTTAAATTTGAAATTGAAGTAAGTTGTTTCTCCTAGCAATGTTGATTGTAACCATAAGGAAACTTTGAGATGGACACTCATCTACTTTGGAACTAGGTTAAGAGGCAAAGCTTCTACCAAGTAGACTAGTACTCTTAAATTTTGTGCACCAAAAAGAAATTGTTTTGTATATAACTTATCTATTCATACTTTAGCTAGAAATGCTTGAGAAAATAGGGAAAGTACCTACCATTTGAGTGAATAATACGGCGGAGAATTTGGCACGAGGCACATTGGAATTGTTGGTTGTGTGACTGCCCAAAGTTGGGTTGAATGGGGCCCTCCAGAGACATGCCCCAATCCAATGGAGTACCACTACAATTCATAGGGTGTGTCCCGCCAGAGGTTGATGCCCCATGCTCCATACTAACAAAAGCTCGATCTTCCACATCCACAAGTCCACCAGGATCCCCTACCATGTAAGATCCTGTTGTAAAAACCGTTGGAGGGCAAGTCATGGAAGGAAGCCTACTTCTTGGCAAAGGCACGTAAGAAGGCACCTCTAGTCGCATAGGTGACATGGGTGGATTGTTCATGTAGCTGTCATGTGAACCGCTGAAGAGAGCGAATGAATCCTTAGCAACATTAGCATCAATTTCATCAAATGCAATCAACTCTCCATTTAAGGTATCTTCAGCATATGTCGCCTCTCCACCAATACCCTTGTTATCAAACAACAATACACTGAAGTCTGGCTCAGGACCCCCTTCACCCCTCCCCAACCTCCTGTTATTGAAGGGCGGGAGTGGAGTCAACAAGTTGCAAGGAGGTGCAGGAATATTGAATTGCGCAAAATTGAAAAACTGCTCTTCAGCATTGACATCTTTTGGTGTCTTTAGAAATTCATTTATGTCAAAACGAGGGCTGTTGGATGCATTGAGAACCACTCCTTCACAGGTGGGAGAGTCTAACTGCCCACCTGCCATTCTTACATTGGTCACAAGCAATGCTCACATGATGCAAAAATTTTGGGCCTTAGTAATTGCAATCATCATCACTATAACATTCATCTCAAACCTTCACCTCACACTATGGATGTTACAAGTGAAAAAGAAAACACCAATTGGCACTCGTAGCAAGGACAGAGGACACAATCACTAATGGAGTCTGTAGACAATTTCACCATGATAGAAATGTATTTGAAATTCAAAATCCAGCCTCATTAAAATTGATGAGGTTGGATTATAAATGCAAGGAATTCACTAGTATAGATTCAAAAAGATAGATGACAATTGCAATCTCTAGGGTAGAAAAGCCATGCACACGGTCAAGATGTCATTTAAGAGACATTCTTGCCTAAACAGTTTCCAAATCCATAGTGAATTTGGAAGAAGAAAAGAAAATATGCACTGAGAAGAAGCTAGACGAAGATGAACTAACCGAGGATTCGCACACCAAGTGATCCAAACATAGACTATTGGTTTTCATGGAGAATGGAAGTGTGCAAAATGCTACACATGATATAGGTCTCGATCCCATTGTAGGTAAATTTGGAAGCAAATTCGAAAAAGGATGATCACACACAAAAAAAAAACAAGATAATCACATAAAAATGGAATAAATTATCAACAAATAGATGCCAGACATCAAACAATCTAATCACAGTCAACTGAGATGAGTTAAACACAGAACAATAAAATTCAAATCATAATCATAGATTCGCCGATCATATTGAGGATTTTGACTTTTACATGACGAAAGCATGTATGCTTCTTTAAAGTAGTAATTCACTCAATTAGTGTCTACTTCTATGACAACGGTTCCCAACAGATGAGCTTCAAATCTCTTCCAATGCACAAGGCAAACTTTCTCATAATGTATCTATGGAGGACAACGGCTAGACTAATTGTCGAATTCCTACATAGGTTATTAACGTCAAGAAAACACCACAAACAACTAAGCAAAAGATTTGAATGCCACAATAAATATTGTGTAACTTGAAATTCAAATGCCAATTGTAGAAACCAGAAAGAAAAAAAGACAGGAAAGAAAAAAAAGAAGCTTCAACGATCGAATGAATTGAGAAGATGTAGTCACATTGGCCTGCTTAGCATGGAGAGGTAATAGGGGAAATGGAAAGGTACGTTGGAAAACAGAGTGGTATTAAGAAAGACAAAAGAGGAAAGGGAAGGTGTTGGCATAGCACCTGATCTTTCGTGCTTAGATTATATTGATCGCCAACCCTATGTGCATGATCCTCATACACAATTTAATTCAAATAAAGCACATCCTCCATATTGCATGACTTGCATCCCCTCATCTCCATCTTTCTCTCTCTCTTCACACAGACTTCCACCTTCATCGGACTCCCACTCCTCCTTCCTCCTTTTTCTCCTCCACCTCCTTAACCGAATTCTCCACAGTTTCGTCATTTTCTTGTCACAATCTTAGTTACGAAGAACGGCTTGTTAACTCACCGTTAATTTGAACGTTGTCTTCTTCACACTCGTCAATCTCGTCTAAGAGATTAGAGCTCACAAACACACAGGATGCTACAAAAGAAATAGACCGAAATGCAAAACTAAGTTAGTCAGCAAAGACGCAGTTTAATTAACACATTTTAATTCCCTCATATGGGATTTTGATAAACCTAAACAGTAGTGACTTGGTGTTGCACAGAAAACAGTAGTGAAATTGCATACAACTGGCCTTCGGACTCGATTCCAAGAGGCAACTTGCTCTTTGAATGCCAAATCTCTTCAAGCCCTGTTTGCATCAATTTTGAAGGAATGATTTTTTAATGAAAATTAAGAAAATGAAAAATTCTCAAGACTACATGCAACAACAATGGACATTCTTGCGGTGCGAATAACCAAACCACACAAATTTGCATGGAACAAACTACACTTCAGTAAAAGCTCCAAACCCTAATTCATGAGCGGGTATAGTCAGTACTATGTCAAGACGTCTCCACTAGCAACCGGTATTATCGACAATTTCATTAAATTGGTGCGATTTTCAAATGCCAAAATTTGTGAATAAATAATTTTAGAGATTGGGACTGATATAGATTTATATACGTCCTTAAAAATGTATTTTAGTTGTGGAATTTTTACAATTTTACATTTGGGTTTATATCAAGCTTCAACAATGAATTGGGGTCAAAGCAACTCCACCACTTCTTCATAACCGTTTAAGATGGAACTATCTAAAATCATTCATTTAAGTTAATGGTTGTGGTTACACTCAATTTTACAAATAGAGGTTATTTTTTACCTCTAGACAATGAAAATTATTATTTTCTATTTATTTTATTTTACTTTATTTTTGAACCAAGAATTTCTACAATTTCTATGAATTTTCAAAGTGAGGACTTGAAAAAAATTTGAAGCGTCATATAAGTGTTCATTAAGATTGAAAATCATCTCTAAAGGCTTTATAACTATTCAACTATGTTATACTATATATGAAGTTGGCACTAACATTTTAAGGTCGTGTTGGTAATACTTTTGGAGATGAAGGGTAAGAGACTTTAGATACATCTACCTTGCATCACATAGCATCAAGCTAGTTGAAAATGTTTTTCACTAGGTTTGAAACTAAGAATCTTTATTCCCTACATTTAGTGAGGTATATTACAAATCTATGTATAATATATGAATTCACATTCAAGGAAATTATAGAATACATTCTCTTTGTACTACACAAGATTAAGAGGTGTATTTGAACTATGTAAAAATGGATAAAGTGTAAACCTTTGTAAAATCTTTATCTCTACTTGCTTTGGCACCATTTGTAAAATAATTATATTATCATTTACTTTGAAGATTACGTCACATCACTTGATTACTTTAGTGACTCTCTAATGACTCCTTATAGATCCCAATTCCATTTTAAAAATAAGTTCAGTGAATCACAGCACTCATAGTGTCCACTTTCCTTCAAGCTCAAGCTAAAGTTTGTAAACACCATTTCTAAATTACATTCTAAAGCCACATTCTAACTCTACAAATATCCAAAGTGTCCTATTGAAACTAAACTTCATTTGTATTGTAAAATCAACTAATTCAAAACCATGAGTTTCAATTTCTATATGACTTAAAATGCCATAATCCATTGAAATTCTCAAAAAAATACATCTTCATTCGATACTTCTTCATACTTGTCTCTTTTGCAAAAATTACCTAATCTAGGGTTATTACTTAATTTGAAATATATACATATATACATATATTTATATGTATATATTTTATAAATTTATTCTTATTATTTTCTTCACCATATTTTCCTAAACACTATGCACAAAATCACTATAATGATTTGTTTTACAAATGAATGTGAGGTTGAATCTCCTAAGTAATACTAATTTTTAAACTAATTAAATTATTGGTGTATGCTAAAATATTATTGTATTGTATCAATTTCTACAAAAATCATTTTTTTGTCAAGTGGCAATAATTTAGTATGTGCCATTAATTTTGTTCCCTAAAATAAAACAACTTAGGCAACTCAAGATAAAAATTATTACAATCTACACTCATTTCATTGATTTTGCGCAATTTCATATCTTCACTATTTTTATTTTACTTTTTGAAATTTGAATTATCTGGAAATTTATTATTTCTCTCTATGACTTATTTCAGTAACTCTTTCATCCACCTATAGTAGCAAATATTCAAGAGAGAAAGAATCAACTCTATTACCCCCACCAAATTACTCAATAAATAGGACCATAGGAACTATTGTCATTACAACTATAACTATCTACTTCATACAAAATTCCTTTAATTGAGGAAATGCTCTTAATTTTGGTAATTTGGAACAAAATATTTTATTTAAAATTCAATTGACTCATCTTTTAAATTTTATATTCATTTTTTTATACTAAAAAATATAATTTAGAAAGACTTCTTGATGTTGGAAATGACACGTCCATCCACCTCACATGTAAATCAATATCAAACTAAAAAAAAATTGAGTATGTCAATATTTTTTAATGAAAAATCATTCTATAAATAATATCATCTACTTTTTAGGTTTGAATCAATGGTGGTCCGCAATTTCTCGTTAAAACATTTCAATGGTAGTAAAAACACTCCCAATTGCCTTGCCTTCCAATTGCAAATATCTATGATGTAATGTTCAAATGTTTTTTTTGCCATAAATCACGAAATGATTTTCAACATTTAAAAAAACCATCCCTCAACTTCAATATAGATACTTGAAATACATCCAAAATGCAAAATATAATCTTCTTGCCAATTTGTACATAAATTATGACATTTTTAATTGACATACACTAAACACATATTTGGTTTCTTTTATATCACAAGCTTGAATTTGGAATCTCCAAGTATTTGTTTACTAGTAGATGAAGTTTGTCTTCTCACTTTGCTTATAAATATTTC
Source organism: Straminergon stramineum (assembly GCA_963920665.1). Taxonomy (NCBI): domain Eukaryota; kingdom Viridiplantae; phylum Streptophyta; class Bryopsida; order Hypnales; family Calliergonaceae; genus Straminergon; species Straminergon stramineum. The sequence goes on along the minus strand of OY987270.1, from coordinate 8,301,113 downwards.
TTTACAAGTATTGATGCAAAGGCTTAAATACTCTAAGTAAGATTTTGCTCCAAATAAATGTAATACTACTTGAGTTAATGAAAAAAACAAATATATAAATGATTAAATTATTCAATTACGGAGTATAAGAAAAGAGAATAAATAATGTATTTCCAAAATTAAGGCCTAAGAAATTCTCCCAAGAGTCATGCACAAAACAAATTAAGGAAAAATTATACAAAAATATATACTTTGATACTTCTATTTTAGAAAAATAAATTTTAAAATATCATTTTTCCAATTTCACAAGATCCCTATTCAACCAATGACATTTTAAGAAGAAAAAAAGGATTTGATTTCATTACCTCTTGTCCATGTACTCAAAGTACATTAATAACCTTTGTGACAAATGTTTATAAATAATCTTGGAAAGTTCTTGAAAATATCTTTATTTTTGAGAATATAGAAAAAATTATACAAAATTTCACGTAGTCTAGCGTACTTTAGTAGTGAACATTGGATCATTGTTAGGTATTAAAGCTAAAATTATATAGAGCTCAAAAATATCCTTCCCCAAATTGAAGTTGAAAAATAAGATAGGCAATTTTTGCTATTAAACTAGAAGCTAGTAGTATTGTAGTATGTGGTTTATAAATATGAGTATAATTATAATTAAAAATAATTGGAAATCACACTTTTAATAATCATAACTTGACTTTTATATTATTTGAATACATGGTAAAATCAATTGGTGCAAGAAGTACTAAATTTTTATATCACAATATTGGGAAAAGAAATCTATTTTCAAAATTTTAAGAACCTCATCAAAAAGAGGTTCTATTTTCATATCCCAATTTTCAAATATAAATGATTTCTAATTGAAAATGCAACATAAACAATTATTTAATCTTGCAATATTTGAATCCACATATATTGTGCAAACCTTTTTAGTCTATTAAAGGATAATAGAACAACTAGATTAGGACATTAACTAACCAATAAAAAATTGAAGAATTGAAATGTCATTGAATTTTTGAATAGATTCAATTGATTTTGGATATTTGATTTATTTTCTGATGTTCTTATTGTAGCACCTAAATGTTGGCTTCTTCATGTCACCAATTAGTAGTGGTTTAGTTATCTTTAATAACCCCTAAAGTCCCATGTCCTCAAAGAAGACAAAATTGATTTTGGGTAGGATTGTGCAGTCTCAATTTTGACCTTAATTTTTTGGAATTTGGGGGGGAGATGCGATGCAACAAGAGCTTCATGTGTTTGTAAATTTTCATTGTAAATGGACTCTTAGATTGCAAACTGTGTTTATTTTTTTGAAAAGTGGTGGAGATGGGGAACTTAGGCATGCATTGTCTAAGCTGACTAAGAAGAAGGCAATTGTTGAGCACCAAATCCAAAACGAAGAATAGACAACGGGGTTAGGAAAGGGCTTGTAGCACATGCGGGCAACCACTAGTCTCAAGCCAATGTCACAATGTTGTGTGAATAGGTCTTGCATGGCACAAGGCCTTGTTGTAGAAACACTTTGCATATTATCTCATCATATCCTTAATCCCCATAAATAATCCTAAATCTATTTCCAAATTCCTTTTTCAAAAAATCCTATCCTATAATTCCCACAATAACCTAGAAACTACTATAGCTAGCTTTAACTTAGCATAAATGATGGAAGGTCATTCCAAATGCCTTGAAATTTTTCCACAATGTAGATTAGCTTGTCAAATATTCACTTATCAATTTTCATCCAAATCTAAGATATTTTTTAATTTTGACGAATATTTTTTCAATTCTTGACTTTTTTATCCTTCTTCAAATAACCTAGAAACTACTATAGTTAGATTTTACTTTGATCTAAAATACTATCTAATTTTGGTGAACATATTGCCAATATTGATATTCTCACCCTTCACATCCTCCACACCCTAGTTGTATTTTGTACATAACTCATAGATACCAATTAAGTCCATTGTAGTTAAGATTTTAATGCAAGGTAGTAGATAAGTTAAGGAAATTACCTTCTAAGTTTCATAGCCATATCACAAAAATTCAATAATATTGAAGCTCCTAAATACATCCTTTTTGGTTGCCTTAGATTCCAAACACCTCCACTTCAAAGTCTCATATCTCTTTCTTCATGATAGATTTAGATTTAAAGATTGGAGAAAGCCACGAGTTTTGTGCTCAAGGAAACGTTGCCTAAAGAAAATTTATAAATGCCCATAAGTGAAAGAAGACAATCCTATGTGGCCGATCATCAGCCATTTGGACTAAACATGTGAACATCTCTAATTCTCCATTGTTGACTTCAAAGAACGAATGTTGTTCAAGTGTTCAACTTTTTGTAGGTTCACTTGAGAGGTGGGAAGTTTTGGGGGGTTTAGGGGTTTCCAATTCAATCTTTTTTTTGCACAAGATTCGATCAATTTTTGGGTGATTTTGCATTTGTTGTTTGTCATTTGGTATATTCACTCCTTTCTCCTACATAAGTGCATGACTTTCCATTTTGAAGTTTTTTCTTAAGAACAATGTAGCTAAATTTTTCAAAGGCTTCACAAAGTTTGAGAGCAATGAGGCTATGAAGCTCTATTCAAAGAGTACTCTTATCTTGTTCAAATTTGTAAATGATGAGGCCATGAGGGAGACTAGACACTTGACTTAGTTGACTACAAACCCCATCGCTTTTCATTCCTTGAAATAACAACAAAAGGTGGGGCGATTGAAAAAAAGTCACAAGTGACAAAACGTGGGTGTTGACTTGGCTACTAACACTAGTCAAATCACTTTTAGTGAGAAGAAACACACATCTAGATCTCCAAAATGAAAAACAATGGAGTTTGTCATAGTGGGATTCTAGCACAATGCTATGCTCAAGCTTTTCAAACATTTTCTTTATGTTGTTTGCTTATAACTTACACTGAATACCGTACATTTAGGTCTGATTCGACACAGTGGTACTGAAATAATTTAATTTTAGAATTTCAACAATTTGGCAATTTGATAGGATTTTTTTGCTTTTCGGCACTTTCTCCTATTTTTTGATTGATTCCTTCTATTCATGCGTAAATGTGTTCCTTTTTAAAAAAATTCTCATGAATAATTTTTTCAGATTTTTAGAAATAGTTGTAAATAATTTATTTATTTTCAACATTTTTCAAATTTTCCCAAGTTATTTACGAAACTGACCTACACGTACGGTAGTAATATTAGGTTGTTCCACACTTATTTTTTGGCATTTGACACCATATTAATATTTTTCATTATCATTTATATAAATGCACTACTTTTGAACTAGATATTGTCGAAGTTGGGACTCATAAAACTCCACGTGTACAAATGGAAATATATGTAGAAATATTTGTTGACTTTGATGGCTTATAAAGTAACTTTCTTGGGATAAGGCAACTCACATTAGATGAGATTTGGGCCAAATAGAAGACTGTGAGTTCTTTGCAATTCCCGGCAATGGGAAACTTGTTGAAATATGCCACTGTAGTAATGTTGATGTGGTTGGGCATCGACCACGTTAAAATTTAATTTTTAAAATTTTTTTGAAAAATAAAATTGATTTTTTTTTCAATTTTCAGACCAAAAAAAACTTTTTTTTAATAGTAATTATGAAGTCTGATAGCAATCATCCATGCCCTCACTGCTGCGGGAACAATGTGGGGAACATGCCAGAAACAACCAAACCCCTTATTTCCCTAAATCTCATCTACTAATTATTAAGGCAACCTAATTTCACTATTTAGTATAGTTTTTGTACAATTGTAATTGTTTTTGATAGTATCGTGAGATTTCCCACATACCAAGTCTACTACTTGCCACTTGCCTTGTTTTCATGGAGGTCCAACTAGTACTACTTTGGACACAGATGGGACGCTTGTAGTTTGCACACCCAAGGTGTGGATTCATGACATCCATGTTACTACTTAGTTGCAAAGAGTAACCAATTTTTTAATAGAACTTTCTAGAATGAAGTGTCAAATTTGAAAAAGCAAAAGCAAAAGAATGTAAAAGTGAAAGATAAAGTGAAAGATAAAGTGAAAGAAAAAGAAAACGTAAAAATAAATGTAAAAGATGTGCTTGAATAGTATATATATGAATCTTAATATAATTATATTCAATTGAAAATTTTGAAGACCAATGTCAATCTTGTTAAAACAAAAAGTAAATATGAAAGTAAAGATACACATCAATACAATATAAATATATATTATAGCATTGTATAAACATATTTCATTCCCAATTCAATTAAAATCAAGTTACATTTACTTTCTTATTTGGTTATTATATTTTAAATTTAATTGAAGGAATATCAAATTTTTATTGATAAGTTAAATCAAGATCAAATTTATATAATTATAAAATGGAGTTGCGTTGCAAGTGTGGATTTTATGCTAACAAAGATTTAGAGGGCATGTGTTCTTTATGCTACAAGGAGCACATTAAAGATGCCGTTTTTAATGACTTGCGAAAACTAAAAGATTTTAAAATAGAATGTAAGGATGAACATGAAGAACCGAAGTTGAAGCCTACGGAAAAAAAATCAAGATGTCAAGTTTGTAGGAGAAAAATTGGACTTACACCAATTGTTTGCCGTTGCGGACACATGTTTTGCGCACACCATCGATATCCCCAAGAACACAAATGCTCTTTCAATTACAAGATAGAAGGGCGCAAGATTATCGAAAAAGAAAATCCAAAAATTGAAAACAATCAATTCAAAGGAAATGTTTGTCCATAGTTGACATAGTTTAGCACATGTTGTACCCATGTACAATCATGTAAAGTGTTTATTACATCTTAGAATGTAGAAATGTTCAAACTATGTATATAGAAGCTAATAAAAGCAAATTTATTTTCATTAATTTGCCTTGTGTTCCTACATGCATCATCACAACAATGATCCAATCATAATGAGAAACTCTTTGACAATGCACAAAATGAGCAACGAGAAAGTATGCAAGGTGAAAGGGAGGAGTGAACAAGGTTCTTTTCATTGCATTGTCTTGAGTTCCTAAATGCACTAGGAAATGTTTCCACAACAATTACCATTTTTGGTGGTCAAAGTTGGCATTCCCCCACAAAAAAATAATTAAAGTTGTCAAATGTAATTAAGTGGATGCTTGAAAATTGAAAGAATTGTTTTTTCCTATTACAAATTTTAAGAATTACATCCCAAAAATTTTGGCATGTGTTTTTTAGAAATTCTTCTTTTGTTGACATTAACCTATCCAATCCAATTTGTACATAACATGTAAAACCACTCAATTATGCAAAAGAATGTGTAATCTCAAAATATGCAATTGGTCATGGTTTAGATGAGTGCTTGGAAAAAATAATTTCAAAGGTCATTGGCAAAAATAGCATCTTTGTCTACTAAAGTATTTAGACCTAGGATTTGTTCACTTCTTCAACTTGCTTGGTCACCAACTAATGTAGCCAACTCAATAGACAAGATGGATAATTTTTGAGGCTTGTCTAGGGTGGTGCTCCAAACTTCTCCAGTAGAAAAGCACCCCTACTTTGTCAAATAACATCAATATACCTACCATTGCAAAACATCTTGTCAATTTTTTATTTTTTATTTTTTTATTTTATTTTGATGGACTTTGGACTATGCCGCCTTGAGCAAAGGGTCAAGAGGCGAAAATCTTGGGTTTCTGAAATTTGATTGACTAAAATTGACGGAGTCTTGACCTTGTGCCATAGTTTGAAGTGACCCTTATAGGCTCACATTTCCAGGCTCACATATATAATAATGTTGTTGTCGTCCAATGAATTGAACAACACACGCAATAGAGTTGATGACATAGAAATATTTTGGGAAGATGAAAGATTGACCAAGGTATCACTATGTACACTTTTTCCAATCTAGTCGCTCATCTGAACCACTCACTAAGATAGCCCTTAGGAAGGAGTAGTGACAACAACGCACTAAGAAAGTAACTAAGCTTAACCCTTAAACATCAACATGGACATTTTGTATTCAATGGATGACTTCACTATTGACTGTAGAAAAATAGAATGCACTTGCTGGTCCAATAATCGGAGCAATTTTGCCACTACCTTGGTCATGGAGGCTACGTCCTTTAACCCCTCATTGCTTGAAGTCCAAACATGTGTAAAAGCATCCTTGCTTTTCAAGTGCTATAAGTCTAAATTTTAGTGTAGTATGAAAATCTCAACCATACAATCTTGTAGTGTGCATGTTTTAGATGGAGTAAAACAAATTTGGAGTCATTTGACAGTATAGATTGAATGATTATAATGTTTTAGTGTTGAAAAAAATGTTGAAATTTTCTTACAAACACATTTGGAGGTGAAATTCGATTTCTAAACCTACTCAAATGAAAGAACTTGAAACTACAAAGTGATTCAAAACCAAAAGAAAAACACTCTGGTGAAAAAAATATCATTCAATTGACTTATTGTGTTTGCGAACTTGTTTTGAAATGTCAAAAAACAGTAAAAAAAAGTAGCGAAAAATCACATCTATGGCTAAACCTCCCTCTACTAAAATGCTTCTCAATCACTCATTACCTCTTGGATTGATATGAAACTCTAACCACACAAACTAGACTAGTATGTAAAACTTTTCCAACATAAATGATTGAAAATGGACCACGTATGAAGAAGTCACAAGCCTTGGAAGTTCACTGTAATGCAAAAATGTCTTGATTTTGAACTTCGAATTGCTCCCAAACATTCAAAACAACTTGTATTGACATGAAATTTTTACCACAATAAGTAGACCTTAAGAGGAACAAAACTCAACAAATATGATTGAAAAACAAACATTTTATAAAAAAGTTACAAGCCCCGGAAGTTGCAGCCATCAAAATGCAATGTGGTGAACTCAAATTGAACCTGTGAACTTCAAAGGGCTCTCAAAAACTCAGTACATCTTGGATTGATCTGAAAATTTTACCAGTGAAACTAGACTAATATGCACAACTTTTACACCAAGTTTTATTGAATTCGGACATCAGATGCAAAAGTAACAACACTTTGAATTTGACTGCCAGACAATATGAGGAGACTTTTCATCCCCTCGGGCAATGAGGGGATAAGGATTAACTATCCATCCATCCATCCATTCACTTGCCCATTTGCTAATAAATTTCCGTACTCATCACCTTCATTGGCGAATAAGTTACGTAGTATTCAGCTACTGAAACGCACTCAATTTTATGAACATGCTAGTTCGCCAGACAAGTTGTACAGCATCATAATCTCACTGAACTGCTCGGGTTGCAGAGAATGTCACCACTCCAGTATCTTACATGCCCCCCCCACCCCATCATTTTTGCATTGTCAGTTTCTGCAACATTTCAAATTTTGTCACAGGGGGCCCCAGATCCCGGGGTCCTGAGTCCCAGTGACCGGGTGACCGGGTGACCGGGTCCCAAGTAGAATGTTTATGTAGATCTAATATAAGGCTGGCTGGGGTCCAATAATACACCCCCTGCTGGCCCTTCCAGCGCAAAAGCTGCCGGTACTTCACATCTCTGGTTAGCACTGGAAACTCTCAAGCAGTGCCTTAACCCCTAAATGCTGAGGCAGACATTTTTCGTCCAATGAGTGACAAGGAATTCTCTTGTATAGGACAAAAGTGAAACTATTCATCCTTGAAATTAGGGGTAGGAAGGAAAGATCTTCCACAGTAGTTTGACTCCTATTGAATATTTTTTATTTTTATAAAGTAGATGATGTCACACGATTCCAAAATGCTTGATTTCCACGGTCACCGGCTCGATGTTCAAGGGTTAACCCTTGAATGTTGGGCTAGTGACCGTGGAAATCAAGCATTTTGGAATCGTGTGACATCATCTACTTTATAAAAATAAAAAATATTCAATAGGAGTCAAACTACTTTGGAAGATCTTTCCTTCCTACCCCTAATTTCAAGGATGAATAGTTGCACTTTTGTCCTATACAAGAGAATTCCTTGTCATTCATTGGATGAAAAACGTCCGCCTCGGCGTTTAAGGGTTAAGCAATTACTCACTTATGGAGCGCAAGATTCTCAAGTGGGGAAATTTTTTTGTGTATAGAAATAGAGTTGGGAAGGATTCCATACTTTCCCCTAATTTTAATTCTCTAAACATAATTACTATGAATTTCTTAGCTCAAGATTTAGTTCAATCCATATTGGTCATATAGATTTTCCTATTTCCAACCAAGGGCTAGTTGCAATATTGACAATCTTGTAGGCAATTGCAATGTGCCACAACTACAGTGGAAATTGTGCTATAATTAATCACCACTCTTGATTTTGTAATTGGAAAGAAAAATAGTCTACATGGCAAAAATGGAGAGGTGATCAATAAGGGGTCACCTCCTATATCAGAATTTCCTTAGAAATTTTGTTGTGTAGTCCTTCTTCAAATCGTGATAATTGATTGTTTGAAGAATGATGAGTTTTTCGATGGGTTAGCAAAGAAGGAACCTGCATAATTGACTTATAGACCAATACCATAGTTAGGTGTCTTAACCCTTATACGATGTTGTGGCCGTTTTTTCAGCTAAGGAATGATGAAGGATCTTTTTGTGTATGACAAAAGTGCAATTGTTCATCCTTAGAATTTTGTGCAAAAAGGGGAGAATATGCATAGTAGTTTGACTTCCAACGATTACTATTGGTTATTTCAAAGTAGATCATGTTGTATGGTGCCAAAAGGGATGATTTCCATAGTCATCAACTAGGAGATCAAGAAGTAAGGTAATTTCACCTAATTGTGACCTCAAGATTTTCATACTTTGAGATTTTTGCCTAAAATGTGGAGCCTCTACTCATGACAGCCTATTTTCAACACTTTGAGAATTAAGAGAGCCTATTTAGCCCTTCAACTTGCTCAAGATACCACAATAAATGACATATGCCTCAATCGATCCCTTCAACCAATTTTTTAAGGGGGAAGGGGAAAATATTGCTCTAAATATACACAATTTTTTTTGAGGAAATATTGAGTAATAGATTTTCCTATTTTCAATGGATGAAATACCTCAATTGCTACATAATCTAGGGACAATGTCACTCTATTATGAATGACTTTATACAAGCTTTTGGATGAATACATATGTGTTTTCATGCATGTTTAACATGTTCTGTCTCTATCACTAGATGTAAATAGCTTCACCATTACACTACACTAAATGGTGAAATTAGGTTACCCCACATTAATTTCTCGACATTTGACACTATATAAATATTAGTTATTTATATACAAGAATACACTACTTTTGAATTAAGTATTGCTGTAATTGGAACTAATGAACCTCCAAGTGTACAAATTAAAATATTTGTAGAAGTATATGTTGACTTTAATGACTTGTAAAATAACTTTCTTGAGGTAAGGCAACCTAATTTCACTATTTCGTGTAGACAACCCTTTAAAAATATTGAAAAAATAATGTCAACCTCCAACATTCTTGGAATCGCTCCACCATGCCTCAATTTAACTGGTTGTCTCCCTCTCTCATTCCAATGCCTTGTGGATACAATACACAAAATAGTGAAATTAGATTGCCTTAATCCCTAAAGTTCCAAAGTCCCTACGGGGGACTCTTGGGATTTCGGGGAGGGTTGTGCGATCTCAATTCTTCACATAATTTTTTGAAACTTTTGGGGAGGATGGAAAATCATATTGACTTTTTGGAAATGTAATTTTTATTTCAATCTGTGCCTAGAAGAAAAATTTATGCCACCCTAAGTCCAAAAAGCAACTCTAGGGCAACCTTAAAAAATCACAAAAAATTAAAATTTTTAATTTTTAATTTTTTTTCCTCAAATATTACATTTTTGTCTAGATCTAAGCTTGAATCCTTCTATTTGGACTAGTGATGAGAAAGTTATGGACAATCTTGTTTTTGGAGTAATCTAAACATCTTCTTGAGAAAAATACTTATAAAATTCATTTTTCAATGAAATTTTTACAATTATTTGGAAACAATTGTTGAACAAGGTTAAGTTTGCATGCTAGAACAATCTTATTGCTGGAATTATTGTGTTTCAATTCCATCTAAGAGCTATTAATGGTTAAGATTTCCCTTCAATTTTGAACCTACCTCTACCTAACAATTTCTTAATGAGTGAAAATTAAGTGTTTTTTTGTTAAATTTTTTTTTCTTTAGATTTTGAACTAAATTCTTCAACATAGAAAACTAGAAAATCAAATTAATAGTGCAAAAATTTGAAGTTAAGAAGGTTTAAAGCCAAAAAATCTAGTAGAGCAAGGTATTAAAAAAATTTGATTTCTTTGTTTTGAATGAAAATATCATGCAATCTACGCTATCAAAGTTTTTGAAATTTCTTCCATGCATTCTTATACAAGTCTTGTTCAAGATCCTATGGTTAGATGTGAGAAAAAAAACAATTTTCAAAGTTTTTTGTTCTTTGCAATAGAAATGGCAGTTTTGAGTGGTCTTAGATGAAAAAAAGGCCTTGGGACTTCTAGTAGTTAACAATTAGGTTGCCTTACCCTGAGGAAGTTACTTTACAAGCCATCGAACTCAAAAAATACTTCTAAAAATATTTCCATTTGTACCCATAAAGGCTTATGAGTCCCAATTACAACAACACCTAATTCCAAAGTAATACATTCTTATACTCTAACAATAAATATTTAGATCATGTCAAATGTTGAGAAACAAGTGTGGGGCAACCTAATTTCACTATGTAGTGAAACATGCTGGGTATGGTCTTATGCAGGTTGGGGCTTTGCAACTGCTGATCTCCAGCACTTGCCGATATCTGTCTCCTTATCATACCCTCCAGACACCGGTACGAGTACAAGGCGCCTATATTGTACTATATTGAGCATGATTTTTTTTTCATTTTTAACCCCTAAAGGACCAAGACACATTTTAGACACAAATTGTGAAAAATTTCCACTTTTAGGGCAGTGAAAAAAAATGAAGTTTTTTTTTAATAAAATTCAACTGTACAAATTTATACTAGACTACTATGGGAATGTGTGGAAAATTTTTCAGAAACTTTGACCATATAGATTGAAAGATTATAACGTTTGAAGTTAGGAGAAAAAGTTTTTTTTCGACCTTGCCTGATAGGGCCAGCAGCCTTTAACCCCTAAAGGACAATTGTCCGTTGAACAGACAATCGAAATCCGGGTAGGTTCCTATGAAGTCAATTTTGGTTGGATGTTCACAAATTTTTGACACAAGGTGTAAACATGTACCCCCTAAGTGGGAATATAATTTTTTTTTCGATTGGATGCCCGGATCAAAAGTTATGCTGCCCCAAACTTTTTTTTAAAATCGGGCAGCTTTTGCAAAACTCCTCCTTTACTTCTGAAATTTTACAGGTATGTAATTTACATGATTTCAGATACAATTGTAAAATAAACTAACCATGTGCAGTGTAAAAATCTCACTTTTACAGGAGTTAAAGTCTGCTGGCCCTGTCGGGCAGGGTCAAAAAAAAACTTTTTCTTCTAACTTCGAACGTTATAATCTTTCAATCCGTGCGGTCAAAGTTTCTGAAATTTTTTCCACATATTCCCATAGTAGTCTAGTACAAATTTGTACGGTTGAATTTTGAAAAAAAAACATTTTTTTTTCATTTTTTTCTTACTGTTCTAAGAAGTGGCAGTTTTTCACAGCTTGTGTCCAAAATGTGCCTCGTCCTTTAGGGGTTAACTCCTCCTAGAATGAGATTTTTACATTACACATGGTTATTTTTTTTTGACATTTGCATCTTCTATCATGTAAATTACGTACCTGCAAATTTCAGAAGTAGAAGAGCTGTTCTATACATGCTGCCCGAAGCTGCCCGAGCTGCCCAAAAAGTTTAGGGCAGCATAACTTTTGATCCAGGTACCCAATTGGGAAAAAAAATTACATTCTCACTTAGGGAACACATGTTACCACCTTGTGTCAAAATTTGAATAACATCCGTTCAAAAATGACCTCATACAAACCTACCTAAGATTACCTACATACGTTCAATGGTCATTTGGTCCTTTAGGGGTTAATGAAGTGCCAAAGTGACGATATGAAATGTTATAGTGGTGCTCCAAATTACAACATTCATTCACATATTGGATGTACAATATGGTTTTCATCCACAATTTGGCGATTTCATCCAAGGTTTCCAACATTTGTTTTAGCACTTTTCACCCAAATTTTTTTTTCTGGTGCAATCTGCCACCAAAAAGCCACCAAAAAGCCCTGGCACTGAGACCCAGCTGAGGATGCTCGTCTCCTCCCCATGTGAAATTTTGAGCTAAGCCCTTTATTTTTGTCCATTTTTTTTTTTAATTTAAAAAAAATTGAGCTAACTGAAGCCCTATATTTTTGTCCTAATTTTCTTAAAATAAAATAAAAAATTTAGCTAAGCTTTTTGCAAATTTGCACCTGCAGCACCGACTTATGAGTGGATCTGACAAAAGCTGTGTTGGAAAAATGTTGATAGGTGAAAGTAATGGTTTGCAATCAGCTAATTTACAGAGTTCAATTGTCAGTTTGACAGGCAATATAGGTGATTGATATAACTTTAGGAAAGGCTCTCAAATTTTGACAGTCATCATAAGGTTAAAGGTATGTTTGCACTTGGTGTTAAAGAGTGTTGTTACTGGAGGTCTTAGGAATGAATTTAGACCTATTTCTGTACTAGATTCACATTGCAAACATCATTCCTAACACTAAGTGTGAATAGAAGTTATAAGGTAGAACAACCCACTATGGATATCATTTCAGACACCTATTAATACATATATAGATACAGAATAGTGTAAATAGGATGCCTTAACCCCTAAGTGCCTAAGCCTTTCCAAGAGTGTTTTGGCTATGAAAAAAAGGCATAGGTTTAGAGTTATCCCTAATGAAGAATTTTTATTTTTTTCCAAATCTAACCATATTGATGTTTAAAGAGCTCGGTTATTAGTATGCCTACCAATTTTGAGTGCAAAATTGCATAGGAGTTGTGAGATTATAACAAGAGAAATGTATGCTTTCTATTTTTAATATGTTGCCCCTTTCTACAATGTTTTGAAAATTTGCATATAAATTTTTTGGGGGATTAGAGGTGACAATGACCAACTAAATTTTTTGTTAGCACACTAAAATGCATTTCCAAAAACCAATTATGTTCAAATGAAGAACTATCAAATTCATTACACAATCCACCTTGCAATTGTTGAAATGCAATTTTTTTTTAAATAAGTAGAAATTGCAAATAGCTTCAAATAAACATTTGCATGTTTAAATTTTCAATGGTAAAAATCATGAAAACACTTTAATCTTTTCATTAAGACCATTTTCAAAGCAAATGGATAATTACAATTTTTTAGATCTCAAATCAAGTGAAATTGGCAAGCTTTACTCTTCCACTAAGATATACATATGCCTTTCAAGACCTCTCAAAAATCAAGTATTTACCCTTTTCACTGAAAAATAAAAAATTTAAGTAGTTAACCTTTGAAATTGTCTGTAATTTTTTTTAACTAGTCATAGGAATTTAACTGCCCATCCCAAAATGAGGCTGAAATTTCAGATCAACCATACATGGTTGGTTAGGCAGTTAGGGTTCAACAATCACTAGCATGCCCTATACCATTGCCACGGTCAAAATAAAAGTAAAAGTATTTTTCTAATGTTTTTTATTCCTAAAAACTTCAAAATTCAATGACTTTTACACCATAGGTTTCAACGCCATGAAACAAAGCCCGTACACCCTTCCTTGCCGAGGACTTTCTAATTGTACCAAGAATGTGACCAAGTGATGCCACTAGTAGAAAACTCTGTTGCAGTGAACAAAAATATCACCTAGCTTTTGTTCATTGCAACACAATTTTCTACTAGAGTGCACAATTCAAGAGATCTCAATGTAACAAACAAAACAAACTTACTTAAGGTATGGATACCAGACCAACATAAAGGTTTGATTCAGCACTTAGGTGCCGAAATTGAATTTTCACATTAGATCTTTACGTGTCCTCATCACCTTACACCACTCACAAGATGACATGTGACTTAGATTTTTTTTAATGACTTAATCTTTAAGTGCTCCAACGTCCAATTTTGGAACGATGAACAAATTCATTAGATAAAATTCAACTACATTAGAAGACCGTTTTAGGTTGATTCCCCATGCTGAGAACCAACCATTGTTCAATAGAATTGAAAATTATTAATAAATAAATATTTAAAATATTTAAAAACATTTTATTATTATTATCTAATGTGTCTATCGCTTGGCCACGACAACCTATTGTTGTGGCCGAGTTCCTAGAGTTGAGAACTTAGGGGAACTCATAGGCTTGTTGACAAGGTGAATTTCATCTATTGCATGTTCTTGTTTCTTTTTTATTATTGCTTAGATAAAAGTCATCCTAATTTGTGGAGATATTTTATCAAGTTTTTGTCCTATCTATTGGTTGGATTTGGTATTACTAGATTACATTATTTTTCTAAAATTACAAATGTGAAAGTATGTCAAGTGGTTGACTAAGCCAAAATTGTATTGACTCTAGTTCAAATTTGGATTTGCAAAAATGAGGTCATAGACTTAAAGAACACAAAAATTTCAAAAAATCACCACATGAAGAGAACTTCGTTTCAAATCTATTCCAACAAATTTTGCTCACAAAACAATAATATTTTTCTTGTATTCAAATTTTGAAGGAATTGGGAAATTTTCCTTTTACAATTTATAAAACAACATTGGTGATAGCATCAGTGGATCTAACCATATAGATGGAATCTACAATTCAATCTACAACTTTTCTTTGTATATCAATTCCAAATATAACTTTATAATGCTTTTTCCCAAATTGTCATTTTTGTAGAAGACTTTGGACTTTTAGGGATTAACCTCTACATATTTTTTACTATGTTTTCACCAAAAACACTCCAAAATTGCCATTTCTAGTACAAGTACAAAATTTTGGGAATAAACTACATTTTAGGACACATATAATTGTAGGGTCTTGCAGTATACTAGTTTGAGAAGATGTGGGAAAAAATTTCTGAAATTTCCACCATGTAGAGTTTGAATTGAGACAAAAATCCTTTCTTGAGCCCTCCAATAAACAGGGCAACTACACTTTACAAGGTTACATTTGTATGAATTTTTTTTCCAAATGGTAGTTCTTCTTTGGATTCATTCTTCAAGGCAAGTTGGTTACATGCTTAAAAACTTTCAAATCATTTGGAATTGTACAACAAATAGGAAAACATTAGTAAGTAGAAAAAAAGTAGAGAGTGATTCAAAATACTAAATTGTTAAGAATTTTGTTATGGAATTGAAAAAAAGACAATTCCAGTAGTTGTAAATTGTAATAAACAATCTACATCTTATGATTTTATTTTTTTCAAAAAATATTGAAAATTGAGTTAAATAAATAATTTTAATGTTTATTTTAGAGTAAGAAAGTCCATAATTGCCCGCAAACTAAACTCCTCATAATTTTCATCTCATTAATCAAAATGGAATGGTTCAAAGCTTTCTACACATACAGAAATCTGAAAAAACACTTTCAAAATTTTTCTTTCTTTAAAAAAGTGATTTTTTCATAAATATTTTTGAGTTGCCTAGAGTCTTTGAAGAGCAATTAAATTTACATATCATACAATAAAATTTTAACTTTGTGGTCAAAAGTTATGAAAAATGTCGGTCCTTAAAGCTACTCCTTGGGCACATGTTGCGTGAAAATCTCAAAGAAAAAAAAATCATTTATAATGAGATGCCCAAAATCGCTTCGTTGCCAAAAATAAGATTTGGGTATTTAAGGGTCAATTTATGTCAAATCTAACCTTCACATAGGATAGGTTGCCTTACCTAGAAAAGTTGCCTATAAAAGTTACCTCATGACTCACCACTTGTCCATGTGGAGGCATAAGTGACTCTATGAATGGGGCCCTAAATTGATGTACCAATCCATGCCACACAATTAGTTTTGGATTGATGAAAATTACTCCATCCTTGTACTATGACAATAAATGTTCATATAGTGTAAAATTTTGAGAAATTAGTGAGGGGACACTTAATTTCATTGTTCAATATAGGAAATGATTCATTACAATCTTATTTTAATAAACAAAATTTCGGCAATATTCGATTGAGTTAGTGGATTCAATCATTGTATTATATGATGTTGATGGAGTGATTAGTGACTACAACATGAACTTCCATCTTTTGAGTATAAATTCATTATAAATAATGACTTTTTTAGGCCTTCGTGTTGTGGCCATATTATTAAACATTGTAATTGAGTTAGGCAAGTAAGATGACCATTATGGATAAAAAATTTGTTGGTTTGGGTTTAATCTAGAGACTCTTCAGGACCATGATGTGCATATTATTTCAAAAAATCTTAACAAATTCATTCTTTGTCAAAAGAAATATAATTTCAATTGCTTTCACTATTTCTCACCATTGTCTTTAAGTGGGAAATTTTAAAAAATCTAGCAATGGCCTTAGAAAAAATTCCTAATTCTGCCCATGATGGGTTGTTGTACCACTCTTTCACTGGAAAAAGGTCCAATCCAACTATGCCAAGGTTGTCACAAGAAACACTTGCCCTTTTCGGCTCCAAACAACCTACTTCACTAAGTATTGTGACTTTTGGAATAAATTTTAAAAAAACTTGATCAAATATGGATAATTTGTAAAGCATTAAAAATATAATGTCTCAATAAATTCAGACCTAAAATTTTTTATCTCTAAAGGTTAGGCACCAAAAGAGCACGATGAAAAATACCAAGAAAATGGACACTTTGATGTTTGATTTTTAGAAAATAGTGAAATATTCCAAAAAATTTTAATAAAATAAGAAAAATTTCTAACTTAAAGGTGCTTGTTTTCAACTATTTACATCTTTGGGAGAAAAAAAATTGTATTCAATCTCAACACTTGCGCAAAGGTAGTGCACTTTGAGCACAAGTGGAAGGTGGAGACTTTACTATTTTTAGAAAATTTCTTCATAAGCTTGTGTAAATTTGATAGAAGTCCATATATCCCACTTTGAGCCTAAAATTCGCATTTCTTGGTCAAAAATTATACTAAAACCCTAAAAAATGGCCAAAGTAAACATCCAATTGGGAGATAATTTTAAATAGTAAAATCATTTTAAGAAAATGAAAAAAATACTCAATAACTACAACTACCACATGTAGCCTCATTTTAAATTTCATGTAAAACTAACATATGCAAAAGTTATGAGAAAAGACACCTTTTCGAGACCAAGGGGACAAAAAATAGGATAAGAATTTCTTGCAATCACCCTTTAAGATTAAAAAAAAAGTTCGCAAGGTGATTTTTTGGTTAAAATTATCTCATTGTTGGGATTCATAAAATTCAATAGTATGCATCTACAACCTTGGTTATGTAGAGATGGTGTGGAATATTCTACATCCAACGCTACTACATCAATAGCTTAGTGAACAAATAGATGTTGAATGTAATTGATAGGATGCATGAAGGAACGACACTAGGCATGAAGGCTAATGAATGTTATGTTAATGTGTTTCAATTCCATCCTAGAACTATTAATCATCTACTTTTTCCTTCTATCTTGTATTTGCCTATATTTAATATTTTATTAAAGAACTAAAATATTTTGGAATTTTTTTACTAGAATCTCAAATTCAATACATATTCATTTTTTAAATTCAAAATTCAAAATTCAAAATTTTTAAGGTAAAACGATAGATCTTCTAATCTAGTTTGCCCAAAAGCATGTTTCGTTCACTTTAAATGCAAATATCTTACAATCTACGAGGTCAAAGTTTTTGAAATTTCTTCTACACATTCTCATACTAGTCTATTGCAAGATCTTGTGATATTCAAAAATACAAAAAAATATACATAAGTTTTTTCTTCAAATGAGAAATGGTAGTTTTGATTTGTATTTGAAGGAAAAAAGACCTTGGAACTTTAGGGGATAATTCTTATACATAATAATAAATTAAATAAATTATGAGATAAATATAAAACATTGTGAAATAAGATTAGGAAAAGAATTATATTGACTTCATCTAGCATTTTTTTAATTGTAAACTTCATCCAAGTTTAGGTGATATTGTTTACTTTCTTCCAATGTTTTTCACACAAATTTCATCCAAAAGTTCACCCAAATTTTCGAGTGCTTGTTTTTTGGTGCCAAATTCATATAAGAATTGGGTAGAAATTCATCACTAAAACCCCCAATTGTCGAGCATGAGGTAGAAATGTCATAAGGAATGGTGCTTGCAAGAAAGATTGGTTAATTTTGTAGAATTTTGACAAAATCATGTGCTAATATGCCTTCAATTTTGGAGGGGTTATGTTAACAAGCTTGTTGAGAGTATATATACAAAATTTCAGTCCAATTACACCTATCTATCATGGATCTCCAAAACTACTTGTAATTTGAAAAAAACCCATCTTTTTAAGGCATAACTTCTTAACCATGACTTGGATTGTTCTAAAACTTCTTTGGCATCAAGCTAGTAGTGAAACAAACATATAGTCAAAGTTTCACAAGAATTCAACAAATATTGCATCAAAAAGGGCATGACCCAAAGTGGAAAATGGTTTGAAATCATGCCTCAAGGCTTTAAGAATTAATAAAAAAATGAGTTTGAAAGTGTCACTCTCCAATATATCACCACTAATGAAAACCTTACTTGGAACTTATATAGGATATTAGGATAGTTTGGGGCTTAATCCGTAAAGGACCAAGTAATTGTTCAATGTATGCAACAAATCTTGGATAGTTACACAAGAAGTCCATTTTGGTTATATGTTCACAAGGTGTGAAAAATGTAACCCCTTAGTGCTAATATAATATTTTTTTTCCAATCAAGTGCCTAGATCAAATTTACAATGCCTTCAACTTTTCGAGCCCCCCCTACTTGGTAGCTTTAGACAGCATGTGCCAAATTCCTCCTCTATTTCTAAAATTTGTCAAGTATATAACTTACATAATATGAGATGCAAATGTCACAAAAAATAACCATGAGTAGTATAAAAATCACACTCTAGGAGGAGTTCAAGTTTATAGGCCTTGTCAAGCATGGTCAAAAAAGAATATTTCTTCTAACTTCAAACATTATAATCTTTCAATCCATGTGGTCAAAGTTTCTAAATTTTTTCCCACATTCCCATAGTAGTCTTCTACAAATTTGTACGGTTGAATTTTGAAGGAAAAACAACATTTTTTCTCCCTTTCCTAAAAAATGGAAGTTTTCACAATTTCTGCCCAAATTGTGCCTTAGTCTTTTAGGGGTAAATGAGCATGGTGCAATAACAAGTAGGTACTTTTAAATAAAACTAGGAACTTATAATAAAAGTTGTTGGCACTAAACAATATGTTTTTGTTCTTCATTACAAGTCTTTTAAGAGTAGAGTAAATATTTGTACAATTGTATAATATATAAATTATGTAAATCTATTTTTGACCCTTTAGTCTTGCACATATTTAGACTAATTGATTTCATAACTTTTGGGTGCAATTTAGAACAATAAATCAATTAAGTTTTCAAATATTCTTCAATTAACTCATTTTTGAGCAAAAACACACACATTATAGGTAGTGAAAGCAAAAACACATAGCTTCCCATTTTTGTCCCTAGGGTGTAGCTCTTCGTGTCCATTTGGATTCTAATATGGTTTCTCTTACTTCTTACATGTTTGCAATGGTAATCTAATAGTGTCTCTTAAGATTGTGGAATAATGAATGAATCTTTTGCCATGTGTAGAAATCACATAATAGTGTTCAATGAAGTTATTATGTGGTGACTATTCAATCCAATTCCAAAACTTTCAACCCCAATTCCACATTAAAGCTGCCAAAATGCAATCCTTTACAATATCCACTACATTAGGATACAAGAAGGTGCATTTGGGACCAAAAGTACCGAATGCAATTGGCTCGGGGGAATTTTTGGGTTTGTTTATCTTAAGAACATAATATGAGGGTTTGGAATTTGCATCTTTTAAAGATTGGATGAAAGATTTAAAATCTAGTTATTTCAATCTTACTCCAAGTTCCATTCAAGATAAAATGAAACCTATATGTATTATCTTACAAGAAAATGCTTAGACAAGATTAGTCTAATTAAGCTTATTTCTTGTCATGGCTTGGTTGTGGAAAAAATGAAATGAAATGAAATATTTACAAGCTATGTGAAAGGAAAAAATAAAAATGGCACATCAATAGAATTTTACATAATTTGATAAGGTAGGTAGACCCAATATAGATTGTAGTCCAATTTGGATCCCTAGTCCATAATCCAATTTTTGCCCTCTTGCATCCTAATGTAATATAAATTGCGCACAATATGCAATTGGGGTTCAAACAATTGGAATTGGGTTGAAAATTTTATAAACTAAATGACAAATTTCATGAATTTAACAATCAGAACACTACCAAGAAACGTCTACATGTGATTAAAACTTCATTTATTATTGCACAATTATATGAAGGGACACTTTTGCATTGTCATTGAAACCATATAGGCTAGTATTCAAATTTTTCCCCCAAACTTTGAATGCTCATATCTTTCAATTTGTTCAGTCAAATTTTATGAAATTTTTACCATTTGGTCTCATTCAAGTGAAGTACAAGATCCTATGGTTACATTCTAAAAAAAAATGTTTACTTGAATCAACACAAAATAAAATGGTTGTTTTGAGTGGTTATCGATCCCCCCAAATGGCCTTGGCTCTTCAGGGGTTAAGAGAGCTATATTAGCATCCAAAAGGGAAAAAAAAATTCCACAGGATCCACAATGGAAAGCTATACAATTCTGTTTTGAATACTAATAAAAAAAAATTTCCTTTCAAAATTGATTTGACCAAAATATATGTAAAATATTTCATGATTTTCCTTTCTATTGCCCATAAAAATTGGTAAATCTGACCCGGTGTAATTATGTGCAATGGCCAAAGGATCCACAATGGGCTTTGCACCTTATTTGGTCATATTCACTATGACTATGTGAAAATGCTAAGCATAACTACCTCCTAAGGAATTGGTTTTGTTGCCATGACTTTCCCCTTTTTTTTATAGTTGATTAATTTTGTGTTTTCTACCTTTTCCTAACTAGTTACACATCTCTAATTCTAAGTATGAACTCACAATTTCTATCTATGCTCAATAATAAATTATAGTCTTTTCTATTTGGCTAGGCCTACAAATCCATTTTTGAAAATTTTTTTTGAAAAATATTGTTGGGATCGCTAATATTTTGGTGAAACAATAGATTTTTAAATTATTTTCTTCCAAATATGGCAATTATAGGGAAAAAAATAGTATGAGAGGGTAAAATTGTCAAAAGCAAGACTACTTTTAATTTTGATTGTGCCACAAAAAAATTTGGTTATAGACTGGTTACACCTTGTTTTTTCCTTCACCATGGAGCCCAATTGCACCATTTCAAAATATCATTAATTAGAAACGGTCTTTTTTTTCACTAAAAATCTTCCATCTCTATTATAAAATGTGGATGAAGTTGCCAAAATTCGGATAAAAAAGTGCATGATTATAATTGAAAAGTTTTTTTTTTTCCCAAAGATGGATGAATGTAAAAAAACAATTCTTCACCAAATTTTATGTGATTCCCATCGTTTTGAAACTTTTGGACAACTACCGTAAAGTTGAGTAAGGGTTTAAGTTATCATATTCAAAATCTCCATGGTTGTATTCAATCAACATGTACACACACTTGACGAGGACGGCAATAATTTAAGCGTACCACTTAATCTCCTTTGAATAGTTAAACATACACTGAAGTTAAGAACCTATTAGTACGCTAAGCGGGATTAATGATTGATAATAATTTTATGATAAGGAGCTGCTTGATGAAAGAGATGATCAACTGAACCCAAATGAAGGATTAAATTTATTAAGCTTAATTATTCGACCATGGAATCATGGATTCAATTGTCATCTGATCAACATGCTTCTCTCATTTTGTAGCTTTGACAGAAATCAGTACAGTACTTAAAAGTATGTTTATACTTGGTGTTAAAGAGTGTTGTTACTGAAGGTCTTAGAGCATCTGCAATGCATACTCGGCATACAAGCCCTGTAAAGACAATTGGCGAGCCATTCCACAAGGCTCGCACAGTGCTGGATTTTTCTTTGGAAAAATTGACCCAATGCAAAGCCAACAATCCAAACGTCAAATGGACTTTTTAATATTATAAAAAAAAAAAAAAAAAAAAGAATCTACAGTGAAAGGAGACTTTTCATGGAAACAAGGGAAGGTAGAATTGATTAGCACACATACCAATGCTTGAAAAGCATTGACAATAATAACTATTCCTACAAGGGACAACTCACGGGCCCTTCACATTTTGCAAATTTGCTCATCTTGAGTGGTTGCATATCGAGGCCATGGAAGTGGAGGGCCCCTTAACGGTTGGCATTGGAGCCGGGCTTTAATTAGAAATGACAAAGCACCTTCTACAATGCCGATGCTGGGCCTGTTCCTGGCCGCATTGCAAATGCTCTTAGGAATGAATTTAGACCTATTTATGTATTAGATTCACATTGCAAACATCACTCCTAACACTAAGTGTGAACATACTTTAACCCCTCACTACCAAAGGGGACAAAAAGTGTCCTCAGGTCAAATTCAAAGCCCTATAACTTTTGCATCGGATGTCCGAATTCAATTAAACTTGTTGGAAAAGTTGAGCTCTCTCTTCTAGTTTGTGTGGTAAAAGTTTTAGATCAATCCAAGGTAAAGTGAATTTTTGGAAGCCAATCGAAGTTCACAAGTTCAATTCAAGTTCACCAAACTGCATTTGATGGCTGCAACTTCGGGGGCTTGTATCTCCTTCATCCGATGTTCTTTTTCAATAAAATTTGTTGGGTTGTGTTCCCCTTGAAGTCTACTTATTGTGGTAGAATTTTGATGCCAATCCAAGTTGTTTTGAATGTTTGGGAGCAATTCGAAGTTCAAAATCCTGACATTTTTGAATTAGAGTGAACTTTGGCGGCTTGTTCCTTCTTCATACAATGTTTGTTTCCAATAAATTTATTTGGAAAAGTTGTGCATACTTGTCTAGTTTTTGTGTCCAGAATTTCATATCCATCTAAGAAGTTATGAGTGACTAAGAAGCATTTTAGTAGGAGGAGGTTCAGTTTTTGATGTGTTTTTTGCAACTTTTCTTGCTGTTTTTTGACATTTCAAAACCATTTTGCAGACACAAAGTGTCAATTGAATGGATTTTTTTCCATCAATGTGTTTGTATGCTGATTTTGAATCACTTATAAGCTTGAAGTTTCTTCATTTGAGTAGATTTAGAAACCGAATTTCGCCTCCAAATGTGTTTTTAGGAAAATTTTAGCATCCTTTTTCAACACTAAAACATTACAATCTTGCAATCTATATAGTCAAATGACACCAAATTTGGTGCAAGCCATCTACTACAAGTGCACTACAAGATTGTTTGGTTGAGATCTCTATAACTTAGTGAAATTTATATCTATAACACTTCAAAAGGAACGTTGTTTTTGAACTTGTTCAAGCCTTCGGCAGTGAGGGGTTAACATGAACTGAAGGTCTGACTTGGCCAGAATTTCCACACTTATCGTCTATACTCACCTCCAAAATTGATGATTTGAGGAAAATCATTATAAAGTGCTAATTGGAAGCATATTTTGGAATTGATATACAAACAAAAGTTGTCAATAATGAGTTGTAGATTCCATATGTACAATTAGATTCATCAATGCTATTGTCAATATTTTTTAATAAATTCCAAAATTCCTTCAAAATTCAATTACAAGAAAATTCTTATCATCTTTTGTATAAAACTTTTTGGAATGGATTTGAAATGAAGTTCTCTTCACGTGGTGATTTTTTGAAATTTATGTGTTCTTAAAATCTATGACTTCATTTTTGCAAATCCAATTTGGAACTAGAGTCAATACAATTTTGGCTTGGTCAACCACTTGACATACTTGCACATTTGTAATTCTAGAAAAACTTGTACTTTGGTAACACCAAATCCAACCCTTAAATAGGACAACAACTTGATAAAGTATCTCCACAAATTAGAACAACTTTCATTCAAGCAGTTAAGAGGATGAAACTTGAGTTTCAATCTGTTCATTGTTTAGAAAATGGACATCAAAGCTCTTGGGGGGTAATTTTGTTACTCTTCACCTCTTGAAACTAATTTGGGGCCTTTGATTCCAATTATGAGTTCCAAATTTTCTAATTTTTATCATGGGTGGCAAATGAAAAGCTCCACACAGTGTTTTCTCCAACCAAGGGTATGATAACCTATTCTAATTCTACCCCTCTTCTTCAGACCATCCCTAGCCAAGCTTTAAAATGGACATTGATAGGTTGTAAAATGGATATGTGTAAAGCATTGAATGTTTTGTCAATGATGTTAGAGCAGTTTAACCTTTGTCAAATGTTCCTTTACACTTTGCTAGTGGATGGAATAAGAGCCAAGGTGGGTCCATTTTTGAAATGTATACCTATATTCAAAAAAACTTTTCCCCCACAACTTTGAATGCTAATATTTTTCAATTTGTATGGTCAAACTTGATAAAAAAAAATTTACCACATGATCTCATACAAGTATAGTACGAGATCCTACGATTAGATTCTTTAATTAAATTTTTTTTCTCGAATGAATGAACGCAACAAAAATGGCAATTTTGAGTGATTTTTGTCAAAAAATAGGCCTTGCCCTTTAGGAGTTTAGTTTAGTAAATGTCGGATTTTGGAACCCTGTCTATTATTTTCTACATGATGTAAGTTTAAGGTAGACCAGCCCATTTCCGCCAGCTTCCTATAACCGCCATCCTAGTTTTGGCCTCATCACCACCATAAAACCCTCCCAAGTCCATTCATTGTACTAACAATTTCAGTGCATTAATTTCAACTTGGGTAACGTGTCAGCCTTTGATTGGTGGAAACTCCGGTGTTAATAGGAAAATGTAATGGCAGTTATAGGTTGAGGATAGGACATTTATGACTCTAGTCTAGTGGTGGATTTGTAATTTAGGGCAGACCACTTTAAAAATTCATAGAAATTAGAATTTTTATCAGAAAATTATAATTCCACCTGGGTTTGATTCGTGAAACATGTGCACACCTCCAAAAAATATGTGCCCCTCCTGGAGTTGGTCCTAATATTCTCAGATTGTGAATCAGGGTGGTAATAGGCTAGTCTACCTTAAGGTAGGAGGCTCTGAAAGCGCACAGGCTCTAGAATCGCCCACCTCTGTAAATGTACACTTTTTGAACATGCTACTTTTGTACCGTACCAGTGATGTAAAAATAGTGTACATTTACAGAGGTGGGCGATTCTAGAGCCTTTTGCCATTTCAACTTCAAAAATTCAGAACTAATTCTACAGAACTCCCAAAAATATGAAACGACTTGGGTTAGATGCCAATTCCATTTTTCTTTCAATGAAAATTTACTGAAAAATATTTCAAGAAGTTTTACCTCGACAAATTTCGGTTTGAGCTCTTAGATGAGCGCTTCATGGACCTCCTACCTTAGTGCTTGTTCTTGGCGAAGCCATATCTTTTTTCAGATTACACATGTGTGGGTTTTGTAAGGCCTATGATCAAGAAATAGGTATCTATGGCAGAATTTTTTAGAAATTCATAAGTAATTCAAAAATGCTCTGAAAAATATGAAACCACTTGGGGTAGATTCCACATCAATTTTTCTTTAAATAAATAATAAATAAAAATAATTTCGTGCATCTAAGAACCATCGAAAAGGCCGACCAGCCCATAAACGCGCACTCTAAGAGCAGACTACCATAAATTCACTCTCATTGCATGACAGACTTTATATGATTACTTGTCTGAGTCCAAATGTAGGTATCACGTTTTGGGCAATGTTGATTATAGATGTACATACCTTATCTTAGTACTATTACGAAACTGGGGTTGCTGCAGAGTTTTTGCACGTTAGACTGAGTTGAGTGGACTCCTCACTGGTGCCAGCAAACCATGATCATTCTGCATCTTGTGCTTGAATTATGAAAACCCAAAGTGTCATCAACTTCTTCAATCCCTAGTGCTCTGAAATCACAAGAGCATGTAATTTTTTTGGCATTTTTTAACGAAAATGACCCATATCAACATTTGTAATGATGTGATAAACAATCTATATCCTATGATTTTAGTTTTTTTTAGAAGTATTGAAAATTGAATTCAAAAAAGGATTTCAGAGTCTAGTTTTGAGTGGAGATTCCATAACTGCCCACAATCTAAAACTCCTCATAACTTTTATCTTGGTAATTAAAATAGAATGATTCAAAGATTTTTAAATAAAAAAAGCCAAGTTCAAATTTTTATCTAAAGAAAAGGCAACTTTCTAAAGTTGCTTGAGCTAGCTAGGTTGAGAAAGAAACTATGTAACATACAATAATTTTTTAACCATGTAGTCAAATGTTATGAAAATCGTTGTGCCTTGAAGCTACTCCTCGACGACATATTGTGTGAGAATTTCAAAGAAAAAAATCGAAAATTCCATTTGTAAATGGATGACCTAAAACTCTATGTTGCCAAAAAATGCTACTTGGTCCTTTAGGGTTTAAACATAAATTATTTGAATTAGTTCATATTGACAAATAAAAGAGGATTCCAACATATTTTAACACATTATTTGCACATTGTCTGAATAAGTTATGAATTTCTTAAGTAGTGCCTTGTAGTTGACTAATAACACCCCACTAAGGTTTTCATAGACTCACAAGTTTTTTTTATTATATACATCTTGTCATCAATATCTAGGTTTTTGTGAGTCTTTCTAGCCCAATTGACAAGACATTAAAGTGGTCATTCAAACTCTATCTTGCAAGGTGAATTTTACCCCCTCATTTTCCTAGCCAACGACAAATGGAAAAAACTGCCCCTATTTCTTGCTTGGTCAATGTTGTCATTCTTTACCTCTTCATGCTAATTTGCAGCCTTTGATTCCAAATATGAAATCCAAATATAAATTTTTTTATCAAGGGTAGAAAATTAAAAAACTCCACACTATGTTTTGCCCAGCCAGGTGTAAATTCACCCTCACTGCAAGACAGACTTTGTAACTTATGATCACTTTGTCTGAGTCCAAATGTAGGTGTTGCATTTTGGGCAGTGTTGATGATTATAGGTGTACATACCTTAGTACTATTACGAAACTTGGGTACCGTTGTGGCAGAGCCTGGACTGAGGAGTTGAGTGGATTCCTCACTGGTGTGGGGAATCCATGGTTCTGCACCTTGTGCTTGAATTATGAAAAACCCAGCATCATGATAACATGTCATCGACTTCAACACCCGGGAGCACACGGTATTTTTTTTAAAAACACATGGACCAATTCAATTGAGCAAGCAAAAACTTTCGGTAAACAAACAAAATGGTAACCACTGATTGCTAAATTGCTAATCGGTGGTTGTGGTAAAGTGGCCACAACCACTATCCCGGGAAAGGGAAAAGGGAAAAGGGGGGCGTACACAAATCTTATCAATTAATTAACCACTACCATGTATCAAAAATAAATAAATAAATAAAATCCTTGATTCACCTACTCTTCCACCAAAACTAAAATCAATAAACTTTAAAATGGATATAACATATGAAATACATTCGCAATATACAAGGGTATGAAATATAGAACACATATATGTTGTATAGAATATTGATATGGGTATGACATATGGGTACATGTTTAGGTGCAAGATATAGGATACATTGTTAATCCAATATTGATTGTAATCTAGCATGTTCATAAAAAATATTCATATGGGGGTAATGAAAATATTGTAACCTTCTCTCACTTCATTATTAAGTAAGGGCGTGAGTGAAGTGAATTCACTCACTATACCTTCAAAAGGCCCCCCCCAAATCATTGATGCTAAGGTGGGTACACTCAAATCGCACCATGCCTAAAATTGCCATCCTCACTTTGCGTACATCTCCAAAATCAATAAGTACATATGTTGAAGAAACAATTTTAGAACCCCTACCCAAAAAAACTTTCACATGTCCTTGTTTTGGCATATAGTATCCAAATGTTGTGTTTTTGGGTGCATTAGAACCTCCTTTCACTTGCCAACAAAAAGATGTGAAAATTTGACCAATCCAATAACAATAATTAGGCACAGTAGCCAAAAGTGGAAGTGGATGGGTTACCCACCTTAATCGGTGGTGGTAATCCCTCGGCAACCACTGATGCTACTGCTGACTAGTCCATCATAACCCAATGCACATTCTTGGAATTGCCCAATTATCAATTTTTAATTTTTGAAACAACTGGCAGAAAAGGCTATTGCATAAGGTAAAACAACCCATTATGGACCAAATGGGGGGGTTGCCTTCTTTTCATTTCTAAAAGTGTTCAACCTATGACAGCCTAAAAGAGTTTGTAGACTACCCCAAAACCAACCAAAATTGATCCACAACACTCATCTTACTCCCCTATTGTGGTCCCAATATTTTATAACATAGAAGACCTGAAAAAGGCACTTCTTACAATGAATTAATAAAAAATAAATAAAAGTTCCTATTATGATCACTAATTACTCCATTCCAGTTAGCTAAGACATTGAATGTGGCCCAAATCTCAATCACTAAAAGAAAACCATGATGGCGTCATTCTTGGGAGTCCACAATGGGTAAAAGGTTTGTGATAGGTTGTTTTACCTTAGATGGAAACCAAAAAACAACACCCATCCATGTGTTTCAAAAAAAATCCCAGCCAAGTCTAGAGGCTAGACAATGAAGAGAAGAGAAGCAACACAAAAAGAAACAATTATTTGATTTCATTAACCGTCTCCAGACCTCTAGGAGACCAAAAAAATCCCCCCCTGAACCAACCAACCCTTTTTTTATTGGCACCATGGGGATAGATTGCACCATTTCAAAATAAATGTCTAGTTTTTCTAGATAAAAGTAAATTTATTCACCCAAAAATTTCAATTTCAATTAGAAATATGGATGAAATCACCAAAATTGGATGAAGAAGTGCATGAATACAATTGAAAAGTGTTTTCTGGTCCAAAAGAGGGATGCATATAGAAATTCAATGCTTCACTAATTTCAAGTGATTGCCATCCTTGCACTTTCTCAAAGAGTTAAAAAAAAGGGGGCTGAAACCAACTTTAGTGACATTTGTGGAAGAAAAAGAAGTCGTCCCTTGTTTTTCTACCTTCATAGGATTATTCAACTAGGTTGGATTTTCCTCAAGACTTCAAGAAAGAGGTAGTATATTTGGTGTCTTTTAGTGACTTTAACCCCTAAAGATCAATGGTTCAATGTGAGCCCCCAATTCGTCACTAGGGGCTCACTTTTTTTTTTTGCATTTTGTTATTTTAAATGCAATTTTGTATACAAAAGGCCCTCCAAAGAATATAGAACCAAAATAGGTGTGTCACATAACAATATAGTAATTGGTCTACATTTAGAATATTATAGCTAGAATGGCCCAACCATCAATTGTAAATAGGTTAGAACCCAACTAATTGTGGCAATTTGGTCAATTACAAGCGATGGGCATACTGGGCTCAAAATCCCATGTAGAAAGGACATCTCTAGGCAAAGATTGGTTGAGGAAACCCAAGTAAGGCATAGAAGTCAATTCCCGGAGATAGGTTCTAGTTTCCCCATTTCATCGACGAAATAGCATAACTCCAATTATTGACCTATAGATGTCAAAAATATCAAGACAGGATTGTGGAGGAATCTCTGGTCCAAGGAGGGTGACTTGGGGTTAAAACCATTCTTGGGAACCAATGGCGAAGTTGGTTTGCCAAGATTCCCCCCCCGGTGTGGAAGATTCCTTGATCACCGATAATTAAACGAGCGGGTGGATATTATCCCCCCTAGGCCGATATATAGAGTTAAAATATGAGCCTACACGTGTGTTGTGGAATTCCATGAGAGGTTCCACAAAAAGTTTCGGAATTTTTTGATAGTTAGAGGATGCCTTTTCGGATGGTCAACCATCCAAACCTACGATAGGAAATTCCTAGAGATTCCCCAGATGATGATAAAATTCCACTAAAATTTGGTATAATTTTTTTATGTTAATAATCTAACCCAATAAGTTTCAAAACATTCTGATAGTCAAAAGTACCCGAACCTACAAAATTCCCAAACAATTAACGGAAATTAAAGTCCACGGCGGAATTGACCATTGGGGCGGGAGCATTTGGAAGTGGAATGGAGCCCAAGATAGGTCTTTTCTTACTCCCCACACCCACTAAACAACCTAGGCTAGTTACTTTTGTCAAAAAAGTCAAACTTCAAAAGTTGGGATTTTTCCTAGTTTTGGCGTTAAATTAGTGCAAGTTTTTGTTGCAATTTTGAAGATAGTTAAAGGGGTGAGGGTTCCTACAAAGAAAAAATGGCCTTCTAAAGCCAACGACACAATCCATTTGCAATTCAGAGTTAATCTCCAAAAGTTAGCTTAGCGGGCTAGCATAGGATGAAAACCGTGAGGATGAGCATAAAAATCTGAAAATATAAGGTTAACTTATATGAACGAGAGGAGGTGGGTGCTCGGGAAAGAGTATATAAGGGCACCCCTTTTCCTCTCTCACTACCACCTTTTTGGGTAATTGGGTCTGTTGGATCCAATTTATGTTGGAATTGTAGCGTTTTAGCTACAAACTTTGCAATAGTGCTTTTTGGATACTTTTGGCCATTGTTGTTGTTTTCCCAAGCTTGTGAGGTCTTCGTGGGTCCCGTGCATCTAGAGTGTGTGTAGTACTAACTCTCCCAAGCTTGAGCTTGGAGTTTTTCTTACCTTATCATGTTACTAGAAGTTGTGTGCATTTACTTTTAAAGAACTCTTTTGTCACCCTCCTTGCCTTGCCGTTGTACTAACCCTAGAGGACCCCCCCCCATATGATTGGTGATGCTGCTTTGGAGGGCCTTTAGTTCAAGTCATTTATGATACTAACACCGTGTAACTAATCCTTTAAGTGTTGAAGGTCTCTTTTTGTCCCCCAATATTAACGTAGTGTTCCTTGGAGGAGGTCAAGAGAGAGTGAGGGTTGGTGGGTCCCGCCATGACGGTAAAGCTTCAAACCCCCCTAGGGTTGAAAGTCTTAGCAATGTATTAAAAGAGGGAACCACGATGAAGCTTTGAACCCCCTTGGGGTCAAAATTTTTAGCAATGTGTTAAAACTACCCTACAAGAGAACCGTGAGTCTCTATGGTCCCTCTCCCCACAAGATTTAGTTCCCAAAGTGCGTTGGGAACAAACTAAGGTTTGGGCCCCAAAAAATAGGAATTAAAGGCCAAGATGAGTATGAAGAGTAACTATTGAAAAATAGAATGAGGTCTTCGCCTCTACAAGCCTAGTCCACCACCCACTAGTATAGACATGACCCCTCTAAGCCCCCCTTAAAAATTAGCATAAAATCAACCAAGGAGAAAGAGAGTACCAAGTACCCCGATACCCAGAAAGGAAACCAAGGTCGGGTACCACTAGGCAGGTCGACAGGTCAGGGCTAGGCACAAGGAAGCACTACCATAACTACTGGGCATTGGGTCGGGGTTGGGGTTTATAGTAATTAGGCTCGAGGTCTGGGCTTACAGTAATTGGGTAGGGACTTGGGGTCTATAGTAATTAGGCCGGGGCTAGGGTCTACAGTACTTGGGCTTTAGGGTTGAGGTCTAGAGTAACTAGGAAGGAGAAGAGGGGTCCAGCAACTGGACAGAGAGGGAAAAGAAAATCAATGAAGTCCAAGGATTAGGGAGAGAAAGAGGTGGTGGATAGGAGTGTGGCCCTTACACTAGAACACTAATTGGAGCGGGGAGTCCAACGCCCTGTCTCCTACAATCACCACCAAGGTAAAGAAGACAATCAAAGTGGAGGTGGCGGGAGGCCAGAAGAATGAGAGAATTACAAGGGGAAAGATAATTTGAAGGGAGGGAGGGAGAGTAGATAAGATAGGAGTGGAATCCTCAAGACTTACTCAAGGCCTTAGATTAAAATTAGGTGATCATCTTGAGATTAAGCATAAGACGTAGGGCGTAAGAAGTAGCTCAACATTGGAGGATGGTATGACGCGTCCTTAAGATAAGCCTCGTTGGTAGAAACAAAGGTAGTTGGGCTACCATAGTAGGTAGGAGGAATAAAGTGGAAAGAAAAGAAGAGAGAAGGAAAGAAATAGGACAAAGCCTACGAATAAATCCTTGTACTAAATTATTTTATGATTAGAACGGTGGTTTGTTGTATTACGGCACATGAGTTCATGGTGGAGGAGAGAGAGCTTCCGGTGGTCGCAATCAATGATTTGAGTTCCGAGCTATGAGACAAACCCTTTCTAACTCTTCCAATGGTCCTAATTAGTGATTAGCAACTCTAGTCGAGGCCCACCCCTAGGTCAGACCCTTAGGACTATAGGTCCGTTTGCTTCTTAGAGTAGAGACTTAAAGAGAAGGACCGTAGCTTTCCAAAACCCTAAGGCACGCCCAAATCCGATAAAAAACAAGGCAGTTATCGTTAGATGACGGTTAGAGTTGATTTAGATGAAGAATAGTTAGACCTAGGATTTGATAACGAATTAAGGAGATTAGGAGGAGGCTATCAATTAGGGTCCAAGGCTGAAGAAAAAAGTTAATTCCACATTATAGGTTAGGAAAAATTAGCAAATGAAGTTTAGGTAAGGCTCGGATGAGAATTTCGTGGGAATCCCCAATTAGGGACAAACTCTAGATCTAGGTAGGGGCAAGTCTTTTGAACCATACCTAAAAATTTCGATTCTTTTTGAATCAGGAAACTAGGTTCAATCGATGGATGAAGTTTGAAGACCCGAGTAGCAGTCAAACTTCATCCACTCATAACTTTGGCTAGGAAGGTCGGATAGGGTCGAGTTTTAGGTTTTTAGAAATGGAAAAAGATGAACTAGAGGCTTCTTAGGTTAGTTCTTCCCACACATAGGTTCCATCCCAAACATACAGCGGGCCATCCATTCGGTCAACCAAAACATTGGAAGTAGATAAAGAGAATCTTGTAAATTTGGGATCACTTAGGCACTGAGTAAAAAGATCCATTGCTTGGAAGGCACAATGGACCACACTTAGACACCCAAAGGTAGGATTCACTTAGCCAAGACCTAGAACCTGGTTGTGTTCGCGATTTACCCAAAACCGTGTAAATTGGTGCCTACAGTTAGGTATTGGCAAATACTCACGAAACTGCCAAAAATTAGCACTCTCTAAAAAAAGGGCTATAACTCAAATTTCATTCATTTTTTAGAATTTCTAATTGTAGATTTGTATTTGTGACTGGTAATAGTAACAATTCACAAATAAATCTTGGGGTCTTAGGAAAAATGAATGTATGAGAACAAAACTTGAAAAATGGAACAAAATGTTTTTATCATGATTGCTTAAAATATTGAAAATGTGGCTTTGGGGGGATTTTGAGACCCATAACTCAAAATTCCTTTGCAAGGAAGATTTAGGAACTTCTTATTTGAGTAGGGATTCAAGTTAGGAAGCAATGAGCAAATTTTTGAAACAAAATGATGTTGCCCTCTTCTTTCTTGAGTTGCCCCCTACACCCTACACAAAAAAAAAATAAGGAAAAAACTCAATCATTGTATCTTCATAAAATTTGACCCTAAAAGTTTGTTTGTTTTCCTAATCTCATTAAAACACTGAGGAAGAAAAAACAAAATCTAATACTTTGTTTCAAATGCCCAAATTTCTCAAAAACCATTTTAGCTTCCAAAGAGCTTTGGGGCTAAATTCAACAAAATAAAATTCCACTATTAGAGAAAAATGAATTTTAAATGTTATGAAACTCTTACCCTTGAAGGTCTAGGAATCCAAACTCAAAAACCAATTGATTTTCTTGCATACTTTATATTCACTAAATCAAAGACAATACCATATATATATAGAGAGAGAGAGAGATACAAATAGACCTTCAAGGGTAACTCCAAAGAAAAAATTAGGTGCAAGAAAATCAATACCAAATGAACCAAACATTATTGAAACTCTTGGGCACATGAAAAAATAAATTCTTCTAACTTCAAACAAGGAAATACCATAAATAACCTTGCAATCTCCAACATCATAGTTTCTAAAAGAATTTCCACACCTTCCCACAATAGCCAAATATAGTTTTTGACCTAGAAATTTTTTTCTCTTTTTTTAAATCCCTCTTTCCTTAAAATATTTTTGCTTAGCGCACTAGAAACTTTAAAAGTTTTCACAATTTTCACCTAAAACTTATTAAGTTACCCTTGTCCTTCAGGATTTAACTTATTGTTACTAGCAGTAAAAGTATATTTACACTTAGTATTAAAGAGTGTTAAGATCTTAGGAATAAATTTAGACCTATTTCTGTACTAGATTCACATTGCAAACATTACTCCTAATAACTTACTAAGTTAAGTGCGAACATACTTTTATTAAGATATGAAATCGTCACCCAACTTACTGATGAGTGATGGAAGTGAAGTGACTGGATGAGGGCTCACTTGATGAGTAATAAGTTTTCCAGTGGAGTTATTAAGTTACTGCAATCCATGATTTTACCTGCCTGCCAACCAGCTCTTACAGTACTGTACTGAACAGTAGGGGTACTAATAAGTAAGATATGATATGCTCTTCACTGAATAGGGGTATTAAGGGGACCCATACTAATTAATCGACATTCCACACTATATAAATTTCTACCTTTATTATACATCAGTAGTTATTGAAGTGTCTGGGTGATCTACATCTTGTTTCAAATATCTACAATTTTCAAGAATCAGTCCCTTTAATTTTTTGGTCCCCTTAATACCCCTATTCAGTGTTGAAGAGTTATCTCCTCAAAGGTTCAGTCCATTATGTACCTGAGGTGTACATTTTTCTCCTCTGAAATGTACCCAGTGGGTACATGAGGGGAATCAGAACTAGTCCATTATCACCACTCTTTCTCAACTCTGCCCTCATGTACATGCAGTGTACATTTTTCCTTATGAAACGTCCTCTTTAGGTACATGAAGTTGGAACTAGCCCATTACCACCACTCTTCTCAATTCCGCCTTTATGTACCTGAGATGTACACTTTCTCCTCTGAAATGTACTCCGTGGGTACATGAGGAAAATTAGAATTAGACCATTACCACCACTCTTCTCAATTCTACCCTCATGTACATGTGGTGTACATTTTTCTTCATGAAACGTCCTCTTCATGTGCATGAAGCTGGAACTAACTCATTACTACCACCTTTCTCAATTCTGCCCTATGTATTTTATCCTATGGGGACATGAGGGTGGAATTGAGAAGGGTGGTGGTAATAGGTTGGTTCACCTTCATTTATTGATACCAAATTGCTTTGAGTCAAAGCTTATAATTTCAATTGCTTTCCTCTTATTTTCTTTATTTTTTCATTAACCAAGGGTTGAAACATTGAAACAATAGCCTCTCCTCAAGCATTCCTTTGAACTAAAAATAAAACACCTAGAATTGTTCAAATTACGTTTTGAACATAGTTCCTATTACGGAATTGCAAAAGTTTTAGTCGGGTCTTGTTGTTAGTCAAATGGGGATTCTAGATTCTCTTGGAATTCATTGACTAGAAGAAATTGTGCCCATCAAACTTGACATGTCTTTAATGGCTAAAACATGTCTATTCTGACTTAGAATCAATTTTCGAATTATAAAATTAAAGACATGTTCAAGTCATTCACATCATGTTATGTTGAATAAGAGTTCTACTAGTGGGGAAAGGGGGGGGGAGCATTTAAAAAAAATACGAAAATAAGAGTATCCAAAATCACCTCCAAACTCTCATGAATGGAGGTCGTGCATCACTAGCAAGAATATGTAGTTTGATTTAGAAGCATGCCCAATAACTAAAGGTGCAAATACCTTATTCTATTAGCATGGATATTGAAGCTTGGTGACCCACATGTAAAATAGAGAGCTATGCAATGAGAGGCTTTACCCTTGTGAGGTCATTTTTTTGAAGAATGTCATAGCTAAACTTCTTCACATATAGCTTTTGTCAATGCAAAGCTTCCTCTCGTTTGACCAAAGCCAAAAATTTGAAAGTAAATTTCTTGTACATACTTTGTCGATGTTCACTTAAATCTAACTTATATTGTCACCCCAAATAGGAGGTTCTAGAACATTGTGATCACTTACTATTGCATGCAATACTGACATTATAAAAGTGTTTAAGATTGCTTTAGGATGGTAGTTTGTAAGAGTGTTGTACTAATATAGGATATGGTCAATGTTCCTACAAAGAACATCTTGGATAGAGGTTCATTATAGTATTCTTTTGGTGTTTATCACTTTTATGTATGTCTTTGGTTTTCAACATTTGTGAGACTTGAATGATTCCAATTTTAACCCTAGTGTACACTCTACAATCATTCCTTAGCTTCTAGAGTAATTAATATTGCATTTCAATAGTAAAAACACCATTCATGTAGATTAAAAAGATGACCTACAAGAAGAAATACAACTCTAGTCTAATTAGTCTAGTGAATCTATTCATGGGACATATCCTTACTTTACCCCCTAAATGTAAAAACTGCATTTTTTGGCAACATAGTGATTTTGGGCAGCTCACTACAAATGGAATTCTTAATTTTTTTCTCTCAAAATTTCACACAACATGTGCCCAACGAATAGCTTTCAAGGCCCAACAATTTTCATAACTTCTGACTAAATGGTGAAAAAGTTATTGCATGATATGTCATTTTCTTCAGTAGGTGGGCAACCCAGGCACCTCAAATAACTTTTTTTGAAATCACTTTAAAAATAAAGAAAAATTGGAAATTGGTTCTTCATATTTATATACAAGTGGAAAGCTTTGAATCATTCTATTTGGATTAATGAGATGAAAAGTTATGAAGAGTTTTAGTATGTAGGTAGGTATGGAGTCTTTGAAAACCATAACTACCCACAAACTAAAACTCCTTACACTGAGGCAATTGCCGTATTGCCTCAATGCACTCAAATATTCAAAAAAATCTAGAAAGAAGAAAATTATGAATGGAATTTTAGCTATTTTTTTCATCAAAGAAATATGTCAAAATAAACTCATTAGATTTTTATATCTATTTTTGGATAAATACTTTTTCTATATTAATATTTTTCACTTGATTGACTATTTTTCTTCATTAAAGGTTATTTTAATGATTTGAACTTTTGGTTGTGGTTTTGAGCAAAAGTCTATAGGTGGGCTTGGTAATGAAATTCCAAATATCAAATTGACAACATTTGGACTTTCTTAACCTTCAAAGTCTTGTCATTGTTTGGTCAAAGTATTATTATTATTGGGAAGCCAAAAGAAAGTTTTGTTTGGGATGGGATGGATTGAATTATCCAAGAATGCACCCCATCATCGAACTTGCATGTCAAGGATGTGAAACATAACATTGTTTATCAATGAAGCAAGAGTTCTTTTTGCATCCTTGAAAAGGGGCCCCTACCTACAATGAACAAACTTGTCTTCTATGTCTCCTTAACCCACCCAAATCCTTGCATTAACCCATAAGCACCATGGGGGACCAAATTAAAAGTGTCCTCACATGCCCTGGAAGTCCAATTTGAAGTGCTATAACTTTTGCATAGAATGTTCAAATTCAATCAAATTTGTTGTATAATCTGAGTTCTCTCTTCTAGTATGTGTGGTAAAATTTCCAAAGCAATCCAAGATGTACTCTTTTTTTGGAAGTCATTTGAAGTTCACAATTTCAATTTGAGTTCATCAAACTACATTTTGATGGCTCCAACTTTGGGGGCTTGTATCTCCTTCATCTAATATTTGTTTTCAATAAAATTGTTTAAATCATGTTCCCCTTGAAGTCTAGTTTTTGGTAAAATTTTCATGTCAATCCAAGTAGTTTTGAATGTTTGGGAGCAATTTGAAGTTCAATATTTGAATATTTTTGGATTACAATGAACTTTAGAGTCTTCCTTCTTCTCCATACAACTTCCATTTTCAATAAGAAAAAAATTGTGCATACTAGTCTAGTTTGTGTGGTTAAAATTTCATACCAATACAAAAAGTTATGAGTGACTAAGAAGCATTTTAGTACAAGGAATTTTAGACTTAGATGTGTTTTTTGCAACTATTTCTGATACTTTTTGACATTTCAAAACCATTTTGCAAACACAATGAGTCATTTAAATAAATATTTCTTTGACCAATGTAGTTGTATACTGATTTTGAATCACTTTATAGTCTTAATTTTTTATTCATTTGAGTAGGTTTAGAAATCAAATTTCACCTCCAAATTTAAACATTATAATCTTGCAATCTATGTGATAAAACAACTCCAAATTTGTTTCACATCATCTACAACACATACACTACAAAATTGTATAGTTAAGATTTCTATACCTCAATGACACTAAAACCTATAACATTTCAAAAGCAATGATGTTTTTAAAAAACCCCAAGGGCCTTGCAATGGGCCATTAGGGGGTAACTCATAAGTCCCTCCCACACACATCTAGGGAAGTATACGGTGGATACTCCCCAAATTGCCCTGTGTCTAAAAGCACCATCTATAGTAGGTGAACATTCCTAAATTCAGTTATGTACCTATTTGCATAGAGCGCTTCTAGAAACAGACTTTGATTGTGAATAACTTTTGCATATAATATCCAAATGAGGTGTTCTTTGGTGCATTGGAACCTCCTTTCTCTTGCCAACAAGGAAATATAAATATCTTATCAGCCCAATAATAGTAACAATGCACAGTACCAACTTTTGGCGCTTTTGGGTGTATCTACCCTAATACCTTCCCAACACAGGGAAGACCATTGCCTAATTATACAATGTTATGTAAGTACCAACTTCTCGGGGTTGGGTGGCATTGCATCCCAGACCCATGTCGGCAGCCTCAAATGGTGCTTTTTTTATGTGTGGGTGGGGGATGCTCACCACAAGCACACAATTCTCTCCTCGTTGGTTCTCTGCGATGTCGTAACTTCGATCACACTTTACAGGAGGTCGAGCGAGCGAGCGAGCAACTACCTCAACAGACCAGTCTTCTTCGTCAACGTACTCCACAATCCAGATAATCCTCGCAGCTGTGTGTAAGTCCTCACGTCCCTCGTAAAAGTACAAGTCCGCAAGCCCCCCTCCCCAAAGTGTGTCAAGATCAGCCGATTGTACCCACCCACCCAACCTGCAGATAACTTATCAAGCAAGTGAGAGCGTTAGAATTTAACAATCTGAATTGACAGCTTTCCCTCACAATCTGGCAAGGACAACGTAACGAGATTTTGCTCACCAGCCAGCCAACATCAAACAGCTAGTCTAACTTACATCTTTCAAATTCGTAAAACAACTATGGAAATCATCCATGTGTTTCAAAAAAATAAAAAATAAAAATTCTTAAATCAAAAAACTTTAACACCAGTCCCGGGAATGGAATTCAATCCAATCTGGGATTTCATTTCCTAAGGTTGACTGGAAATTAGCAATCCTTGACCAGATGGAGTGGCAAGGGTATGGATGAAGACATCTGTTGAAAGATGTAGTACATTGTGGATGAGATTCATCCATATGTTGGGATATTAACCTTTGTATATGTGAAAATGTGTGGATGATTCTTTGCAATGTCATCCATCCAAAATCTGAACGGAAGACCATTATAACAAGTTGGTAATTTTCATATGACTTCGACTCAAAAATTTTGAGAGAAAGAGAGAGAAACTCCTATTAGAAAGTGCCTAAGTAAGGTGTAAATATTAATAGTCTCTTCATGTAAGATTCCAAGATTCACTTTGAAAAGCCTATACAAGTGAGAGACTTATGCTATACTAAATAGTGAAACTAGGTTGCCTTCACAATTAGGTTGTCTTACCTCAAAAAAGTTCCTTCATAAGTCATCAAAGTCCACAAATTCTTTTGGAAATATTTCCATTTGTATATATGGAGGATCGTAACTCCCAATTACCACAATGACTTATTCTAAAGTAGTGCACTCTTCTACTACAACAACAACAAATATTTATATAGTATCAAATGTTAAGAAATTAGCATGGGATAATATAATTTCACTATTTAATGTACATACCTTCATTGTAAGAAAGATTTTTTATTTCCATTGAAGTAACTACACTTAATTTCAATTGCTTTCTAAAATTGTACAATAGTTTCAATCATTTCAAAAAGGAATTTAAAAAAAAACCCATGAAGTCTAGATTCTTGCCTAAAATATACTTACACTTTTCATGAGAGTCTACAATTGGTTACCATAAATCTTATTTCCAGTATTTTGAAAATTTGTAGTTCATCCATATAGTGATTAAAAAATGCTTTCTAAGAGAATCTAGAATCCTCCTTTGACTACCAATAAGAACCCACCAAAAAAATTCAATATAGTGATGGAAACCATGCTCAACTGCCTTGATTTGTGTGATTTTAGGTGTACTTTCCTTATTGATATATGTTGTTGATCTATTAAAAAAATTCAATAACCATATGTATTCCACTTCCTTGCTTACTCAATTTTTTAATTTAAAAAAAATAAAATTCAGATTTGAACTTCAAATTTTTTTTCTAGAATCACATCAAATTAGAAGAACAATTTTCCAAGGTTGACTTCCACCAATTGAAAGTAATTTCAATCAAATCCTAGTTCAGTTTCTTAACTAAGTTACTTAGGGCAGTAAGTAACATAGGCCTACACCAATTAACCCCCAAACAAATTAATTCCCAATCTTTGACTTTGCAACTAAAAATCATCCAAACTGAACCCCTTGCAGAGAGTATAAGTTTTAACATAAAATACTGAAAATTTCACTTTAAATGGATCTTCCACTTACACAAAACAATTACGCAAATAGAATACCCCCAAGGACAAAACTCTTAGAAAATTTAAAACTCTAAACCCTCCCTTAAATAGAGGAATCCATGAGTAATTACAGACCGATCTTCCCCCAGTCTGACAGCTTAAGTTAAAGTCCATGGACCCCATTAACTGAACTCACTAGATTTGCTACCATATTGTGTGCAATAATCAGCCCTTTTGTCTGCGTCTAACTGTCCCTGGGAGTGAACAGTTTTTTTTGTTTTAAAAAATATAAAATTTAATTAATGTAGAGATTTATTTATTTAGTCTCCGTAGTGGCAGAAAAAAAATGATCCTTAACCCTTAACCCCTAAACGACGAGGTGGACGTTTTGTGTCCAATGAATAACCAGGAATACTCTTGTGTAGGACAAAAGTGCAACTATTCAGTCATCCTTGGAATTAAGGGTGGAAAGGGAAGATATTCTATAATAGTTTGACTCCCAATGAGTATTTTTGATTTTTTAAAAAAGTAGATGATGTCACACGGTTCGAAAATGGCTGATTTCCTCAGTCACCAATTTGGCTTTCAAGGGTTAACCCTTGAAGGACGCTGCGGACGTTTTGTGTCCGATGAATGACAAAAATCAATCTGTTGGATGTAGGAAAGCTGTTTTTCATCCATTTTTTTTCTCATTGCGACTGTAGAGAAGTGCTCTGTAATGGGAGGCCAAAATTATTGTCATTGAATGCATTTATAATTTCAGGTACCCCAAATTGTCAGAGATGTACACAGACGGTTATAGACACTATGCTGCCCTTTTAGCAATTTCTGTGAGGGCAAGATGCCATGCGGGCTTTCGCAAGTTCTTTCGTTGGCATGAACAGTGTCTTTTCCAGCGGTCAGTCTCCAATGCGCTACTATTCACAGACCGACTTTGTGCCACGGTGACCGGCCCGTTGTTTAAGGGTTAAATGTCGACATGGACGTTTTGTATCTGGTGGATGACTTCATTGTTGTTGATTGTAGAAAAAAAAGAATGCACCTATTGGTCCAATATAATTGGAGCAATTTTGTTGACTACCTTGGTCATGGGGGTTGTGTCCTTTGAGGATTATGTAGGAAAGTGATGAAGCTAAGTTATTCATGGATGTGGATGAAAATGTTCATGTCAATTTGGATTTAAATCCATTCATTCTTTCATCCAAAAGGGTTCACATTCGTCTAGAGAATTGTTTTTAAGTGATTTTTTTTTGGCTTTAAGAAAAAAAGAATAGTACTTAAATGAGGCATATTTCAACCCTTCATTCAATCCGTTTGTTCTCTATATGATATGATAACTACACCTAATTGAAACTATGATGCAATAATGATCTAAAGTAGAAGTGCCATTGACCATTAGATTTGGCTCAAGATGAATACAAATTTGTATGACTGTCGTATTCAAAAATTCATGCACCTTATATGTCCAATACACACAAAAAACCCATTGTGCAACTCAAATTGGGGTTTTCAAACCTTTAAGAATTAAAGATAAATTGATTAAGTTTTTCAAATAGCCAATCCAAAATGACAAAGATAGTCAAATAATTTACTTGCAGTTCATTTTTTTCCATTATAATTTCAAGTAAAAATGCTAAGAATAAATTGATCAAATCAATGAACAACAAAATAACCAAGTAACAACACAAATTTTATATTTAGTCCAATGAAGCTCAAAATTCTCCAAGACATTATCTCTAGAAGTTGGATGCACCAAAAGAATGAAATGTAAGGTGAAAACACACAAAATCATATGTGTACCCACTCTCGACAAGCATATTTCCATTCAAAGTGCCCCCCAAAGTACAATTAAATTGTTCCCATATTTGACTTCAATTGTTTGATTGTTGATTCTCTAGATTTCAACATTATAACCAAGCTATGTAATGATTTCATTGGTCTAGGGAATTTTACTTTGAAAATTCGTAGCAATTACATGTCAAATCCAAAAATTCTATTGTTTATTTTTGAATTCTTGATTTTCAACAGCAAATACTACAAAAATGTTTGTTTGTTTTTCTTAGACAGCTAGAGAAAGCTGCCTCCAACCATCAGCTGAATTGCTTATTTAGACAGTTTCGGGTGGGTTTTAAAATTTTAATTATTTATTTATTATTTTTAAACAAATGGAAATCCATTGCAAAACAGAGTTTTGGGTGTTTTTCACCTTATATATAAAATTAAAAATTTGATTAGTTAGTCTATTGCATGCCAACTCATCTGAATGACCACATCACCTGACTCCAGCCCCCCCCCCCCCAAATGCCCAATTTTTTTGAATTTTTAACCTGACACGTGTTAGCCTGAAAGACACACAATTAATATATTTTAAGTATGATCAAAGATTTGCTAATTGTGACCCTAAACTGACTGACGACCAATTGAAAGCAGGAATCATTGATTAAGCTCGTGTATCAATCCAATGATTTACAGGAGAAACTGTAGTGGGTGAGCGTCCCCAATCAAGCACGGAATTTGGCCCTCCAAATTAAATGAACTTCTAACTCTTTTGCCATTGGTTTATAATTAGAACTTTGAATTTTATTTGACAATGGAAGCGGATTCAAAAGAATTTTGTATAGGGTGAATAAAATTCAGATTTACACATTGGAAAATGAAAATGAATTCCTTCAAAGTTAGCTAAAAAACAAAAATTACAAAGGCATTGGCAAATCACAATTACTAAAGCACTTACTACTCCAAATTTGGGCAAATAATTTTTGTCTTTTAGTGAGATTTTTGAAGTGGTTTATTTTCTTTGTTCATTGTCTAAATTTGAATATTCAATGCACTTTTGAATGCACTTCCAATGAAAGAAATTTCAAGTTGTAATTACAAAGTAGTGAAAAGTTAGTTAAATTGGACGGGGGAGTTATACCACTCTACTGAAGATGTCCTAACCTCTCTACAAAATTGCTTAACTTTTTTTACCCTTGTGTCCTTTCTTGTGTGGGTATGAAAATCCAAAAACCTAGTTAAGTGTACATACTAAATATGAATCTTTAATCAATTGCTTCCCTATTTATACTTGATCAACATTTTAAGGGGGTGAAGTGTTGATCCAATATAGATAGAGAAACAATCAGGTTGATGGGCCATAATGGATATGCACACCAATAACTATCAATTTGTAGAATATAAATGCATTGTGTAAAAATGAGACAAAAATGAAATTCGTCTTCAAATTTGACAACACAATATCATCTTAGACTATCATGGGAATGCATAGGACAAGTTTTTTGAAACTTCA
This sequence comes from Straminergon stramineum, assembly GCA_963920665.1. Lineage (NCBI taxonomy): Eukaryota > Viridiplantae > Streptophyta > Bryopsida > Hypnales > Calliergonaceae > Straminergon > Straminergon stramineum. Next base: position 8,257,124 of record OY987270.1, on the reverse strand, counting down.
ACTTTGTAGATTGCAAGCCCCTAGCATTTGATGTAAAAAAAACAAAAACACTATGCATTTTCTAGTATTACCCACTTCAAGTTTCTCCTCCTTTTTTAGTGTTAAGGAAACTACTAAAAAGCATAGCCAAAATAAAATAAAACTTTGATTCATATTCTCCAATGAGAAAATAACTACTTATGAATTCATCCAATAGTAAGGCCAACATACCCATTATGGACCTTCTCCCAACTATGCCTTCTCTCTAAAATTGGTTAAAACATTTGAAGAGAAAAAAAACACGAAAATGACTTCTTGTCAACAATTCTTTCAAAACCAAGACCAAGGGCATGGCTTGTCATTTAAAGGTTAACCTTTTTTTCCTTTTCTTTCCTTTTTTTTTTCCTTTTTTTTAAACAAAGGGACGAAAGCTTAGTTGTTAAAAGAAAGGAGAATACGAGTCGGCACCAGAGGCCTCAAGCCCCAAGGCAGCCAGCGGATCCTCTTCAGTCTGCCTTAACTTAACCTTAACCGTGGTTCCCTTTAACCGTGGTTCCCTTTCTCTCGCTTCCTCCTTGACAGGAAGGCCATGCGTGCATGGAAGACGCGAGCTCATGTGCTTACCTGCAGGCCCATTCATTAATGAACTCCCTCTCTTCTCTGCACCCCGCCATCTCGGGCGCCATCTCTGTCTCTCGCTTCCCCAGTTTCTCCATTCCTCCTCTTCGTATTCTCTCTTCATCTGTGAAGATCACAAATCGTGAGATCAACTGGTGGAGCTATCGTAACTCGCTTTGCAGACGCATTATTCGATCTCCTCATTGTAGTGCGCGCATTTCGAGCAAGGTTGTAGTTTTCTTTTCAGGTTTCGGGAGCTTCTGGGTTTCGAAGGGGGAGTTGGGGTTTGTCATTGTGGACGCTCAAATTATTGGAGATCAGTCTTGTCATCTTCGTTTCATCCTCTAGTGCTGTTCATTGATTATAGCACTGTTCATTGATTTAATTTGACTTCTGGATTAATTAAGTAGCTTCTTCGCCTTGGGTTTCTTCGCTGTGAATTTTGACTCATTGGACAGCTCCCTCTATCGTTAACTTTCTTCTGTCTTGTTTGTGATCGAGGGGTATATATAGAGAGAGAGATACGAGAGTCTGCAATCATGGGAATGGGTCTGCCTTCTCGGGTGCCACCTAAAGCAAGCTAGAGTTTGATTTTTCTGCTCACGCACACATGTGTGCCTGTATGTGTACTTCTTCAAGCTCGTCCAGTTTCAATCTGGCTCGCTTTCCGAGGAGTTACTGATTCGCAGGAGTTAGAAAACCATAACCCCGTACGTGTAGACTTCTGGTGCAGATTGGTTTCAAATACCATAGAAAATTCGCAAGGTCACGTACAGCATGGAGAAGTCGACTCCGGTCGGAGGGTTCCATGCAGTGCGTCGTCCCGTAAACTTGCCATTATGTCATGAAGCTTGAGGTTTCCATCGTTTTTTCTTACGTTTCTTTAAGTTAGATACCTGATTTCCATCTTGGAAAAGAGCTTCACTCTCTTGATAGCCGGCCTGGCCTCCCAGTTAGTTAAGCTTCCTTATGATAGTGTGAGCTTGTAGCTCTTTCCATACATATACTCTTCGGTTCTCCCGAATCTCCATCTTGGAAAAAAATGGGTAGAATACCTTTCACTTGATCCTCGCGCGAGCCCGGGGTGAGTTCGTCTCTGTTTCCATGGCCTTGTGATCGAGCTGGCGGACACAATGGCAAGCTCCACGAGAGGGGATACATTCCACTCCTTGTACAGCCTGTTGTATGTTCTGAGCTTCCTCAGGGCTTCACTCTCTTGAAAGCCTTCCAGTTAATCTTCTTCATGACAGGTTGAGCTTGCATGTAGCGGTTTCCCTGTCTTTCGCTTGGTACGTTCTTCCGAATCTCCCTCTTCGAAAAAAATGTTTCGAAGCTAAACCTTCCCTATCTTCCCCTTGCTCCTCCCTCAGCTGCGTACGTGTGAGCTCGCTCGTCGCCTTGTGATCGAGTTCCACAATGGCAAGCTCCAAGAGACGGGATACGCTCTACTCCTTGTACAGCCTGTTGCACTTCCTGATTTTCATCAGCTTCTCGGAGATTGCTGCAGCCCAAACCACAAACCCCACCGACTTGCAAGTCCTTCTCGAGCTCATGCGCTCTCTCAACTCCGACTTCGACTGGCCTTCTCTCTTCCCCGACCCTTGCCTCTCCTCCCCACAAGGCATCCTCTGCACCGAAGACCCCTCCACTAACCTCCTTTACGTCACCTCTCTCCACTTTGGCTACATCTCTCCTGTCGCCAATCTCATCCCTTGCAGCCCCAACGCTACCATCCCCCCTTCCATCGCCAATCTCGCGCACTTAGAGTCGCTCTCCTTTTCCAACTGCTTCACCTCCTCCAACTCTCCCTCCGATTCCAGCTCCAAATCTCCCACAACCGCTATCCCGACCTCCATCACTTCTCTCACCTCCCTCAAACTCCTCTCCTTCACCAGCAACTCATTTCTCACGGGATACATTCCTTTGGGCCTCAGGAACTTAACTTCTTTGGAGCGCCTGGTTCTCAGTCAGAACAACCTCCAAGGGGAGCTTCCTGAAGATCTTGGGTTGTTAAGGAACTTGATTCAGTTGGATTTGAGTCACAATAACTTCACAGGGAAGATTCCGAGTTCGTATGCGAATATGAGCTCCCTCTTGAACATGGACTTACGCTACAATTCCTTGGAGGGTCCCTTCCCAGCCACTTTTGCACAAGGGTTGGTTCAAGTGGAGCGAATGGCGTTGAGTTACAACAAGCTCACAGGAAGCTTACCTTCCTCCTTCTCAGCGCAAGGGATGTTGAAATGCACGTTTTTGGATTTGAGCCACAACAGCCTCACAGGCGAGATTCCGGCCTCGTTCGGGGGGTTGGTCAACTTGGAGGATTTGTTTTTGAATTCGAATTCGTTTGGAGGTGGGATCCCCGAGCGATTCGGCTCGTTGACGCAGCTGGTGCGACTGGATCTGAGTAATTGTGAGATTGGGAATGTGATCCCGGAGAGTTTGCAGAACTTGCGGAAGCTACGGTACTTGAGTGTGAGTAACAATCGGTTAGATGGGGGGATTCCGTTGGGGCTGGCGACGTTACCGAGACTGTTCACTTTGAATTTAGATGGGAATCGGTTGAGTGGGCCGGTGCCGTTTCCGGCCAGTTTCGTCGAGAGGATGGGGAGGAATATGAAGTTGGAGGATAATCCCGAGTTGTGTTACTCCCAGCAGTTGGTGATGATGATGAAGACTCCCATGGTGTTAAGAAAATGTCCGGATACAGTGGTGGATGTTGTGCCCGCTGTTGCACCTGCGCCGTCTGGGAGTCCGAATGGAGCTTCTTCACGGGAAGTCGTTTGCTTCTGGTGGGGGAGCGTCACGGCTTTGACTCTGCTGGGTGTGTTTTTGTAGTTGTACCAGACCTTTTGTTTTTTCTTATATATCAGTTTTTCGGGGAACCGTTCTATAGAGATGATTCTCAGTTCTCTCATAGTATGAAATGGTTAAGAGGCAAAACGGTACTAAGTTATTCTCCAGTTGTCTGACTCTTACTACTCTTCATGAAATAGCTACTGTAGAGACTTGCTACATTGTGGTCATTCAAGACACTGTTGAGAATGTTACGTACGCACAGTGATCGAATCACTACTGTAGAGGCAAACTCGATCGATTCTCCAGTTCTCTGACCTCTTAACTTACTCTTCAGGAAACTCTGTTCTCCAGTAACTTAGTCTGACTCTTACAGTTCAGGATATAGAGAGTACCTACTGTAGCAAGCTGCACTTGTTTCCCCTGCCACTGTTGAGAAGGTTATTTTTTGTGGCCGTTTTAGGGACTTAATTTTGGCTTCGCAGTTGTAAGCTTCTTAACCTCAAGACCCCAACTAGCTGCCTCAAGTTTTATGAAGTGCGCCGTTGATCATGTTAGCAACTGATGAGCTACTCTTGGGCTTAGTTTTTCGCTAGAAGTGGAGTATTTTGGAGTTGTCAAACTCTTGACGTCAAGGGAATATATAGACTAGCAAGCTCAATGCTGTTAATAATGTTATTTGGCCATTTTGGTGCATAGTTTTGTTAAGCTTGCTTGAGGAGCTGTTCAGGTAGTTGGCCAGTCTTCGCAGAGACTGAAAAACCCTTTGTACTGGGTTAAATCTTTTCCAGCCTCAATGGGCTTGTAATGCTAATTTTTTTTTTCTTCTGTAACTTATCTTTGTTTTGAATGCTTTCAACATGCTTGCTGCAATCTCTTGCAATAAGGTCCTAAGTTACCTGATAACTTTTATACTGTGCTTCATAAGCATACTTCCAACATGGCAGCTGCAGTCTCTAGTAATGCTTTATCTTTTCTGTGTATATCTCAATTTTTTACTCTCAGTGTGGTAGTAACAAAATGCTGCACTCTTTTGGATCCTTTGGTTGTTCTACAGTAAGTATGCTGATTTCTGGACGTTCCACAGTAACTTAATTGACTGAATTGCTTGCTCTGAAAGACATAATTATTTTGAGTTACCATGTGCCCGACTGCCTGAATTTTTTTTTGCATTTATGAATATTTTAGAGAGAGAAACGGAACTCAGAAGTCAACTTAAAGAGGCTAATTGCATGTTATTCTGTGCTACTAATTTTTTATAAAAGTATCTTACTGAAGACTGACAATAAACTTAAAAGTTGACATTAATTACTGGTATTCAATCAAGACCCATAAATGTAAGCCAGTTGTACTTAATGTTGGTTTTAAAATTGCGAATCAGTTGCAAAGCTAATAATCCCTAGTTCCTACACGGTAACTACACCTAAAATCACATGAATAAGCTCTGGGACATGATCTGATTGCTCTAGAAAATGAACAACAATTTTTGCACATTGGTGAAAGACTATGAATCAGAATGCAAGTGGTTCTATAATTTTTGGACACGTTGGGAATTAGTTACAAATTTTCAGAGATGCAAGGTGTAGAGTGCTAAAAGTGTCATGTAGGTGATGTGAAATTTCATTATATGCACATCAAGAAATCACACTAGTGGTATTGAAACATGACATAAAGAAGAAGTTGAAACAACATAAAGTTTACCAAAAACCAACCAATTGTAAGGTTGACATCTCCACAATGCTATTAACCCTTGAATAGTCAAGCATATTTATTGAAACCTAAACCCTTCTTAACTTATTCTAAACAAACTATCACCCAAAACGAGATCTATAGAAATTGACTATATTGATTAGCAGTGGAGATAGGCCCAGAGCTGAGGGGGAAAAGACAAATGATTTCACTACATTATTGAAAAGATTATAATAGTCAAACATGTCAACCTTTCATTTGGAGGAGGCCACATTTGAGGTGCTAGGGTGCTCAAGGGTTAATAGAGTTGCAAAGTTTTCAAAATGGCCCTTCACTACACCTTACAATTGTCCTTGTAATGCTCATTGTTTTGGGGCCCTCCTTGTTGATTTTCCCTTCAAAAAAAAGGGTCTGCTTTTAGGAGTGCTTCATTTTGGGTGTAGTTACCTTACTTGCCTAAAACAACACCTTTAGAACATGAAAGCCTATTAACATATCCATTAGGGATATATGTTTCATGAACACTCTCAAAATTCACAATTTATTCAAATTGTTTAAAAAAGTGTGATAATAAAATGTATCGAATACAAGTATTTTTGAACCAAAGTGTTCTATTTTCCATTCAACAAGCCTTCTTTTCTACTTTGCAAAGAAACTTGCAAAAGAACACACATTATTCCTTTGTTCAAATTCCAAATAATAATTGTGATTTGTAATAATAATTAGTGTTCATATGGTACTTGATATATAAAATAGAAGCACCAATTGTCAACCACACCCAGTATCCAATCTGTAGGATACGCTATTTCCAACCTTAGGCTACAATTCAAGATGGAAATGTGTTTTTTCATGCTTTTAAAGTTGGGACTAATAAGATTATGACACATGTCTCAAAGTAGTGAATGAATTGAATGATTGGAATTGAAAGACTCTAGACATTGGCTACTAGTGAAATGTACTTTTTGGCTCCCAAAATTCACTGTAATTTCAATTTTAGGAATAAAATTCTGAAAATTTTACTATCCCCATATTTCCTTTCTTCCTACATGGGAAAAATTTCCACCACCTCATACCCCGCATGATCTGCTCCAAAATTGCTTAAATGATCAACTACTGGTGCTTCTACCTTATCGAAGCATTCTACCAATGGATATCTTTTGCATAGAGGCAATCTTGGAGAAAAACATTGGATAATACTCTCATCAATCTTGGAAGTAAATAGCTTTACCATCTCAGTGAAGATCACAAGTTACACTGCCTTGTCACTTTGAAAATAAAATCCCTGTATCTACCGTAGGGCACGCTTTCCAACACTCTTACGAACTGTACCGGTAATCATATGATAAACGGACTTCCATCATTTCCGAAAGCCCAGCACTCAGATTTCTTCATCTTCACGTGCATTGATTTCAGGTTCGCAGGCAGTCTTTAAAGTAGTGTGCAGCCAACAGAGCTCTTTAGAGTTACGTTCCTGACATTACTACCCACCGTTCTCAGCTCCACCAAAACGAGTAGACAGCTCCTACCACAAACGCATTTCATGTATGACATGCACAGCTGGACAAACATTTACACGAGGGCCCTTCGCATTGGGATTGAATTGTAGCTGGCCTTTCGCACTTCGCAAACGCCAGTCAAACACTACAGGCCAAGAGCTAGAAGGTGAAAAGCGTTATTATATCCTCACCTTCCAGATCACGTCTTGGTAACACCCAAAAGGTTGAAGCAAAATCCACCATCGCGCTGCCAAGTATTTGGATAGAAATCATTTCTTGTTGCAGAAAGTTCACCCAACTTGGCTTGAATTGGTCACTACTGGTCAATTTAGATAAGTAACATCACATTATACCCAAAGTATTGCACTTAAAGCAGGAATCACTCGGGAAAAGCCTCAATGTATACTAGAAATGATTTACTGCAAAATATGTTTTTGAAACAAACAGAAATGGTGGACCGTAAGACATAATCCATTGTTCAATGGCCAAGCTCTTCGAATGTACACACCTTTCACAGGTATTTGGGTAAATACCAGTAGTAGAAATCACGTCCTGTTCCAACCAGGGAGTCCCCCCAACTTGGCAACCATTTCAGATAAGTACCCGTTATATTGTACTCTAAAGAAGGAATCAATGTATACTAGAAAAGATTTTCTGCAAGACACAATTTCGAAAAAAAGAAGAAATGATAGCCCATAAGACATAGCCAATTGTTCGATGGCCTAGTCTTTGAATGTACACAACTAACCCTAAACAACAGTCAGCAACCCCAGGAACTGAAATGGATTCATTCCAAAGTGGAAAATGAGGGACTGCTTAATAATGCTCTCCGCCACCTCAACTATCACGTCTATACACACTCTAGCTTATTCAAACGGTCACGCCACCCCGACTACCAACATATTTGAGGCTGAGGATTGAAACAGCAACCTTCATTTCTATCTTGTATCCGAATACAATTGGTAGCTGCAAGTAACAAAGTGAACACTACTGTTTTTCCAGATTGGAGAAAATCTAGATAAAAAAGAACAAGCTCTTTCAAAAAAAAGAAAAGAAAAAAATGACCTAGAGAAAATCCCATTAATTAACTTTTTACACACTTGAATCCCTTGCAGATGCCCAACCAGATCGCAAAAAGAATGCAACACACGACGAGGTCCAAAATCAGCACAAGCTTCACGTTGCGCCACCACATGCGGGACGCCAGTTGTCGCCCCTTCATCTTCCGAGAGGAGCCACATCCATCCATGTTGGATGAGGTTCCACCTTGAAGAGCCTTTCCATTGTTTGTCATCATGATTTCCTTCACCTGGATCACCTGGATGCACCATACCCAAGAGCCATTAGCATTAACGTAGAGGATACTAAAAACTGTTAGGCACCTGATCCCCTCTCCTGTAGACTGACCCTTGTTATCTACAGCAAATTAATTCCTCCAATACACTCGATTGGCCTCCAATTAGCAAGTGAAGTATGACTTGGCCAAATACCTATGGCCACTGAACTTGGCAAGGAAATGGAGTTGTCTACTACCGCTTTAATAGTGGTCTATTGTAAACCTGTATTGACTGATTGCATGAGAGATTCATAAAAATTAGACCTCAAGAAAGTTCGGTTCTTGAACACAAAGTAGTCTCTCCAGAGATTTATAACGATCTCCCAATGGAGCACACTCCAACATACGGTATTGATTTAAATGCTTAAGTGACACACACTACATTCTACATCTTCAGAGGCCAGTAAAATCACCCTCCATCTGCAGTACTACAGATATCTTAGCTGAACGATTAGAACTAGAGTGGAAGAGAATCATGAACAAGAGTGGGTCATAAGATCTCTTCACAGCTCTGTCGTGATCTCCCAATGAAAGCATACTCCTACATATTGGATAAAATGCTAAAGAGACGCATTCAGAATCCTTGAGCGAAGTGAAAACAAAATCCTCAGAGCTAAGAAGAAATGCATGAGCTTAACTGTACCGCAGAAATCTTAGACTGGAAAATTAAGAAAAGTGGAAAGAATGCATTAGAAGGTGAAACATTGCATGCACCTGGTGTTTGGTCGACTTCTTATCAACCTTAGGATGACCACCATTTCCAGTCAGCGGCGCTGTATGGTGCTCCCGTGGTGGACTCAAAGCAGTGTCATCTTTCGAGTCCAACTGATGCTCGTGGTCCAAATCGACCTCTTTTTGTGGCACGCCCAAAAGTGGCTTCACCAGATGTTTAAACACACCTGAAAACCGAAATTGTTTAAAAGTGCACATGGCATTTGACAAAAGCACATTGAGCGCGAATTCTTATCACGCAATTTTTGCACTAAGATGGTCATCAAACATATTGGCAAAGGGACTGAATAGCTTTAATTACCATGTTAGAACCAAAATGGATGAAATATTGAAAGTTCTATAGGTGGAATGAGGTCATAAGGCAGAGGAAGTGCACAAAGCTATAAACACATTGAATTCCTAAGTGTTTTAGGTGGATGGCAAATGTTTTGAATACTTCACTTCATCCAATTGATAATCATTGAGGAAGCTGTAAAGAAGATAGTGTCATATATCAATGGAACGAAGGAATGCTCTCTCCATGAATCAATAGCATCGATATTCTGCAGGAGTTTCTATAAGGGTTTTTTTTAAGGGTTTTTTGAAATTTATTGACCGTTGTTAGTTCAAGCACTTCGGGGTTAACCGAATTTCTTGCTACCTGCAAAGTCGGAGGTCAACGCATTCCGTTCCAGTCGGTTCGCATCCAAGCCGCGAGACCGAAGCAGGAGCTTGAACTCATCCCTCACAAGCTCCAGGAATTGCGTCCCTTTCAGCTTCCCTAACGCCTCGTCCACTATTGCGCAGTACGTAAGAGGGCCGTCCATGAGGAAGATGAACATGCGCTGCTTTATAGTATACGTGAACTTGTTGTGAAACGGAGGAACCTTCTCCAGGCATTCCCCTACTGCTACGTCTGTGAGGTCTTCCTTCGGCTTCTTATAGTCAGCTAACACGGTGCTCCCCCTCGCCACCGTTGCATAGTATACAAGATTCGTTACCGAACCCATCGTGAAAGGAACCCTAACCGACAACTGATCATCAAAATTCACCCTACCGACTACCAAATCTCAAAGGCAGTCTGTCAAATTGCTCGAAGGAAAAAACTAAAAACTACTCACTGCCACAACCGTGTAACCCCAACCCTCGCCGCTTTGCTTACTGATCCACCTCCTTCTTCTAAACTAATGTGATACCAACCCATACCGACAGCTCAGCCTAACAACGAACTCATCACTTCACCAAAATTCAAATCCCGAGATCACATCATCGTCGACACTCCACTCCTACACCTCCGCTCAAAACCAAACCCTCGACCTGCAACCACCAAAATAGCAAAATTGTTACTCTCTCTCTCACACTCATTTCAAAGGAAATCATACCACGCTACATCACCACCGATAACCACAAGACCTCGATTAATCAAATCCACAAAACCCAAACATCTAGACTCATCAGACCCCCATATCCTACTGTCTTAGACGAACACTCACTCCCAAAGCCAGCTCAACGCGCTTAGCCAATAACACCTCTTCCTTCCCTTTCAACAGTCTCCACATGAAACCCTAAATGTACGCTACCACCTCCTCCCCGGTCACTAAGAACTCCCATCACGCGCTTTGTCGGAAAACAACACCTCTTCGTTGGAGACCAAGCTAGGAAAAGAGCAGTTGCAGGAAAGAAAAAGGAGAAAGAACAACGCGCAAGTACAGTACCTGAACTTGTCGAGCAATCCTTGAATGTTGAGCCGTTAGGATGCGAGAAAGGAAGCGTCAGAGCTCGATGGAAAAGTCGGAGAATGAGGAAGACGATGGGAAGCTCGATCGCGAGAGGGGAAGAGCAACATGGCCATCACATAGCAAGGCGCAACGCAGGGGGGACGTTGAAGCTGCAACGAAGAGGGAGGCCCATTCTTCGGGAAAAACAGGATGGTAGGGTTTGGCTTTTTGCTTTAAAGGAAGTGGATTCTGCCTGGCGGTCTTGACTTTCACTTTAAAGTAAGAAGATTCTGCGTGGAGGCTCTGGCTTTTGACTTTAAAGTAAGAAGGTTCTGCGTGGAATGGGAAGTAGGGTTTGACTTTTGCTTTAAAGAAGGCTTCTGGGATGGATTCTACCTGGAATGGATGGATGAAGATGGGTTCGTATGGATGAAAATAAGTTTGGTGGGATGAGGAATGAGAGAGTGTACTCAGAGGGTACATTTTGGGGGATGCAGCGGGAGTTGACGTTTGTGCCAGTGGATGAGAATTTCTACAGTGGGGTTTGTCTCATGCTGACTGTGGACTTTTGGGGTCAGGGGTTGCGAACGAATGAAGTCTGTTCATCCATGTCGTGAACGAACGTGGTCTCTTTTGGGGGGGGGGGGCGGGGAGGGAAATTCAAAAAGTATGGTGAATATTTGACTTTTATCCCTCCCTTATCTATCCCCTGCAGGACTTTGAGGTAGTCCTCATTTTTGAAAATGAGAAGATGTGATATAAAGTGAAGTAGTTGTGGAATAGTTCAGCGATGACTTTTGATCAAAAGTCATGTAAATATTGACTTATACTCCCGCCATCCCCAAATGATCTTCCTGTTGGCCTTAAGTTTTTGTCCCAAAATGATCTTCCTATTGCACTTTATGACTTGAGAATTGGTCAACTTCAACTTTTGATTGTTACTTGGGACTAACAAAACCACTTCGAGCAATAGTTTTTTTTCCATCTACACAATCATCAATCAAAATATGAACTAAATGACTAAAGATGTTAATCAACACTCTTCGTCTTTATTTTTTGCATTTCTTTGAGTGTTTCTTGATTGAAGGAGATGAAGCTTTGGGAGATGGTATAGAGGTCCACACATGGGCTTGGGCTTATACTAATTGCCTACAAAACAATGACCTCACACTCTACAATTATGTGCCTAGTGGTGCTCCTTGAAAATGCCCCTAAAATTCCACTTTTCAAAACTCCAAAACTACACTTTGACAAGGGTTCCGAAACCCAAAATTTCTAGGACACTAGGAGTGTACCAAATCCTACTTGCCATGCGAAACAATTTTGAAAAAATATTATTTTTTACCTTAATCAAGAATACTTTGTTCAAGAGGAAGATCATTTTGGGACGGAGGGAGTAAATTATATTTGTTTGTTTGGGTTTATTGGGGCATTTATAATGATATCATATCTAAAGGTAGGATCACCTTAAACTGAGCAAACTTCTTTGACAAGCATTATCAAGCATTGGAAAGTTATTATTTTTTTTATCATATAAAAGTCAATTTTACAATAAATTTTGTAGAAAACCAAGAATGATGTATATAAAAAAGTTATAAGAGATCAAAGTTGAATTTGTAGATTTCTAAAACTGTGTCTTCTTTTCAATGTTCACACCTTGAAGAAAGTGCTACAAGTATCTACATTTCTTTGTTTTTTCAATTCTAGGACTCGATTATGGAAACATACTGGAGATTTGGTGATCCTACTTAAGTACATTATCCATTTATATCTTGAAGGTATAATGATTCAAAGAATTTAAATCAATTACAATATTTATTTCTACATATTCTAATATATACTAGAGTAATATTATAATGTTTGTTTTTGTTTTTATCAAAAACTAAAGTTGGAATGAAAGACAATAAATTTGTAAATGTATTAAAAATAGAAAATAGAAATGAAAAATGCACATTAGAATGTGTTTTGAATTCTAACACATAGAGCTGGCTTATAATTTTCATAATTCAATGTTATTTAATAAAAAATTTGAATCTTTCAAAATTTGAGTGAAATTTGAAATTTTCATGCTTCATTTTTTTAGTCAAAATCAAATACAAAAGGGAATGTTTTGAAAGTTAGGTCTATCAAGTTGGACTAAGATACATCTAATTTTGGACAGTGTATAGACCTTTAATAGGTCATTTAATGACATTTGGGCATTTTGAAAGTTAGATTTCGATTGGTTTGTTGTATAAAAATAAAATTTGAGATAAATTTTCAATTAAGATGGATGCAAATGTAATTTATATATGTACGACTCAAATATAAAGTCATTTTAAAAACTTTTAGAAATTTCATATTGTTTTAAATGCCAAACAATTGTCCTAAATTTTATTTTCAAATTCATTATGAATTATTTTCACATCAAAAACTTGTATTTGATGTATCCATAAGGTAATTCAAAACCATTTTAAAATTGTATTAATTAAAGTTCAATCCCTCAATTATAAAGTCAAACATTTAAAGATTAAAGAAAGATTGTTGCATAAATTTTTTTTCTAGTTTTATTATCTATTCAATTACTATTTAATCTATTGTCTGTATTGAGATTTCAATTTTTGAATCCCTGTTTTTCATAATCATGATGGATTGAATATTTTGCTTTCACAAAGTCTTTATGCTTTATAGTATGTTGTGTTGCAATGTAATGTGTTTTTATTGGTCATTTCATATACAATAATATTACTCAAAATAATTGCAAAATATTCATTTTAGATTAATAAAAATAATTATAGTTTAGCTAGTATTGAATTGCACATAATAGTTGCAAACAATATGACTTTTCTTTTGCATAAAACTACATAGAAAATTGTAGTATGTTTATGATACTATGAGTAAGATGAATAAATTTTAAAATAATTCAAATGCTATAATTATTGGTGGACCTATAAAATTTGATTCATAGACCTTTAAGTACACTATAAAGTAAAAAAATGAGTAAAATGACTTGCCTCCTCAATCATGGGGTGCTATTTACATTAAAATTCTCTTCATATGATCATTGAAATGTTGTGAAATCATCCAATTACCCTTCATTTTCACCAAATGTTTAGAGGCCGTAGAACAATGAACAAGGTTCTTTGTCACATTGTTCGGTAAGTGCTACCAAACTCTCAAACATTGTTGAATAATGCTGAGGTAAATGCCTTGAATGTGGGCAAAATTGTAATGGTGGTTTACATTCAAGTTCTAAAATGTACACCTCTAATATATTTTTGCTCATACCAAGCTTGATCCCATTTTAACCACAATGGACTCACTTACCTTATGTTAAATCAAAACACAAGTTTTTGATCTCTAGATACTTTGAAACATGCTTAAATATAAAATAGAAAGCCCAATTGATAACATGAAGGAATGACAATTAGAAAGATGTGTACACCCATAATTGCCCCTTGCCATAATCACTTTGTGTGCATCTCCAAAATCAATATGTACATTTGTTGAAGAAACAATTTTAAAACATCTACCAAAAGAAATTTCGACCCTTCATAACTTTTGCATATGGTATCCAAATGTCACGTTCTTTGGTGTGTTGGAACCTTTTTTCAATTGCCAACAAGTAAATATGCAAATTTGACAAATCTAATAGTGGTAACTAGGCACAATAGCAAAAAGTGACAGTTTGGGGGTACCCACCTTAGCCATCAACAAGTTTTCATATATGTGAGTTGATGTCTGTGCACATTAATTTGGCAAAAGAAAACTCTACTCCAATCTCATTATATGGATGGAATTTGTGAATCATCAAAACATGAAATTCCATTAAGGTATGCATATTGATTATGAACCTCTTCCCACCCAATTGTGTCTCTACATTTCAGCCCCTAATATGTTGGACAGATGTAGATAGGGATGCAATGGGGAAGAGGTTATGCTTACCAGTAAGGAAGTGTGAAATTTTCAAATGCTTTCAATGTTCTGTGAACTAACACCAGATGGTTTTAACTGACTTGCCATTCAGTGCATCAACTGCTCTTTCCCCTTGACCAAGCATTCCGAAGCTGCTCCGCCAATTCAGTAATTTTAGCACCCATCGAGGTTTGTGCGTAATCCATGCTCGTTGCATTTTGTAGAGCCAAAATAAGGTCCTGAGTTTCTCCTGTCAGTCCAAGCGCCTTGGGACCTTTACTTGAGATCAAATCTGAAACCTGTATAAATTCGAACCAAACCATAGATGAAACAAAAATGGTTTGATATTATTAACCAGTAAACTTCCATGACTATGTTCAATCCAAAGCCACCTCGAAATTGGCATTTCTAGTGCAAAGATGTTGCAGATGTTCCAGGGGAATATTTTCTATATTCTTTGCAGTGCAGTACAAGAAGTGTAGACAAATCTATGCCACTTAGGCTTACAAACAAGTTTGAAAAAACAATTAGGGTGACGTACAATTAGTGTGTGTTCATGCATGTACCTGTTGAAGCCAAGGTACAATGCAATCCAAAAAGCTTTGTTGCTGAAGAAATTGTTTGATGCTGACCAAAAGCTGTGAAACAGTCGCAGTGCCAAGTTGCTCCCAAACAGGACCAGTGTAGCCCATCAATCGGATCAGTAAGAGTTCATCCTTGCTTCCAAGAATATCGGAATAGGCCACGTCCAAATTACGAGACTGCACATTCTCCATCGCTCGGCTCCACAACATCCAAAACGGTCCACCCGGCGGCGGCGACGGCGCCAATCGATGTGGCTTCTGATCAGTGTTGAAATCTCGACTGTAATTAGAGTGCGGCTGCTTCCGATGATGATGACCACCTGGGATTGCAGCGCCACGAATGGCCGCTATGGCTTCATCTTTGGATGCGTGCCAAACGCTTCGGGTAGAAGAACCCACTTGCCCGTGTCCGCCTTGATCACAAACTCTCGTTGCTTCTGCTTGTTCTGCAAGGATTTCTTCCGGAATTGTTTCTTCTCCTGGGACTTTTTGCAAAGAACTTGAACCCAAGACCCAAGACTGCTTTGCCATTTCTGCATGGCCCGTGCGAATAAACGTAAATTCGTCGGAGTCTCCGCAAATGGACTCCGCAGAAGTCTGAGTCCGTGGACTTGAAGGTACTGGGATATCCTCGTTTACTCTCCCTTCGAAAAAATCTTCCGAAACGTAGTTTTCGTGTGCATGACAACATTGAAGAGATTGCGATTCGTCAATTGTAGATCTCCCGTCTGCATTGCTTGAACCTTGAGCCGTCTCTCCCATTATATGTTCCATCCGAGATACGCGTTCTTCTAAACCTTGCAAGCTCTCGCGCACATGTACCATAGATTCCTGCTCAACCATAGAAAATCGATCTTATGAGTTTTTGAAAATCTCATGAGCATCGTGGCAAACTTCAATCTCTCTGTAATCAAACATACTTCCTCCATCCCAAAATGATCTTCTTGAACTTGAATCTCTACTCAGGCTTGAATTTTTGCCTAGACTTGAATCTTTTTTTGCTTCATTCATCCCCATTGTAGTCACAGACTCTTGGAAGTGTTGCCAACTTTGCCTTCCTCCCACTTCATAACGTGCAACTAGAAGATCATTTTGGGACACAAAAAGTAAAGAGAACCTGAAGATGAGTTTGGGATGGAGGGATTAGTATTTCTTATAGTTCGTGTAAATCCATCATCAAATTCTTAAGAAGATGTGCTTGACAAATAACAAATTGTGTTTTTGGGTGATTGCAAGAAACACTTGGACTATTTCGGTTGTACTTTGTACAAACTAGTGATATGTTTTTTGGCCATAAGTATAGCATTATAACTCTAAAAGATCCCAAATTTTTACCCTAAGCTATATAAGACTAATACACATTGGATAATTTTTCCATATCTATAAAAAATAATTTCCTATTTTTAAAAAACTCCCAATTGGATGTTACCCTATCCATTGGGGGAGGGGAAGGTAGTACTATTTTGGGGCCCATAAAAAAAATTTGAAGCTAAAAATTGGGATCTAAGGCTAGCCATAAGGAATTACATAAATTGATTGAATGGTATTTAAAAAATAGCATTTCTCCATTATACAATTTTTCAAAAAAAATTTAGTTTTTCTATTTTGTGTTTAACTTTTAGAGAACTTTTTTGAGGGTTAGATTTTTGGAAGTATATTATTTTTCATGTTCCACTAATATTTCATATTTTTCTTGATTAAATTTTTTTCCCAATGTTTTTTCCAATTTGAAATTAAAAACGCAACAAATAGTACAAGTGTTTCTTCCAATCACCCTTTAATCAAGAAGACAATTTGCAATTTCGGGATTGAGATATTTACTTGCAGCATTTCCATTATGGAAAGTTGTTGACGCTCCAAGCTCTGGAAGTGTTGATGGATAGACACCATGTCAATAGTTACCTTATCAACATCATTCATTGAAGTGACATTAACATCCCATTGAGAAACATGCTTGTCATTGTCATGAGTTTGTGGGTCTTCCCACTTCTCAATAGATTGATTAGATTCCAAAGGTTCCAAAGGCCTTGGATCTTGATGTCCATTATCTCCAATTTGTTTAACAAAATCAACTAAGACACAAGAAAGTTGTGAAGGTGATGAATAGATCAATAGTTTTGAAATGAGGCATTTATTGTTCTATTTCATAAGTATGTCATTGTAAAAAAGTCATGTAGTCTTAACAAATAAAAACTTCTCAAACATAATCACAGAAAAGAAAATATTATTGCTTTTGGACATAAATAAAATTGTTTCTGAAAAATTATTCTTGAATTTTAAAAACCAATTGTTGTATTGTCAAGTGGAATTTAGCTATGGTTATATCATTGTAATTGTCAAAGCTGAAGTTAACAAAGGCACCATTCTTAATATTTGAGTGCTTTAATGAGACTAGATGAAGTTGAACAAAAGTTGAAGAAGACTAAGTTTTTAGTTCTTACTTGTAATATCTCCATTCTCTGTTGGTTGATTGATTTGTCCAACTTTTTTTTGGTCATATTGAAGATCCACACTTTCATGCCCATTTAGACACTTTGTTTCACAAGAATCATTAGACAAAGGATCAGATCTTCGTAATGTGGCTATACAATTACTATGATCAACCAAATTTTCACTAGCAATCCCACAAACTTTTGAACTCCCTCTATGCGGGGAGTCATGTGGGGCAGCAATGCCTACTTGCCAATCAATGGAATCCTTCACACCTTCTACCTTTTGAAAAAATTCAGGGTTTGCCTTTCTATCACTGTGAACTAATGTTTTTTTCTTTAGAGTGTTCGTACATGAAGAATTCACTGAGATGCCAGATCTCATCAATAAAGTATTTTTAAAATCATTCAAGGGGCAGGTGGCATCTCCATCACTAAATCTGGTTGGAGGCCTTGATGTGTGGCTTTTTGATGGTCGCACACCTAAAAAAATACAAGTGCAATTTATCTTTCAATTTATAGCAATACTTCTAATATCATCAACAACTCTTTTGAAGTCCTATGTATTCAAAATCTATACATGAGAAATTATTAATGGTTAGAAATTGTGAATAAAAAATCAAGTCTTTTATGAAAATAGTTACAAACATGCATCAAATAAAAAGTTGAATCTAACCATGCAAACCATTTGTATAATAGATACTCTTCCATTGCTGCAAAGCTTCACAAACACTATCTCGAACAAGCTTCACCTAACATTTATCAATAATAATATACGTCAAAATTTCAAGTTGTAATCATCACATATGTTGCCATACATTTTCACAACCCCATAACCTTTTTGAGAAAGAATAAAAACATATTTAGAAACTTGTTTAGAGTATAAAACTTGCATGACAACCTCAATGCGAAGTAAAATTGTCAAAAGACAAGACTCTATCCTTTTAAAATGAACCTTTCATGAAGCAAAGAAATCAAATGAAATATAAACACAAATTAATTAGGGTTATCTTTCCAAAGAACATATATAATAGGACTTAGAAAAATATTCATATAATTATTTTGAATTTTTCCAAGAAAGGAAAGGAATGATATTTTACCTTATCAAATCTGGTATTTTCTAATGCAATGAGTACGCTTTCCCTATAAGATCCTAAACCAATGCTTGCTGTTGTGGCCATGCAAGATAAAGTATCTGCCGCTGCTTTCCGTATAGCCCATTCACTATTGTTGAGTTCTTCTTGAGCTAAACCAAGTAGAACTGATAATTGAGACAAAGAAACCACTCCTGGAACCTACACCATTGTCAATATCAAGATATAGAAATAGAAATAGAAACATCACAACTAATTGAAAAGTTGTTGTGAATTCAAAAATAATCCATTAAGATGATGAAAAAGATACAAGGCACATATAGATTGAACAAGCAATAGGGTCACATACTTAAAGAATTATAATTTGCAGTTTGATATCAAACTTCGCTTATTGATCATATTTGATCACAAACAATAAGAAGGGGAACAAATTGCAAACAATACAAGATAATCAACAACTATAGATTAACACATTCATTATTATATTTAGTTCTTGATTTCCAAACTTTCAATTATACAAGTCGTTTGAAAATAAAACTTCAAGTTCTAGAATTTAGATTTCAAACTTTGAGGATGATACCTTTGCACACATAGGTGATTCAAAATTCACATTGAAACACATAATAAATCCAATATTCGGTGAAGTTGGCAAAAAAAAGAGTGTCCAAGAGGAAAATCACGTTGAAAACACAATACTACCTATTTGTAGACAATACAAGATTATTAATTTTCTTAAGAGATTTGTTCTATTGTAGTGGTAAAAATGACAAATGAATAAAATAGTTGTACCTGGACCATGACGCCAATGGCGTTCAGAAGCGATGCCTTTGCTAGAAAATTAGGGCTAGCCAACATTTTTACAACTCGTGGGCAAAGGCGTTGTAGAATCAAAGTATGTGGGTCCTTTATGCATTTGATGACCTTTGCCAAACACATTGAAGCTCCAGTTTGCAAATTCTCATGTTGCTCCTTTAGAGCTTCTAATAATGGTTTAACAAACACATTGGTAGTAGATTGAGGGTCTCCACCTCCAATGTGTGAAGCCAATATTCCAATAGTTTCTACGCATGCTTCACGGATGTTAGAATTTGGATCCTTCAACCTCCTGATAATGTTTCCTACCATCTTTGGTAGATGGTAGGCCAATAAGTTACCATGGATAGTAGCCAATGTCCCAACAAGACGGATGCAATCACGCCGCACTACATTCTTATATTGTGCATCTGTATCATGCAAGCAAGCCAAAAAGAGCGCAATCCCCTCAGGTGTCAAATTTTGTGCTATCCACTCTAGTTCTTCTACCGCCAATTGTTGTGTATCT
Source organism: Straminergon stramineum (assembly GCA_963920665.1). Classification (NCBI taxonomy): domain Eukaryota; kingdom Viridiplantae; phylum Streptophyta; class Bryopsida; order Hypnales; family Calliergonaceae; genus Straminergon; species Straminergon stramineum. The sequence continues at coordinate 8,237,459 of OY987270.1, read as the reverse complement.
CGATCTGAAAGTTTATGCAATGTTTGGAGAATGTGGTTCTTTAGCTCTATTAGAGTTGTAGTCTTGCCTACAATTTGTTCAATCCCCTTCTTTCCCCTTGCCATCACTATAAAGACTACCACACCAAAATTTATCTCCTCTCTTTTGTTGCAGGGCCTTGCCTTCAAGATTTTTTAAATTTAATTATGGAATTATTCTTTACTTCACATGAGAAAATATACAAATTATCCTTTCTTTACTACAAACATTAATCCAAACAAAATATAAATAATAATACCACCTCTTACTCCATCCCAAGTTCCTTACCAAAATCACATACAACTACAAAACTTCCCTCATTTACATACATCTCAAGATTCATCAACTCTCAAAAGTAAATGCCCTATCCAATCAATTACAAAGCCATTCCACCAATTGAGTGTGGCAATGATGTATAAATAAATTGTTCAAAGATCTAGAAAGCATGAAATTATGTACCTTGAAAACAAATCAAAAGGACTTAAGACTCTTGGACAAAAGAGTTTAGGCAAGTTGTTTCAAATAGAATGGAATCCATCATACTTCTTTGGAAAGCCTAATGTGGTCTTTGTTCTATTAATTCTAGCACCTTACTTGGCTTCCACGATCTAGATCCTATACAATGATGTTGCACATTTGTGAAGATAGTCAAAACCACACTTAATTATTATTGTTGCTTGATCATCGTTATGTTCGGTTGAATTCATTCAATTAACTATATTTCTTTTTTAGAATTGCAAGTGCCTTCTTCTTCATTGTTATCTCCTCATTTTTTGTCATTTCTTTTTTAGTTTGTCTTTTGCATTCTACAACTTTCTCTAACAAAGATAGACAAAACCATAAGTTTAATTATTATTGTTTCTTGATCATTGTCACGTTCAGCTGAATCCATTCAATTTACTACTTTACTTTTATTTTGAATTAGAACTGCCTTTTTCTTTGTCATCTTCTCATTTTTCATTGTTTCTTTTTCTATTTGTCCTTTGCTTTCTACAACTTTCTCTAATAAGGTTTGTTTATTGAGACAATTTTATTAATTATCTATCATTCTAGATATAAATGCTCTCTATTGCACCCAAAACTTTGAATTTGAGGTTTGGTTTCAATCAAATGTTTTAAGTGAAGCTTGAACACATAAAATTCTATAACAAATTTGGAATTTGATATTTGGTTTCTATCAAATGTTTTAGGTGAAGCTTGAAGACATAAAATTTTGTAACAAATATGGGTCTCCAAAACATTGTTAACAATCTAAAAGTGAGGCTAAAGAAAGTTGTGCACTGGTTGAAGTTTGAAAATTCAAACATAGAAGGCCAACAATCTTGAACAAATCACACCTAAGAATCTAAATCCATGATTATTATGGTTCAATTATATATTAGGTTTGTATGCAAAAATATTACCTTGGTATAAACTATCATACCAAAAAGTTTGCACACCATATAACCTTCTCAAGTTGTATTTCAAGTTCACCAATTTTAATATTCATTTCACAATATCTTAATAAATACAATATGATTTGGAATCAATCAATGCATAAAATTGGCATGCAAGGGCTCGTCTAATTTCAACTTGTTCATAAATGTAGATTCAAAGAGCAATTGAAGTGGTTGAGTGGTAATGTTAAAAGCATTCTCCAAAATTCTCAACTCAAGATTCAAAAGAATAAGTCAAAGGAAGACAACAAGCATCTTGGGTACCTTGATTCTTCCTTGAATTAATAATAAATACATCCAAGGACAAGTCCCCTTAAAAAAAATTCATGTCTAATTCTTAAAGTAAAAAGTGCAGATTTCCAAGGACTAAGGAAAGAGTTGTGAATAAGTAGGGATCGTTAGTTAAAAGGGGTAAGACAAGTCCTCTCATCAGGCTCACTCCAACATGTCAGCTAAAGAACGTGGTGCGGTAGCATCCTGTGCAACACTACTGAAGGTGTCCGTCTGTTGCTGACTGATTGTTCGGCCAATTTTTTCAACAGGAATCATTTCAAATTGAAGAAGCTTCAGGAGTAAATAGCACCCGAAGAAATTGTCTTAAGATCAACGAAAATAAAGAGTTTGTTGAGAAAGTTCTACCAGTTGACTATACCACACGAATGCAGATAGCGAGTGATACCCTTGGTGCCTCATATTTAATGACAATACTAATGGAAGTAAGCTTTCTAAAACATTTGCTGAACAAGAAGAGGATTGGAAAACAGGAGTAGGCTTTACCTTATTATCCCACTGGAAAGAATTCGTTGTTCAATGAAACAATCAGCGTTGCAATTGATCTGGAGGTTAACGATTCATCAACAAAGATGAGCTTGAAAGCGATTGAGCGATGTACATGGTGATAGCCATAAACAACCCAGCTGAAAACCACACTAAGTGATGTGTTGCTATTGTAGAGTAGTCCTAACTGCTGTTTAAGGTTCAGTGAAGGGGAGAAAAGGAGACACACCAATGGAATGGCGTTCCTAGAACAGAAATGGGGTGCTTATGCCAAGCTGTCTCACTCAGTTTGCACCAATTGGCAACCGAGTTTGATGGATAAAAATTGGGTTGAATCAAGGATTAAAAAATGAATCCTGCCGTCGTAAAGGGAATTCTTCACTTTCCACATCGTCTGGACGCTTCACTGCGTTCCCTCCGCCCATAGACAAGCGATGCGACATGGTTGTCGCCGGTCCCCAGTATGTACCTATACACCATTCCAACCCCCAAATGTAAGTTCCATAGTGATCAACTCTAAACCCTTCAGTGCTTGAATGGAAAAAAGACGAGTTGAAATAGGAGTTGAAGTAAATCTTCAAGGTAACAAAAATTTTGTGAACGATATAAATCAATAATTAAAAAGTTGCTATAAGCGACTATTATCTCCAAATACGCAATTTTAGATATTAGGCTTGGGCACTTAGGGGGTCAACAAACTCGATGGGAGCTCACATCACTCCACTCGCAAAATGTGTCTACTCATCAAGTCTCCAGGATTCAACAACGAAAACATAATTAGACAATCAAAAAGAGAGCAGGAGTGGTGGTACAGACCTAATCCAGCAGTCGTATCGCTCATGTCCTTAGTTGCATGGAGCAAAAACGTGCCGGATAGAATGGTGATGAAACCACACAATTCAGTTATGATTTCGGGTGAAGTTTGCTGGTCCCAGTCCTGCAGCAATCAAGGCTCACTTGCTTAAGCGCTAATTTACTAAAACAACATTAAAAATCAAAGGGCAATACGACAACAGTATCATCATTGCACGGATTTTATAATACTATCTGCACTTGGCTTTGGAGTGGTGACAGTTCGGTTTCCAGGTTCATTTGTTAGGTGACATTCAAGCATATGACTTCTACTCAACTGGGAACGAATAGTTACAATAAATGACATTGAAATTTTAAGAAATGCCTTAAGAAACCTTGAACATGATCGCACTGGCCAGGATGGTCAATGAGGTGAACATGACGTAATATATGGGAGAAACGACTGCTGTGTTAAATGTGTCGAGAGCCTGCACACATCAATAACATAATCACGATTAAAATAGGAAAGTACAGCATCACGAAAGAAAAAGACAAATACTATACTTGGAAATCTTACTCCTCTCTGGGCTTGCACCATCCTAGTCTCTTTATCAATTCAAACACCAAGCTAATACCTTATTGAGGTAGTTCATTTGCGTCAAAACGCAAATAAGAACTATCATTGCAAATACCGACGTCTGAGGATAGATAAATTGATTCTGTCCTTGCAGTGTCAACTTCATTGCAATGCCCAGAGCTTTCACACTCATGACCTGGACAAAACATTTTCAATACTCGTTAGACCAGGCTCTTGTGAACAAGAGAAAACAAGTAAGGAAAAATGCACCCAACTTGTTATCATGTTCGCTGAACACACTACCAAGAAGCAATCCAATACATGAACTCATGACGAAAACAATACGAAGTTAGCCACGATGAGAGATAACGGAACATTCTTAAGAAGCATATTCCAAGCAGAGTTGAAGTATACTCAAAAAGAACAAGCGGATGAGAGGAGTACAGATAACGAGCCCATCAATGAGCAGATGGCGATGTAGACCAAAACGTGTGATTGCCCAAATTGTGGCACGTAATGGAAAATGAGAATCAGCACCACCACCACAACGAAGCATGCGTACAATAAAAAGGCTGCACCAACAGCATGTGTCACAGTAAGAGAAAACAGATTGATTGCTCATCAGACCTATTGTGAGCTCTAGTCCATCATTAACATTGCGGCACTAACAAAATCCTTCATACGTGAAACGCTGCAAGATGCAGATTCCCTTCACCTACCAGGCTCAGTGGCGAGGAGCCAGACATCCTTGACTGATTCTATGGTCCGCTCCTGCGGTGCATGTAGCACGATTGTGGTGGATCCAACTATACAAAGCACGCAACCTACAATCCCCAGCAAATGCAATCGCTCCTTCAGAACCACATGTGCCAAAGCCGCACTGCATCCAGAATGCCCACAGAACATGTGTCATTTGAATCCTTGAGCGCCTAAGGTAGATATACATAGACGCGACACCCTAAAATCTTGCACAATGAGTATTGAATTTTGAAAATATACACCTCCTCGGCATCCAAGCTCGTGTGTAGGGTTTAGATCATTCACCAATAAACATTCTGACACTTTACAACTTACGCATATGGTATCCAAATAATGCATTGTTTGATACATTGGTATCCTCATTGCTTTACTAACAAGAATATATAAAAATCTGAACATTCTACTATGAGCAACTATGCTCTGTGTCGCTTTGAGATGTGGTTATGTTAAAAAGCAAAGAAACTCATGGGATCAGAGTCACACCTCACTATTATGCTCAGGCCGCCAAGAGGAGTGACTAAGACCGCCGGGGCAAATGCATAGGCAGTGAAGTTGGCCACCTCTCCCACAATCACTGCCACTCCACACTATCCAGGTCAGAATGATCACAAGCATTTGACAAAAACGGACCACAAATAGAAAAAACCCTTAGACCATTTCTAATTGACCTTACTTGTGATCATGCCCGCCCACCATAGCGGTTCGTAAAGATACGAATAGCCTCCCGCTCCTGCCACACATGAAGAGCAGGCCACATTTCGTCAATGTGCCTTCTCATTGTTCCAAGCCCTAATTTTCTCAAAGAGTCCAATCAAATTCAAACAAAAACAAAAACTTCAGGCCCTTCACCTGTTCTAAACCCTAATCTTCTCAAAGAGTCTAGTCCAGTTCAAAATCGAAACGAAAACTTACGGCTCTTCTCCTTGCTCGGAACCCTAATTTTCTCAACTAGTCCAATCCATTTCAAAATCGAAACAAAACCTCACGGCTCTTCTCCAAGTTCAAAACCTTCACTTCCTCAAAGATTCCATTCCATTTCAAAATCGAAAACAGAAACGCAACTCCCTTCATTGTTCCCAAACCCTAATTTGCACAAAAGCTTTCAGTCCATTCCAAGCCCAAACCGCGCACCTGCTCTCACTCCCGACGCTCCGGCTCGCTTCAACCCTTTCTTCTTAATAATAAAGCTGGCGCCAATGAAGAGACTGGAACTAACGGCCAGAGCCAAGCCTTTCTGGTTGTCGGATGACATGGAAAACTTCTTCGTCTCCTTCTCTTTCTTCGTCTTCTTCTTCGACGACGACGGCAACTCCTCGCGGCGGAGAAACCAATGCAGCAGCAAGCTTCCTCCAAGCGTTCGCTAGTTCGCCGCCACTGATCCCCATCGGCCTCCCCCTCCCTCTTCTTCTTCTTCTCTCATGCCGCACACTCTTGCCGCACACTCTTCGTCGTCACTCCTGTCTCTGTCCACCTTCACATTGCCCCAAACAGCAACAAAATGGCGTGCGAGATCTTAGTCTATGCAATTCGAAGTCAAAGGGCAATGTGATTGCGGCAAGCTGGGATGTTAAAACACTTGGATCAGAAATTCGGTGGGGATTGTGAGCAGCAGATCGTGGAGAGTTGATTTTTGGTTGTTGTTGTTGAAGTGCAAGCACGACGGGGTCCTATGAGCTCTGCAACAGTCGCGCACGACAGGGAGCGTACAGTGTGCGTCGCAGGATTTCTGAAGGTTCTCTGTAATATATCCGAATCTCTTTAATAGCACGGTCGTCGGCATTATGGTCGCCGTATTATACCTAACCTCTTTAATATCACGCACCTTTGATATCAGGTTCTCTGAGGTCTGAAGTCTCAACGACACTCGAGTTCTTTATCCCATAAGGCGGGTACCCCCCAACTACCACTTTTTGCTACTGTGCCTAGTAACTATTATTAGATTGGAATTTTTTTTTCATATTTTCTTATTGGCAAGTGAAAGGAGGTTTCAATGCACCAAAGAACATGACATTTAAATATTGTATGCAAAAGTTATGAAGGAACAAAGTTTGGTCCTAAAATAATTCTTCTATGTAGGTACATAATTGTTTTGGGAGATGTACTCAAAGTGAAGATGGCGGTTTAGGGTTAGTGGCACATTTTTGGGGTGCTCAACTTAAGTGCTTGACCTATGGTGAACCAACCTATTACCAGTCCCATTTATTTTGCCTTTATATACCCATGGAATACATTTTGGGATGAATATGTACACCATGACTACATGAGGTTGGAATTTTAATTTGGATGGTATTAGGTTGGTTCACTTTAAATGTAGTATGAATATTTTTCAAATTCTAATAAATAATTGAAACTTCAACATATTTGTAAAATTGGTTGATGAAGAACATTCTTTTTTTCTTTCCATTGATATATTACTCCTTCCATCCCAAAATGATCTTCTTGTTGAACAAAATGTTTTAGATCAAGGTTGAAAATAACATTTCTTAAACCCATTTTGCACTGTAAGTAGAGTATAGTGCACTCCAAGCATCCTAGAAATTTTGAGTTTTAGAGCTCTTTTCAAAATGCAATTCTGGAATATTGAAAAGTGGATTCTTTTGGGCATTTTCAAAGAGCACCGTTGGGTACATAATTATAGAGTGTGCGGTCATAATTTTGTGGGTAGTTAGTATGGACCAAGACCATGTAGGGACCTCTGTTTTGTATCCCAGAGTTTCATCTCTTTCAATTGGGCAACACTCAAAGAGATGCCAAAAATAACAACAAGTAATGTTGATTGACCTCTTTAGTTATTTCTTTTGTCTTTTGATTGATGATTTTATGGATGGGGGGGGGGGAACTACTACTCATATTTGTTTTAGATAGCAATCAAAATCCTAGATAGCAATCAAAATCTGAATCTGACCAATTTGAAGTTTCTTCAATGAATATTGATTGGATGAAGTGCACTCTTCATGACATTCACATAACATATGGTTGACTCTACAAGGGTTATTTATTTTCATGTACTTTGATATCATGCTCTTAGAAATATATCCTACATTTTTTTAATATCAAGCACTCTAATATTGTGACCTCTACCTTCTATAATACACTTAATTCAATATAATATCATGTACCTTGATATAGGTTCTTTGAACTATACACAAACTCCTTTAATATTAAGGATTTGAAAAAATATCAATGTGTATTGAAATTGTAATAAGAATTGTAAGTTCTAATAGATATTATGTGGAGAATTTTCAATTGAAATTTTCAGTAATATACAGAAATTAGGACATACTACATCTTGGATTTCTTTTAGAAAAAAAAATGTAATTAATAAGTAGTTACTAATGAGAAGCTTTTAATATAGTGGTGAAAATATTTTAATATCTTACAAGGCTTTGAATAACTACAAGGTTAATGTAGAGTATAATATTCCTAGCATATGGATTCTTTATCCAATACATTATGTGATATCTTTGAGAATATTATAGTAGAAGTACCTATTTCCAACAACCCCCCTGTGATGGCTTTATAAAGTGATCTATTGTTGACAACACTTAGATGCATTGGGCATTGAAAAAGATTTTCTATCTATTCCTTGTCCACTCATCTCTCTTGCCTCCTTGATTAGGGAGAAGTGCCAAATCTAATAATCATATGTGAGTCTATGAGACCAGAATTTGAAAGTGAATAATCCAAATTTATATTGAATAAAACATTCATTTCTAGAAAATAAATCAATAAATCTTTCTGCATTCTTCCTCATCCTTATGTTTGCACACATTGAACTCGATTTCTCAACAAATTTCCTATATCCTATAGGCTGAAATGCTGAAGTTATTAGAAACAGGTACTTCTACCTTATCCAAACTATAACAAATTCTGACATTCATTGAGCTTTGGATTTAAATCTATTCAAACTTATTAACATCTACTAAAATTGTAGCTTTTGTCAATACAAAAGCCTCCTCCCTTTCAATCTAGAACCAACAAATGAAACATCACAATTGCAACAGGGTGGCTATTATAAGTGCTATATGATTTCATTATCTTACAATCATTGGTTAACTATGGCCTTACATTTCAACCAGAATTTCTAAATTTATATAAAAATAGAAAAACAATTGGATTGTGGCAAAACCTAGAGTTGTCACAATCCACATGCAATCTACACAAGTTTGTTGAATGCAACATTACACTTACAATTTGCAAGGTATATGAAATAATTGAATCCATGATTCTTAAGGAAACCATAGTTTGACAAACAAGATTGCTCCCTTTTAACATTAAAGTCAGTACAAATGTTTGACAAAATCTAAATGTTACTATCCTTGAGCAAAAATACATGATACTTCCTAATCTATACAAAAAATTATTCAACGGTTCCAAAGGAATCCTTTCAAAATCTTAACCTAGACAATTGAACTATCGTCTCACTAAACAACACATAGTAAAATTATTGCAATGGGTCTGGGAGAAAGGTTTGATAGACACAAACAAAAGTTACCTATAGTAGAGCCATCCATCACCATCAAGGCTCCATGGACAATATACAAGCAAAGGGAAATTTAATCGAGAGATGAGTGATAAGTAACTATTAGTTTTTTGGTTTCCAACCATCTTCTAGACATCATTGTTATGACACATGTGCTTCATCTGGAGAGCCAAATTAGTCTTTAGATGTGCAATGATGGAAGAATCTATATATTGGGGATGGGTGCAAGCCAACTTTTTGCTTCTAGAATTTAAGAAGAAAGTTTATGAAACTTGACAAAGCCCATCATTTCTATCTCTTTACAGGGCAAAAAATTAACATTGCCTTCTACTACTCAAGATCATGCATAGAATGCTTAACCCCTAAATGCCCAAGGCTTGTTTGGAACTCCTTGAAATTTTCTCTAAATTGAACAAAAAGTCAACATTTTCATAAGTACCAATTTCTTTTGAATTGTAACCATACAAATTCAAACTAGACATGTTAGAGATCACATAGGAAAAAAACCCATAACAATATTACTTACAAATTGAAAGATTATAATATTTGATCATGAGGGTGTAAAAACTATGAAAATTCTTCAATTCACTTTTTGCATGTCAACTCTAAAAAGTTGGTCACTAAAAAAATATGAAGTTATAGGGCCTAGCATACACAACCCCAATCAATTTACGACTTTTCAAAATCTATTCTACAATTTTTTTAAAATGAATTTTGAATGTGATTCTGCCTCCAAGATCTAGTGTATTTGAGGCTCATTTCCAAGAACCCTCAACACTACGGGAAGTCAAGATTGCAATGGGCATCCTTGCACTAAATCATCAATAGAAAAATCATAATCCTTTATTTTTCAGATCAACTTTTTGATCCTAAAACTAGACTTCAAAAAGAATTCTCCAAAAATATAAACTAATAATAATAGTAATTTGGTTGGGTTTTACTTAACTTCAAAGTTTTCGAAACACCAGAATCTGGTGCCTTGGGCAATTAGGGGTTATGTGGTTGGTAATGGGTGGTTCCACAGACCCCAACCACACCTAAGAATGAACTGTAGGGAAGGTTTGCGAATTTAAGGCGTTTCAACATATATTTCGTAATGACTGCCATCTAAGAACGTCGACAATATTTCGCATCTACCAGTTCACTGCAAAGTCACTTCAACTAAAAATCAGTTTCTATCACCATGCAGATTGTCTTTGAACACTGAATGAATAAATACATAAAAATTAACACTGGAAACACAAGTTCCAGCAATCGACAGGTGCTGTTACATGCAGCTCATCCCTTACAAGGAGTAGCTAATATTGTACTCTTGGAACATAGAGAATCACATAATTTACAGCCTCAGATTATCTACTTGTACCTAAGAAAGAGGCAATCAATCCGTCCTACTAGTATCTAAGAATGAGGAGTTACCTGTCATGGCCAAATCCATCAAGTATCACCCTAATTTACCTGGTTCTAGATTATTGTACACCACCGAAATCAATAAACATACCCAACGAAAAGGTAAAATTGCTACTCTGAAAACATACCTTCAAGCAACAGTTTCATATAAGCGATACCCATTTTTCAAAATTGGAGGAGTTTGATCCAAAGTAATGCCAACAGACCCTGCCTCCTTGCAGCTTGACTTATTGCACACATGGCCCCCTTCGGAAATGGAGCTTTATGGATCATACGATAAGATCCCAGTAAGCCGCTAAATGGTCCTCAGTTTCGGAGTTGCATAACAAATTACAGCTCAACAGAACAGAGCAGCTCTTTCCGGCTTCTATCTGCCACATTGAAAAACCGATCAAAATCAGAGCTATTTGATTAACACTGAAAATAAAGCAGGATACCACCACAATCATAATCCTAAGTTCAGTTCGTCAGACTACTGGTTACATGAACAATGTAGAGCTCCCCTAATGACAAGCTAGATTGGGTCATGTGGGTTGAAGAGTTGGAGGAGCTATTGGAAAAAGAATCAAGACATGCCAAAGACAAGAAGTGCACTTGTACCAGTGGTGCAACTTTAGAAAGATCACATTACGCTAGCAAAGAGCAATCACCTTCGGTATCTGCACACTCACTGAATGCATACTGCTGTGTGCAGTCTCCAAAACTTTATGACAGTCGATTTTCAAAATATGCACTGGTGAGTTTGCATATCTCAAATGTCTGAAGCCCACTACATGTCATCCTATTTGCAAATCGTCAAAGAGTGCTCCCTAGATCACTAGACAGCTGAAGAATACCCAGCATTTGCAGGTAAGGGTTTTCCAACAGCTTTTCATTGTTGCTCTGCTCAATCCAACAAAACAAATTTGTTAACATTCAGAAAGGAGATGAACTTTAAATAAGGCTTCTAGATACACCACAGAATGAGAACAAAGAGATGCAATGCACCAAATGTACCTGTTGAGCTTTAAAGACTAGATTATGAAGCATGTGCTGATATTCCTCAGGCTCTTCTCTCATCATTCTCTTCAGTAAAAACGCAGATGTGTAATAAGCAATACGAGCATCAGAATCGTCCAAAAGCCCCCTGCAAAAAGTTTTGTTAATGTCCATGAGCTTACATACCCCATGAAGAATAAGAAGACTACATAAAACACTCTGACAAACATCCAGAAAATATGAAAGAAAATTACAACACATAATCCTTAAAACATGTGCGCAAGACTTCAGAAGACAACGTTACAATTTGAGGAGTGAATTTATAGTGTAGTTTAAGTACCTGAAAAATTCTTCGCCACCAACCTCTTCCAAGGCAGCTTGGTACGTACTACACTTCCCAATGAGCAGCAATAGAAGTGCTGCTCGAACATCACATGCTCCTCCCTCTACTATTCCTCCTCCTCTACTTCCAACAGCAACCCCAAGTGCCACGTCTTCATTAGCAGAGCTTGCAAGCTGCATAAGAGGCCAATAGAGAAGAGCAGTTGGCATATTGGCTACCAAAGACTTCGGGGACGCAGCCTGTCCGTTAAGCAACATCGTAGCCAATGAGCTGTCCTGCCCATTGTTGAGCAAGCTGGTAATGTTCCCATTCAAATTTATGAGATTGTTACTGATCATGTTGTTACTGTTGGCACTTCGGTCTGGTATAGAACTATCTGAGCTTTTTTCATGTTCTGGTGTGGTAGTTGTTTCTTTGCTAGCTGATGAATTCTCCTCAACTTGGGGCCATTTCACACATAGCTGAGCAAACATCATGTTGCACATCTGCACAGACAGTTAAGATCTGATCAATACACCTGTGCATTGACTGTCTCTCCTAAGTACAAAAGATCCTCAAGGTTGTACATATATTATACAAACTAACAGTTCTTTCTGAGCAGAATTACCAAGTACAGAGTCAAAGGATGACAGCAAAAGTGGATTTGAAGAGACCGGCATTGAAGATATTGAAGAGGCCTTACCTGCAGAATATTGATGCGGTCAGTATCATTAGCCGAAATGACTTGCCACAAAGCTCCATTCATGAGTCCCAACATTGCAAGTGCACGGTCTTGAGCACCAGTGCTTCTGGACCCATCCTTGGCTTCCCCATCTCCTGCACCATTGGGGGGCTCCAGTTCCAGCCCTGGTCTCTGACAGTGCAATAAGAGCTTTTCAAGTATAAGAATGAATCCCCGGCGTACGACCGGCTGTTTCGCTTTAAGCAGACCGCATAGCAACCGGGCGGCTGATGATATAGTAGGTGTCTCGGTTGCCTTTTCAGGAGAACCTGATTCAATAGCTCGTTCTAGGCGACCAAGAAGAGAGAGTTGTCTCTGCAGGGCGTGAGTATTCAATTTACTTGACTGTTTGGAACCTCCACGAGCCATTTCCGCACAAAGAAGCTCAAGTAGCCATGAATATCCGTTCGAACGGCAGATAGAATGTGGCGAGTGGAGAAGAGTTCTAAGTGTAGTCCAAGCCTTGGTGACCAGTACTGGCTCAAGTGTTCTATCACGGGAAATAGGACTGCTTCCTCCACCAGTGTCCACATTAGTAAACCCCTCACTTATCATAGTCACCTTAATCAGATGCTCAAAACTGGGATCAGTGTGCACGTGTATGGAAGCAAGCATGTCCAACGATGCCGCAATATCATCCAACAACTGGAAAAAGACCAGCACATAGTCAGTTCTTGAGAGACGAAGTTAAATAATGTTTGGGATATCGTTGCAGAAGTAACAAAATTAAGTCTTTACTCTGATTTTCATAAGTCAACAAAACTACAGGACAATCACCCTAAAAATTGAAACTAACGAAATGAGGTTGTGATGCAACTGCAGTCTGGAGCTCAAAGTCGTTCAAATCATAAACCAAAACCTTCTTCATGCACACGAGAATGGCCATTACTACATCCACGATATAGTGCTGAACAGAAGCATGATCTTCAAAATACAGTCATATGTACCTGAGCGTTCAGACGTCCATTGGTCACATCACGAGCCATGGCTGTGACTATAGACTTCGCAATGCTTTCACCAACGCCCTGTAAACCCTGCTTAAAGGCTAGAGCAAAGGATTCAGGGGCATCAGCTAAGCACAATGCTGACACAACACCTTGCACTTCTTCAATACTCGGAGGCTGTTGCTCACTGATAGCTGCGGCTTCCAGTAGATCATGAAGGACAAAGTCTAAAAGTACTGCAAACAGATTTCGTTTTGTTTCTGCGGTTTTGGCCCTTGCATACTGCATAGACAAAAGTATCCACTCTAATCAAAGGTCGTCACATATTGCTTAGACAAGAATTCATAGTTCCTGCTCTTATGTAAATGACCAAATCATATATAAATATGCGAAAATGGTCTTAAGAAAGAGTATTGCATAAATTTAAGTAGTCACGCACTGATGACTCGCTCGATTAAGAACCAAGACTTAGAATTAAGACTTTCCTAAAACTCCACAAGAAATCTCTATGAAGCACTATAGACGTACATTTTCAGGAGTCAAACGGTTTAAAAATTGCTATACTCGGGAAATTAATGTTAAAGGTAGGGGAATTACCTCGTTGCACATGATCTCAATCCCACCCATGAGAGACAGCTGGTCCATGTCAAGAGATACTTTGCTAAGTTCTCCGGCTTCTACTATAGGTTGGCGATACAAAAGATTGCATGCCATGCGTATGAGGCGGCAGTGTACTTCATCAGCCCAGGCGTGCATCCAGCTTACCTCCAACAGTGAGCTCAACACCTGTTCCATAGGTTCTCAGTATGCCTACTGCAAAAATAATCTTTGCACTCACTTGCACCCAGTAATCACAATCTCAGACTTCCAATTCATGACGAGTTTAAAGTCATGCCGTACACAAACAAACACCTCACATTGTTTCTCTCAGGGCTATAAACAATTAGTACCACTCGAGTGAATGATGAAAGATGGACTGCAGAACCTTCAGGAGCGGAACCCGATAAGCGTCATCATCCCCTAACGTAAAGTAAGAAATAATACTTCATCTTAAGCAAAAGATGGGCAAGGCTTAAGATTCTAGTGGATATGAAAAAGGAATACACGGGAACATACCCTAATATCTAATCCATCCAATCTTCTTCTGCAAATGCGTCCACTGTCACAAACCAAGTACAAGAGGCAGCTCAATGCAGCTGACCAAACTCCCTCCTCCGTCTCGTCAGCCTGCCAGAAAAGCACAGCCCGTACTTCAGATGTGAAACGTCTTAAAACTCTGCAGCCACTGAGCAATCCCATGTGATACTGCATCCATTTGATACTTAAGCCACCTCTGAAGATAGGCTCCTGCTATGATATCCATATAAAATTTTAGTTTACTCCCAGTTTTACTTCCCTGTGCATGAACAGCTGGATACTAGTTGCAACCCTGTTCAAACTTTCACCTTTAGGATACAGCACCACAGAAGTATTGGTATTCCACTACCCCCCAGAAGCATTTATAACTGTCCAGACAGACAAGCAGTTATGTAATAAGAGAGATATGCATAATATTAAAACAAAACCAAAGAGTAGAGGAGAAAATCTCATACCTGAACAAGATAGAGAAGCATTTCGCACACAATATCCAGCAACCAGGCTTCAAAGATTCCAACGGCTGCAGGGGTTCCTTTGTCCGGCTTCTCAACTCCTTTGACCCCCCCATTTTCTTGATAAGTCCTCTCCTTCTCTCCGCCAGCCAAATCTCCTGCTGACAATACTGATGAAAATGAACCACCCGTCAAAGCAGACGGCTGACTGGGTTCTTCAGCACAAGATTGATCCTCACTTTGCGTTGGTTCCAAAAGGTGAGCATGGACGCCAAGGTTAAGTACCAAATCAAATGCACGAACTCTGACCGCTGCCTGTGTCGAGCTCAACATTCCCTGGCAAGTAAACGGATTGCAACATCCTATCAAATAGGAACAAAAAAAAGCAGATGCAGAAATACGTACGCTTATGTGCTATTAGGATTTTAGATTATCAAAACTACGGGACTACCTGAGGTTGTTATGGCAATTCACAAATTGCAGGTACAGACAGCACAGAACCAAAACATCCCTGAACCCCACAAATAAAAATGCCTCACTCAGTACCTGTAGCAAAGACAAAGTGAGTGGGGCTGCAGCTCGGGAATCTGCCATATACCTGAGAATACATCACAAATAAGTTCACGCATATTAAGTTTGCCTAAAGTACCAAAAATACAGACAACAAGGCCGATCAATAGCAAGGACAACAGGAAGTCAACGATGTGAACAAGTATTGGGTACCCTTAACTCCCAAAAGCTCTTCCGACAAATTCGTCAAAGACAGCCCACGGAAACACCCTTCCAACTTACCATTATAACTCTAATAAGCAAAGAATGAGATGTGCAACCTACATATCAATGAGAAGCTTGATAAGGACGCTTGCAGCAACATCAGCAGCTTCCACCAGCACCTTGCCAGCCTGAGCACCATGGGCCGGAGTAGAAGCAGTACTCCCAGTTGTGATCGCCTCGGCACACACAGCTGATACAACTTCCTCCATCTCTGCCTCACTTAATTTCAAGGGCTGCTGCTCACTGTGTTCACATTTTAATGCACAAGTAGCCAAGAATAAGTATTCAAGATAACACAATACCTTCCCTTGCATAAGCAAAACGGTGACTAATTACTCAAGCATAAGCTGGTCATGAGGCATCAATTGGACAATGCAGAATGCAACAATCAAAGTAGTTCCATAAAATGCATGTGCGTACTCGGTCATTCCCTTCTAAAAACATTTACCTGTAGTAGCGATACTGAAACAAAGGTCGTGCCCTTCTACGTACAGTGCCTGCAGCGCCTTCTCCATCCCTGAGGATTTCAAAAACCAGCAAACGAAGCACACATCTAAGACGAAAATTTTTATTTTGAGCTCAAAGAAGCTCAACTGAAATAAAGACACGAGAAATTGTGGTGTGTTTACCACAGCCCACCGCAGCTAAGGAGGATGTCCAACTAGAAATCTGAAAGAGTGTATCGACCGATCTATGAAAGATTGCATTAGTAGGAAGCAATGCAACTCGTTGAGAAAAAACACGAACAAGAGAGTTAACACTTGCGTACGACAGGGTTAGATGAATGTACCATCGCGGGGATGGTGTGTTTTTCCTCTTTGCAGCGGCAATAGCTCGAAGATGAGATTTAGCAGCACCATGATCTGTTACAGAAGTCAAAGCAGATGGCCGGAGCAACTGTTCTGTAATACCCCCCTCCACACTTGTAGCCTTCACCTTCGCGCCCTGCTCTACATGGCAGAAGACAGTTAAATACCATTCACATGCAGGACATTTCCAAAAACCTCATCCCTAATCCAAACACCCACATGGATCTGAATCCTCCCTCAGAGATGAAAATGGAAGAACAGAAATCTCAACGTAATCTTCTAGCATTGGTCTTAGGTGTAACCTTCTTAATGGCAGGTCCGGTATCCTTGCGATCCATCCCTCGAAGCAGAAGAGCAGCAGCCCCTTGCTCTCCCAGATGAGGCAAACGCTCCACATGTGGCCTTGCAATGAACCCACTGCCTTACCAGAGAACACATTCCAAGAACAAAGTTCCACATACGGATATTGAGTGCTCCAGAATAACAGCGGTAATCTGTAACAGCGACAAAACTTGTAACAATACACTCACAGAAATTTCAAAATGAGAAGGTAAAATGGAATGACTACTACCTGTCCAACATGACCGGAGAAGGTGCCCAAGGAAGCTGGCCCGAACTGCCTGCCCACCGCCACCTCAGCACATCCACAGCAATATATTGTGAATCCAGGTCCTCAACTACTTCCAGCCCTTCCATGCCGCCTACTGCCGTTTTGGATCCATCCCGACTTTCTGCCATTCCCCGTTTAATGCCACCAGGTCGCGGGGAGCTCGTGGATGTCGGTGTGAGGGGTTTAGAAAGGCTTGGCGAACCAACCCCACCATAACCATGGTTTGGCAAGTGTCGCAAAACCAGGGCACGGACAAAATTTAGTGACTTGATGAGGGAAGCGGAGGCAAACGTGGAGGTTGTGATACCCGGTGACATGCCACTACCGCGGAAGCTAGACATGTCACCGGGTTGCACCCAAGGGAGGGATATCTTGCTAGCAGGCTCTGTGATGGAGTTGCATTCAGCAATAATACCCACACAAAACGCATCAATCTGCCGAAGAGTGGACGAACGCGGGATATATCTGGTAGCATCAGGCAGTTTGTCAGGTCTACTCATATATATGTTCCTTGGCAACACAATCTTTCACGCGCCATTGCGGCCACACCTTCATCAGCATCTCGTCATTTGCAATCACTATACCCACTACCTGTGAGTTACATTCATTGTTATCACAACAAGGAACTTCTTACGTTAAGCCATATATCATCCCAACAGTGAACAAGGACTATCCACAATAACGTCATCTTTAAATTAAAAGACTTCCTAAATCTTTGGGACTTCAGGATATAGACAGTAGTCATCCCAAAATAATTTGGAAAGACGAAATAAAGACGAGGTCACAGGCGTACCTGAACAGATACTTCTTAAGAAGCGAAACACACTTGGTAATAACTGGTGGGCTGCAAAGATTAACACATTACCACAATCGGCGGTTAGTAGAAATAAGTGCTCAGTGGATCATATACGCAAGGGGCTATCTTAGTCCACTCAAGCCTACCGTACCGTTGAAACCCTTTCTTAAAGATGACAAGATGTCGAGAGGCTATTGCAACAAATTATGACATCGTTTCATGGAACTAAACCACATCAAATATAGAATACACTGCCACCTAACAATGAGTAACACCAGGAAAGGCATCATGTGTCCATCCCACATACAGGTAACAAATGTTCTCTAACGTTGCCGTTGATGTACTTCAAGTGTGTAACTACTCACGATTTCTCCTTGTTTCTATGCATCTTCTGTACCAACGATCCATATAACCGAAAACACTTTGAAATATAAAAGAGAAGAATAACTAGAAATTCAGCAAACCTGCGACCTCTCTCAGCCAGAGCATGTTCAATCAGCACGCTGTAAGCTGAGTCAACCGTCACCGAATTCGCAAGGTAGTCCTGCAAAACCCCAAGGTGGTCTTATAGTAGTGACTCACAGCGGCAGTTCACATCCTAGAGAACGTGTTTGAAGAAACTTGGAATCTTCGCAATATGGATACAAGAATCAATGGAGACAAGTAGGGCTTCCCCTTGCCAATCAAAGATTCACAAATCGTACAAAAAGCCAGTCTTAAAGTAAGCGGAACTTCAGGTCCTTCATTCGACCTAGACCTTGCCTGACATTCGGACAACCATTTTCGTTCTCAGCTCATGCTGGACGATACGAAGCCACCGTATTGTTAAGTTCCAGACCTTGACTGTTTTCATTGAAATTATCATCATTACGAAACACAGATTGAATTAGAATCAAATTCGTTCCGTCTATTTATCAGAGAACAGGAGTGAAGTTTCCACATTCCATGTCCATTACTGCAACGAGTGGAAGGGTGTAAGACAGTGATGGAGGCAACCTATGCACGTCATAATCGAAGAAAACATACCTGCACAGTGCGGAGAGCTTCCGTTGGAGAAACGTGGTGTGAGGACGATAAACAATCTGCCACAGCGCGCCTCAGAGGCTCAGGATGCTTTTTGGCTTGCAGGCGTGGTCGCTGGCTGCCCCCAGGAACATGCCCGCCTCTTCCACCAAGACCCAGGCTATCGCGGTGACTAGGTCCCCCCGAGGAAGAAGCAGGGGCACCCTCGGCCAGAACAATAGCTCGGCCGCTCATGGACCTTTCCCGTCTCAGTGCCCCTTCCTGCTCCGTCAACGACATCCTACCAAACTTTCGAAGAGACCCTAAGAGCCTCTTGAAGAGGTCACTTCCTGTTACTTCACTTCCATTCTCTTCGAATCGTCTTCCTCTGTCATCCAAGAAAACTGCCACCACAATTTTTCCACTCTCCCAATCCACTACCCAAAAGGGAACCCAGTCCTATGTACTCTTACACACGCTTAACCAAAAGCTCTCTCCATTTGCACCTCCAACAGAAAACCAGTTCACCACCAGATCACCGAAGATTGGCATCAGTCTAGCCGCAACGAGAACAACCCTAATTTCCGGCTTCCAACTGAATCCATATCAGCACAATACTCTCCTGCATTGCCCAAAAAATCACGCCACTCCTGAATCACACCTTCCCGATTCTCAACCTACAAATGCTGAACTCAGATACCAAATGCCAGAGCCACAACATCCCCAGGATCTCCAATTCGCGAA
The DNA here is from genome assembly GCA_963920665.1 of Straminergon stramineum. NCBI lineage: Eukaryota > Viridiplantae > Streptophyta > Bryopsida > Hypnales > Calliergonaceae > Straminergon > Straminergon stramineum. Next base: position 8,217,900 of record OY987270.1, on the reverse strand, counting down.
GAATGCAATTCCATAACACCAACACGATCGCCTTCAACGTGCAAATTGACTTCTTCCTCCACAATAAGCAATGACCGTACGCTTGCAACCCGTACACACCACCATCTCGCCAATCCCGCCTTCTCCCAGATTCACCTCCGAAACACGCTCCGCAATATCCTGTAAAAATCACCGAAACACAAGCTCCCGTATTCCATACTCACGTGACCTAATCCTTCCGCCACACCATTTCTTCCTTCTCGTCCCCCTCACTGAACGCATTCATCGCCTAATCGCACCAAACCAAAACCTCAACTCAACGCAACTCCACCACACAACCAAAACTGAAACTGAACAAGCAAAACGCAACCAAAACCTGAAATGAGAAAATAAGAGGGAAGCGCCGAGAGAGGATGAAATGAGTTACTCAATCTTTCACTATTCAGCGATGGACTGATTAAAAAAGAGAAGGCAAATCGGAAGGAAAATGGAAAGAGGAGGCGAGAAGTGAGAGAGAGAGAGAGAGAGAGATGGGGGAGTAAACCCTAATTGTTGCGGGAACCCTAATGCAGAATGCTGTGGGAGAAGTGGCGATGGTGATAGAGAGCTGGCCGGAGGTGAGGCGAACAAGATGGAGCTGAAGCTTTAGACGGGAAGCGGGGACTTGCAGTTCTGCCATGGTGGATGGATGTAGAAATGTTGGATGAGAAATTCATATTCTCTTTTCGTTGGGAGACTGAGCTCAGTGAGCTGTTTACAGTTGGAACTGTCAGTGGTTTGGGAATTGTCCAATGGCAGTGCTACGAATCTTTCAAAGGAAGTGAGAATTTATTTTTATTTTTATTTTTTTCCAACGCTTGTCTTGGGAGTAAAAACTTATCTGAGTGCCCCTATTTGTACCCCTGTTTAGTAGACCCCCAATTTTGTACTCTCCCCATCCTAACATGAACTTCCGATTTCCTTTAACCCCTAAATGCCGAGGCAAACAAAAAATCATCCGATGAATGACAAGGAATTCTTGTGTATAGGATAGAATTGCAACTATACATCCTCAGAATTAGGGATGAAAAGGGAAGATCTTCAACAGTTGTTTGACTCCCAATGAGTATTTTTTATTTTTTTACAATAGATGATGTCACACGGTTCCAAAATGCTTGATTTCCACAATCACCAGCCTAGTGTTCAAGGGTTAATATTTGTCCCAAAACGGTCTTCCAATTGCATGTTCTGTAAATGAATTTTGAATTGTTTGCTAATACTAACTCCAAGTCGCAATCTACTTGAATTTATGTTGTATGTGCTATTTACTGAAAGCACAATACAAAAACAGTATGGCTAACTATCTTAAAATGGTAAGAGGTGACCTTCCCAACTTCTTCTCAACAATGGGCACCTAAGACTTGGGTTAGTCATGTTAAATCTCTACATCCTTCATATTTGGTATATATGGGTGTACAAATAAGGTCATCACATCTTGCAAGCCCAAGGAGATCATTCTCAAGTTTTTAGAAAAGTACGTAAGTTAAAAAATAGGGTCCATTCAATTCAAGGGGGGAAAATTTTATATGATATGTAGGGCTACTATAGGATCCATGAAATTCCATATACTTTAATATATATAAATTTACTACATAAAAACATCATGTAGTAGGAATTTTTGTTAATAAGTTAGCCTTAACCCCTAACTCCCTGCACAACCATATATGGTCAATCTAAAATTTCAGGCCCATTTCTGTGCGGGCAGTTAAATTCCTTTACCAATGTAAAAAAAATTCAAGCAGTTTTGTAGGTTAACTATGAAAAAATTTCATTTTTTATTAATAAAAGTACATATTCAATTATTGAGAGGTCTTTGAAGGCATATGTGTACTAAAAGTGGAGTGTAAAGCTTGCTAATTTTACTTCATTTCCCGGCTTTATGCAAAGCTTCGCAATTTCATTTGATTTGAGATCTAAGAAATTGTACTTATCCATTTGCTTTGAGAATGGTCCCAATGAAAAGTTTAAAGTCTTTTCATGATTTTCACCATAGAAAATTTCAACATCCAAGTGTTTATTTGAAGCTATTTGCAATTTCTACTTAAAAACAAAAATTGCATTTCAACAGTTGCAAGGTGGATTGTGTAATGAGTTTGATGTTTTTTCATGTAAAATTAAGTTTTTTGGAAGTGCATTTTAGTGTACTAATACTCTTTGAAGTTGTTCATGTTACCTCCAATCCCAAAAAACATTTATATGCAAATTTTTGAAACATTGTGGACAAAGACAACATACTAAAAATAGAAAATGTAAATTTCCCTTGTATAATATCACAACTCCTAGGAAATTTCACACTCAAAATTGGTGTGCACACTAATAAACAAGCTCTATTAACATCTATACGGTTAGATTTGGAAAAAAACACAATTTGCTTCATCGAGGATAACTACAAGCCAATGCTCTTTTTTCCTAGTCAAAACACATTTGGAAAGGCTTAGACACTTAGGGGTTAACAGATAGAAGCAATGCAAATTTTTTTAGCACTAGGAGTATAGATAAGGACAAAGAATTTCATGTGGATGATAAAATGGACACAATGAAGAAAATTTACTATGATAGGTGGTTGACTGAAATTGTGTTGTGGTACTAATAGTGTATATATCAAAAACATCAAGTATAAATGTAAGAAATTGACCACAAATAGAAAAAAAATTCACATTGCACAAATAGTGAGGTTTACCTTAGTGGATTCAATGACTTGAAAATTTTACAATACAAGGATAGAATTTAGAATCCATTTAACCTCAATCTTTGAGGACATATGTGTTAAACACACAAATATTGAATGGGATGTCACAAGATAGTTTCAGACTCTTAGTAGGGATTTTGAAATGTTCAATGGTAAATTTATTATTTAAAATCGCCACTTCGTTAATGGCACTTGAATTGAATTGATTGTTGTTGGTTTCATGGTGTATATGCATATAGTAGAGGGAAGAGAAAATTTGTAAAGAAGGTCGGTAATGGGAAAAATTTGGACAATAAAATATTGTATGTAAGATAGCCCCACTAAAAAAATTGCATGAATTAATTTACAAAAAACATAGGGGATTGAAAATACACCCTTATAACTTTTTATATAAAAATATGGACATTTTAAAAGCAATAATGAAGGTAAATAGTCCTACATCAAATACCCTCTTAACTCAGGTGTGTACCTTAAATTACAAGGAGTGATCTCCTCGAGATTGCAAGCCCACTAATGACTACATGAAATCTTGCGGTGCTACATGGAATTTGTATTGCAAATCAAGGGGCACCGGTGCTCCCTTAGAAAGCCTCTCAAACCCTACTTTTTAGCGTCCCATAATTTCAAGTTAAAAATTGATCAAAAACTCAAATTTGTGGGACAATAGGAGATCATTGAATTTTATTTCTATTTCAAAATGGAATTAAAAAATGTTGATTTTTAACCTAAATCTAGAGCATTTTGTCAGACAAGAAGATCACTTTGGACTGAAGAGAATATTTTATATGCTCTACTTTTGAATTCAAGGTTTATGATTCTAGATGTGAATTTAAAATTTCAAACTTCCTCATCTGCAATTATTCATTTGTTCTTGTTTATTCCTTGAGGAAAAACTCTAAGGCAAAGCTCAAAATTTTGCCTTCTCAAAGAAGGTTTGCAATCTATTGGTTTGGGTTTTGCTTTTAGACTCCCAACTCAATTTCATGAAGGTTTGGATTATTGTGAGAGCTTACACCATTCCCTTTTAGGAATTTTGACCTTGGAAATTGATCTAATAAATCTAAAAAAATTTAGGTAGAAAAGGAAGTTAGGATGGTATCACAAAAAATCAAGAAAAATAATTATACATCTTTTATATTGAAAGTAACTTATGCCATAATTTCATCCACCATTTTTTCATTCAATTACGATAAATCAAGAATACTATGAAATCATTTTATTTAATAAAAAAATGTTTTGGGAATTTTCAACATAAAAAAATTAAAATAATCATTTGAATACAATATGTATCTTTACGAAAAATAAATATTTTGACACTCAAGTGTCAACTATGACCTTGGAGTATGGTGATGTTCTTGAGTGTCCTAGTTGAAGTTATTCAAAGTTTTGTCCATCACAAGTCCAAAAGCTTCAAAGAAAAAGAAGAAGAAAAATATTTGAACAAGTCATTTAAATCATTAATTTATATCCAATTTTTGAAAAGAAAATAATAATTTTAAAACAAAAACAAAACAAAACTATGTGATGTATAAATGTTTGGTGGACTTGACAAAATTTTCAATCGAAGTATTTGTAAAAAAATATCATTAACGACATTATCTCCAATAAAGAAACTATTGATAAAGATATTTTTTCACTCTAACAATTTTGTAACATTTTTAATGTATGCATATAGGGGGGATGAGCAATACTAATCATAATAATATTTATAGTTCCATTTGAAAAGATTAAGAGTTTGACAACAATAGTATCCCAACTGTATTATTTACTAACGATAATGATATTATTTATTTATTAGATAAAACTATAATATCCACCATTTTTTTACGTGATTTGATCATTTAATCATCTTTCCTTCTAGAATTTTTTGTATCATTTTTTGTGATATCACTAGATGATGTTGAGGTCTCTTGTCCACACAACTTGGAACAATTTGTGTTATACATTGGAACAACTTATTTTAAAACCTTTCTAATTCTAGTGTCAATTCAAACCTAATCAATGACAAAATAATAAACCTAACAAATCATACCTCTCCCTAGAATTTTAACTAGTCAATCATGACAATCAAAGAAAATTCTTGTCTTTTACGCTTTGCATCGACTTTCTAATTTGCGCCCATTTTAGTTCAAGATTACATAATAAAAGATGGCATTTGCATTGTACATGTTTGAACATTTGAACTTTAATTCTCAATTTGTGAATCTTAGGTCCATTTTCTAACCAAAGTTAGATAAAAGTATTGAAATTTATAATTGTTATATAATAGACTCAATACTATACTATTAGAAGTGTAAATACTAAAAATATTTCAAAATTCCACTATATCCTAATCTTCAATCTTTATCTACGTTCATGTCTATAAATATTTTGGAATTGTTTAGGCACCGATTTTCCTGTAAGTCCTCCAATTGTTTGTCGCCTTTGATTTCTTGAAACCCAATGGGCTTTTGAAAGACTACTTGCTTCATTTTTAAGCCATTTATGATAAGAATCATCATTTATTAGTTGTCTTAATTTTGGATTAGTTGCTGCAATATCATATGTTTGAAAGTGATGTTTAGGTACAAATTTTGTCCCCAACTCTCGAACTTTAGATAAATTAGCAAAATTTGTAGTATACATTGTAGTATCGCAAAATTTCTCTTTTGGAAATTCAATGTTTTCTTTAGGATAACACATCTTTGCTGGGATTTGATTCCATTCTCGAAAACGATCATTATAGTCAGGGCAATAGGCAAAAGTTGCTCCATCTTTACTTACTTGAAAGTCTTCCATCAAATTAATTTCTATATTTGGAATATAGCTAAGAATGAGTAACTAGTTATACCTTTAAAGTTTTTAAATACTAATATAAGGAAATATATGCATTAAATTGCTAAGAAAATTCCACAAATCAATTATTTTAGAAATTTCAAGAAAATAGAAATATGAAAATGTTAGAAGATACACTTAATTATTCAAAAGCAACTATATGCATTGAATTAATCATCAATTTTGCACTTTCTAAGTCCTTTTTTTTGTTAGTACATTATAAAGATAATATTGTAGTTATTGTTTAGTTAACATATTATTTAAACAATCTCCAATATAAAATGAAGCATCATAATTGTAGATTTATCTAATTGATTAATATTAATCATCAAAAAGATGTACAAAGAATCAAGGCATTGGTACAAAACAAGAAGAAATTAACTAATTAAGAATTAGCAAAACTCAATATAACAAAAACAAAATACCTTTAATTAATTGGTAAGAACCTATTAATTAGTTAGTAGAATTCTTTCTAAGAGATTCTTAGTTTTCATTTATTTTCTTCAAATAGATACTTAGATGAAGTGTGGGTGACATGCAACTTCAATTATCCAATGGTCTTAACCTTATTGCAATTCTACCTTTTGATATCTACCCTTTCAAAAAACACTTTTTCATCCTCTATACAGTATTGCTTTAGTATTCACCAAATTTGCTATGGAATAACAAATTTTGATTTACACATAAAATTCTTGTAATATATCCAAATTATCACTACACTAATAATGAAATTTAGAATTACCACACTAATTGATTTGAAAATGCTATTATTTTCATTACTCTTGATGAAGATAGATAATAAGGATATAGATATCAATACTACTAAAAGAAGGGGATTTCTATAAACGTAGTTGGTAAAAATATTCATCAAAAGTAAAAACTTATAATATTTTTATATCAATGAGTGTGGTTAACACCAAATTTTGTTATTAGTATACTATTAAAAATCTACTCAATATGATGTATCCTTGTGTTCTCAAACACATTTAAATGATTTGTCAATTTCTATTCTCATTATTTGAGGCTATTTCAAGATAAAGTAACTCTAAGTTAAAACACATTTTCTCTTGAAACCACAACTTACAAAAACTTTGTTGACATAAAAGTTCATCCTGAAAGGACTCAACTCTATCACCAAGGGAATCAAACCATGAAATCATCAAATTTAAGATGAATAGGGGCATTCTTCGTTTTTGTAGTTTCCTTGGAATTCAATCATGAGACACATTTTATACTATTCTAGGCATTTTAGAATTACTATAGTTTTTACAAAGAAATTATTTTGAAAAATTGTATAAATTTAATTTTAATGTTTTTAATTAGAAATTTTTTTGAGTAAATTTTAGATATATATTACGAAGTGATAAAATATCAAACTTTTGAAATATATGTTTTAATTTAGAAAACTAATGAAGTTTGACCAAATAGGAATATGGAATGTCCATTAAGGTTTAATCTCCTATAGAAAAAAGTTGGAAAGTGAGTATCAAACTCTATCCAATTCCAAAATGGAGCAAAAAAATATTCATTCCTTCTTCCAATGAATGTTTTTTTTTATATGTTTGTAGTAATTAAATGCACACTTCCTCCCTTCCCCCCCCAAAAAAACAAGTTTCTACTATTCAACAAGTGTTTCCTTAAAAGTTCCCTCTAGGTTGCCCACATCTAATTGTAGTCACCCAAATCAAGAGAGAAGTGCATTCAAATACTACACTACACTCTTTATTCTATTTAATGTTGTTTCTCAAATAGTATTGCTCCTATGAATACGTGCCACACAAAATAGAGCTTTTGTCATCAATTACTATAGATTGTACTTCAATCCAAATTTGTGGTGGAAAAAGGATATCCCACTACATTACAAATATTACAAATGGAAAAGATCACACTATAAAAATAATTGTAACATTACGCAAAGTAAAAAATTAAAAAAAATCTTTGAATAGTATGCATTCTTTAAATTGTGGGAGAAACATCCAAAAAAATTATTTCAAATATTATAAAGTATGTATTTAGTGTAGACCACACTAAATAGAATAAAAAATGTAGTTGAAATAGCAAAAAAAGGAGATTACAAGGAAGGGACTTTGGAAATATTTTCATTAGAAGAAAAGTTGGTAGTTATGATCTTTTGAGTTCTATTAAGATTTTGACAGCTACAATAGTTCTTGAATACTTTAATAGTTTCATTAATCCCTAAATATCTAAAGCACTATATTTTAATGTCAACTAAACTTGAAGTGATATAAAATCTTACAAAAGCATTATTTTTGGTAGTTCTTTTTAGTCATATAAATTTTAAAGTCTATTTTAAGCATAAAAATTCTGATTTTGAATTAAATTGTTCATGATTTTCTATTGAAGATTTTGTACAATTGTATCCACTAAAAATCTCGATTGTTTTAGTAGTTGAGTCTCATATATACAAAATCTTGAAGGAAAAATCACAATAGAAATTCACTTAAAAAAATTGTAGAATAGATTTTGAAAAGCCATGTGTCATGGCTCTAGTAAACACCTTATGGCTCCAAATAGTCTTTAGAAGCCCTTCACAGCTTTCAGGGCTCACCACACTTCAATTCTAGTATCACTTGGATCCAAACTAACTAACACTACACATGCCATGCACATGCAACATTAGTTCTCATCTCCAACTCACATTGCTAAGTCCTAGTCCCCATGATTACTAGCACACACTCCACACGTGACACCTGGCATGTCACTTGGTGACATAAAGCGAAACTTCCATCTTACTATGCTAGGACTCGTGGTGACACCACTCACCACGATCTTTACCGCCTTTGGTTGTCACCCCACTCCATACTAGGCCTGTTGTATATTTGCTACTTTCACACCAAAACTAATTGGGACTCACAACTCAGGACACATCGCAAATGGCCTAGAAAGGAGTGAAAATCCATCCAACAGGTGCCTTGGGGCACCCACACAAGTGTCACATAGAGCCTTGAAACCAGTGGTGAAGTTGCATCACCAACTATGAGTCCTTGGGACTCACCCCTCTCATAGTATTCTCTATGGCATTTGGTAGCCCCTCCCCCTTGAAGGTCGAAGGAACTTCCCAACCCCCCTTGGGTTTTGGAAGACCAACAATTTCCAATTGAAATCACCAAGTTCCAACTCTATTTGGACTTCCAAACTTCCAAATGGCGGAACCTTGCCATCACGTCTTCAAATCCCACATGCTAGACTATTTCGGATATCTATGTGACAAATAGATGCCGGTGGATTACTCACTTGTTCTATTTGGACATATTTTCACAAAGTCATGGCCTTCTAAAGATTCGGGTTCATCGGGAGCAATGTCACACCTTCACCACGGCCTCTCTCTTGGCCATAACTTCTAACTTATATTTTAGAATCTTATAATGCTTGACATTTTAGATTCCTTCTCTTCATAGCTTTCCAATGATATGCTACATCCCATACTTTGTTGAAGGATTCTTTGGGACCCCCCTCACTCCTAGCCTTTAAGTGTCTCGGTGCCACCAGGACACCTCCAATTTTAAAAGGCCATAACTTCTAGCCTACTAGTTCAATTCACGCGTTCTTTGGACAGTTAGAAGCGTCTTCTCAAGAGCATTCTAAGAATGTATGACATGCTATCATTCTCTTCTTATCCAGGGCACAAGAATATTTGCTTGGGAATCTCTCATTTCTCCCTTTTTAGATTATTGCAAGGCTTAAGAAGTCACCCTCAAGATCCTCCTCGCTCACTAAGGCACTTCGGGCACCCCAAGGAGATAGGGACGTGACACCATAAATCGATTATGGTCATGCATTTTATGTCCTTTAGCCTCTTATCTTTTTCATCACTTCAATTTTTGATTTGACATGTAAAAAGTAGATTGAAAGACTTCAAATCACCTTTTCAAATTTGACACCCTCTTGATTAAACATTTTACTCTTTCAATTTGTAACTAATGTTGTGTTTAGGGTTCCTAGGTGATTCATAAGATGTCTAGTTTGAATTCAAGCAATCACAATTTTTTTAATTGCTAAAACTTTTCAAAATCTAGTTTTTTTTATAGTTTTGAGCAAACTTTTAGAAGCTCAAAAAAGGCTTGGGCATTTAGGGGTTAAGTTCCTGAATCATAAACTTTTCAACTTTGAAATTAAGCCAACATTTTACTAGGGTTATGCAATAGTCAATATAAGGAACTAAATATCATGGATACATCACAACTACATAAATATATGAGAGAAATTTAGGAAGGCACCTTTTGATCTATATATTTAGCTATATAAATCCAAATTTTGATTTCTTAACCTTAGAAGGTTGGTTGATCACCGTGGAAATCATCCTTTGGGGTACCATGTGAATAATTTGTTTAACCTCTAAATGCCCAAGGTCTGGTTGGAGGTTCTTGAGATTTGCTCTAAATCGAACAAAAAGTCAAAATTTTCATAAGTTGTACTAATTTCTTTTGAATTGTAACCATACAAATTCAAACTAGACATGTTAGAGATCTCATAGGAAAAGAAAACATAACAATATCACTTATAAATTGAAAGATTATAATGTTTGATCATGAGGGTATTAAAACTATGATATTTTTTCAATTCTCTTTTTGAATGTCAACTCTAAAAAGTTGGTCACTAAAAAAATATGAGGTTATAGGGCCTAACATAGACTACCCCAATCAATTTACGGTTTTTCAAAATCTATTCTACAATTATTTTACATGAATTTCTAAATGACTTCAAACATCCAAAATCTAGTGCATTACACATAATTTGGACCCTGAAAGAGGCCGCGAGTTTGCTATTGTAGTAGTGCAATTAGGGAAAAAAATATTTTTCAAAAGAAATTTAATTAATTAATTAATTTTCCAAAACGGGGCACTATTGCGACCACGTCAAATATAGCAATTGTTTTTTTTTTAAATCCATTTTTTATCAATGTTTTTTTTAATGTTTTTTTTCAAAAAATATTTTCAACACTAGTACTATGCTGCGATGCAAAACAACCTCTTTCAGGGTCTAGATTTTTCGTAATGTATTGGAGGCTCATTTCCCAGAACCCTCAACACTACGGGAAGTTAAGATTGCAATGGGCATCCTTGCACAAAATCTTGAATAGAAAAATCATAATCCTTCATTATTGAAGATTGGCTTTTTGATCCTAAAACTAGACTTCAAAAAAAGTTCTCCAAAAATATAAACTACTACTAATAGCAACTTGGTTGGGTTTTATTTAACTTCAAAGTTTTCGAAACACCAGAATCTAGTGCCTTAGGCATTTAGGGGTTATAACACTAGAAGAAAATTGCATTGCCGTGAACAAAAATTAGGTGACAGTTTTGTTCACGACAACACAATTTTCTGAAAATTGCGTTGCAGAGAATGTTTTTTTCAAAAAAACATGTTGCAACGAATAGAAATGTCACTTGGATTTTGTTCACTGCCACATAGTTTTCTACTAGTGTAAAAAGCCAAGAACACTCCTTGTAGGTCAAATTACTATACAAGACAAACCCTTTTCACACAAAATTCCAAGGATGAACATTTGCACTTCTATCTTACATAGAAGGATTCTCCACAATGATGTACAAGGGTTAACTCCTCATCGCCTAAGGGGACCAAAAGTATCCTCCCATAGTTTTAAGTCTAATTCAAAGTGATGTAATTGTCCAAATTCAATAAAACTTGTGAAATTTGCACTCTCTCTCTTCTAGTTTGAGTGGTAAAATTTTTAGAACAATCTAAACTGTACTAATTTTTTAGAAGACAATCAAAGTTCACAAGTTCAATTTGAATTCACAATAAGGTAATTACATCTAAAATCACATGCTTCCTACAATCGCACACTACACATTCTTGCCTAAAATGTACTTCCACTATTCATGAGAAGCTATGATTGCTTTTAGGTACACCTCTTTTCAACACTTTGAAATTTCATAGATTATTCATACAATGTCCAAAAAAAACATTCTAAGAAAACCTAAAATCCACTTTGCACTACCTATAGGACCCCATAAAACAATTCCAATCTAAAAGTGGTAACATTGCTTAATAATGTTGAATTGCTTATTTGTGTCATTTTAGGTGTAGTTACTTTACTGCATTTGATGGCTACAACTTTGGGGGCTTGTATCTCCTTCATCCAATGTTTTTTTTCAATAAAATTTGTTGGGCTATATTCCTCTTGAAATCTAATTATTGTAGTAAAATTTTCATGTCAATCCAAATTGTTTTAAATGTTTGGGAGCAATTCGAAGTTCAAAATCTAAACATTTTTGGATTACGGTGAACTTTGGTGGCTTATTTCTTCTTCATATAGTGTTTGTTTCCAATAAATCTTTCTAGTAAAGTTGCCCATACTAATCTAGTTTGTGAAGCTAAAATTTCATATCAATCCAAAAAGTTATGAGTGAATGAGAAACATTTCAAAAGAATGATGTTTAGATTTTGATGTGTTTTTTACAACTTTTCTTACTCATGAGTACTATTTTTTGACATTTCAAAGCCATTTTGTAGACACAATGTGTCAATTGAATGACAAATATTTTTACCAATGTGTTTGTATGCTAGTTTTGAATCAATCTATAATCTAAAGTTTTTTTCATTTAGGTAGGTCTAAGAATCAAATTTCACCTCCAAATGTGTTGTTAGGAAAATTTTAGCATCCTTTTTCAAAACTAAAACATTACTTCCTCCATCCCAAAATAAATTTGGGGTTTCCAAATATACTTGTCCCAAATTAAATTCAATATGGCGCAAGAAATTGGCCCTCCACAACTTAATTGACAACAACTAGAGCTAGTTTGCACACCTCAAAGCAAAAGGATCCGCAAATACCATTATATAGCAATTCAATCCATGCAAAGGGGATCTAAATGCAACCTCTAATGAACCAAAGGTTATGAATTCAACCCACAAGTGTACAAAAACTACTACTAACAAATCTCTTGTTGAGAATTTCCTAGAGTTGAGTCGCATGACATTATCATAATTGAATACAAACAACATCATTGGACTTCACTGCACCAATATTGGTTGGAGAATGATCCAAATTAATAGCATTGGAGCAATTCCCAAAAGGGGGAAAATTTGTCAATTTCAATGCATGTTTTCAACATGCACCACTCCACTATTGACTTCCACTCTTTTACACCTAGTGGGATTAATTAGAAGCTATAGTAATTGCACAATACCTTGAAAATAGGAACACTTCACATATAAATCTAGCCATTTCTAGTAAAACCCAGATTTATTTTGGGGCATAAAGAGTATAATCTTGCAATCTATGTGGCCAAATGACTCCAAATTTGATTCACGTCATCTACAACACGTACACTACAAGATTGTACAATTGAGATCTTTGTAACTTAGTGACATTTAAATCTATAACTCTTCAAAGGCAATGATGTTTTGGAACCCGTTCAGGCCTTAGGTGATGAGGGGTTAAACCCAAAGCACTCTAGAATGATGCACAGAAAGATTTACCAACCACCTTTTAGAATGATAAATGTACCATACATCACAATATAATTTCTTCTACTATAGTAAGCAATTCTACATTTCTACCAAAGGGAGTAGGGACGCCCACCAGATTCAATCCAGGTACAGACAGCAGGTTCATCTCCCTGGTACCAGCCTCAATGATATATTACACCTATTCTCCTAATATTGGCCTTTACAAAACTGGTGATGAACTCATCCTTGCTCCCTTCCTGCACAAGACTTCCTCTAAAGTTTCATAAAACGCTCTCATGTCATTTGAGATTTTTCTTGTGGATTGCTGTCATTGACAAATGGTGGTGGTAAAGCTGTGCTCAAGCTATCGACCTAATTCTTACTTCCTTTCAGAAAATCCTTGCATAGTTGTTGCCATGCCTTCTGATCGGCACGCGCTTTGAGCAATGACTCTTTGGATAGCTTTCTCTCCTCTTCCTGTAAACAACATCCGTAAACGAGGGAACTTAATACAAAGAGGGTAAGGATTGCTCATCTTTCCATTTCCATTTGGGTGCATCATTCCTATCAATATGCTTCAAAGCTATTATGCATTTATCTTAACCACTAAGTGCCCAAATGGCCAAAAGTGCCAGCTTCTATAAAAGTTGAAAAAAATTGTTTAAGAAGTCTCGAGGAAGGTAACAAAATTTATCAATAAGCAGAATCATACCCTGTATTTTTTAACAACATAAATTGCAGAAATCAATGAATTGAAAGTTGCTGCAATTGAGTATAAATTTCCAAAAGAGGAACTTTCATTATTAACTTGGATTATGACAAGTCATATGTCAATATTTGAATGAGAGAGGATGTGAAACGTACTGTCATCATGGAAGCAAGTCGACCGTCAATGAGATCAAACACGACATCATCAAAGAATTCAGGATGGCCTTGTATAGCCAGTGCGTGCTCTTCTAGTGCGAACATTTCTACTCCTGTTCGTTCCGATGATGCCAAAAGCTCTGCCCCAGGGGGAATCTCCGAAACCTGGTGACTTCCCCCCATTAATTTTCACAATACCCAAACGGAAAAATATACTCAATAGATTTTGAACACATTAGCATTAGCATGGAAACAAGTCTAACGTAAGGCATTGCATATAAGGAATCGCTAAACCTCAACTGCTCATCCATAGTAGATGAAATATATCATTTACGAAGGAAAAAAGATATCAATGTAAAGAAGAAATCGCGCCATCAATTTTTTTTTTTCATGGAAAATTATTTTGTAAGTTATCAGAGTCGGCTATTAGCTTCTGAACTGGAATTTCTGTTTCTAGTTTGGATTATGTTTATTACCTGATCTCTATGCACTTCCAACACTTTCAGTATTGGCGGCATCCCAACTGCATAGGGTTTGGAGAAAAACGCATCCGTGAGGCATATGTCCCTCAATCCCACCTCCCATCCTACCGATGCTCTTCCTGTCTTTCCTCCTAGAGCACGACTCAAAACCTGTCCAGCAAAACAAGCGATTCCTTACACCATCAAGAACCGTTAAAACAAATGATTCCCAAGATACTGGTTGCGTTTCAGTCTTAGACTTCGAGACTTTCTTTCCTCTTCCTATCGTTTGAACCAAAGAAGAAAAAAACGGTCAAGTTTCTAAAGGTAGTAATCAAATTTCCTACAAGTTGCAAATTACAAAGCTGGTGATTATGAAATTTCAAATAGACAAAAAAGGAGAATAAGTCCAGACTAGCACATATGATGAGTTGTTGCGGTTAGTTCTACTAGCTGCACAACTTTAAAAGTGATATTAAAACTGGGAATTCACAGGATGTCACCCATCCCAGTACAAGCACAAATACTAAATGTGTCATAAATGGGACAAATAAATTAAGAATTAAAAAAATTTAGCGGCCAATAAAAATACATCTTAAATTTCAAGGGAAGATACCTCACCTGGTGGCCAAAGCACACGCACAAGGATTTCTTCTTCATCTCATTAAGCTGTTGAAGAATGTCGCACAGCTTTGCTATCCACTCCTCGTCCCCATGCGCGTCGTGCCGACTCCCTGTGACCACGAAGCCGTCGTACTTGTGAAGCTCATCCGGACTTGGAAACTGGCCTTCCACCACGAAATACTCGTCCCACTCTTCGCCTGGCTCGCTCAGCATCGTAATGAACATGGGTCCGTAACCACCGTACTTCGCCACGCAATACTCTGGCGCATGACCTAATGGATTCAAATGGATCTCAATGTTAGACCTCAGCAATATCCGTTTAAACTCTATCACAGATTGTACACTCTCAGAAGCAGATGGGGATATTCAGATCTCAACATACCGCTGTTAAAAAAATTCAAGACGTTCAAAACAATGAACACCTAGAGGCAGATTGCACACTCTTCATTGCAAACAAGGGTTTTCAAACATAAAAACATAAATATCACTTAAGAAGTCAAGATGTTCCCCCAGTGATGGCCAGAGGCAGATTTGCACACTCTCAAGCGCAAATAAGGGTTATCAAACCTCAACATAAATTAGGCAACACGGATTTAAAGTCTCACATGATTTGCACAACCTAAAGTTCACTGTAGGGGTTGTGATTAGAGATCGCAATAAATCTCAACTATCTCTACTATCCTTGCCTGCCTGTGGAGCAAGGCAGAGAATTGGTAGTGGTTGTTGGTGACTGTAGCACTCTAATCCCTAGAAAATCATAAATACGTCATTCGAAAATAAGGGAGTAAAATGAAAGTACCATAATCCTCAGCAACTACTGATTTCGATTAAATTTCAGGCGCGTTTTATCACCCAATGAAGAGTATCTGCCCAAGGAAGAGGTTTAATTTCAAAGAATCGGATCATCGCAGAGCCTTCCAAAACAAGAAGAATAACCTAATACACGCATTAAACAAAATCTAGGTTTCAGCAACATAGGTTCACACTCTGTGAAGAATTGCACACGCCCAACCCCAAACGTCACACAATTGAGCTCCAATTTCGGAGAATCCGATCATCTCAGAGCTTCTCAAAACAAGAAGAATAACCTAATACACGAACCAAAATCGAAGCTCTCAGCAACACAGATTCAAATTCTGTCACGAATTGCACACTGTCAACCCCAAACGTCACACAATTGAGCTTCAATTCCGAACGTCACCTAACAAAATCACACCTCGATCAATTTCAATTTCAAAACCTGACTTGACCTCGCTCGATCATGTAGTTTAGGGTTTAGGCTTTACCAGTGGTAAGCACAGCGAAACGACGAGTCTTCGCCAATGGCTCCGCATCAAAACCCTTCGCAGTAGCCGACGGAGCTTCAAAACCACTCCCCATCGCCGATCGACACCCAAACGCAACTCGAACTCCGTTGTATCCCCCATCACAAGCTCTCCACCTGAAAAAATCTTCCCCATCACGGCACTTCCCACTAACAGTAGTACCTCCGAAACAGCTTCCAGCACTCAAATTGGATGTGAAGCATCGGGGACCCAACAAATTGGATGAAGAAGGAATAGAACGACGACACGATGATGGTGGGGGCAGTCCCAAATTGCTCAAACGGAACAGGCGTCGGCACGCCATGCCTGCGAGACGAGATTCTGTAAAATTCGAAATTCGAAATCTGGAATTGGAAAATCTTGAGTGATTTTATTGCTGTGATTGAGAAATTGAAGTGGGTGTGGAATTGGGACTGTTGATGGATTCGGGAAGCGATTGTTGATGAGCAATCGCAGGAAGAGAAAGGGATACTCAATCGCCTGGAGACGGATCTGGGCGGTGATTCCGAGGCGTGCTGCAGGAAGCTGGGATCACTGCTGTGGGTTTTTTGATTGGAGCTTCGTTCCCCAAGTCAAGGGTAAATTCTTGAAAATTGCCCCCTATTTTGTGCTGCGTAAATTTTGTATCTCTTCACCTCTCCTACTGTGGGGCCTTTGGTTGCAAATATGAATTCAAAATTTTCAAATTTTAATGGTTAATGGCAATTTAAAAAATTCAATGTTTTTAGTAGAGAAATGAGGGGGTAATTTATCCGCAATGTCAAAAGCATGGGCAAGATTGTACTATAATTTTGTAATTATATTTCTTTACTTATGGTGCTCAAAATTTAGGCATGCTAAGTAGAGAAAGCATTTCACGTTACGTTCCAAGTTCTACTAAATTCTCAAAATTTGATTAGTGGAGAGCTGAAAATTGAGATTTGGGAGTTTTGGCACTATGGAAGTGGGACTTGGAGGTCAAATGGGGTTTAGCAAAAGTGAAGATACAACTTAGCTTACAAATCCCAATTATTGTTTTGAAAAAAAAATTAGGAAAAAAATACCATGTGAACCACCCTCATTGACTAAAATCTTGTTTGAATTTGTCCAAAACCCATTTGATGCTATAAGTGCCTAAAAACTAAGGTTTGGACTTTTGGACTCATTTCTTGGGGACTTCATTGCTATAAAATATTATACAAGAGACAAGTTGGGACTTTGGCCTTCACACTATGAAGTCTCAAGTCCCACATTTGATATTTTTTATTTACCTTCTACTAACCAAGACAATTAGGATTTGGCCTTGAATTGGGACTTAGAAAGTGGAGACGTGGGACATAGAGTAAAACACCCCTTAATCTTTCTTCACTTACATTTTTTCTACATAAGATATTGATGAGAACTTAGACCACATGAATGTTGACCTTCATTTAACTTTGAATGGACGAGACCTATTACCAAGGTACTTTGCAAAAAATGATTTGAATTATAGACATGTAGGTGCATTCTTCATTTCTAAAGTAATCTTAAAAGGTCATCCATTGGCTACATTTTGGCATCAATGTCCTTCCAACAAGAGTATAGCCCTTGTATTAATTCTTATTATGGTTTACAATGAATTTTGATACAACTTTATACTTAATACCATTTGAGGAGCAAAAGAAACTAACATTAGTTGTTTGAAATTTGGAATTGCAATGGATGAATCTCAAATTTGGCCAATCACTTCTAAAGTTCATCTTAGCACATTATCAATAATTAACATAGGACTACCCATAAATCAAAACACAACAATATGTTGAAATGAATACAACGCATCCAAATGGTAGATTCACACAATGACACAAACTATCACAATGAGCTCAAATTTTTTTAAATTACATCAATTGTTATATTGGCCCCTACCTCCAAAATTTAGTGACACCCACCCAATTACCATGCACCTGATCAACTTGCACCCCCTATTTGTATTTTTGTCAGGCTTTGGGGAAGGCATTCAATATGGATTATCTCCATATACATATTCATATCTGAAGTCGATATATGTATCTACTCAATATACCATATCTATATTCTCTCTCTCTATATGTATCTTGTATTGAAGCACCAAATGGCCAAGATTGTTTCTAATCAACGGTGAATGTTTTCTTAGGATCAATGGCATCAGAGAAGGGGGAAATTTTTTCTTGAGAGAAATCCAATGGCTGAGATATTTTTGTAGTATGGGGAGAGGGAAAAAAGTTGGGGCGCATCCTTTCGTTACGTTGTGAGACTTGTTCAATGATTTTTCACAATGTTTTTTTCTAAAGTAACCACATCAGCTTATGTCTCATATTGATCTCCACAAAATCTTGTCAAAATATACAATCTCTATTTATAAAGGGCTATAGTATTGTCGATTCTCTCTCTCTATATATACTTTAAATACTCGAGGTTTATTTATTCCGTGTCCAAAAGATACATTTCAAGAGAATCTAGGATTCCTTTTGGCTATTAATAAGACTCAACAAAACTAAGACAATTGCTCAAAAGAAGTCATACTTAACCCCTAATGGACCAAGGCCATTTTTCTATCAAAAAACACTCAAAACTATCATTTCTATTGTATTCTCATAAAAATAAAAATAATTCTTTTTTAACCATAGGATCTAGTATATAACTCATTTGAGATCATGTCGTGAAAATTTCATGAAGTTTGGCCACACAAATTGAGAGATATTAGCATTCAAAGCTAGGGACATAAGTATTTTTTAATACTAGCCTGCAATTTCAAATGACTTTGACCACCATTTGTCAAAAAAATTGTACTATAGACTTTGAATTTAATATATTTTGTGCTGAAGAGTTGAGTTGAAAGTTTCGGATGAAAATTCAAAAAATCACACTTGATTTTCATTCTTTAAAAAATTGTTAAGCAGAAATAGGTCCAAATTGAAAGAAAAACTAAATCATAAATAGCTCTAAGATAGGATTTAAATACGATAAATCCAATGATGAGATTGTTCTAGAAAGCAAACTTAAACTTGTCAAGCAACTTTTTTTAAATTGTGAAAATTGCATTCAGAAATGAATCCTATAACTTATTTTTTCAAGAAGATGCTCAAATTGCCCCAAAAACAAAATTGTTTGTAACTTTCACATCACTAATCCACATGGCATGAATCAAAGCTTCAAATGTAGACATAAATATAATCTTTGAAAAATAAATTAAATTAATTTTCAAGTTTTTGTGGATTTCTTTTTTTGCCCACTAAATGAAAAATTTGGCTTTTTGTGGTATAACTTTGGCTCCTTGGCACCGATTGAAATAAAAAGTATATTCCCATGAAGCCAATAAATTCTTCTATCTTAAGAGAAAGTCTCAAAATTTTTCATCAAACCTACCTGAAATCCATTTTGTCCTTGGAGGGAACAATGGTCCTTTAGGGATTATTTCAGCATTTTTTTGAACAATTTTTGGTGTAGTTTCCATATTGACAATTTAGTATGCCTTCGTTGATCATTATTCCATCACATCTAATGATTGTTGTAAAATTAGAACCTAAGAGTAGTATCATTGAAAGCACTTAAAAAATCATATAAATACACATGAAAATATCCAAAATTCTTAACTACTAACTTTTACTTTATCTATTGAATTAGTATTACTTAACCCCTAAATGCCCAAGGCCTTTTTCGAGCTTCTTGGAAGTTGCTTTAAATTGAACAAAAAGCCACATTTTGATAAGTTTTATTACTGTTTTTTGAATTGTAGCAATACTAAGTCAAACTAGATATGCTAGAGATCATATTGGAAAAGAAAACACAACAATATCACTTATAGATTAAAAGATTATAATGTATTATCATGAAGGTATTAAAATTGTGAAAGTGATTTGATGTCTTTCAATCCTCTTTTCACATGTCAAACCTAAAAAATTGGTCTCCACAAAAATATGAGCTTAAAGGACATAATATACATAACCCCAATCAATTTACGACATCTCAAAATCTATAATACAATTTTATTATTAATGAATTTTTAATATGATTTTTTTCTCCAAGATTTAGTGTATTTGAGGCTCATTTTCAAGAGTCCTCCACACTAGAAAATAAAGATTCGCAATGGCCACTCATGTATAAAATCTTGAATAGAAAAATCATAATCATTCATTTTTGAAATTGGACTCTTTGATGCTAAAACTAGACTTCAAATTTCTTTTTCAAAAATATAAACTATCCCAAAAATAATAATTTGATAAGGTTTTATTTCACTTCATAGTTTTGTTGATACTTGAATTTGGTGCATTTAAGAGTTAAAGCAACTTTTATGATGTGTTAGAATCTAAAATGAATTTTTGAAATTTTTAGAATCAAAATCACCTTCATTGAATTTCATGATTACTTTCACTTCTACGAGAGGATGCAAAAACTATACAAAAATTATTTGTATCTTGTTGTCAAACTAAACGTAACCAAAATTTTCAAGTTCAAAATAAGAGGAAAACTTATCTCTCCACTTTCCAAGAGGCTCCCCTATTCTAAAAGGTAATTTTAATGTAGAAGCCTCTTGAAGCCATTACAACCGTGCACATAAGGCGAATGGGAGGCATTTGATGTCAAATACAAGCCCCAAAAGCTATGAGTTTGGTTGCGCCAACCCTTCTGGATTAGACCTCACAAATTGTGAGACTTGAGCTGTCACGCTATATTTATTGAGGTTTCACATGCAGAATAAAGTAGAAAGCAACATAAGGAGAGGTCATCTCTCTCCCGGGCTCGATCTCTCCTTCCAAACCCTAGAGAGCTTGTTCAAAGCTCTTGTATCCAAATAGCACTTGTTTCTTGGTAGGGTGTATATTGAGTTGCAGTTTTGGGGGGGATTCATGATGGAGGTCCCACGTGGAGGTTTGCTAGCTCTAATGATGGGAGATGAGCGGGGGGATAGTTCTCAAGGGAATTAA